>CM032155.1:581026-1781026 GCA_018901935.1 Pugionium cornutum | reverse complement strand
ATCACTTGTGTAGTCTCTACGCCATCTCTCACTATCTCTTCTCTGTAATGGACTTTCGGTTTGTTCGTCGAGAAGTTCTTGAAATCATTTATAAGGTAAGACTCAGAGATTTCGGTTTCCTCTTCTGCGGTGTTGTTGTGGTGGAGGGAACTCTTGTGCCGGAAATGGATCATAGTGATGCTCACTTCCGGGTGCTCGACGATTCTCATGGAGAACGCAAGCGCTTCTGCGTCGTCTCGGCCTTCAATGAAGATCACAGCCACGTTCCGCCACGTGTGGCTCATGAGGACAGAGCGACGGCCTCCTGTTTCTCCTCGGTCGATGAATATTCCGACCGAGCATGGTGCCTTGTCCAGCACGTGAAGGTTTATGTTACGGATCGCTGGGTTCACGTGGTCAACTGTCCCGTCAATCGCGTACTGTTTGTAGAACGGGATGACTATGAGCGTCGCTTTCTTGTCCAGGGCAAGAGTGCAAATGTCGTCGTTGATGCTGGAGAATGGAGCTGCAGCTGTGAAATGCTGAGCCATCACGGTTCCTTGGTTCTGCTGCTCGAACCGTTGGAAACCATTGACGATTTGAGTGGATTGGACAGTGTTGGGATCGAGTTTGTTCATCTGGTGATTCGGCACGAGCACCGAATGTGCTCTTCCTTTAAGCTCGACGAGGTGCAGCGTAAAGACGGAGAGAGGGCTGAACCGACTCGGGTAAGAAGCTTCTAGAAGGTTAACCATGGAAGGCACGTTTTGGTCGTTGTAGACGCAGAGGAGGAGACGGAACTGGAGGTTTCGTTGTCTCGTGTTGAGGATAGTTCGCTTGCTCTTGCTTCTGTAACGCTTCGAAGGGTCATAGAGGCAAACGACGAAGAATCGCGAAATGCCGGTCACGAGTAAGAGCGTGATTATAAGGAGATTGAAGCATTCTATATTTACAACCTGCAAAACAAATGTATAATTTTGATGAAAAAAGGTGTCGAGAGAGTTTTGTAAATAATTATACCTTTTCGTCTTTCCACATGACGGATGTGTAGATCTCGATGACTCCTTGGCAACACATCAAGAAGGCCAAAGAAAATGCGTCTTTCATCTGTAAGTCGCAATAAGCGGAGGCGGCTGCGGTTCCTAGGAATTTGCAGCCGTAGGTGATGAGGATCACAGACTCAATGATCATCAGGTGACCATCTCCTACCCCGAAGAAATTAGTTTGCAATCCACTAATGGCGATGAAACAAGGGAGCATAAGGCTGGATGCGAAGATGTCGAGCTTGCTCGTGAGTCCAGTCCCCAATGGAGGTCCATCCGGGAGCGATACACCAAGCCAGAACGCTCCGAATGCCGCGTGGACCCCAAGCATTTCGGAGGTCAAGCTTATTGTCAACAACACCATTATGATCGGGAAAAATGGGATCTCGTTTGCTTTACCAATTGAAATGCTTCTTTTCTCCGTCAGCCAGATGATCATCGGTCTGCATACGCAGAAAATCACGAGAAGAAGAACGGTGACCCAAACGAAGGACCAGATGCTAGCAAATGCCCCGTCCTGCAGGAACATTTTGAAAACGAGTGCAACGACCCAGCTAACGGCTTCACAGACAATGGAGCAGTTTGTGGCTAACCGTCCGAGATCAGAGTTAAGGATGTTGAGCTCAGCTAAGACGGTTGTGGTTACCGGAAATGATGTCATTGCGTTCAGAGAGATCACTGTGCTGATACAGCGGGCAAGGTCCGGTGGGAGATTGTAAGTATTTTTCAATAAGAAGACTGTGAGGCTACCAAGGGAGAACGGGACGGCATAGGAGGCTGTACCGATAAGGAAGGCTTTTGAGCCTGCCTTACGAAGAATGCTACCGTCTATTCTTAGTCCGAGTAAGAAGAGATGGATTAAGAAACCGAGGTTTGAGAGCGTTTGTAGAGTAATTTTGCCGCTCATGGGAAGGAATATCTCCAAGAATGTTTTGCTTTGGCCAAGGAGAGACGGTCCTAGGATTATACCCGCCTGTTTGTAAATCATTTCACAAAACTCAATAAAAAAATTAAAGAGAAAACTACGACCTCCTGTTACAAGAAAATATAAAAGGAAAGAAACAAGTTATTGTGGCATAATTTACCAAGACTTGGGCAGTGATCATGCCTTGCTTCAAGGGCTTGAGGAGACGGTAAAGAATCCTCGAGGTGATGATAATGGCGGCCATTTGCATCAAGAGAACTGGCATTGTGTATTTGAGAGGATCACTGCCCAAGAAAACTCCTTTTGACGTTAACATGTTGTTTTTCTGACACACGATGCCTTCCAATAAGAATGGCCCATGAACTTTGCCTCTCTGCATCGAGTTCGCTTCATCCAGGTCTAGCGTTGACATCGCTTTCTTCTTTTTGAGCGAGCCAAATATGAATGTGAAGAACGTCTAGGAAGAGAGACTGCTCTCTTTCTCTATATTTATATATATCTACTATATGTGGGGAGAGGAAGCTGAGAATCTCCTCTCTTAGTGAGATGAAAAACAAAACAAAACAGATGACTCTGTTTTTATTATGGGATATGTCGTGTTATCATCAGATATAGATAAGTTTCTATGTTAAGGTCAAAGACAAAAGGGAAGTGTGTGTGTCTGAGAGAGAGAGAGAATGATGAAGCCATATTTGTTTCTTCTATTTATTGATTCCGACTATTTTATGGTTGGTTGATCTCACCCATCCTAAATTCGTTGTTTTAGTTTCCTTCAAGTCCTAATAATAAAACCATTCGAAATGAGATTTTTCTCCAACCACTCTAAATTCTTTGATCTTATCACATATTGGTCTCAAGTTTTTAGATTCTTCAAACTACTAACCGGAACTGAACCGAATAAGGTTACCGATTGGTCAGAAATTTAATTCGTAGCCCTTAGCATAGCATTGTTCTCAAAGACAAACAAAACTCTGTTTATTTACTTCATGGCGAAAGAGACTACCATTGTATTCTGTGGAGTGATCTTAAAAACCTAAAGATCCTGTATGGACATGGATGAATGAACATGTCTCTATATCCAAATTTTACACCCCTAAAGCTGAAATGTTTTATTTTTCGAATTTATGCAAATAAACCTATTTCGACTTTTAGTTTTTGGAATTTTTATAAATTACATAAATTATGTTTTTTTTCTATAAACTAAATAAATTTCATAAATTATTCTAGTTACAAAAATTTTGTTAATGTTTATACGTTAAATTGTTATTAAACTTTGTTTTACTTCAAAATAAATCCAAGTTAAAATCAGATTTTCGAATTCTAATTAGATTTAGTAGCTATTTAACGCATATAGATTAATAAAATTTTTGCAATTAGAAAAATTTATGAAATTTATGTAGTTTATGAAAGAAAAATACCGTTTATATAGTTAAAGGAAAAACCAAAAATTACCGGTGAAAATACATTTAATCGCATAAGTTTAGTGACCGGAAGTAAACCCAAGTTGAAAAGATAACATCTACTTAAACCATCGGCAACGTTAAATTGAGCAACTTTAACCCCTCCACGTTGCAGAATGAACACCAAAATTCCGTGGTTTCTCGAGGAATCAGAAAGATTCAAAACGAAGAGAGCGAATCAATACCTTCTTTCTTGATTTTCTCGTTGATACTTTTCACTGAATATTGACTAATTCGACGGTACATCAGTCCGTCGTTAGAATTCGGTTGAGGACGAGACAGTCCTGAGAAAAATTGGCGAGCCCTAACTGAAGCTAAGAGCCAAGACACGGAAAGAAGAAATAGTCGCGTTTCCAATTTACGCACGCCGTTTAGTTTGTGTTATTTTAAATCTTCTTACTGAACACCTTAGTGTGAAACAGCACGAAGTTTTGAGATATAATTCGAAACGTCACGACGTCCGAAAACGCACTGCCATTTGTGCCTCCCCTATCCCTTTTCACTTCCATCCTCCTCGCTTCTATCCTCTTTCTTTGTTCGTTAAACCCTACGAGCTTTTCTCTAAGACTGCTCGGATCTTTCACAGTAGAGGAACCATGAACTCCTCTCTCGTCGGCACCATTAACGCTCCAATCTCACCTTCCACTAGGTCTCCTCTTCTCTGTCACTTCCTGAATCCTTTGCCTCTCCGTTTCTCGAAGACTGAGTGTCTGACTCGCCGTCGTTATCGAGTTTCGTTCCCCCGTTCCTCAGCTACTTCCTCTGACCAACCAGTGGTGTCAAAGCAGGCGAAGAATACCGATGTACACGGGAATAAGAAGGATCTCACCGGGTTGCAACCAATTGTCGAGAAAATGACGCCGCCGGTGAGGCTGGCGACTTCCGCTGTTATTCTAGCGGCATTTCTAGCGGGCGGATACGGACTAGGACTCCGGTTTTCCGGATCCAGGAATATTGCGTTGGGTGGGGCTACTGTAGCTGGAGCGGCCGGTGGAGCTGTTGTGTATGCGCTTAACTCTGCTGTACCGGAGGTGGCTGCCATCAGTTTGCACAACTATGTTGCCGAAATTGAAGATCCTGCCTCCGTGACGAAAGATGATATAGAAAGGATAGCAAATAGGTTAGAATTGCTGCTTGAATTGCCATTTTTCTAGGATTTACACGAACAGGTTACTTAACTAGCCTTCTTGTATGTTGCAGGTATGGTGTCAACAAAGGAGACGAGGCGTTCCTGGCTGAGATTTCTGATATATATTGCCGGTAAGTTAAAAATCCCGAAAACTCAGGATATTTTCTTCCTCCTTTTTCTTACTGCTTGTCTAAAACTCTTTAGTTAATCTCTGCATCTTAATTTTGATTAGGTACGTAACTTCCGTGCTTCCAACTGAAGGACGGTCTCTTAAAGGGGATGAAGTGGCGAAGATAGCCAAGTTCAAAAATGCTCTGGGGATAGACGACCCTGATGCAGCCGCCATGCACATGGAGGTGTTTTCTAGATTCTTCTTCTTCAATTGTATTTTCTTTAGCTTTATGCAGTTGATTCATAAGCATCTTGAATGTAGAATCACCAATTTCTTTATTTTGTTTAGATTGGCCGGAGGATTTTTAGGCAAAGGCTTGAGACAGGGGACCGTGAAGGGGATGCAGAACAGCGTAGGGTGAGTCGCTAGTCTCTAGTATTCGTTATTTATTGTTGGTTGGCTCAGAAAGAGAGCACAAGTGTGATCACAAGCTGTATGCTCCCAGTGCAGGCATTTATGAGGCTTGTATATGTTTCAGCTCTTGTGTTTGGAGATGCTGCATCCTTCCTTTTGCCTTGGAAGCGAGTATTGAAGGTCACAGATGCTCAGGTAAGCATTTTCAATTTTGTCAATACGTTTTTTGGGAAGTTGCATATTGGCAACTTACTCCAATCTGGTAATTTGAAGTTCTCTGCTAATCCTCTAACATCCTGTCTAGGTTGAGATTGCTATTCGTGAAAATGCAAAGCAGCTCTATGCCGAACGGTTAAAATTAGTCGGTAGAGGTAATCTTGTTAATGCTGTAATGGAAGAAGTTTGCTTGAGTTGGTTATATCAACTATTGTGCCAGTTCTTTGTCCATTAGGTTTTGTAATGTTCGGTTTTCAGCAAGATGTCTGAATGCCAACCTTAATTCTTATGTCACATGGGACTAATAGTTACTTCCCATTTAATAGTGGTACCAGATATGGCCTTGTGTTTTCTTCAGCTTTACATGTTATGTTTCTGAACACGTTCTTGCAGATATTAACGTAGGAAACCTTGTGGACCTTAGAAAAGCACAATTATCATTCAAGCTTTCTGATGAGGTAATCTATTTCTTTGTGGCACTGACTTCCTCTTGTAATAGCTTCTGACAGTTTCTTCTCCCTTGCAGCTTGCTGAAGACCTGTTTAGAGAGCATACAAGAAAAGTAATTGTAGAGAACATTTCATCGGCACTCAACATACTAAAATCCCGGACAAGAGCAGTGTAAAGCATTTTATTATATTGCTTCGAGAATTATGCATATAAAATCTCATAGTAATTATAATAAATGTCAATTAATTTGGTGTACGCAATTTTTTCTTGCATCCATTGGTTGTGACTTCTGCTGTGGGATTGGGAACATGGATATATTTATTCATTTGCTTGAACATTGAGTTTGGTCGGCCTGAAAAATAGATTGAAGCTTTGTCTTTAATTTTGAGTTTTGGTTTTATGAGAACTTAACGGTGATTACTCTTGATGTTGTGAAGTGACTTTTGGTATATTAATTTAAAATAGTATTATGTTAAACAATTATTTACTATGAAGTAATAGCCACGATTTTTTATAGGCGTTTTTGTGACTGTGACCCTATAATGTATAGTGGAAAATAGTTGAATCATCTAGTAACTTCAGTTTATATCAGTCTACAATACATTTCATATAGTGACGTGATTTTATACAGGAAGAATATGGCACCTGTTGTTGAAGAGCTTGAAAAAGTACTCGAGTTTAACAACCTCCTGGTCTCCTTGAAAAGTCATGCAGAGGCAGATCAATTTGCGCGTGGGGTGGGTCCTGTTTCTTTGATAGGTAAATGCTTTTGATGTTCTCTTTTTGTGAGTAATACTTGTAGTTTCTTAACCTTGGATCTATGTGGCCTAGGTGATGAGTCTGATTTTGAGAAGAAAATGGATGATCTAAAGCTCCTTTACAGAGCATATGTTACAGATGCTTTATCAAATGGGCACATGGAAGAACATAAGGTAAACTCAAACCACATTTGTATCAGCTATTCTATAGTAAAGCTTGGTTGCTAGTTCTTCATAGAGCAAGTATTTCAGACGCTGTATCCTCTATTCGGGTCCATGTAATTTTTATTTTCTAATGGTCTTTCTGCTAAATGGTAGCTTGTGGCAATGAGCCAACTGAGAAACATACTCGGACTGGGAAAAAGGGAGGCTGAAGCCATTAGTGTTGATGTTACGTCAAAGGCATACCGTAAAAGACTTGCTAACGCTGTCTCTAGTGGTGACCTTGAAGCACAGGAAAGTAAAGCAAAATACCTTCAAAAGCTCTGCGAAGAGTTGCACTTTGATGCACAGAAGGCAAGCGCAATCCATGAAGGTATGTTAGGACCTTCTGTTAACTAATTAAACCTTATGCTGTTATGTGATGCATGAATTATACTGTTTAAATTGCCACTATATCGCCCATAGATTAGATGAGTCCATCGATTAACTGGAATTTTATCAATGTATTCGATGGCTTGTAAGCCTGTTGGTTCCTTATCGCCAAGCTATTCTAATGTTGTGGATTTCGTTCGTAACAGACTTCCAACAAGTCTGGGGATTTC
Source organism: Pugionium cornutum (assembly GCA_018901935.1). Classification (NCBI taxonomy): domain Eukaryota; kingdom Viridiplantae; phylum Streptophyta; class Magnoliopsida; order Brassicales; family Brassicaceae; genus Pugionium; species Pugionium cornutum. The sequence goes on along the minus strand of CM032155.1, from coordinate 1,773,776 downwards.
CCACAGTTACATGCAGTTTTTTACACTTTAATGTCTATTCTTTTTATTCCCAATCATCTGACAAGCACCTTTTAATCTGCAGAAATCTATCGACAGAAGCTTCAGCAATGTGTTACTGATGGAGAGCTAAGCGATGACAATGTTGCTGCTTTATTAAGGTTAAGAGTCATGCTCTGTATTCCTCAGCAAACTGTTGAGGCAGCTCATGCAGAAATCTGTGGAACCATTTTTGAAAAGGTACTTCAATTTATAACCTTGTCTCTTCTCGCATTATTTTTCATGGTCGTTACTCTTGGAATTGCAGTTTCAATGGTGTCTTTTAGAAAACTCTCATGTTAATAGTACATATTTTCCTGATCTCAATCTGTTTCCATTGACTACTTTTTGACCACATCAACATGATTGCCATTGCTTCTTGTTGCTGGAAGGTTTGCCTACAGATACTTATTTGTTACATCTTTTCCAGGTTGTCAGGGATGCAATTTCTTCTGGAGTGGATGGTTATGATGCTGAAACTCGCAAATCAGTAAGAAAGGCTGCACATGGTCTACGGTTATCCAGAGAGACTGCCATGTCTATTGCTAGCAAGGCTGTGAGTATCACACTTTACATTTCTCATGTTTGGTATTAGGGTTTTGTAATTTTATTTCCTCAGTTCTCATGGCACCACATGAAAAACAAAATCTTCATTAATGCAGGTCCGTAGAGTTTTCACAAACTATATCAGACGAGCAAGATCGGCAGAGAACCGCACCGAGTCAGCAAAGGAGCTCAAGAAGATGATTGCTTTCAACACGTTAGTTGTGACTGAACTGGTGGCTGACATTAAAGGAGAATCTTCTGATAAGGAACCTGAGGAGCCTGTTCAAGAGAAAGAACAAGATGGTGAAGGTGAGGAATGGGACTCTCTTGAATCGCTTAGAAAGACAAGACCTGACAAGGAACTTGCTGAGAAGATGGGAAAGCCTGGCCAAACTGAGATAACTCTCAAAGATGACCTTCCAGACAGGGACAGGATAGATCTCTACAAAACATACTTGCTCTACTGCCTAACCGGAGAAGTAACAAGAATTCCGTTTGGCGCCCAGATCACAACAAAGAGAGACGACTCAGAATACTTGCTTCTGAATCAGCTTGGTGGGATTCTTGGATTGTCTTCGAAAGAAATAGTCAACATTCACGTAGGTTTGGCCGAGCAGGCTTTCAGGCAACAAGCTGAAGTGATTTTAGCTGATGGGCAATTGACAAAGGCTAGAGTAGAGCAGTTGGACGAGTTGCAGAAACAAGTTGGGTTGCCTCAGCAACAAGCCGAGAAAGTTATAAAGAATATAACTACTACAAAAATGGCAAACGCGATAGAAACCGCTGTTAACCAAGGAAGACTGAACATAAAGCAGATACGGGAGCTGAAGGAGGCAAACGTGAGTCTTGACAGCATGATCGCCGTGAGTCTGAGAGAGAAATTATTCAAGAAGACAGTGAATGACATATTCTCATCAGGAACAGGTGAGTTCGACGAAACCGAAGTCTACGAGACAATTCCATCTGATCTCGGTATTGATGTGGAAAAGGCCAAAAGAGTTGTCCATGATCTAGCTCGAAGTAGACTATCAAATTCGTTGATCCAATCTGTGGCATTACTCAGGCAGAGAAACGCTAAAGGAGTGGTATGCGAATTCTCTTCCCCTCTCTTATGTTGACAAAGTTCATGGATATTCCAGGTTGTGTTTATTGCTTTTATGGTTTTTTTTAGGTCTCGTCGTTGAATGATTTGCTTGCGTGTGACAAAGCTGTGCCGGCCGAGCCGATGTCATGGGAGGTATCAGAGGAATTATCCGATCTATATGATATTTATTCAAAAAGTGATCCCAAACCGGCACCGGAAAAAGTCTCGAGGCTACAATATCTTCTGGGAATAGATGATTCAACTGCAACTGCCCTCCGTGAGATGGAAGATGGCGCATTATCTTCTTCTGCAGAAGAGAATTTCGTCTTCTAAATCTCTCGAGTTGTTGTATTGTTTTATGGTTTTGAGGGAAGAAAAAACGATTTTTGAATTTTACCGAATCCTGTGAAATTTTTGTATCAAAAAACAAACGTGATCTGTTCGTAATAATCTAATGATCTGCAAACAATAAGTGAACGGCCCTCTAGTTTCATTTTTGATCGTAAAAACAAAATAGTAATCAAATGAAGGTTTTTACTAGAATTTTAGCACAAGGTTGGATAAAAACTCTAGAACACTCACTTCTATGTCATGAATTGTTTACAAGTTTTACTATGCCTTCACCAGGGCGAAATGAATAATCTTGGAGAGGAAAGTTGCAACGATTAAGTAGATAAATTTAAGAAGCTTGGAGAGGAAACAATCAGATAATGCCCTACGCGACACGACTCAAATTAATTTTTTTAAAAATCAGAAATTTATGAATCTTTAATTCTCTATGCTTTCCATATCAGACTTTATGCACACGTAGCATCACGTGACGGATGTTCCGTATAAGAAACCCCAAAGATAGAAAATAGTAAATTAACTGAATGATTGGATACACAATTACTGAAATGATTTGACTGTAAATAAAAGTTATTGTTATTTAATGTGGTCTCACTCTCACATGTCTGCACAAAACAAGTACAGCAATACTGAACATGTGTTATGTGTATAGATCTGATCTCATTACAGTATGTAATGTTTTTTGGGCGGAATTTATAAAAGTACGGCTATTTAAATTTTTAAGACCAAAAAATATGGGTAATTGAATAAAATAGTATTATTTTAAATTTTTGTTCTAAATATAGTCGTAATCATTTAAATTTTTAAAAAATAGTACAAATTTAATACTAAAATAATTGAAAACTTATTCTTAATAAAAAAAATTTAAACTCTAAATTGGAAAAAGTAAATCCAAACATTATGTTTTAATTTTATATATTTTTATTTAAGGTAAATAATTATTTTTACATAATAATTTATGCTATTTTGGGAATTTTAGTTTTAGTGTGTTAAATTTGGAAGAAAAACTTAAAATGATGCTATTTTAGGATATTACTCAAAAAAAATATTTGTGAGCATTCCGGATTTAGTTTGGTTTTTACTTTGTTATTCAGTTTTTTTTTTATGGTGATTTCTGGTTTGGTTGTAAGTTGTATGTACTTTGATACTTTTTCTCTTCTACATATGAACATTGATTAAGCGAAGGAAGACTTTTTTTCACAAATTTCTTTCTCGGTGATATTCAATCCCATAACACTAAAAACGTGAAGAGAAAAATGGTGTGCAAAATCTGATACAACACCGACAATTTAGTGGATAGTCTCTATATAAAAACTCTAACTTTTTCGTATTTGTCAAGTAATTTAAGATAAATCGAAGATCAGAGTTTGATAGAAGCATATCAATTGATTCATTATCGAGATGATATGAATCGATGAAAAATAGTTTCAGAAATTATTTCCGAGATTACAAAAAAAAAGTGAAAAAGAGAGAAAAGCAGAATCATTTGACATCTCTAAGCAAAGCATTGACGATGGAACCGTAGCATCCCGAAGATTTAGCATTGTATTGTTTAGATCCATAACCTAAAGTAAAAACTGATCCAAACCACATTGATCTTCGACTGTTTCTTCCGTACACATTCGGTGTCCTCACTGGAGAAGACGTTGAAGACGATGATGACGACGACGAAGAAGCAGCCGGAGACGACGGAGCACTACGATTCTTGGGGTGGAAAGAACCGAAGTGAATGTTGGGTTTTTTAGGGTTTACTGGTTTTGTAGAAGGAGAAGAAGTGTAGAAGTAGGAAGGAGGAGGAGTGAGTGGAGCTGAAACCTGAGAATTAAAGAGTCGCCTTGGAGTTCCGGGCTGAGATTCCCATTTGAAAGGTATGGCGGCTGATGATCCGCCGTAATAATGATCTCCGTCGACAACTACAGAAAGGAGTTTGTCTGTGGAAACACTATAACGATCCATTTGAGTCATTTTTTTGTTGTTGAGGAAGTGACTTTGTGTTCTGGGTTTGCTCAACTATAAGAGAACTATGAAAAGAAAGAGCCTTTGACTAAAGTTTTTCTTAATTTATTGGGTGAAAAACGATTTAGATTCAGATTCAAAAGATTTCAACTCTTTGTGGTCTTTATTTAATTATGTACAGATTTGTAGTTTTGATATTTGAATGAGAAAGATGTTTTTAAGTAAATATTTTTAGAATCTCGAGGTGTGAGTCCTTCATGGAAGCCACTGAAAGTATTATCCAGTTCTATTTCCAGATCATCTGATCCAATTATAAGTCCATTACTATATTAAAAAAAACTCCAAACTCATTCTGTATTCTTCAACTATCCATACTTGCATAATCTTAGGTAGGCCTGGATTTTCGGTTTATTCGGATCGGTTTATCCGATTTTTGGGTTTTTCGGTTTGTGAAAAATCTGTCCGAAAAAAAAATATATTAGAAAACGGTTCGGTTCGATCATTTTATCAGTTTAATCGATTCGGTTTTTAACATATAAAACCGTTCCAAATTAAACCGAAAGATAATTTGACTTTTGATTTCTGTTTGGTATTTCGATTTTTTTCGGTTAATTTCGGTTCAATTTATAGGATTATTTCAGTTTATTACGGTTTATTTCGATTTATCTCGGTTTATTTCGGTTTATTTTGGTTTATTACAGTTTATTTCGGTTTATTTCGGTTTATTTCGGTTTATTTCGGTTTATTTCGATTTATATCGGTTTATATCGGTTTATATCGGTTTATTTCGGTTCTTTCGGTTCTTTCGGTTCTTTCGATTTTTTTGGTTTTTTCGGTTCTTTCGATTCTTTCGGTTCTTTCGGATTTTGAGATCCATTCGGATCCTCCATAGAATCATTTCATCAGTGTATATATATGAATCATTTCATCAGTGTAAGTTTCAATCGTCGTGGTTGCTTGGAAACAAGTCTGTGCAAAGCTCTCCATAGAATCTAGTCACAATATCAACGAAGATAGGGTTGTTAAGATTCTTCCAATAGAAAAGAAGCTCTTCCATGTCCGTCAAGCCATCAATTTCCCCTTCTTCAACAATCATATGGATTAGATAGTTCTCGAATCTTCTGCAACCTTCTTTCACACCATCTTCCTTTAACATATCTCTTTGACTATTCTTCCTCGCTTTCACCTTCCTTTGCTTTCTTGAACCATCATCGATCACACTAGCTGCATATGTATACGTAGGTTAACATTAATATATCAACGGTTTACGTCATCGAAGTATATTTACAAAGGAAAAATATTGTTACAAGAGGAACTTCTGGGTCTCATCTTGCTCATTGTCTGCTCCTTGTTAGTATTGATAAAACAGAGACAAGACAACAAAGTAGACCAAGAAGAAGAGGATTGTGTTGTATTGACATTGCTAAAACGGGCATGGAAGAAAGAGACGAAGCATGATCTTGAGAGCTTTGATTTCAAGTTAAGCAAACTTGATTTCAGTCTCATTTTCAATTGTTCCAACTCTGTTTTGATGTTTTTATTGTAGTAATAGTGTTAGTTTTGGGAAGGTGGTTTGTTATTACGTGGGTTTCACGTATTTGCATCACAAGTCAAGATGATTGTGGTCTCCCATGAACTTTAAGAAGATATATATTGTTTTCTGGTTAGCTTCATGTAATCTGATTAGACATTTATCACATTTTTAGAAAGGAGGGGTGTTTGGGAAGTCTATCTTTAGTTTTTAAAAAATAAAAAGATCGAGATGAAAATTAGATCGAGTGTGAACGAGAAGGTTTAACGCGGGAAGGTCGTTTATTCGTTATTACCACCTTAGTAATATTTTTTTGGGTTTAATTTATGCAAATAAACCTATTTACACCCATACTTTTTGGGTCTTTCATAAGTTACATAAACTATATTTTTCTTCCGTAAACTACATAAACTTCATAAATTATTCTAATTATAGAAATTTCGTTAATATTTACACGTTAAATTATTATTAAATCTTGTTTTACTTCGAAAATCTGGTTTTAATTTCAAAATAAACCCAAGTTAAAACCAGATTTTCGAATTAGAACCAGATTTAATAGCTATTTAACGTGTAAACATTAATAGAATTTCTGAAATTAGAATAAATTATGAAGTTTGTGTAGTTTATGAAAGAAAAATACAGTTTATGTAGTTAAAAAAAGACCCAAAAAGTACGAGTGGAAATAGATTTAGTCACATAAATTTGTGTAGTCGACGGAAGTAAACCCTATCTTTTTCTACCAACTAAAAAACAAACATATTAAAATTAGAATCGTTGACCATAAGAAAAAACTCGAGTGAAGAGTATGAAAAGCACACGTGTCAGATGGTGAGACCGAGTTTTATGCAAACATGGCTCTTCTCTCTCTATAGCAGCGATATTTTTTCAATATTGTATTTAATTTTTTTAACTATTTAATTATAAAATATTTTATTTTAAAGTTTTTTACCAAAAAATTGGTGTTTATATCGACAATATCCGCAAATTCAAAATACGTACGTATTCTGAATTTTTGTATATCAATTTTTTTATCATTCGTTATTTACTTCAACCATTATTGTTTGATCGGTGAATCATATGTCATTTTTATTTTCGGTGACTTTGTAGATCTTTTTACCGGTGTTGATCATAAATTTTTTAAACTTGTAAACTAAATTAGCCTTCAAAATATGTTCACATCGAAAAATTCCATATACCGAAATGAATACTTGTATTACATTGAACTCTAAAAAATAGAATATTATATTAGAGAAAATTATAATTTATTATAAAATTAAAAAATATATTGATATATCTTTAATTATATTATAAAAAATTGAATAAAAATTCTATTTTTAAATATTTAAAAAAATTGGCATATAAAATTCTATTATTTAACTGTTTTAAAATAGTTTTTAAAATAATCTTAAATATATCTTTAATTATATTATAGAAAAATAGAGTAAAAATTCTATTTTTAAATATATAAAAATTAACATATATAAATTTTATTATTTTTAACTATTTTAAAATATTTTTTTAATTTACATATTTTCAAAATAGAATATTCCACACTTAGATATATTAGCATCTCGTAAAAAAGTTTTTTCTAATTATTTCACCATTGGTAACCAAAACATATATTACTTTTACCACACACACATTACAAAGAAAAAATCGAGGTGAGTAAAAAAATAATTCAAATTTTTGTAAATATACCTTTGTCGAAGAAAAATATTTCTAAACTTATAAGTGTGTTACATTTGTTAAAATTCTGGACTTTCCAAAAATGAATAAGTCGTACCAATATTTTTTCATTACAAAAATTTTCATCAAAATCGTTGAAAAACGTGAAAGTATGAAGTTAAAAATAAGTTTTTGATGTCATGATTAATTTGTAGGAAATGTGTGTAAGATTTGTGATTGACAATACCGTAGCTGGTGTTTTATAATGTTAGTAATTGGAAATTATTATTAGGATGGTAGTGGACAATAAAAAAATGAAATGGTAGTGGTCAAGACAATAAAATGTGAGATGATAGTGGTCAATAATATGTGAGTTATTAGTTATAAGTTTTAATTGTTTGTATAAGTTTAATTGTTAAAATTTTTTTGAAGTTTTAATAATTTAGATATTTAGTTTTATACAAAATTATTAATAAGTATTTTTTAGTTTACAATAATGTGGATAAATTTGATGGTATGTCATTTTTAAAAAAATTTATTTTTTTGTTTAGCTGGATTGTTTTAAGAGCATCAAATAGTTATTTTATTTAGTAAGATTGTTATTTTTTTATTATTATTATTAATATTATTTTTTTGTCTATTATTATTATATATGATGACTTTGGCTACGAGTTTGGACCTCGACCTGAAATCTTGTTTAACTTCTTTTGTTGAATCCTTTATCACGTTCACCGATTCATGTTTTGTTTCATTTAGATAATGTTCGTGACTATTAATAGGATTACTTGGTTTAAAATTAGGTTTTGGTGCTTCTCTTTGTTAGGACTTGGTTTTGTTGTTTTGAGTGAATATTTTGCTGAAAAAAAGAAAATCACATGTAACAATTTTGGGTTTCCCCGGTTTGGATTCGGATTCTTTTACATCAATTTGGTTTGGTTTAACTCGGCTAATTCGAGTTGAGGGAGAAACCGAAACGTGTTTAGTACGAACAAAAGACCCTATTTTATTGTTCTGTCTAGTCCCCTTCGCATTCATCTCTTCAACTTTCACTTTATCGTTTATCCATCACATAGAAACTCTGCAACTCCTGAAAACTCTTAATTCAGCTATATCTTTACTCTGCAACTTCTGAAAACTTTTCCACTTATCTCTTTTCTATGACAAGATCACACATTTTTAAAACAGAGATGAGGAACTATAAGTTGAGAATCTCAGCTTTGATCCCATGTAAATGGTTCCACAAGCTCAAGAACATGACCAAACCCAGAGAAAAGAATCCTCTTCCTTCTCGTTCCTATGACACTATCAAGAAGAAAAACCCTTCTGCTGATTCTAAGCCTCTTGCTTATCCTTCAAGCTCTTACTTCTCCAATAGATCACACACTTCCTTAAGATCCAAGATCCTTCAAATTTCACCAAGAAACTCTCTTCATATGATACATACCAAAAGAAAGACTGTTTACAAGCCATCTCCTCCTTCATCTTCTTCTGCTACTGCAGGTTATAACAAGAACAAGAACAAGAACAAATTTCTTCGAAACCATGATTTTTACTCTGTCTCTTCCAACTTGAAACTCAGTTCTTCTGCAGATGATATAATCATCGACATAAATAACAGAGTTTTCAAGGAGAGAATGTTCAAAGAGACCGAGGTGTTTGATTCAGCGGAGAAAGCCTGTCGTGCAAGTAACCAAACCAAGGAAAAACTTAAAACTCATCATCTAGTTGCGAAAGTTATCAGTAAAGAGAAAGAAAGTGATCCATGTAGATTCCAGAAGAAGCATCAGCAAACAGTAGTTTCTAGGGGAAGAAGATCATCAGCAAACTCTCCGGGGATAAAACTCAGAGCGAGTTCTCCTAAAATTCAAGTCTCATATCGTAGAAGCAAATCGAGATCGCTGAACAGACAAATTCTTGATAGTTTTGCAGTAATAAAGAGTTCTGTTGATCCAAAGCAGGATTTCAGAGAATCAATGGTGGAAATGATAGCAGAGAACAACATGAGAGACTCTAAAGACTTGGAGGATCTTCTAGCATGTTACCTTTCACTGAATCCCAATGAGTATCATGATCTTATCATCAATGTTTTCGTTCAAGTCTGGCTTCAACTCGTAAACTCTACGTTTGCACCAAAGTAAAAAATGTAATGTTGTTAATTAGGTGTAATGATCTTGAGAGCTTTGATTTCAAGTTAAGCAAACTTGACTTCAGTCTCATTTTCAATTGTTCCAACTCTGTTTTAATGTTTTTATTGTAGTATAGTGTTAGTTTTGGGAGGGTGGTGTGTTATTACGTGGGCTTCACGTATTTGCATCAGAAGTCAAGATGATTGTGGTCTCCCATGAACTTTAAAAACATATATATTGTTTTCTGGTTAGCTTATATGTAATCTGATTAGACATTTATCACATTTTTAGAAAGGACGAGTGTTTGGCAAGTCCTATCTTTAGTTTTTAAATAATAAAAAAGTCGAAATGAAAATTAGATCGAGTGTGAACGAGAAGGTTTAACGCGGGAAGGTCGTTTATTCGTTATTACCACCTTAGTAATATTTTTTTTGGTTTACTTTCGTTAACTAACGAATTTATGCAAATAAATTTATTTACACCCATACTTTTTGGATTTTTCATAAGTTATATAAACTATGTTTTTCTTCCGTAAACTACATAAACTTCATAAATTATTCCAATTATAGAAATTTCGTTAATATTTACACATTAAATTATTATTAAATCTTGTTTTACTTCGAAAATCTGATTTTAATTTCAAAATAAACCCAAGTTAAAACCAGATTTTCGAATTAGAACCAGATTTAATAGCTATTTAACGTGTAAACATTAATAGAATTTCTGAAATTAGACTAAATTATAAAGTTTCTGTAGTTTATGAAAGAAAAATGCAGTTTATGTAGTTAAAAAAGACTCAAAAAGTACGGATGGAAATAGATTTAGTCGCATAAATTTGTGTAGTCGACGGAATTAAATCCTATCTTTTTCTACCAACGAAAAAACAAATATATTAAAATTAGAATCGTTGACCATAAGAAAAAACTCGAGTGAAGAGTATGAAAAGCACACGTGTCAGATGGTGAGACCGAGTTTTATGCAAACATGGCTCTTCTCTCTCTATAGCAGCGATATTTTTTCAATATTGTATTTAATTTTTTTAACTATTTAATTATAAAATATTTTATTTTAAAGTTTTTTACCAAAAAATTGGTGTTTATATCGACAATATCCGCAAATTCAAAATACGTACGTATTCTGAATTTTTGTATATCAATTTTTTATCATTCGTTATTTACTTCAACCATTATTGTTTGATCGGTGAATCATATGCCATTTTTATTTTCGGTGACTTTGTAGATCTTTTTACCGGTGTTGATCATAAATTTTTTAAACTTGTAAACTAAATTAGCCTTCAAAATATGTTCACATCGAAAAATTCCATATACCGAAATGAATACTTGTATTACATTGAACTCTAAAAAATAGAATATTATATTAGAGAAAATTATAATTTATTCTAAAATTAAAAAATATATTGATATATCTTTAATTATATTATAAAAAATTGAGTAAAAATTCTATTTTTAAATATTTAAAAAAATTGGCATATAAAATTCTATTATTTAACTGTTTTAAAATAGTTTTTAAAATAATCTTAAATATATCTTTAATTATATTATAGAAAAATAGAGTAAAAATTCTATTTTTAAATATATAAAAATTAACATATATAAATTTTATTATTTTTAACTATTTTAAAATATTTTTTTAATTTACATATTTTCAAAATAGAATATTCCACACTTAGATATATTAGCATCTCGTAAAAAAGTTTTTTCTAATTATTTCACCAATGGTAACCAAAACATATATTACTTTTACCACACACACATTACAAAGAAAAAATCGAGGTGAGTAAAAAAATAATTCAAATTTTTGTAAATATACCTCTTTGTCGAAGAAAAATATTTCTAAACCTATAAGTGTGTTACATTTGTTAAAATTCTGGACTTTCCAAAAATGAATAAGTCGTACCAATATTTTTTCATTACAAAAATTTTCATCAAAATCGTTGAAAAACGTGAAAGTATGAAGTTAAAAATAAGTTTTTGATGTCATGATTAATTTGTAGGAAATGTGTGTAAGATTTGTGATTGACAATACCGTAGCTGGTGTTTTATAATGTTAGTAATTAGAAATTATTATTAGGATGGTAGTGGACAATAAAAAAATGAAATGGTAGTGGCCAAGACAATAAAATGTGAGATGATAGTGGTCAATAATAGGTGAGTTATTAGTTATAAGTTTTAATTATTTGTATAAGTTTAATCGTTAAATTTTTTTTGAAGTTTTAATAATTTAGATATTTAGTTTTATACAAAATTATTAATAAGTATTTTTTAGTTTACAATAATGTGGATAAATTTGATGGTATGTCATTTTAAAAAAAATTTATTTTTTGTTTTGCTGGATAGTTTTAAGAGCATCAAATAGTTATTTTTATTTAGTAAGATTATTATTTTATTATTATTATTATTATTAATATTATTTTTTTGTCTATTATTATTATATATGATGACTTTGGCTACGAGTTTGGACCTCGACCGGAAATCTTGTTTAACTTCTTCTGTTGAATCCTTTATCACGTTCACCGGTTCATGTTTTGTTTCATTTAGATAATGTTCGTGACTATTAATAGGATTACTTGGTTTAAAATTAGGTTTTGGTGCTTCTCTTTGTTAGGACTTGGTTTTGTTGGTTTGAGTGAATATTTTGCTGAAAAAAAGAAAATCACATGTAACAATTTTGGGTTTCCCCGGTTTGGATTCGGATTCTTTTACATCAATTTGGTTTGGTTTAACTCGGCTAATTCGAGTTGAGAGAGAAACCGAAACGTGTTTTGTACGAACAAAAGATCCTATTTTATTGTTCTGTCTAGTCCCCTTTGTATACATCTCTTCAACTTTCACTTTCTTTTATCGTTTATCCATCACATAGAAACTCTGCAACTCCTGAAAACTCTTAATTCAGCTTATCTCTTTACTCTGCAACTTCTGAAAACTTTTCCACTTATCTCTTTTCTATGACAAGATCACACATTTTTAAAACAGAGATGAGGAACTATAAGTTGAGAATCTCAGCTTTGATCCCATGTAAATGGTTCCACAAGCTCAAGAACATGACCAAACCCAGAGAAAAGAATCCTCTTCCTTCTCGTTCCTATGACACTACCAAGACGAAAAACCCTTCTGCTGATTCTAAGCCTCTTCCTCATTCTTCAAGCTCTTACTTCTCCAAAAGATCACACACTTCCTTAAGATCCAAGATCCTTCAAATTTCACCAAGAAACTCTCTTCATATGATACATACCAAAAGAAAGACTGTTTACAAGCCATCTCCTCCTTCATCTTCTTCTGCTATTGCAGGTTATAACAAGAACAAGAACAAATTTCTTCGAAACCATGATTCTTACACTGTCTCGTCCAACTTGAAACTCAGTTCTTCTGCAGATGATATAATCATCGACATAAATAACAGAGTTTTCAAGGAGAGAATGTTCAAAGAGATCGAGGTGTTTGATTCAGCGGAGAAAGCCTGTCGTGCAAGTAACCAAACCAAGGAAAAACTTAAAACTCATCATCTAGTTGCGAAGGTTATCAGTAAAGAGAAAAAAAGTGATCCATGTAGATTCCAGAAGAAGCATCAGCAAACAGTAGTTTCTAGTGGAAGAAGATCATCAGCAAACTCTCCGGGGATAAAACTCAGAGCGAGTTCTCCTAAAATTCAAGTCTCGTATCGTAGAAGCAAATCCAGATCGCTGAACAGACAAATTCTTGATAGTTTTGCAGTAATAAAGAGTTCTGTTGATCCAAAGCAGGATTTCAGAGAATCAATGGTGGAAATGATAGCAGAGAACAACATGAGAGACTCTAAAGACTTGGAGGATCTTCTAGCATGTTACCTTTCACTGAATCCCAATGAGTATCATGATCTTATCATCAATGTTTTCGTTCAAGTCTGGCTTCAACTCGTAAACTCTACGTTTGCACCAAAGTAAAAAATGTAATGTTGTTAATTAGGTGTAATGATCTTAAATTTGTTCTTCGTTGTTGATATTTATGTTTTGTGATTTTTTTCATTGGTTTTTAACTTTTTATTAGACAACAATAAACGATGTTTTAATATGGATTTTGTTTTGGTTTTATATTAACTCATGGAGTGGTAATAATAAATATGTATATGATATTTTAAAGGGTTTACTTCCGTCAACTACACAAACTTATGCGACTAAACCTATTTCCACCCGTACTTTTTGGGTCTTCCTTTAACTACATAAACTGTATTTTTCTTTCATAAATTACACAAACGTTATAAATTCTTCTAATTGTAGAAATTCTATTAATGTTTATGCGTTAAATAGCTATTAAATCTGGTTCTAATTCGAAAATCTGGTTTTAACTTGGGTTTATTTTGAAATTAAAATAAGATTTTCGAATTAAAACAAGGTTTAATAACAATTTAACATGTAAACATTAACGAAATTTCTGTAATTGGAATAATTTATGAAGTTTATGTAGTTTATAGAAGAAAAACACAGTTTATGTAGCTTATAAAAGACCCAAAAAGTACGGGTAGAAATAGGTTTATTCGCATAAATTCGTGTAGTTGACGGAAGTAAACCCTATTTTAAAACAACATAAAACTATGATTTATTCAACTTCAAAGAGTTTTCAACTTCAAAAAATGTCTTAGATTATGATATTATTCACTTATCGACATTCGTCTAAAATCGGTCAAACGAGCGACAAAGGCTAAGCAATAATTGTAGATTTGTAGTAAGATTAAAACCTTGGATTGGATAAAAGTTGATGGAGTTTATCCATAAAAATGACTTATGAGTAAAGTTTTCCAGAAAGAAGTCAACTACATAAACTTATGCGAATAAACATATTTCCATTTGTACTTTTTGGGTTTTTTTTTAACTACATAAACTGTATTTTTCTATCCTAAATTACACAAACTTCACAAATTATTCTAATTTCAGAAATTATATTAATTTTTACACGTTAAATAGCTACTAAATTTGGTTCTAATTCGAAAATCTAATTTTAACTTGAGTTTATTTTGAAATTAAAACTAGATTTTTGAAGTAAAACAAGATTTAATAACAATTTAACGTGTAAACATTAACGGAATTTCTGTAATTGGAATAATTTATGAAGTTTATGTAGTTTACAGAAGAAAAACATAGTTTATGTAACTTATGAAAGATCCAAAAAGTACAGGTGTAAATAGATTTATTTGCATAAATTCGTGTAGTTGACGGAAATAAACCTGAAAAAAATAGGAAAAATGGCAAATCATAATAGTCCCAGAACACAAATAAAGAGTGTAGTGACAAGAAGCACAGGGAGACAAATCAGAAACCCATCAAATAAGGAGCAGCAATGGGTTCCATACCTGATGATTAATGAAGCAGGAAACATGAAAATGGAGTCTGAAGAACATAATCGTTAGTGAGAGAAAGAAACACTGACCCAGAAAGAATAGCAGAGAGAGAGAGAGAATCTAATTATCTAAAGGAAGGTTTTGTTGTCGTGATGAAGAAGAAGAAGAGGACCACATTTTCTTTGCAGCTGTTTTCTTGATGCCAATCACTTACGGACCTTTAATTTCTACCATTTACAAAGTTGGTACGGTGAGAACTGATCAACCACAAACAAAACAAAACATTAAATGAAACACCAAACTCAAATTGGATCCAAGACATTCGGTTAATATGAAAATTCCTACCAAAGGCAGGAAGCTGGTCAGCCAAAATGAAGCAAAAGGAGAATATGAAAGAATGAATAAGGAGAATGCTTAGAAAATTTACTGGGTTTACTTCCATCAACTACACGAATTTATGCGAATAAATCTATTTGCATCCGTATTTTTGGGTCTTTCATAAGTTACATAAACTATGTTTTTATTCCGTTAACTACGTAAACTTCATAAATTATTCCAATTACAGAAATTTCGTTAATGTTTACACGTTCAATTGTTATTAAACTTTGTTTTACTTCGAAAATCTGGTTTTAATTTCAAAATAAACCTAAGTTAAAACTATAATTTCGAATTATAACCAAATTTAGTAGCTATTAAACGTGTAAAAATTAATAAAATTTCTGTAATTACAATAATTTATAAAGTTTGTGTGATTTATAACAAAAAAATACAATTTATATAATTAAAATAAGATCCAAAAAATACAGATAAAAATATATTTAATCACATAAATTTTGTTTAGTTGACGGAAGTAAATCCAAACTTAGTAAATAGGCAGTGTGAATTGGGTGTTCCATCGACTAGCTATTCAAACAAATGAAGACCAGTACCAGATTATGAAACAATGAAAAAAACATCGAGACTTGGACCAGTGGTGCTCTGCTTCTGTAGCCATCCCACTAACATTCAGGCTTGAACAACTGTATATACTTTTCGAGTTTTCTTTTTGTCGGCAACAAATGTATAATTTTAGCACTCATATAGTATGGATTGTTCACTATACAGTACAACGCAAATCGTATTTTTGGAAAAAAGGAAATGAATTTTTAATATAAACAACGGTAAAAATTTAATGAATTATGAATTTATTATTGTAGTTACGATTTTGTCCCCAATGTGGGGCCTATCGAGTATCAGAAAGAGAAAAACTATCTTCTTCCTCTCTCTTTGTTGAGAAAACCAAAAACAATCTTCCTCTCTCTCTCTCTCTCTTTCACTATTTCCTCTGTGCGGTGCTGAGTGCAGACCATCAAATTGCGAAAATAGGATTCTCTCTTTATACCAAAATCTGGAATCTCTTTTCCTCCGTCCAAGTTTGTTATTCCCTCTGGTTCTCTAATTCTCCCCTGAGTTTTCTCTCTCCCTCCTTATCTTCTCCTTGTTTCATTCCGCGTCTCTTGAATTTCTGTTGAGCTACTTTTGTGATCTCTGTCTCATAACGGCAGATCTAGGGTTTATGGCTTCTGGCTTTCAATAAATCTTCGTCGTTTTCTGACTTCTGTTAATGTTTATCTAACGAGTTTCTATATCTCTACTGCTGCAGTTGAGCTGTCTCCAGCTTCGATTCTCTCGCATTTACGTATACGTTATGCACGAATGAGGTTTGTTTCTTCAGATCGCTCTTGTTTCTTCACGTTTTACTTTCTAGCGTATGATTGGGAATCGATGTAAATTATTTTTGGTGGATAGATCATCGTAGATCGTGATTGAAGTGAAGTGAGAGATAATTACGAGAGCGAAAATGAGCGAAGGCCAGAAGTTCCAGCTGGGAACAATCGGCGCTTTGAGTTTATCCGTTGTGTCGTCTGTGTCGATCGTGATCTGTAACAAGGCGCTTATTAGCACCCTTGGCTTTACATTCGGTAACCTATTCAGTTCCTCCTCGTAGATTTTAGTATTTCAGACTCCTTTGATTATCCATGTTGCTGCACGAATCATTTCCTCTGGATCCATGTTGTTCCTTTTCGAGCCTGCTTATTTTATGAAATCCGAGGACTGAGTTGATCATCATTTTACTATAGGTTCTGAACTGTCAGTTGGTTATCCCTTTTTTCAAACTGTAAGATAGTTTCATATATCTGGCCTATAATATATAACGTTTTAGATGCTCAATAAATGTTGTTTTGTGGTTTGTATCCCCAAAAAATCTGGAATAGTCTTACTACTTTGAGGTAATTGTTTTTACTTTAGCTCTTATTTTTTGTTTGACTCAATGTTTTATTCTAGGATACACCGGAGATTCTTTGGTAGTGTTATAATGAACAGGACGCTGATCAACCCATTTTAAATCCTGTGTCACCATAACTGCGTATATGTCATCATAAGCAATTGATTTCTTAAACTATATGTACTTACGGTTGTTATTTTGTACATGCAGCGACTACATTGACAAGTTGGCATCTTTTGGTCACATTTTGTTCCCTTCACGTGGCATTATGGATGAAGATGTTTGAACATAAGCCTTTTGATCCACGAGCTGTGATGGGATTTGGTATATTGAATGGGATATCCATAGGACTATTAAACCTCAGCCTGGGATTTAATTCTGTTGGTTTCTACCAGGTATAGCTTTCATCTGAGCTGTTGCATGATGCGATAGCCATTTTAACCTGCGTTGTTCCAACCCATCTTCTCTTCCCTTGATAATAGATGACAAAACTAGCAATCATCCCCTGCACTGTTCTCTTGGAGACACTCTTCTTCAGGAAAAAGTTCAGGTTAGCACTCAAAGTTCTGTTACTTTTTGTGTATTTTCCAATGATTATTGACTTGAAGGAAGACATTTTTGATATTACTTCACTTTTTCTCTTGGTCATGCATTTCTGGTTGACAAAACCCAAAATTCTGTTGATAATCAATCCTCAATGACTTCATGAGCATCTCAAGCTAGTTTCTGGTCAAGGGCTTAGTTAATGACAGACTTCTTTTCTTATTTGCAGTCGAAAAATCCAGTTTTCATTAGCTATCCTTCTCCTTGGTGTTGGAATTGCAACCGTCACAGATCTTCAGCTTAATATGATGGGTTCTATCTTGTCGCTGCTGGCTGTTATCACAACTTGTGTTGCTCAAATTGTATCCTATGCTTGCCCTTTCTTTTCTCATTGCTTTATTCTTTCAGCCTTTCTATATAAGCCAATCGGATGCTGTTATCTTAACCAATTGTACACAGATGACAAATACCATCCAGAAGAAATTCAAAGTTTCATCCACGCAACTTCTATATCAGTCTTGCCCTTATCAAGCAATCACTCTTTTTGTTGTTGGGCCATTTTTAGATGGGCTTCTAACCAACCAGAACGTGTTTGCTTTCAAGTACACTTCTCAAGTGGTGGTGAGAATTAATCTGCCATGAATTCTACCCAACTTGTTTACTGATCTTCTTTGTTTCCATGTCGATTCTACATATTTACACGTGCCTGTTTGTTGACTGCAGTTCTTCATCGTCCTGTCCTGCCTCATATCAGTTTCTGTAAACTTCAGCACTTTTCTTGTCATTGGAAAAACATCTCCGGTCACATATCAGGTTCTGGGACATCTTAAAACATGCCTGGTTCTAGCATTTGGCTATGTGTTGTTGAGAGACCCATTCAACTGGCGCAACATTCTCGGTATTCTGGTGGCTGTGATTGGAATGGTTGTTTATTCCTATTACTGCTCGATTGAGACCCAGCAGAAGGCAAGTGAAACATCAACTCAGTTACCTCAGGTATATTCTTCATCTCCCTTTTGCACTAATAATATCTTCTCGTTGTATGATTTAAAACGATAAAACCCCATTTTCCCGTAAGAGTCAGAAAAAATAAAGAGCGAGGAAGAAAGTGACACCAGTCTTCTAATTACTAAATCATATTCCTTTTTATTGTACCATTGATATTGGAATTAGATTGCTATCAAGAAAGAATATCAATACTAGCCGAGGATTTTTTTTTTTGCATTGCTTAATTTTGTTTCTGGAAAAGAAAAACTGATGTGAGATACTACTTTGGGGTTTGATAGATGAAAGAGAGTGAGAAGGATCCGCTAATAGCAGCTGAAAATGGAAGTGGGGTGTTATCAGATGGTGTGCAAAAGACAGTGGCTCCTGTATGGAACTCGAATAAAGATTTTCAAGCCTAAAGCTGAATATCACTATTCCTTTTTATATATCAAACTCTCTCTTTGTATCAGATTTGTCAAAAGGAAAAAACTTTTTTTTTAATTCCTCCTTTTTTTGTTCTCTTTTTAAATTGCATAGCAGAGAAGTAGAGGAGTCTGAAAAAAAATCAACAGCGTTCCCCAGCGTATGGACAGAAAAGAAGTAGAGAATGATGAGTGGGGAGAAAGGGAACAGCTTTGAGATGATCCTTTTTATCATACAACTACTCTTTTTCCTTTTTGTATTACATGTCTATTCAAATGATTCATCACATTGATTTTTAAGACTCCTTTTCTCCTCATCGTTCGACAATTCTCTAAGCTACTCGTTGTGATCAATTCTTCCGTAATAATAGTCGTCTTCCCAAGTAGTTTTTGATATGTTTCGCATACATAATTTTGTATCAGAGAACAATTGACATCAAAGCACCAGTGGTCTAGTGGTAGAATAGTACCCTGCCACGGTACAGACCCGGGTTCGATTCCCGGCTGGTGCATTTCCTTTGAGCTATGATGAAGTTGGCTTCAGCGCTGGTTGGGTCCATCGCACTCATCTGATTCCAAGATGATATTGCCGTTCGACTGAGCTCTTTTTTTTGGTTTGCGGGTAGTATTACATTTGAAACCAGCAACAGCTCTCTTTTCGATCTCTTGGTCATGGTGTACTGTGTTTGAATCCTCTCTCGATGACCAATACCGAAAGTCCGAAAGCACAGATCTCCTAATGATTTCATGAATTGGAAGCGGTAATTCCATACTAAACAACAAAATGAGAGTTAATCATACACATCGAAGCAGCAGTGGTCTAGCGGTAGAATAAAACCCCTGACCCTGTTCAGTCTCTGTTTCGATTCCCGGTGAGCTATGATGAATTTGGCTTTAGCTTTGGTTGGGTCCATAGCACTCAATTCTAGTTGACATCGCCTTACGACTGAGCTCTGTCATTTTCTTTTTGTTCGGTTCTCATGATTTTTTTCTATGAATTCGAACCCAAATTTGCCTTTGTTCTATGTTAACAAACAATAACATCAGTGTATCCAACGGGAAATGAATTTTATCAGAAGCTCCTTTGTTCCTTGATGAACAAACAATGGTTGGGTAGCAGACAGTGAAACCAATTTAAACGACACAATACAAATACAAATACAATTTTATACGTCCATTCTTTTGCCTTTGGCACCTCCATGAACAAAAATAAGAATAATGAATACTCGAAAGTTAATTAAATGAATTTAAAAGGCTATCAACAAATCAGACACAATAAAATTGTCAATACGCAGAGCTACTCTCACTAGCAGATAGCGAAGGTCCTTCAGATTTGACTAAGCTTGAGCTATTGCTACTTATCTCTAGCCCTTGCAATCTCCCGTTCTCTAGGAAATCCGATACGCTTTGAGAATTCTTCATTTCCGTTAAATGGTTATGATTGAAATTGTGCATCTGCATGTCCTGGCCGTTGATTGAGCCATAATATGGTGGAATTGCCATGAATGTCGACTGAATCTGCTGCATTCCCATATCAAACGAATCTGAATGACTCGAGATTTCTCCTGTCTCCATCTTCATCCTTTCAACTTCTTTCCTCAATGCTTCGTTTAGAGCTGTTTTGTTTTTGCGTTAGTGAAAGCAAAGCAGGTATTGAAGATCACAGAGACAGAGAACGCATTCAATGAATTAGCTTTATGTTTACCATTACGAAGCTGCGCTTGTTGCTCCATTGATTGTAACTTAAGTCTCAGCTCTGTGTTTTCGTTTGCCAGTCCATTTGTGTCTCTCTGATCAACCAAATGACATTGAATCTAAGATTGGCAAAAACATCGTCCATGTTTCCCTATGAAGCTAATTTCTTTCTTTTTGTGATTTGAGATCGAAAGTTTTTGACTTTTGAAGAAAAACCTGAAAGAGAGTGAGCTGAGCAGAGAGAGTGGTGGCTTCGGTTTGAAGTAATTGAACTTTACGCTCGAGTTCCTTAATGTACCTTGCTTTTCTCTCCTTGGAGCGAGCAGCAGATTGCCGATTCGCTAAAATCCTGTAATCAAATCCCAATCTCTAATTTTGTAATTCCTTCAAAAATTTTGAATCAAAATCGAGCTGGGAATTCAAAATTTAGAAGCTTAATGATTAGGAGATTGATTCATTGTTTGAGAAGAAAAAAAAGGAAGAACCTTTTGGCGCGCTTGGGATCGATGTTCCAGAGCTCGGAGAGCTTTTCGGGAGGCATGGCTTTCTTTGCGTCCATGATTTCACCGGCATACATAGCGCATCCAGCATCGACAGAATTACTGTGGCGGTGGCGAGGACGAGAGGAAGAAGGCGGAGGAGTGGCGCCGGAGACGGAGTTGGAGGATAGCGAAGTGGTGGAGGGATTTGGGAAGGAGAGCGGCGGATGTGGATTTGAGGTGAGCTTGTCGACGTCGATGAAGGATGAGAAAAGATCGTCGTCGGAGGAAGGTGGTGGTGGTGCGCCGGACGAAGTCATAAGGGGATCCATGAACATGAACATTGACATATCTTCGGAGCGAGATCGGCGGTGTAAGGAGGCGGTGATTGGATCCGCATTTGGATTGTGATGTGGATCGGTAGCGGGCTTAGGAAGAGGATCAGATTTCTCCATTGGCCGAGACTAAATCTGAGAAAAGGATGCAGTGAATTCTTCTCCGAACAATGTCTATGGAGATTGAAGACGGAAGAAGAAGATAATGATGGAGATGAAGCTTTCTCTCTCTTTCTCTCTCCCAAATGAAGAGCGTAGGAACTTAACCGTGAAGAGAGAGAAGTGACGTCACTAACTATAATTTGCCATTAAAATTAGAAAAAAAGTATTTTAATGAAAGACAATTAGTGATGAAATGTAAAAGGCACATTGACACGTGAAGACATCATCGCAGCATCTTGTCTCCTTTTTTTTTTTTTTTCTTTCCTGTAATAATTAATTAATTAACCTCTTATGTGACCAATTAACAATCACTAGCTTTTTTTACAGTTTTTAACTGCTTAATTAGTGTCAACAATAAATTACAGTTTTTTACAGTTTTTAACTCCAAAAAGAGTTTGTGTGGAAGTTATCAGAGGGAAAGTCCAGAGTCATCGTCCTCATCGAGGGAAGAAGTGTAAGTAAAGTAAAGAGCCCAGATAAAACCAAACACACCAAACAGAATCCAACCTAACAGGTTGTTGCTTAGACCAAAGGGTAATCCTGTTCCTTCTGTCGACATCCTCTCGTCCACCAATGCCATTGCTGGGCTACTCATCACCGCCGTCAACGTAACCGCAACCGCAGACGCACCCGTTATTGAGCTGTTCTCTTGCTTTGGTTGCTTCATCTCCATCGAACATTTCACTTCACTGGTTCTCTTGCTCATCCGGGGAAGACCTCAAGTCAACATTTATATATACAAAGTTAAATTTCTGATTTATAAGAATATTATAATCTCAATCTACTCTTTTCTGTACATGATCCGGAATCCACGAAAAAAATGCATCATGCTTAGATTTGATGTGAGTTGACACAACAGAAGAGAGAGAAGAGAGATTATTCATAACAGAGGTTCAAGAATTTACAATAGACAGGCTCGGTGGAGATGGCTGTGACTGAAGGCTTGAGAAGGAGAGTAGGACGAGCAATGGAGGAAGTAAAGCTTGCCATTTTCTTCTTTAGCTTCCCACTCAACACTCACAAGATTGATCAAATGAGACCTTTGTTTTTACTTTTTGTTTGTTTGTTTGGTTTTGTAGTTGTAGTAGCTTCGCAAGTGAAGGACAAATCTTTTTATCTAATCGGATATGCATTCTATCAACACTCCACCAATTGTATCTCTCCGCCTGTCACGTCTAATCCCTTTCTTCCACACAAACTTTTTACAACAATCATTGCTGTGTAACTAAGCTCTAACATTAAGCTCTTAAAAGAATGAAAAAGAAGAAGCAAGATTTACACTGAGATGAAGCTAATCATAACATTGGTAAGATGCTTAAGAAAGCATGTTTAACAAAAATAAAAAAGAATATGAAATTGAACCTAAGTTGACGGAGTTTGTTTTAAATATCAATCGTGAATATTGCACTGTTGCAAGTAAGTATGATGGTAAGGGACATGTACGTTCCAGTAACGTTTGTATTTGTCTATTCCTATATCCAACCACGGCTTCATGATCCCATCGTAGTGTATAACCGAGGCTTGTGCAATGTCAATCGTTTTGACTCCTGATTCGCGACCTAACCCCATCACATGCCATCTCTTGTCCAACGGTAATGTTTGCCTATAGAAAGTCAACCAACCTATTGGTAAGCTCCCAGCTTTCCACAATGGTCTCTTTGTTCCCTGTCCCTCCAAAAAAATACCCCAAAACTGTTGTTAGGTTTGAGTCAATTATACACAGATACATGTATATGTACATATAAAGATACGCTGTTGATTGCAACCACTCTTTTACTAGGAAACCCACTTACTTAGTACTAGCTTCATTTACGTTCGTTTTCTAGTTCTCACTATTGTCCGACCAAATTCCAAACCATTCATCCACGAGATAGCCAAACTAAAACCCCATAGGCTATTATTAATTTACTACGAAATGGTGTATAAACGAATTGAAAAACCCAACTTGAAAAAACGGGCATTCAAAGCAACTATTTTGCTATAATGTTTTTTCATGTAAAGCGAGTAACGGCAGTAGAGAGAGTGAATTGCGTACCAGATTGAAGTATTTTATGTATATAGAAGTCAACTTCCGTTTTCTCCATTCTTCAAGATCAACAAGATTCATTCCGAATGCCCATGTGCAAGCTCTAGGATTGAATTTTCCAGCGACCCAGGCATCTGAGAAATTAATAAATGTGCTCATTGAATGAAACGAAGGTTCACCTTCATGACAAGTCTCCACAGCTCCAACCACTTTCCCTTTCATATCAATGCTCCACAATTTACTTAGATCTCTTTGAACTACTACATCATGGTCGAAGAGTACCATCTTGTTCAACCCTGGGAATATATCTGGGAGATAGAAGCGTGCGTGATTGAGAGTAGAAATGTATCTTGGGTCGTTCGAGTTTTGCTTCATCAGCAGTTGATAATAATCTGAAGGCAGAACATCCATATCATCAATGTTTAGGATCTGGACTGTAGCGCTACTTTGAATGTTTAGCAAAAACCACATTGAGATTGCTGGATAATTAAGTGAATCAGTCACGACATGTAATACTATTTTTTCCGGTTCCTGCAAACAGCAGTTGGAACCTAGATTAACAAATGGCTAAAGTAAAAAACTGAGATAATATAATGTAAGACGCTTGAAAGTTGAGCCATAACTTATAATGATAACCGACTAGAAATTTTGAAGCTGCTGCACAATATTATCAAAGCAAATGTTAAAATTACCTTTGAAGACGATATCGTAGAGTTAACAACGACTGCCGAAGCAAGGACATTGTCAGAAAAGACAACATAATGATGGAGATTAGGATTATTATACTTTTGTTGGTTAGGCATCTGCCTTTTGTCAGGATCGAGGGCAAAATATTCTGACGTCAGCCGCATTGACAGACAGTGAATCCCTTTTGGGGTAGTTCTTGCAGCAAGGTGCAATAGGTATGCTGCTTGATTTTTCTGAGCCTGAACTTGTGTTTCTGTGTTATAATTCATGGCACGAAGTTTGGTCGCAATGGCAGGGCAATTGTTAAAGACACGGCTAGCCTTGTATAATGCAGTTTCCATGGGCTTCACCTTGCGAAGAGCACTGAAAGAAACAATCATACCAGCATGGTTTTTGTCACTAAAAAGTTGTAGTAACAGCCAGTTTCTGGATGCAATTATGACATTATTTCCTTTTAAATCAAGCAGCTGTGCTTACCTTTTTGACAAATCTTTGTCCTTCGTCACATCACCAACAGCCCGTTCCAGCTCTCTCATTCGAGCTCTCAACTCCTTCACAATCTGAGAGTTACTTCCAGGTGGGGCGAAATTCAGGTAGGCTTTAGTTTGAATAATTTTGTCTCTGATTTCCTTTATCTTCATCTCTGTTGCTCTATTAGGATGAACCTTTGTGTTCTTTTCACCCTTGGATAAAGGGGGTTTAAAAGCCGTTTTATTAGCAAGTTGGTTAACTGATAGAAATTGGTCCTGACACAAAAAAAACAATAAATCTTAATAGGTTAATGGAAAGGCTAACTTGGCTTTTTCATTCACTAGATCAACCAAAGACCATGAATGTCTGGTAATCTGATTCGAGAACTTAATACAGGAATTCTTATATAGGCTGAGCATTCATCAAGGTTATGTTACTTCAAATCAATTGGATTCATCATGTTCATGTTATCTATAAATCAGTTGGATTAACACACACCTTTGCATCAGAGCTTACTGTCGTCTGCTGTGAAACTATTACTTGATCTTCTCTATTTTTGTGATTATTTCCTGAAACCCATGATTACTACAGATAAGAAAGCTGAAGAGTTAACGACAGCAAAACAAAACAGAGCAAGACTTAAAATATGATCCCACCACCAGTTCCTGAGAAATCTATGGTTTTGTCTTTGTCATTAGACTGGGTAACACCATCGCTTTCATCAGACGATTTATCCCGAACTACAGAATTAGACTCCCCATCCTTAAAGAGAATGAGCCTTGGCCCTTTCAAGCCTTCTCCATCCTCCTAAATCACAAAGTGAAACACTTTTAACTAATTGGATGGTCAAAAGGGTATAAGGAGATGACTTTGGGGAACCAGTAACTTCTAACTTACCTGTTCAATAGCATTCAGTCTAAGGTCACTTGTCCTGTATCTCTGCAGAATAATGGTAGCATGTCAGCTACAGTGCATTGCTCGAGAATATAAAGCATAAAAGAGGAAAATAAAAAAATTGAGCAAGATCTGAAAATTTGGCACGCACAATCAAACAGCAAAGAATCTCTCAATGGATTGGAGAACTAAAGCAGTTAAAAAAATACTAAACATCTTGATTTTGTTGTCTGCATCAAAATAAAGAAATTCAAAGCATTGAATAATAGGATACCACACTTACAATGTTGGATAACTCTTCAATGAATTCTCTCCGACCTGCCAGAAACAATCCGAAACGAAAATGAAAACAAAGAAAAATCCGAAGACTTCGACAACATCACACTAAACAGGCCTCTCGCGATTTTAATGAGATTCAATCAAAGATCAAACCAATTGCACACGATCTTACAGTACAATATAGCCCATATGCGTAATCTTACATCCGCTAAACAGTACACAGAATCAACAGAAAAATGGAATCTAAAAAAAATAAGAAGGAGAAGAGACGAAGCTAACCAAGGGGAGTGATGCTCTTAAACCGATTCGAGACGAGAATAATCGGAGTGAACACAGATATCGATAGCAGGGAGAGGATCAGATTCCTCTGCCATCGACGAATTTGCTTCATGAATATGCGAAATAAAAAAATGCCACCAAATCTCTCTTTCTCGAGAACTATCTGTGTCTCATCAAATCCTTATTTGTCCTCCAGGAAGAAGCAGCACGTCCACAAGGGACCCGCAAATCTCGAAGATTTCCTGCTTGATCAACAAGGAAAATACGAAACGCTGAAAAAAACTTAGGGTGTCCAGATCCCTATGGGATTGCTTTCCGAGAATCTATTCTTCGCTTCAATTTCTGGGATCGGGTTGGAGTTAGATTCTGAGCTTCCTCATGCATTATCGGAGTTCTGCTCTTATTAATTTTTAAGTCCAACTCCAATATATTATTATTTGTATTTACGAGTTTTATGTTGGTTCAAAAAGTTTTACATCATAATTTTTTGGGGGTTAATTCATACATCAACTTTGGTTACGATTCAATAATGAACTTTGTAGCTCTGCACTTTCATATATAAATTTCACTTTCATATATAAATTTAATGTTTGACCCCGTAACATGCATTGACTGGATTAATTAGTATTAAAGATACATTAGCGGTAAACGACGTTTAACTCACCGTTAATCCTAGCTGACTAGGATGACACGTCAGCCACGACAACATCTTAGTAAACAAGCTAAACGTCGTCGTTCTTCATTTTTTTTCCCCTTCCCTTCTTCCCCGAGCTCCTTCTTTCTCATTGCGAAATAAGGGTTTGTAGAGGCTTTAAAAATTGCAGAGGCTCGAACAGCTCGATCGATTTCGGAGTTTACAGTTATTCCTTTAAAAATTTCGAATGAATCTCACTTAACTCGAAAGAAAATTATAAACCCTAATTCGACACTACACAAACGAAACTACAAACAAGCATATCGAAATACATACCTGAGCCACTTTCTGCCATCTTCGTTCGCAGAGGAGAAGAAGAGAAGAGAAAGCCTCTGCAAACCCTAATTTTGCAAAGAGGAAGAAGGAGCTCGGGGAAGAAGGGAAGGGAAAAAAAATGAAGGGTAACTCCCACTTATCAAAACGACGACGTTTAGCTTATTTACTAAGATGTTGTCGTGGCTGACGTGTCATCCTAGTCAGCTAGGATTAACGGTGAGTTAAACGTCGTTTACCGCTAATGTATCTTTAATACTAAGTAATCCAGTCAATGCATGTTACGGGATCAAACACTAAGTTCATGTATGAAAGTGTACAGCTACAAAGTTCGTTATCGAATCGTAACCACGGATCAAAGTTCATGTATGAATTGGCCGAAACCCCGAATTTTTTTATAACAAAAAAACTAAAACTTAAACTTGACGGTCGACTAAGCAATTAAAAGTCCGTCCGGACGACCAAACAAAACTCGGATGTCTGATTTATTTGGCTGATTTGACTTTAAATCGTTACGGATGTGTGGCGGTTTCTAAACCGACTAGGCCACAGATTTTAAGAACACGCGTTATATGATATATCCTTGCTTCATTGCAGAATAATCCGTTTATCACAGTTAAATAATCACTTTTAAACTCTTACGATATTCTACACAATGCAATGAACACAAATTTGAATTGCGTCAAAGTATATCACGAATCGAGAAGCACTGCACAAATGTACCTTAAGCATCCACACACCCAGTAACTTCCTCAAACTAACATCTAATGTCCTGACTTCTAAGCCGTTGATAAAGAAATATCTAACGAGTAATATTTCGTTTTTACCATCCAACGATTAATATTCAAACTTCGGAAATGAATAGAGATTCGCGTACTCATTGTTTCAACCAATCAGAACACATATATGAAACGCCGTATAACTATATATATAACTGGGACGTTTCTGATGACCTCATCATCCTCAATCCCACTTTCTTCTTCGTCTTTTCGAAACAGTTTTACGGTTTCTAGCGACTGAATATTAGTTTCATGATGATGTCAGAGATGGAACGTGAGAATGAAACTACAATGGACGGATTGATTGCGGTGACGGAGCCGGCCAGGGAGAAGAAGCCTTAAGTGAATGATAGGAAAACGAAGAAAGTTAAGGATGCCAAGGAGTTGAAGTATGTTTCTGTGGCGCAGAAGAAGAAAACTGTTTATACTCATCCTACGTACGAAGAGGTATGAGGTTTGATCTAGTTTTTTTCGCGTTTATCCAGCGGGATTTTTTTCCTTCTAATTGTTGCGATTCAGATGATCAAGGATGCTATAGTTACGTTGAAGGAGAGAACTGGTTCTAGCCAATACGCGATTCATAAGTTCATCGAAAAGAAACATTCGGAAAGATGTTGCTGCACAACTTGAAGAGACTCGTTGGATCTGGAAAGCTTGTCAAGGTCAAAGCCTCGTTTAAACTTCCTTTGGCCAAGTCATCATCTCAGAAGGCGGCAACATCTGCTCAAGCGAAGAAGAAGCCGACTACTGTGCCCGTTTCCAAGGCGAAGGGAAAGGTCACCACAGCTCGCAAACCTAAGGAAGCAAAGGTATCTAAGAATTCATCGGCCATTAAACCGAAGCCAGGAGCTGCTCGTAAACCGAACTTGAGTGCAAACGCTAAGGCTGTTCCTCGTGCCATTGTTGCGTCCAAGAGGAAAGCTGTTGCTGCCTAGCCCAAGGCTACGAATAGGCCAGCCAAGGCTGCAAAAACATCGAAGATAACATCTCCGGTGGAAAAGGTTGTTGCTGCAAAAAACAAAGTTGTTCCTCTGACGAAGAAGAAGACACCGGTGAGAAGAGCCTGAAGCCAAAGACGGTGAAGTCTCCAGTAAAGAGGGCATCGTTGAGGGGAAGGAAGTGAATATAGGGTTTTGGGTAGAATGAAGGGTTGAACCACGCATTGGTAGTAGCTTTCTTTCTATGTGGTAATCTTGTATAATTCCAATGATCCTGCTTTTCATTCTTTTTTTACTTGATTCTTTCACCGTTTCTCAAATCATATATAGTTTTATTAAAAGTTTATACCACGCGGGACCTCGTCTATTCATGGTGAACTTTAGCACAAAAACTTGGGAGCGATCATTATATTATCAACTTTCAACAAACAAGATCCTTTAGCCGTGGCTGGTATAAGAATCCAACCCTAAAATTAGAATTGGGTTACTTCAATTTTCTTCATTTTGAACCATAATCTTTTCGAACCAAATCATACTAGTTTCGTTTCTACCACCGGGATATGGTACCAGGATGCGAAAAACACCGTCCAAAATCTAGGGAATGCTAGAACGATACTCGACTATCACTATGCTGGGACAATTACTTTTAACCGGGAGGGTGGGGGGGATAAAGCATATATTTCCGACCAAAAATCTCATTTCCGAATTCAGACTTTAGACAAACTAAAAGAAGACAGACAAAAAGGTACCAAAACTTCCCTTTACGTTAACTACTATCACCACTGTTGTAATATCAGCTTCTTTTTCATCTCTCCTGTTCCAAAAGAAGGAAAAAGATGCCAACCAATAAATTACCTCAGATTTCTTTCTGCACAACGGAAGAAATAACTCTTTAATCATAACCCAAACTTATCTTCTGGATTACAAGTCTCTATGCAAATCTGCTGGAGATATTTTTATCGCACAATGATCACCAGCCAAATCACGCCTCCAAAAGTAATACATGTGTCAGAGGAGCTTGTTTGAAGTCCATCAAGATGAAGCCTTTACAAAACACTTTCTATGTTCAAGCTCTGGAAGCAATTCAGAAACAACTTTTTCCATAGAGATTATTTCTATATGCTGCTTGTTGCAACCCTCGTTTTCCATCCCTTTTGAAAGAAGTTTGAATCTAGGAGATTCTGGATTTTCAGAGAGTAGTTGTTCCAAAAACCTATCTTCATCATTGAGTTTTGAGGCCTTCATGAGATCAACCACTTGACGCTTATTTGCAACATTTCTTCCTGCTCCACATCCCATTGCAGTTGCTGCGCCAACCGCATTTGCAATTGTTAAGGTATTAACAAGCGGCATGTTTCGTATGTAACCCAATGCAATTGCAGCCACAAAACTGTCTCCACATCCAACAGTATCAACCACCTCCACCTGATGATGGCGTTTTGGAAAGAAATTTAAATTTAGATCACTACACATTTATTTAAATTCAATTTCCAGCAGCTTTTTGTGAATTCGAAATGAAAAAAATTAGATGATCTGTAAGCTCGTACCTTAAACGCAGGTGCTACTAAGACACTAGATTTAGTCACCAGTATTGAACCTTTTGGCCCCATTTTCACGATCACCCACTTTGTTGCCTTTCCATTCTTCAAAATTTCTTGTCCTGCTATTACAGGGTTCCTGATGCCAGTTAGAGACTCAGCCTGAGCAATTAATTAATCAGGTCAAAAAGGATTTGATCAGGTAACTTATTATTAGCAATACCAATCAGCAGCAATAATCCAAACAGACTTTTATAAGCAAACAAGATAGGAGTTTCTTGCAACTCCAGTGTGGGAAGAGTGGAGTGAACATGGAACTGGAGATAGTAAAATATAGGGTATTGCGTGGTAATAAGGGGGGAAGAAAGACATTAGTGATGTTTGACATGTTACACACTACAGCGCTGTACTGCCAAGAAAGAGGAAAAACAGGCAAAGCTCCTAGGGGTTTCAGAGTCGTTTTCGCTTTCATTGTCCCATTCTTTGGGATAAATTGTGGCCTCTAGAATGGATATGATGAAAAATTCACTATAGAATCGGAGAATTAGGATGAACATGCACCGGCCAAACCGGAGAAAGATCTCGTACACGGAGATGGCAAACCCAGTCATGATAGACTTTCATTCAACTTTATCGAGATTTGAGAATAGTAAAATGTACCTCCTCAGATGTTAGAAGAAGAACATCACTCATTCTTAAGAAGTAAGCAAGTGCTTTTCGCTCATCAGGAGTTCCCTTGGAAAGACTCTTTCCCCGTGGTCCAGGATCAAAGAA
Source organism: Pugionium cornutum (assembly GCA_018901935.1). NCBI lineage: Eukaryota > Viridiplantae > Streptophyta > Magnoliopsida > Brassicales > Brassicaceae > Pugionium > Pugionium cornutum. The sequence continues at coordinate 1,742,632 of CM032155.1, read as the reverse complement.
GATAGCTGTCCCAACTTTGGTAGCGTAATCTATAGTTGACATTATAAAACTAGGGCTGAAGTCGTCAAAGTCATAACCATTGCAGAAAAGAACTTTTGACTGTCTGATTGCCATCTTTACTTCATCAGATAGGTCAGTTATCCAACCGAAAGCAGGTTCCTCCTTAAAATCGGCTTGACTAAAAAGAGAAACAACCATAGACATAAGTTCTTCTAGTAATAGAATTCAAGGAACTTAAAAGGAATAAAGAGTATTAGAAGTAAGTACATTGACATTACCAATTTGTTTCACAGCTAAACATAGAAATAGGAAGAAAAATAGACATATGTTCTCCTCGTCAACAGAGCAACTAAACAGCACTGGAAGCAAGTACAACATATCACTCACTAGCGTTTGTCTCACTAAGATAAACGAAATGCCTAACACGCCATCCCTTCTTATGCATAGATATTAAGAAAAACTATAAGCAAGTAAAATATGGCTTTCATTCCCAAAAAGGCTCTATTAAACAAAACATTCTATTTCTAGATAGCTATCACTATCACGATCGAAGTACACCATTTGAATGATATATTCATTATATACCATTAGACAATGTCGTCCCACACAAACCACCACTATCATAGATATTTTCGAGTTTCCATGAAAGGCATTTTCAGCTATAGAGTATACTTGATTCTTGGTATAGCAAAAAGCAATACCTGCAAAACCCATGCCTCTGTAAAGGATCTACAAGAACCCAACAAATAAGAGTTTCAGAGAATGAGCTGGTATCTTTGGCATTTGTTTCTCCATCTCCATCTAACGCAACTGTACCTATTCCTTCCTCATTAAGCACATCTAGAAGAAACTCGCCGTACATTTCATTCCCCACATAACCAATAGCAACACAGTGAAGCCCCAGTCTAGCAGCTGCTATAGCCATGTTACAGTTACCACCTGCTTCCCAGTATTCCTATAAGCAAAACAGAAATAAAACATATAAAAAATCTTCACTGATAATACCCAGAAGAACAACAATGAGTTTAACCTAAATTAAACTGAAATCAGATAAAAAGAAGTTCAATTTAATCAAAAGAATTGAGATAAGGAGATTTTAGTTTTTGAATTTAGTGAACGCGGCGCATATGTATTGGCACACTGACTGGAACCAAATCCGATCAATTTCCATAAACAACAGTAACAATATTTCTTTCTTTCAACGCAAACTCAGCAGAAAATGACTATACATGCAATGTCTGAAATTATCACCACTGAAACACTACGAAGCAGTGAATATCTTCACACGTGAAAGGGAAAAAAGAGGAAAAAACAACATTTGGTACGCGAACCTTATCTGGGGGAGAAATAGAGAGTTTGTCCATGAACGCCTTGCGGTCTCCCCGAGAAGGCGGGGGCAATTCGTGAACACTGAGAACAATGTCGACGCAGAGATTACCCAGGGTTGCGACATCGATAGGCTTCTCCGTCACCACGACAGCTTTGGTTTCCCCGAGAGAGCCGATGGAGGAGCCATCGGCGTATCTAATGGGAGATACATCGGCGGCGCTGCTCCGGCGGAGGCATATGGAGCTGGTCACATGCGGGAGTCGAGTGCATGGCGGGAAAAAAGGGAGGAATGGATTAGGGCTTTGGAGTGAGAAATTGGGGAGGGATAGAGCAGAGTGAGGGGAGGAGTGGCAATTGAGGGCAAACGCGTGCTTATGCATTCAGACAAGCTCAGACAGAGACGGGAGAAGGAGTGATGATTTTGAATGCTCCGACGTTCTCTCGTCTCGTCTCTCTCCGTCTTCACTCTTTACAGATGGCTGATACAGAAAATAACAATTCGACTCACCGTTTGAAGAGAAGCTGTGGCAAATCGAACCGGACTGAATGTAGAATGCCAAATAAAATATTAACCGGGTTTGGTATTTGCGAGAAATTAATTATTCTCGAATTACCTCTAATTAATACTATCAAACGGGTCGGATCCGCACCGCATGACCTACTCCGCGGCGGATTGAAAATTTTTTTCATAAATGTTTTTTATCCGTAAAATTCTCGAATTATTTTTTTTTAAATCCGCACCCATCCGCATTAATCTAGCGGATTTGCGGGTGACCCACGACCGGCTTCGTTTTCTAAATTTTTTAAAAATATTTAATTAAAATAAATCTAAATAATAATAAATTTAACATTAATACATCAAATATATCAAAATTTAATTTTTAAAGCATCAAATTACACAAATTGTGAACATCAAATTTGCTATTAAATTGGTTTAAAACTAAATTACTTTAAAATTAAATTGGCTTATAATTAAATTGTTTTAAATTTTGGTTAAATGATTTTGACTTAAAATTTGCGTATATCCACTAACCCGTAAAATAATAAAATGAAACTCGCACCCATCGTTATACCAAAACTTCGACCCGTATCCGCTTCGCACATGAAATTTTTTTTTTCTTCGATCTATACCCGTTGCACACAGGTTCAACGGGGCGGGAGCCGCATATAATGAATCATAATGACAAACCTACCTCTAATGATCTTTTTATACGTATTGCAAAAAATTCTGGATAAGTTGCTTTAATTATCTACTGTACCATATATTAATTTTAACTTCTCTACATTTTCTTATTAAGCAAATGGTATGATTTGATTCTTGTTGAAGATGGAATTTCATTCATGCTCTATGTGATTTTCAACTCTTCACAAAATAAGGGAGTGAGTTGTGAAGGTAATACCGAGTATTTAATTTAAAATATTTCATGGGGATTTGGATTATCGATATATGATCTGCAGGTTTAATAAACCTTTCTGTCGCGGATCAAACTTTTTGTGGTCCATTACAGAACCGACCAACCCGCTTTGACAATTGTTATAAACAATAATCATTGACCCAAAAATGAAAAGAAAAACGTAATCGTTTGTTTGGGAGGTAAGGTATAATTGGATATCTTGATTTCCTTGATAACGTTTACACATGTGGAAGATTTGGTTAACATAAAATGATTACAAACAACGAAGGAGAAAGAGAGGAACGATAGTCACCAGAAGGGAAAACGCCAAAGCTGTTAACTTTGTTTTTTTTTTTTGTTGCCCATTTGGTAATCTCTGCTCTAATCAACGGGGAGGAGACGATCATACGCGACGAATAGAACAGAGATTGAGAGGGACCTCGAGTTTTTTAGGTGCCTTAGACGGTATGAAATTCTCTTCCTTGTTTTTTTTCTTTCTTTCAATATGATTTTGGATTCGTAGTCTCTAGATTTATGCTTTGTAGGGCTTTTGAGGCTGTTTTAATCCTTGACGCACCGTCGCCTTCGATATCAAATTTTACCATTCGATTTCGTTTTTGTATTTTTTTGTGGATGTATCTGGGGGGCTGATTTCTCATCTGGGTTTTGTTTCTGATTATTGAGGAGTCTGTTGGATATTTGATTTTGCTTGTAGGGTCAATTCTGACCATAAACAAATGTTGGATCATGCATTTTTTTTAAAATAATTTTGGAATTTCATGTCATCTTTCCAGAGAAGATAATCAAATTGTCATCAAGACGTAAATTTGATCTCAATTTGTGGTATTCCAGGTCTCTGCTTAATTGTATTTTACCCTCTTATGAAAACTTATCTTTTGTTGCATTTATCGATTCAATGGTTGTTAACTGTATAACTGCAGAGCAGAAGTATATCCGGTTTTTAGCTTTGGTCTACAGACTTGCAACTACACGTCGCTGTATTTATTTGTTTTCACTGGGAGATAATGAATGAAAGCTTTAACTTCGGTAGTAACCTGTTTGTTCACGAGAATGAAGTAATAATGTTCTATATATTATACATTTTCTCAAGTGGTCTCCAAATATGGACTTGCAGACTTGGATAAAAAAATCTTCTTAAGCGTATTTTTTGTTGGGAAATTACGATTTCCTCGTCATTAACACAGTCTGTTCTTTTCAACGTGTTGAAAGTTTGGACGTTTAAATCAGGTTGAACCATTACACTTTGTTTATATTCCGTGGTTTGCAGTAGAAAGGCGTTTCTTCTGGGTGTTTTTAATCTTATCATACTTATTTGGGTGTTGAACCTAGATGTTACTCTCAGGGATTTGTTAGGCGGCAAGAGATAACCTTTTGGCTCGCTCATGTGGTCCTATCTCGTTTGCATACATATTCAGTTACTTAATATGTTTCAGGAGCCAAAGGTTGTGGACGATCTATTATTGAAAAGGTGAATAAGAATGCGCAAGTGGATCTGTTGTACATGTCAAATAGAAGACTCAAATGAAGAGGAGCAACTGAAAGTTCCCCACCAGCAATCTGATGGTATGCTATCTAGATGCCTCCTAGTAGCTGACGTTTCTGATTATGCACGGCTACGGTAATTTTTTAGGGATATGTTCTAGCGGTAGTGTTCACATAGTAGAGGCTTCCATGCTCACACTTGTTTAGCAGTTATCATATTTTCCAACTGAGGGAAATGAGTTGATATTTGGTAGGAAATTGGAACACTTAATTACTTTGTCTTTTGTATCTAAGAAGTTGGCTTTCTGTTTGTGCTTATCCTGTTGTCTTCGTGGATGTAGCAAGCCATAAGAATCCAAAACCAGCAGTTGTTGCAAAACATGAGGTACAGAAGGAAGCTCCCATCGAGGTTCCTCCCTTGTCCTTAGATGAGGTAAAGGAAAAGACTGAAAATTTTGGATCAGAGGCGCTGATTGGTGAAGGATCTTACGGAAGAGTATATTATGCAACATTAAATAATGGCGTAGCGGTTGCTTTGAAGAAACTTGATGTCACACCTGAAGCTGAAACAGATGCTGAGTTCTTGAGTCAGGTTATTAATCTTCTTAAACCGTTTATTTCCTTCCTTTTCCACTTGCTCTGTAATGAGATGAATCAGTATCCATGCATAATGCGTTGTTTTCGAGGATGCTTGTGTTTACATCCCATTCACCTCGCTATATTAACATTTTTGATCTTCCTTAGGTTTCCATGGTTTCAAGACTGAAGCATGACAACTTCATTCAATTGCTCGGTTTTTGTGTTGATGGAAACCTCCGGGTAGTTGCATACGAGTTTGCAACAATGGGGTCGTTGCATGATATATTGCATGGTAAGTTAAGCATCTTGCATTTCAAGATTCTCCGCTCAATTCTCTTGCTACATAAACTCCCTTGTTTGACCCAAAAAAAAATTTTCCATGTAATTGGTTACATGTTGTGCGGTTACAGGTAGGAAGGGAGTTCAAGGGGCACAACCAGGACCAACACTAGAATGGATAACGAGGGTGAAAATAGCGGTTGAGGCAGCTAGGGGTTTGGAATATCTTCATGAGAAAGCTCAGCCTCCTGTAATCCATAGAGACATAAGGTCTAGCAATATTCTTATTTTTGAAGACTACAAAGCAAAGATTGCTGATTTCAATCTCTCAAATCAAGCACCTGATAATGCTGCTCGTCTTCATTCTACAAGAGTTTTGGGAACTTTTGGTTATCATGCTCCAGAGTAATGTTTCTTAAACCCTTAACTGTTTTTGTGCTTATGAATGTCTAGTAAGCAGCTAAACCATTAATCCACTCTCGATACAGATATGCAATGACTGGACAGTTGACTCAGAAGAGTGATGTGTACAGCTTCGGGGTTGTACTTCTCGAGCTTTTGACAGGGAGGAAACCAGTGGATCATACCATGCCCCGGGGTCAACAAAGCCTTGTAACCTGGGTGAGTATTCTGGACCAGTAACTTTTTCATCCGTTTTTTTTGTCTTACGGTTCCATGTTATTTGGCTCTGCTCAGGCGACACCAAGACTCAGTGAAGATAAAGTCAAACAGTGCATTGATCCAAAGCTAAAAGCTGATTATCCTCCAAAAGCAGTCGCTAAGGTACCTCTCTCGATGCCATGAACATCAAAACGACTAAAATTGATCACAAATTTCAGTATCCGAAAAATGCATATAATCTGTTATGTGGCAATGCAGTTAGCAGCTGTGGCAGCATTGTGTGTGCAATACGAAGCTGAGTTTAGACCGAACATGAGCATAGTTGTGAAGGCGCTACAGCCTCTCCTCAAAACTCCAGCTCCACCACCAGCACCAGAATCTTGAAACTTTTTACCTTCTTTCGTTCAGAATCTTTAGTCACTACTACCATTAGTCATTAGACTCATTACTAAATAAGAATGAAGTTGAGTTTTGGGAGTTTTTAATAAGTATAAAGGTGATATATGTTTCTTTCATTTTGTGATTGTTTTGCACACAATTTTTGTGCTAAAAGAGAGATAAAGTTATGAGCATTCGTGCATCCATTTCGGTTGTAGTCGGTTCTTTCGGATTTTAGATATTTCAGTACTAATATTCTAGATTTCCTTTGAAATTTCCTTTTAGTCGGATTCGGTTCTACCAGGATTTGGGTCATTTCATCCTATCTCTTGTTTTATATCAGCTTCAAACATGATTTCTTTCATTAAGTTTTCAAGGATTTAGACGTAGTCTACAGCTTGTTCCTGAGTCAGTGCCTTTAATTTGAGTAAAGATCTACCGAATATAGTTTTTTCATAAGCTTGGAAAACGAGAATCTGTTAGGACAGGTACACAAGTGAAGCCGCAAAGGTAGCATCATCTTGATAGTTCTCAAAAGCTTAGTTTCATTTCCCTTTAATTACACTAGACAAATGAAGAAAGCAAGCAGAGCACTGTTCTGTGTAGTGTTGCTTTCATTCAGGCAACACTGAAAGAAGTGGCTGCTTTCTCGACAAATTTATTGGCTCCCTTGAACCACCTCTTGTCTCCAGCTTGTGCTTTGCAGATATAAAGCTTCCCTCCATTAACAGTGGCTGTGATCAGCTGATGCTTGCCACCTTCATCTCCATCGGCCGTTCTTGTCAACACCGACAAGTAATAGTACGGTTTCCCACCGACTTCCTGAGATGATGACTCCAGAATGTTTGCTGTTGCCACTGCGTTGTTGTCAAATCCTCCCTGCGAGAAACATCAGATTCACATACAAAGTTATAGACTCAATGATCCAAATCCCTATAACGTAAGAATAGTGATTAGAGTTTATATCTCCTCCATGTTTAGGATTTTAGTATATATGAGGATACAATCTTGGTTGTAAAACTCATTGAAAACTAGAGAGATCTTCCGATGTTTATCGATTGGGAAAAAGCTTTAAGCTTTGTTTACCGGTGTTAAGATTATTCACACTAGTGTTTAATTCTCATATTCTACTTTTTCAGCGACAGATTTTCTGTAACATCTGGAAAGGTGAAGCTTACCTCAGAGGCAGTCTCACCAAAGTAAGCTTGTTTCCCGAGGAGATAATTGACCTGCAAAAAGTGAAGTCATGATTCAGTCTCACAGTTCATTAGATTTTGTTTCATCAATATCTCTGTAGATGTCATGGAGTAAAGACCTGAGAGAGGAACTCTTCGGGAGAACCGTAATCAGTGATGGACTTCTTGTCGGTAGGAGTGACCATGACATTGAGATTGCTAGTGGCGTCGAAGTTGTCTTCGTACCTAAGGACTTGTCCTGGATACTCTATCTCTCTGCTCGGGTTCCATTTTGCTGGCACCAGCACCTTGAATCCATCTCCATTGTATGCCGTGAAGTCTGTGTTCGCCTTTGGCTTCCCGAAAACATTTGCTGCAAACCAAAAAGAAGAAACAAAACCCACAATTTATTTTCAGAACTCTTTACCCTTTAATATTTGATGATATTTTGGTCTGAAAATGAAATGATCCAAAAAAAATTCGATTTTTTTTTCTTTTCGCACCAGCTTCACCGTAGGCAGCGTCGGCGGGAGATACTTTGGAACCAACAGCAGCTGTGCCAACGAGGAGTGTGAGAGCGAGACGACGGGAGACGGCAGAGTTATCCTCTTCTTGAGTCTGTTGGGTTTTACACACGATCTGAACGGGTTTGGAGAGTGACACGTAGCGCTGGGATGAGGAAGATGATGATGATCGTGCGGCGGAGGAGGCCAGAGCGCTCTGGTGTAGGAAACACGCGCTGTAAGCCATTCTTCTCTCTCGTTCTCGCTTGATCTCTCTCTGTTGTTAAAGTTATGAAAATGTTTTTGAGGATTGTAGTGTGTGTGTGTTAATGTATGGAGGTGAAATGAAGAGTGAAGATGATTGGCTGGTTTCGGATACTAGAGGATCTCTCTCTTTTGATGTCCAGATAAGGTTGCTGAGGTCTTGTAATATACCACGTGGCAGATACGTTTTTTTCTAGTTCCACGTCAGATTCATAAGCATTCTTACGATCTCTAGGAACATCTTTTTCTGCTCGCTCACGCTAAGTTATAAAGATTCCAGTTATTTTTGTGCACTACACGAATTTATGTGAATAAATCTATCGTATTTTTTGGTTTTTCATAAGTTACATAAACTTTGTTTTTTTCCGTAAACTATATAAATTTCATAATTTATTCTAATTACAGAAATTCTATTAATATTTACACGTTAAATTGTTATTAAATCTTGTTTTACTTCAAAAATCTGGTTTTAATTTCAAAATAAACCCAAATTAAAACTAGATTTATTCGTATAAATTCCTTAGCTTTATACTTTGTAGAGTAAATTTATGTAACTTATGAAAGATCAAAAAAATACGAATGAAAATAGATTTATTCGTATAAATTCGTGTAGTTGACGGAAACAAACCCTAAATATTTTGGTTATTTAAGTTCCATATAGCTATGTAAAACAGGAGCACTACTTGAGAATGACTACAAATACATGACAAAGAGGTAATAATGAGTATACCAAAATTGTTGACACTTCAGAGGCACCTTTTGGATGAGTTTCCGTTTTGATTTTCTCCTATGGTGATGAACATAAAGTTTATTTACTCTTTTAAAACTTTGTAATGAAAGATCTAGGGTTTACTTCCGTCAACTACACAAACTTATGCGACTAAACCTATTTTTACATGTACTTTTTGGATTTTCCTTTAACTACATAAACTTTATTTTTCTTTCATAAATTACACAAACTTCATAAATTATTCTAATTGCAGAAATTGTATTAATGTTTATGCGTTAAATGGCTATTAAATCTTATTTTAATTCAATAATCTGGTTTTAATTTGGATTTATTTTGATAATAAAACTAGATTTTCGAATTAGAACCAGATTTAGTAGCTATTTAATGTGTAAACATTAACGAAATTTCTGTAATTGGAATAATTTATTAAATTTATGTAGTTTACGGAATAAAAATACAGTTTATGTAACTTAGAAAAGAATAAAAAAATACAGGTAGAAATATGTTTATTTGTATAAATTTATGTAGTTGATAGAAGTAAACACAAAGATTTATAAATAAAAATTTTTCCAAGAACTGGGCCATTTTCATATACCAAGCCCATAACAGAGTTGATACAGTAACCCATAAATAAAATACAAAAACTACGAAATCGAAGTGACGTTTCATTCTGTGACCGGTAAAACCCACAGGCATCGTCACTTTGGTTTCAAATTTCAAAAAAGAAAAAAAAAACGACAGTCTCTCTCATTTTCTGCGTGTTTCTCGGCGGAAATCATCCCCTCCTGATCGAAAAAGACTTGTAGAGTTATGTGGTCACTCGTTCGCCTTTCAAAAAATCAAATGATATGAGTCGCCTGTTGATGACGCTGATGCTAAATCTGTTTTGCAGATCCGTTTTAACAGCTTGTGTAGAGCCATGACTTGTTTTCTAGACTGCTTCCGCGCTAGAGACGACCGGTCTACTAATAATCTCGTCTCCCACTCTACACTCGCCAAGTACAAAGTAATTCCTTAGCTTTTCTTGCTTTTCGCATTTTTCTTTTCATGATCGTGTTCATTTTTGGTGGAAGAAATAGAATTCCGGATTGATCACAATGCACTGTTTGATGCTTGAGCTGGATTTTGTGCATGATACATGTAATCTGTTGTCTTCCGACGTCTAAAAACTAGAAAACGTTTTTGGCCCTCATTTCTTTGATTTTGTTGACCTCTATCGATTTACCCAGAATTTCCTCTCTAACACAGTAACATCTATTTTATTATTCTTCCTTATCTTCAGAAAGGTTCGCAGAATCAGCTGTCAGCTTTATTTCTGTCTGAAGGTAAATCTATTTTTCATGTGTATAATATATATATATATATATATTATAGAGATGATTACTTGTTTCTGTATAATATATATATCAGTTATAGAGATGATTACTTGTTTCTGTGCCATTCTTGCTAACGTAAGGATTTTGTTCTTGATTTTTTTAGAAAAAGCTGGTTCGCCTTGCCTTGACAAAGAAAGATTTCATTTGGACTCTATTCATATCGACAAAGGACTAAGGGATGAGGTATGATTATATTTGATGCATTGCCTCTAGTCATGTGATTCTATTAGAGACAGGTACTTCTTTTATGATGATCAAGATCTGTGCTGTTCTTGCTAGTCTTGTGATTACCACAGCTTTTCCTCCCTAATGAGAAGATGGGGTCTATGCTTTTTGTCACTCAGGCGATCTTAAACTGTGTTTCTATAACGAATGTAAATCTAGAGCCTTGCCCTCGAACATTATTTACTCATCTTTTTCTTCTTTGCCCCTCTGCTTTGTCTTCATTCTTCATTCCGTGTTGAGATATAAAATTTATTCAGTGTCAGTAGTTTTTTCTGGTAGCTCTTCTAAAGTTCAGAGAATCCTTCCTCTGCATGTATCAATAGAATCTGGCTGTTGATTCCTACAAGATTTCGTGCTGAGAGTCTAACCATTGAATTTTACTTTTGGTTTTGGAATCATAGGCGCGGTTTCTTAAAGCTTGTGGTACGATACCTGAGACGCCTATTGAAATTAGGAAAGCGTACCAAACACTAAGTAGTCCTCAACATTGTGGATCTTCCCATATTCATTCATGGATTTCCAGTAACGCAGCGATAGGGTTTTATTTGGATGATTCCCCAACCCACATGAAAGCTTGTGAAGAGGTAGGAAGACCATCATTTACCTCAGAGCAAACTCTAAGCAGGTATAGCACTAGAGGTTACTCTGTTTAATAAGGCATTGCCTCCTTACGCTATGCTTGATAGAATTGGCATGGTTTCTTGATATAACTGGTATGGTTTCTATGCTAACATTATTCTCAGATGTTATTGGAGGTTTAAAAAAAGATGTTTGGATGGGGCATTCATTATTTTCTCTCCTTTTTTCATTAGTTGTGTAATCAATGTCCGGGACACTGCAAGGACCTCATCTGCTTCTAGTGATGCTGATGAAGGAGAAAGTATTGCCACAGCACTCAAGGGTGAGCTGGATGGAACTGGCAGCCCAATTTTCACAGCTGTAAAGACTAAATCGGTGCGGTTTGAATGCGATATTGATCAGTCTCACTCTTGTAATTCTTCTGAAAGTAGCAGTTCAAGAAAACCCCAAATGGGTGCGAAAGTTAGTTTTACAGCAAGCTCGCCGAATCCAACCCCATTGAGGCTATCTGATGATATGCAAACTCCGGGAACCATATACCCTGCAAACATGGAGTCAGCAGGAAAGGTGAGGCCTAGAATTAGGTTACAGTTTGTGCATTCAGTATCCAATGTAGTGGAAAATTCATCCTTATATAAGGTCCACAAGGATTCCCATGGGAGCCTAGAACAAGCTAAACTGGAGGTTTGCAAAGAGCAGATAGAGGGTAAAAGTCCCTCTCCAGCAACTTATGGGGAAAAGGTTGAAGAAAGCTCAGATGAGAAGTTGTGCAAAGTTGAGGCAAGCAGTTCGCCTTGGCTAAATCAGATCAACAAAGAAAGTAGCGAAAACATTGCACGTTTAACCGATAGGCAACTCCAAGTCACTACCATAACTGCAGGTGACAGGCCTATAATTGGATTGGTTGCTGCTCACTGGAATGAGAATGAGCAAACTAAGATTTCACCCAAATGGTGGGACGGAAATGGGATCCCAAATTCGACAACCAAATACAAGGAGGTATAGTTCCGTGTTTTCAACTCTCTTTCTTAGGCTCTTGCGGTTCCTCTAATATTCAGAAACTATACTCAATGAGTTACATTCTTCTCACCCTATGCAGGATCAGAAAGTGAGCTGGCATGCAACACCATTTGAGGTGAGATTGGAGAAGGCACTTTCTGAAGAAGGTGGTAAGAGTTTATTCCCTCGAAGATGTTAACCGTAATTCTCAATGATATTCCCAAAGAGAAGTGATGAAAACTACATACGTAACCCATAGGTGTGTGATGCTGGAAACTTGAAGTGATGGAGGGAGTTGAAACGGAAACAGACATATCGCAGCAGCTGCAGCATTCATCAGTGCGGCCAAACTCAGTAGTTTCCTTCTGAAGGTCTTTCTTTTGCTTTCGTACAAAACAGTATTACTTACATATGGCTATCATGACTCATGAGCAATGAAGCAGCTTTTATGGAAATTTAAAAATCTTGAAGAGTAAAGTATAAACCTTGACGTCAATGAACCTCTTGAAAATTATATTCCTGAGGAACACTTTTGATCATTTACTTACGTAATATTGACATCGACAAGGCCTTTCACGCGGGTCTTTCGTATCGTCGAAAGCTTTTAGTTGAGTTGAACGATGAATTGCAACAGTGGGATTTGACTCCATTGGTTTTTTCTTTTGCCAAGAGAAGAAGAGTTTACCAGCTCAAAAATGGCAATACACAGGTTTGCAGTTGGATCATACTATAATTTGTCAACGACGAAGATGGCTTTAACAATGGAAAAGGAAGTTCGTATCTTAATTGTGATTCACGACTTTGCGTTTCAAAAACTTAATTAAGTATGCATGGCGGAAAGTAAAATAAATAAAAAATGGTTTAAAACTGTGAAAACAGATTATTAGTTTAAAAAAAACGAAACTGGAGATGCGGGGTATCGATCCCCGTACCTCTCGCATGCTAAGCGAGCGCTCTACCATCTGAGCTACATCCCCTTTAATGCTATCGATTTCGTGTAACTATAAGGGCAGAAAACACAGACATGGTACTTTATAGTGATTAGCTCATTTTGTTTCGTTTTATATAGTTTTAGATTTTTTCTCTTTATTTGGTTTTTTATGTTTTATATTGGTGAAGTTATGGTTTTAATGATTTTTTTTTCTTTTTATTTGGTTTCTAAGATGATGATTTTGGCATTTTTGTAAGTAATAAATATACGATTTTTTTTTTCTAATGTCTTACACCTTTGGCCTCTGTTTTAGATACTCTTAGTTGGGCGGCGTCTTTACGATTAAAGAAATTTCAAAAATAAATCCTCTGAAGTGCCCTAATCCCGGCTACTTGTCGGAGTAACCACCGGCTATAGATTGAGCTACAGAGTGACTACAAAGTGAGAGACTGAGTGTCTCAGCGGTCGGTTGTTCGGCGGAAAGATGGCTGGATTAACGAGAACAGCCGGTGCTTTTGCAGTAACTCCGCACAAGATCTCTGTTTGCATTCTCCTGGAGATATATGCGCCCTCTACTCAGATGTCTCTTCCCTTCCCTTTCTCTTCCGTTTCTCAGCACAACCGACTCGGCCTCTACTTGCTCTCTCTCATTAAGGTTTCCTTTTTTTTCTCACTTGGATTGTATTGTCTTGTAGGTTTCTGTGCTATTTTGAGTTTTAACACAGCAATGTCTGTTGATTCGGCTGATTTTCCTGGCTTGTCTCTTATATTGGAATCTACGCTGTTGTGCCCGAGTTTCTAATGCATCTCTTATAGCTTTCTCCGCTTAGTTTTAAGGTTTTGTTCAACAATGTCTGTTGTAACGACTTCAGGACTCAAAAGTCGATGAAATTTCTGTAACTTATATTGATTTCATTATTCCTCTTGGTTTGGGTATCGCTGAACGATGGAATGGACATTTTTTGATGTCTGTGTGTTAACAACTTTCTTTCCCCTGACGAGATTGATATTAATTCTGCAGTCTTGCGATGATATATTTGAGCCGAAGCTGGAAGAGCTCATCAACCAGTTGAGGGAAGTTGGTGAAGAGATGGATGCGTGGCTAACTGACCATTTAACTAATAGATTTTCCTCTTTATCTTCACCAGATGATCTATTGAATTTCTTTAATGACATGCGAGGTTAGCTACTTGCTTGCTTAATTGCCGTTTTTCTTGTTTTCATCATGTTTGAATCTTATGAGTTATCATTTCTCTGTATTTAGGAATACTTGGGAGCCTTGATTCAGGCGTTGTTCAGGATGATCAGATTATTTTGGATCCCAATAGCAACTTGGGAATGTTTGTTCGTCGTTGCATTTTGGCATTTAACCTTTTATCATTTGAGGTATTGTGCTTTCTGCGTTTTTTTTTCTTGTTTTATTCTGAAACTGAATGATAGTACTACTATTCAACTTAAGATGCGTAAAGAAGTCTTTGGTATTTAGTTTGAGGTTTTACTTAAAGAATTAAGATTTGATAGCTTAAATGTCAGCTACACGTTATTGTATGTCGATATATCTAGGTGACTTTTTGCTTGTTTCTTGACGCACAAAGATGGAGAACTGATAACAAAGCACGAAAAATGTATCAGCATTTGTCTAGGTTTGATTTTACGTGTAGACCCAGTTGTAAATGCTTCCAAATATGAGATCTAATTGCAGAACTCTGACAGACATGGTTGAAGTATCAGAAATTTCTGTATACACCACCAGGCTCATGTCATTCTATTTACTGTCTTTAGGCTGCTGAAACATAAAAGTGAGTGTACGAAAGAACTATCCATTTCACTGATATGTGAATGCTGTGCAGGGAGTTTGTCATCTTTTCTCAAGCATTGAAGTGTACTGGAAAGAAGCCCATTCAAGCTCTGCTCAGTTTGATGCATCTAAAAATAATCTGGAATCATTACCACAATATGATCAGATGGATATGGAGAAGTATGTAATGGATAAAGCAACCGAAGAAAGTGAGCTAAAGAAAAATGCTAGTGGAAGTGTCCCTTTTCACCTTCATACACCGGAAGCACTTTTCAAAGTGGCAGAAGGTATCCCTCATGGTATTCATTCATTTTTGCTTAAAGAGAGTTTCTCAGAATCTCAGGTGTTACAAAATATTGAGGAAATAGAGTTTTATATTCATATGTTTATCCGATGACTTTGGCAGTGTTTGCATGAAACTTTTTAGATATTGTTCGTTAAAAATTGGGGCTTCAGAAAATATTCCCTTCCGGAATATAGAAATGATGTACACTATTACTCGTGACTGTTTTTTTTTGTTTTTTTTTGTTTCATTCTTATGTTTTAGCACTCACTTGTTTCGTAAGGCTCTCAATGTTAGAATAACACAAAAAAGAATGAAACATTCAGGTATGCTGGTTACTACGAAGGGAAAATCAATCAGCAAGAAAAATACAGAGGCAACCCCAGTTGCTTGTGCCTCATCAAGTACACTTGATGATATGGTAGATGAGTCATTATTCCTTCGGACGAATTTGCAGATACAAGGTTTTTTAATGGAACAGGCTGATGCAATCGAAACGTAAAGCCTCTATTTCCTGAGTTTCCTATATATTTCTGAAAAAACTATTGCTAGTTTATAACTTTGATCTCCTTGTAATTTGATGTCAGCCATGGAAGTTATTCCTTTTCAAGTTCGATCGAGAGTTTCCTTGAGCAGCTTCAGAATTTAGCCCCTGACTTGCATCGTGTAATGTCTTGTTTCTTTATATTTTCCTTTGCAATGGATTCATAACTTCTTTAATTGCTTTGATATTCTTATATGGTATCTACGGCATGCAATGATGCAGGTTCACTTTTTGCGTTACTTAAATAAACTTCACAACGATGACTATTTTGCTGCTGTGGATCATCTCCTCCGTTACTTCGATTACAGGTAATCTGTACTCTGCTGTTTTTCTCTGTTTAAGGCTTTTAGCGCTTCCTGAAAATATCCAGATGTGTTTGCATATTAGTTATGCGGCACTAGGACCTTTGTTTGAAACATGAGCTGATCCATGGTCCATTGCCTAAAAGTGCAGGGACTGAGGGATTTGATCTTGTTGTTCCTTCAACTGGTTGTAGCATGTATGGAAGATACGAGATTGCTTTGCTATGTTTGGGAATGATGCATTTTCGCTTCGGGCATCCTAATCTGGCTCTGGAGGTGAGTGTTCTCTGAATAGCTTTTATTGCTAGAATTGTTGTCGACCTGAAAATCCTGCCTGGATAGACCAAATGATACATTGGATAGTTTGCTGGGCTGTTGATGAGGCTATAATAAGTGATATTCATTTGTGATGTATTTCTAGTGTTTTAACCTCAACTATTAATCATTTTAATAGATTACTTGGAGTTCTAATGAGCTACTAAGATCGTGCGCTCTCTGCATATACATTTTTTTACTTTAGAAAGTTGCAAAATTTGCTTATGCAAGCAGTGATGTGTAGGTGGCGCAGTTTTATTGCAAATTTTGTATATCTGTTGAAAACACTTGTGAGCTCGGTTTGGTTAAAAAAGATGCAACATCAACCTTCACTTCTTTGCTCTGAATTGAGTGACTATTGGACTTGCTATCTTAACATCATGTTTATATATTATCTTACTTGCTCTTAGTATTGTTTGGTTTGCTCATAATATGGTTTCTCCTCAATTACAGGTTTTAACAGAAGCCGTACGTGTATCGCAGCAGGTATATCTGCTCATTTTATTCATGTGTTGTTAGCTCTGTTTATAGTATATTTGAAGGAAGTGGTGTGTTTGATAAATTCCTGCAGGCCATGTATATTTGTATGAAAGTTTCCTTAAGTGAATCTTTAGCTAGTTTCTTCTATTCTTATATCACCTAGTTCTTGGTTTTTGGTAACGGTTTAGGACTCTTAACACAAAGTTATGTATGTTTTATTAAACTATCTAATAATATACTATTGTATTTAGAATAATCAGACATATTTTACGGTTTTACTCTATTTTTTAACCTTGCTGAAAGAATGTATGTAACTTACATACGTATTTTTAGATGGTTCCATTGGGCAGTGCAGTCTTAGTATATATGAAATTTGTTGTGTTCAGAACATGCTAATAGGATCACATTCTCTTGTTTGGCTTCGATATACGATCCCATGAGCTACATTAAGAGCTTACATTGTTTGAAGATATTGTTGTTAAGCTTAATTCATTTATAGTATTTAAAATGTTTGTTGATTCCACAGCTTAGTAATGATACTTGTCTAGCCTATACGCTAGCAGCAATGAGCAACTTATTATCAGAAATGGGCATTGCAAGCACCACCAGTGTTCTCGGATCGTCATATTCACCTGTCACCAGCACTGTGTCTTCATTATCTGTACAACAAAGGGTGTACCTACTTTTGAAAGAGTCTTTGAGGAGAGCTGACAGTCTAAAATTAAGACGCTTAGTGGCTTCTAATCATCTTGCGTTGGCTAAATTTGAGTTGATGGTAAAATCTATACTTAACTGTTGATGAACATAGTATTTTTGTTAGACTTATCTTTAATCTGTCCGGAGAATCGGTGTTTGATCTTTCATTTAGAACTGTGTGTGTCCCTCATATTTTTGATGGAAAAGTAGTGAATTACCATAGTGCTCGGAGCATTTAGAGAAATTCTTTATAGAATGTGAAACATGTTAGCAGGGAATATATATTTTTCGGGCTTATTATTACATAAGTATACATGATAACTGTCAATTAGCAAGACGAAAGCCATATCTTTGTGTTTCTATTCTTTGTTATGTGCTAAATCAGAATAGTTCCTTTTGTTCTAATACAGCATGTACAAAGGCCTCTATTGTCTTTTGGTCCCAAAGCTTCTATGCGTCACAAAACTTGTCCAGTTAGTGTCTGCAAGGTACTGAATATACCAACTAGCAATTTTGACTAGAATGGAAGATATAACATCTTTTTGAGGTCTAATCAGCTCTTGAATAATCCATGGCAGGAGATAAGACTAGGTGCACACCTGATCAGTGACTTTTCTTCTGAAAACTCTACAATGACAGTTGATGGTTCACTAAGCTCGGCTTGGCTTAAAGACTTGCAGAAATCATGGGGTCCACCTGTCTTTTCCCAGGATTCTGGTTCTAGAAAGAGGTCGACTTTTTTCCAGTTCTGTGATCATTTGGTTTTGATTCCCGGATCTGTATCACAAATAATAGGTTCTTCATATTTACTCCGGGCTACTTCATGGGAGTTATATGGCAGGTATGATTGATATTTGCTTTCTGTTGGAAAGCTCTGCTGCATAATTTTCTGAGAATTAGCCAGCATTTGTAGTGCAGAATTGTTTATTGCAAGTTTGATGTAGCCATTTTCTTAATTCTTGCTCACAAATCACAATTTACATATGCTGATGTTGTTTCAGTTGACTATTTGAAAGGTGATGCATATTCCCATTCACTTGTTTTTCAAAAAGAAATGGTAAATTGTGAGGACATTAATGTTAGCTAAACCTATCTGGGTTCTTCTTCATGCATTCCATATGAGTCTTCCTCATGCACTCCATATGAACTGAGATCTGCACATTTATAAGTTAAATTGCCTTCTCATTCTCCTCAGTTTGCTTTTGATGCTTAAAGTATCGACTCAGGGAATGGAATTATGATCATCTAACTTATCTGCGCATGCTGTTGGGTTTATTTGTGTTTCCATCTTTGCTCTGTTTTCTTATTCCAAGGAAGTTGTTTTCCATTCATCTTGTCACAGTTTCTTCCATCTCCTTTGAAAGCTTATGCATTCACTCTAAATAAGGAACTTGAACTGTTGATTTTCTGTAGTTTATTAATGCATTTGTTTATGTCAGTGCTCCCATGGCTCGGATGAATACCTTGGTGTACGCAACTTTATTCAGTGACTCTTCAAGGTAATTTCCTTCAGATGTATCACTTTCTTTTTCCACTCTCAGTCCCTCTCTGGTTCTCCCTCTCCTTTTTTACCTCTTTCTCTTTTCTAAAACGGTCACATTCTGTTTGAATGATTTGACTTATTTCTTGCATCTATAGTTCATCTGACGCAGAGTTAGCATACTTGAAGCTCATTCAACATTTGGCACTATATAAGGGATACAAAGGTTAGGTTCTATGGACAAGATCGTGAATGCCTTGTTATACCTGGCTCAGTCTTTCAATGCTTTAATGAACCAATACAAAAGTACCATGAAGATCCTTCGCAATAATAAGTTATAGCTGAATATCATGTTTATGTACAATGAATAAGAAGGTTGTGTCACTGTAGAAAAGTCAGTAACTTTCTGCCATTTTCTGATTAAGATTATATGTTGCTGCTTCTATTGCATTGGTATGCATAGAATATATTAAGATTTTGCTCCGTGTTTTGTTTTCCTGTGTTGACCTCTTCCCTGAAATCAATGCTATTCCAGATGCCTTTGCTGCTCTTAAGATTGCGGAGGAAAAGTTCTTAACCGTATCGAAATCAAAAATTTTATTGCTCAAGTTGCAGCTACTACATGAACATGCCTTGCATCGGTAAGATTTCCGGTCTCCTATACATGCCACTCCTCTTGTTAGACTCTTTTAGTCTAGATGGTTATAGAAAAAAGAAGGGAGTGCTAATCAACTTTTCATCCCTCATAAGTAACTCTGTGCCGGAGTTTCACTATTTTACAGCACGCATGAATTCTAATTGAAAATCTCGGTTTAATATTTTGCTTAAGCAAACTCGTAAAACCAGCAAAATTGATTCATTTTTCTGCCTTTGGTGATCATTGATCATTTAGTGTATCGTTTGAAGGTTATGCAGATAGTATCAAATGCTTTGAAACTGTACAAAACATTCACTGGGATATAATATTTGAACAGAGGCTTTCTCTCATATGTCAGCTGTTCTAACTTCTAACTTTCTTAAATCCATTAGTGGGAATCTAGAGCTAGCTCAACGAATGTGCAATGAGCTAGGAGGCTTGGCATCAACAGCCATGGGTGTAGACATGGAACTGAAAGTACAAGCAAGTCTTCGCGTAGCTCGGACATTGCTTGCAGCAAAACAGTATGGCCAGGTTTGTAGTAAATCGTTATTGAAGTCCATGTTTTATCTATTATTTCAGGCCATGTGCTATGCTTTGTTAGTGTATCATCATTTTGGTACTGCGTTCTCGACAGGCAGCAAATGTGGCACATTCCCTCTTCTGCACGTGTCACAAATTCAATTTGCAAATTGAAAAGGCGTCTGTTCTTCTTTTTCTTGCAGAGATCCATAAGGTATGACTACTTGCTTGAGAGCACATTGATTGGAATCTGATATTACACTGAACAATTGTTCCGCCTTTCCAGATTGCAGTAGAAGCTATCTGTTTTCTGGAACTTTTTTTCTCCCCTGCATAGCTTAACATGCATGTACTTCTTCCGAATGTGCTCTATCTGTGCTGATTAGTCTTAAAACTACAGATAAAGTGTTGTACTATGGTATCAAATTATTAGTTTCAATTCTTTAAATATTCCCCCCTTTTTTAATTTTCAGAAGTCAGGAAATGCAGTCCTGGGTCTTCCATATGCGCTGGCAAGCATCTCATTTTGCCAGTCATTCAATTTGGATCTTCTCAAAGCATCAGCTACTCTCACGCTGGCCGAGCTGTGGTTTGGTATTGGATCAAATAATTCAAAACGAGCGTTAGACCTTTTACATGGAGCTTTCCCTATGATTCTTGGCCATGGAGGTCTGGAGTTGCGTGCTCGAGCATACATCTTTGAAGCAAACTGCTATTTGTCTGATCCAAGCTTTTCAGGTAGCTTTTGTTGTCATGTACTGCACTGACTGTAGTTCATGCTCATGACTTTTATATGAACGGGTGATGCCATTGCCACATAGACCGTGTTGGGTCCTAAATGGGTTCAACTGAGAAATTATACAATCTTGAATAATCATTGTTTTTTCAGAAGGAACACGCCATGAAAGCAGTAATCCAGCATGTTCTCTCTTTTTTGTCTTCATTAGATTAAATTTAAGTTAAAGGGAATGACAGTAGGATTGTTAGTAGTGAACCTAAGCGAGGATGTTCTGAACATATTGACTAAGGTTTGACTCTATGGATAAAGTTTTGTATTGCTCGTTGCAAGTTTCTAACTGGTTTAAATTTTTGTTTGTTGGGCTGTCAATATATTTCACCAGTTTCCACAGATTCAGACACTGTCCTGGATTCTCTAAGGCAAGCATTGGATGAACTTCAAGCTTTGGAGGTAACGTATGCCAATATAAATGCTATGTAGCTTTTGTTTTAAAAAAACCTGAACTATATATTTTACGCAACAGTTGAATAAAAATAAATCTGAACTCTTATGCGAGGTCCAGCTTCGGTTTAGCTCATCATAACAGTAAATTGGATCTTAGTACAATGGTTTAACGTTGGCTAAATATTAATCGTTGTGTGTATTGTGCAGTATCATGAATTGGCAGCTGAAGCTTTGTACTTAATGGCGATGGTATATGACAAACTGGGACAGCTTGAGGAGAGGGAAGAAGCTGCAGCTTTGTTTAAGATGCATATAGTAGCTCTGGAGAACCCTCAAGACGTGGAACCAAACATGTCATTCGAATTTCGTGGCCTTGTTTAATAAGCCTATTGTGCAAAGCTTGTAACTTAAGTTGTAAACATGTTCAATAAGATTCGTTCTTGTGTCTGAATCCTACTAACATTGTGTAGCTTCACCCTATGATCGATTGAGGAAGTCATCGATTTAATTTTGATAAATTTTCGTATGTGACACTTTTCTTCTGACAAGGGTTATATATAAATCTCCAGTTGTAGGAGTAGTTTGGTAAATACATGTAAAGGTTTTCTCTTCCATAAGCACATCTGTGGCACACAGAAGCTAATATCGTTGTATGCTGTGTGAATTTCCACTGTTGTAACAATTCATATGCAATCAGGTTCCATCAGAAGCTGACGTGAGATTAAGTGCAAGTTTAGTGGGATATTATTGATGCACACAAAGCAAGCAAACAAAGGTTCTGCGAAACGTGTCATCACTTATCTAAAGTGTTTTAGTGATGGCATTAGGTAAACAAGGGTCGTTTTCAAACACAACCCAAAAATTGTCAAATTACCAAATATTAGGTTCCATTTTTACCATCACTCATCCGTATATTTATTATATTGTGAAAAGAAAATGCTATTCTAAATTGTAGAATGGTTTACACGTCAGCACATCATAAGAAGAAGGAACGAACCAATCAGATCAAGAGCAAACAGGGAGAGATCCATCACGGACGCATCCTTTTCATCAAAATCTTACCGTACACGTGTACTTTTCGATGTCAAATAATTGTCCAAGTATCTGACCTCACTTCCACAGAACATGATTTGCTTTTCTTACACCTAATTCCATAAAATATATATTCTTTATTTATTTGTGTCTGCCGTTAAGTTAAGCTCAACAATGCATACTTGATTCCCGCACAATAGTTTAGTTTTCAGCACAAGGATGGGCCACGAAAACGCCATTGTCTCGGAGATTACACAACACGACGGCGCTGCTGCGGCGTCTGCGTCTGCGTCGCCGGAATTTAAGCTTGTTGGATTTTCCAAGTTCATGAGGAAGAATCCAAAGTCTGACAAATTCAACGTTAAGCGCTTCCACCATATCGAATTTTGGTGCGGCGACGCCACCAACGTCGCGCGTCGCTTCTCGTGGGGTCTCGGTATGCAATTCTCCGCTAAATCCGACCTGTCCACTGGAAACATGGTTCACGCCTCCTACCTCCTCACCTCCGGCGACCTGCGGTTCCTTTTCACTGCGCCGTACTCACCGTCTCTCGCCGTCGGAGAAATTCAACCGACCTCTACTGCCTCCATCCCAACCTTCGATAACGTTTCTTGTCGCTCCTTCTTCTCTTCCCATGGCCTCGGCGTAAGAGCCGTCGCGATTGAAGTCGAAGACGCAGAGTCAGCCTTCTCCATCAGTGTCGCTAACGGCGCCGTTCCCTCATCAACTCCTATCGTACTCGACGAAGCTGTTACTATCGCTGAGGTTAAACTATATGGCGATGTCGTCCTCCGATATGTCAGCAACAAAGGAGACACCAATAAATGCAAATTCCTTCCAGGATTCGAGCAGCTGGAGGATACGTCGTCTTTTCCACTTGATTACGGAATACGGCGGCTTGACCACGCCGTGGGAAATGTCCCGGAGCTTGGTCCGGTGTTGACTTATGTCGCACGGTTCACTGGTTTTCACCAATTCGCAGAGTTCACAGCAGAAGACGTTGGAACAGCAGAAAGCGGTCTAAATTCAGCGGTACTGGCCAGCAATGACGAAATGATTCTTCTGCCAATAAACGAGCCAGTGCACGGGACGAAAAGGAAGAGTCAGATTCAGACTTATCTTGAACACAACGAAGGCGCAGGGGTCCAACATCTAGGTTTGATGAGCGAAGACATATTCAGGACTCTCAGAGAGATGAGGAAGAGAAGCAGTGTTGGAGGATTCGACTTTATGCCTTCTCCTCCACCTACTTACTATCAGAATCTGAAGAAACGGGTTGGTGATGTGCTCAGCGACAAACAGATCAAAGAGTGTGAGGAATTGGGGATTTCTGTGGACAGAGATGATCAAGGGACAGTGCTTCAGATCTTCACGAAACCAATTGGTGACAGGTACAACAAACAAGCAATAGTTTCAGGTTCTAACAGTCCATTTGATGAAAAGCATGTTAAGAGTCTCATTTCTTTGTGATTGTGTTGATAGGCTGACGATATTTATAGAGATAATCCAGAGAATAGGATGCATGATGAAAGATGAGGAAGGGAAGGTTTACCAGAGTGGAGGATGTGGTGGCTTTGGCAAAGGCAACTTCTCTGAGCTCTTCAAGTCCATTGAAGAGTATGAGAAGTCTCTTGAAGCCAAACAGCTTGAGGGTTCGACCAACTAAAGGATTTCTTTAAGGAATTCATGTAAAAAAACGCTTTGTGTTTACAAAACAATTATGATTACAAAGGTGTCTTTCCGTCCATTTAAAAAGGAGAGCAATAAAAATACCATCTTAGGGGTTCAAATCAGCAGCATGGAGGCAGTAATTTTTTGAGATCTTAATCCTTGGGGCCGACACTGAATTTAGCTATAAAGAACCCAATGGTATCGAGCTCAGATGATGGGTCGAATTTCTGAACCATTTCTTCTTCACCAGGTTTTAACCACTCCCTGCAAAATGTATCTTTGTTCGTTTAAATAGTCAAAGACTGAGAGCCAACTCTTTATATCATGATTGTTTTGAAGATCTTACTCGATATACCCATCTGGAAATTCACATCGACCAACTAGACCAGGTCCTCCAATCCTTGGATGCTGCAACAACGCAGTTAACACATGAAGTTACATTAGGACGAGGAACAAGATCTTAATGCAATACTTGTTAAGATCACAAAACAGTTTCTTAGATATTCATATGCCCTCATTTTGAAAACGAAAAGTGTATTTAGATCCAAACCTGTGGTGCTAAAGAAAGGAATCTGTATTTGTCTAGAGCATACCGAACCACAGCCTCGTTCTCGCTAGGGTTAATTGTGCATCTAGCAAAAACGAAAACAAATCATCCACATATAATATTGTAGTCACTCTCAGTTACTTAAAGAGTGTTTGACTGAAGACATTTCCCGTTATATGTTTTCAGGCCTCATCTGCATAGCTTGGATGTAACAAATTCAGAGTCAATAGATTTCAGAATATGTTATGCATACTTACGTTGAGTACACCAGAGTTCCACCAACACGAACCAATTGAACAGCCTGGTCCAACATTTTCCGCTGGTACCTTCCATGGTTTCTCAAAGATATCACAGTCTCCTACAAGAAATAGCAATGGAAAATTCATTTCACATGTCACCGCCCTCTGAACAATCTTGAAACAGAAAGAATGAATAAACACTTGATTACTACAAACATTTAAATATGTTGGTCTTCGCATAACAGGATTTTTTACAAGTGCTTAAGCTTAAGGCTACCCACCAAATCTTGAATTTATCTTACCAGTCCAGCAAAAAGACGAGGTCTCAAGCCAAGAGCAGAGCACGGAGCATCTAAAAGTACCCTATCAAAACTATTTGGCGGGAAACCTTGAGATTTTCCAGCCCTTCCACCTTGGCATTGAGTTCTTCCACGACCATTTTTCAGCCTTTGCTTATTCTTCCTGGTATCAACTTGGCTAACATTATCCCCTCCATTTGGCTGTTCAGTGCTGGCTAAAATATAGGCAATAATGGGAAAAAGATTCAGCTTATATTTTCAAAACCACCAGAACATATAGATAGGGATTTGCACATACACACATGCATAGACGTGCGATAATATGCTACAGAGGCGAATTAAGTAATGTTCTGTATCTGTTTGATGCCGACGTTATAACTAAGATCCTTCCCCACAAAGGTGACACTGACAAGACAATGCAATCATGGCAAGTTTATTAATGTACTTTCACCTAGTAAACACACAGGCTAACATTTTGCAGAAACAACCAAACCAAATAAACACTATGAGAGAGAGAGATAGCTTAATTACCATTTCCCTCACATGATTTGTCAGCCTCGGTTCTTCCAGAGGCATCAAATGCTATTTCCTCGTTTGATGTTAATTCAGAAGGGCTGGTGATGGAACCACAATTGTCACTGTTAACTAATGCTGTTGAATCACTGAATGTGTTTGGAAGACAAACAGATTTTAGCGCATCCAGTTTACAAGTTGTTATGCAATTTAATCCCATCTCAGCAGACAATTTCTGGACATCCAGCACCTACTTTCAGAGAACAGTAAACAAACTAATTAGAGCAGGTAATTTTGCAATCCCAACAAGAAGTCTTTTGTTTTGTATTCTAGTCATTCAATGTAAATAAGTCAGCAAGTAAACACCAATTAATCATGCCTGTTTCAAAATAAATATTACGTAATTATGTGAGGAACTCAAAAGGATGTTGCTGTGTAATCATAAGAAACTGTACTTTGTTATGAGATCTATCTGCTGCCACTATCTCTCCCTGATCCTTCATAAGTATAGCAATTGCAGTAGTCTTCCCTCCAGGTGCTGCACACATATCTAATATTCTCTCCCCTTTCTGAGGATCTGGGCGGCCAAGAGAAGCATTTAGGACTAAATTTCCCCAATCTTATACACCCTCGGAGTTCTCATCCAAATCTAGGATCTACTATATTTGAGTTATGGAAATATGTAAACTATATCATACAAGGTGAATGTATAATCATACTATAAACCAAACATTATTTTACTTACCAAGAGCATGAGCAGCAACAATACTTGGCAGGTTCTGAAGAAATATTTCCCCCTCGAGGACATCTAAGGACCAAAATCGACGATGTGAAAGCAATACAATACCTCATGACAAAATAAGATACTGAGAGACAAAAATTGTAAACTGAAGTAAAAAGCAAACCAAAATCAAAGAAGAAGCTTACTATGCAAAGAAGGCAATCTGAAAACCCTGTTGCTCAAATCCACCGCAATTCCATGAGAAACACGAAACATTCCAGCCCTTGAAAACATGGTTGTTCCCATGCCGATATATAGTCCACTGCGTTCACAATAGTACGGATCTACAATAACATACGGCACATGTCAATTGCTAAAATTCAAAATATTTCACAATATTTGTTTGTTGACAAAACTAAATTTTATATAACAACCATGGATGATGCAGCACTTTTCAACCTAATCAACTGGAGAGCATGATAATCAAATACTGACTGGATTATTGGAAGACAACCAAACTATCAAATTCGAATAACTTTTAGCTGAAGTTATAGCTGCCATAAGGTTTAAATTATAACTCATATAATAGCACTTTTGGTCAATATCCGTTTCCCTTCATAGAAAACTCTTAATAAATCAAAGACCTAGTCTTCCGGTTTCTGTTACTGTGAAACAAAAGTCTTGGCCAATATGATATGTTCCTCCTGATTTTAATAATGACCAAAGAAAAATTCTGAATATTGCCTGTCGGTAGACCCTGGAGGGTGGTCCCACGAGTCATATTAACACTCCAGTCACCTTCATCACCAGGTTGTTCAGTAGCAACACAGACAGCAACTGCATCTCCTTTCTCAACATGGGCAGTGCATGCCAGTACACCAGGAACATAGACCTACAACAGGAACCAAAGAAGAAATACAATAATATTTCTCTCACAGTATCACCTATAGCCTGCAGTTTTTTGGACACTACGCTGTTGGGTTGGAGTATCTAAGCATTCCTACTGCATAATGTCCAGGAAAGACGCTTATATACTTGTTCATACCTAACAAACCTCTCAATGGAACCTTCACCCCAAATAATTCTGAGTAACATTGTGACGCATAACTAGGCATTATAGTGTTATTGAGAGAAACCGAATTTACCTGGGCTCCTCTAAGAACTGCTTCAGCACACTTTCTGCTCACTAGTACCTCCTTCGGAGTATTTTCAAGGCCAAAATCATATTCAATCCTATGTGGGCCTGAACCATTGACAAAGACGACATATTCCAAACCAGGTATTTGACACTTGGAGATGGGACTACTTCCATCTGATTGTACTAGCTTGAAGCCATCCTCAGAGTCGTTTAAGATTTTCTTAAGCTTCTCAATAACCTCATCACTTGTTGTTTTGACTGTGTTCACTCGAATGCAGGAGTAGGAAGATGGGCGCCTAGTATGGAACAACGACAAAAAATGAAAGTAGAGCATAATGAATGTAGCACATTAACTAGTGCAGACGCGAGAAGAATGTGGGAAATTTTGTTAGTTAAGTTTTCATTACTATGGCACGCAGAAGACAAACCCAGGAAATTGAAATGCGATCTCTGCAAAGAGCTAGAGTACAAGCAGCAAAATAAAATTGGATCATGTGAAGGAAAAGCTAACATTGGGGAACATGTACATAATCTTACACACATCGGCATAAATGGTCTCCCAAATGGGTAAATGCACACAACAATGAAAACGAAACCAATGAAAAATCAATTTTCGGATTAGAAGAAATTGAGGAAAGAATAGGCTGTTAAGCAAAACGAAAAATCAGAAGAATGTTATTAACAACAACATGAGAATGATAAAAAGGTGCAAAGTACAGTACGTGAGAGCCTTTGAAATGCGAGCAAAGTGATCAGGTCCATAAGCTTTAGTGAAATAATCTTCAACTTGAGGATTCCATCGCAACACCGGATCATAACAGTAACGCTCCGAACCCGTAGGATCCATCTCCATTTGGTGAGAGAGAGAGGATGACTGAGAAATAGAGGAGAAGAAGGTCGTGGTGGCTCTGGTTAAGCAACTGGTGAGGAAATAGGGGTTTAGCAGAACCCTCGCTTTCTTCATTCAAGAGGGAAAGGAAAGAGTAAGATCGATTTACATGTTTCACCTTTAGAGCTTTAGTGGAATGGGCTTTGGGTTTCAAGAATTAAGCCCATCACATTCATTAAACGCTACTAATTTAACTAAAAAATATCATAAATTATAGAACAGAAGAAAACGACAGTATGTTACTATGTTGTGTTTAGCAAAGTGTGTTTTGTCGTTTCTGTAAATTGATCTTATTAATTGGAATCACCACTACCGTTTCAAATAAATATATAAATGAGTTTTAATTAATAAAATAATTACAATATATGTTATTATTATTAATATGATTAGAAAATCAATATATTTTATTAAACTAACCAAAAATATTATTAAATACATCAAAATAATTATTTTTTTCTTAATTTACATATACAAAAATTAATATTAAAATAATTTTAAATAAAATTTAAAATTATATAAATATTTAATTTATGTTTACTAATAAATAATATTATATAATTTACGAATATTTTTTCCATGCATAACATGACTATAAATCTAGTATGTGATAATTATGTGGCTATAGTTCCTTTGATTGTTTATGATTTTTCATAGTTTTTTGTTCGTAATTTTTACATGATTTTAAAAAGAGTAATACCCTAAAATAGCACCATTTTAAATTTATCTTCCAAATTTAGCACACTAAAAATAAAATTCCAAAAATAGCACAAATTGTTATGTAAAAATAATTATTTACCTTAAATAAACTATATATAAAATTAAAACATAATGTTTGGGTTCACTTTTTTCCAATTTAGAGTTTAAATTTTTTTCATTAGAAAAAAGTTTTTAATTATTTTAGTATTAAATTTGTGCTAGTTTTAGAAATTTAAATGATTAGTATTATATTTAGAACAAAAATTTGAAATAGTACTATTTTATTCATTTACCCTTTTAAAAATAATCAAAAAAATTTATGGTGTATTTGTGGGGACGGAAAATGCATTCATGGCTATCTATGATATAAATGAGCTCCAGAATATTTATTGTAATCGAGGCCAGGTTCTACCTATTCAAATTTCCATAAAACTATAAAATCTCTATTCAAATTTTTACAAAGGCTATTATAGATGAAAGAAATATCCCATTCTGTTAGAAACTCCAAACTTAAATTAGTTTTCGGTTTACATTCTTTTTTCTAACAAAAAGGTTTTCACCCAAGCATATACATATATACAACTCTTTTTCGTTACAGATCATTGTTATCTTGGAATGATGCATTGTAAAATGTAAAATGGTGGTTGTGTAAAGCGAAAAGCATGAAATGCATGATAAATACGTACGTAGAGAAGAGAAAATGAAATGAAAAAATGGTTGTGGTAATGTACTTAGTTAAGCAAAACATTCAACGAAATCAGCATGCCCTTAACTACCTCACCAATTATAAGATTTGCCGCAACATTTACATGCACGTTTTCTCAAGCCACATAAAAATAAAGTAAAGACAAATTCAATAACTGGACCTGTAAATATATAGTCAACATGTATTTTCTCGTTAGTCACCTACCCGACCACTCTCACTAATATTGTTGTGTACTAATTTCTTTTCTTTTTCTTTTTTGTTAGAAGTGAGTTTATGTGAACCTACATATCGAGTGATTCATTATATTGTTATGGTTTTATCATATAGTTTGAATTGTGAATGGCTTATTGGTCAAACGTTCGGATATAAGTTAATTATATAATATTATAGTATAACTTATATATTTAATTATGGGAGTATTATATATATATATATGATAACAAGTGTTTTGATTTCTATGTTCTGATTAATCTCACAAGCCGTGATACATTGGCTGTATTTATGACTAGTATGATTTTCAATATAAGTTTTGTTTTTTTGGTCGCTGTATTAGGTTGCGGCTGCAATTAATACTGTGATTGTGATTATAGTGTATGTTGTTTTTTGTCTATCGATGATGGTTGCTGTCGCGGTTACCCATAGCTCTATCAAGCCAACATTGTACCAAATGCTCATAGCGTTTCCCAACCCAAGTCATGTTATTCCCGGTATATTTGAGATCAGACATCTTACAGGATGATATCATTTGTTGAAAATCTATTTTTAACTGTACCATTATTTTAATCAGCAGTCGAAAAAATTACGACGTAAAACACATCGTCAGACCGTTACATCTGGCCGAATGTAATTGTGACAGATAAAAGAATAACAATATGCCGCAGTCACAGCCACAACTTCATGCAACTGACAAAACGAACATAACCATATTAATTTCTATTTTTTCAATTTAGTAAACAAAGATATTTGGTAGATGAGAATTGGCTTCCATCCAAGATTAATTTGTTGGTTACGGCACCGATGATTGCGGTAGTGGTTGATCGTATATTTTTAGGCGTACTGTTGTTTTAATCAGTAGTCGAAAAAATTATAACTCATCATCTGCCCGTTGCGTCTAGCCGTAAGTAGTCGTGGCAGGTAAACGGCCGTAGCCGCAACCGTAACTTCATGTAACTGACAAACAAGGAACATAACCATATTAATTTCTAATTTTTCAAGAAAGATATTTGGTAGACGAGAATTGGCTTCCATCCAAGATTAATCTGTTGGGTTGTTTTATTTTATTTGCTCTGTCCATATTTAAACTATTCACGTACTTTTTCAATGGAATAATCAAATAAAAAGTTGTGTAAAATATGGAGCTAAGGTATAGATTACAAAAATAAGTGTTCTTATTTTTATTTCATGTGAATAGTTTCTCTATTTTTAGGGGTTATTGAAGTATTGAAGATGACCATTGCATGTATCTTTTTTTGGTAACACGCTATTGCCGGGTGCATAACGTAGCTGCAGATCGTTAGACTTTATTAATTCCGTTCACTTTACGTGACTTTAGATCAATAGGTTCTATCTAACCTCATCTCTGCTTTTTAATTTGATTATGTTTATTTAACAAAAACTTCTCGTGCAAATATTATTGGTTTGGAATATATATACGTAGTTGTAATCAAATAATTAATGATAATATCACAAAATCGATGGTAATATACATTCATGAGTTTAAACATATTTTAATAAAAAAATAAATGTATATATCCATAAGTAGAAACAAGGCCGGGCCTCGACCCAAGTAAAGCAAATCCGTGTTTGCGACCCTTAATATTAATATAAAAAAATCAGTCTTTATTTTAAAAGTATTATTAGCACAAATGATAAATAAAAATAAATTGTTTCTTTGAATTCTTTAGTTTGAATCCTTATAACAAAAAATTAAAACGGTCAATTATTTTTTTTTTTTTGCAGCCCTGTTAAATTCAGAGCCGGCTGATTGAGAATATTAAAGAGGCAAAATATCAACGTTTAGTCTTGAATCTCTTGGCGTAATGATGATTTGATTTGCAGTTTTTTCTCCATATCTTAACTTATATATTAAATAAAAAATATTAGGAATAAAATTTGTTGAGATGTTAACACCGTATTTTTTCTTACCAATTTTATTATTTAATTTAAATCAAAATTATAATTAATTATTGTATTAGATAAGTATCCTAATTAATTAGTTAATATAATTATTTAGTTTAATAATACATGAATTTTTCAACAGTCAAAATATGTTATGAATATAAAATTTGAAATTTGAAATTTTCATTGATTATTTATTTCGTATAATTATAGCAGATTAAAATATAGAAATTGTATCAATCTATTAAATATTTGTGTATATATTCGAAAATTTATTATTCTTACATTAAAATTACTATTCAAAAATTTGGAAATTATTTCACTCATTTAATCTTTTAAATTTATATTTGATTATTCGAAAACTTAATAAAAGCAGAAAAAGGTATTAGATTTTATTAAATTTACGTGCTTTTTCTGCTGTCCACCATTTATTTTCTATTTTCCACATTTTTTTATATACCCATTCGATAGAATCTGGCAAAGTAATGTTTTTAGAAAGTTGACTTTACAGTAGACATTGGCCTTTTCACCTGCCTAACGAAGGAAAAACCTAAAAGTGTCGAAAAGGAGTAATACACATAGAATAGTGTAATTTACGAGGAAAAACTTGACTTGAATGAAGGAACGAAAGTCAACTACAAATGGAAATTTGGTAGAAAGAACCTGACAACATAGAGAGAGAGGATCTGGTTAGAGAGAGAGGATCTGGTTAGAGAGAGGATCGGGTTAAGTTAATTTTACAATTACACTTAATTTTGGACTTTTAAGCACCTCTACTCTTTGTAGATTGCAGCCAAACAATTCCTAATCTACCCAAAGATATATTTCTAATTTCTGTCTTGATCACTTCAACACAAAGTTTTTTTGTTTGAACGACTCAGACGAGAATCTACAACCCTTTTATGAAAACCTTTAGAAAATTCTCTCTTTCTCAATTCTCAAAAAACACTCTTAAAAAGTTAGCGAAGTACAGAAAAACGAAAGCTCTCCTTAAATACATGAACTGACTATTCATTATTTAGAAGTCTTCCATTTTTCTTAACCCAAAAAACTTCAAGGAATATTTCCTCTTAATGTTGTTTCCTTTTTGTCACCTGACTTGATTGCTTCATTCAATGCTCTTCGAACTTTTCTTTTTCCGTTGACTCTGTTTCCATTTATGATGATGATCTGTTTTTTTTTCTAGATGTATTTCATACATCTTCAAAAAATTTGGTAGAAAAAACCTGACAAGAGAGAGAGAGGATCAACTTCCAAAGCAAAACAATGGCGCACGTGAAGAGTAAATTGGTCCAAAATGTTGAATGTTCATTACTAGTAGCATTTTAACATTTCTCTATAAATGTTTACATTTATTTGTTTGACTTTTTGTTCATCTTTCATGCATACGTCGACATATTTGTGTTATGTTTTTATTGATAAGTTTGTCGTTAGCTTTAGCCTTAAGATTTGGAGTCTGGAACCGACTAGCTTCTTTCATTTATTCGTAATTTCATGCATTGCAGTAGTTAATTCTTACACAGAAACAACATAAATATTTGAATACACAAGTCTAACTTTCAGATAAGTCAAATTCTCATCAAGCTAACGTTTTAGTAATAACTTTTACCTCTGAAACAGGTAACAAAATTGGACCACCCATAATTTCCATGCACCAACATTTTTCATTTTTCAACAAATTGATTATAACTAAAAAGGATGAAAAATTATTCAAATTGTCAAAAGAAAAAGGGCTGTCACCAACTGCATAACCTAACTTATGTTGGAATTATATATATATGGATAATGGTTGACTTCTTGAGACCAATCTACTAAAAATTGGCATTAGTCATATATAAATTTTTGTTATTATTTTGAAAATTCTAATTAGGTGGAATATAAAAACAAGACATCACTAATATATTTTTTGAAAAACTTTTTAATAAAGTAATCTTATACTGACGTGTTAATAACAAAAATATTATACTGACGTGTCAACACCACAGCGAGTTTCAGCTTAAATATAGAAAATGATTTAATTTATTAGAATAATTACAATAAATGTCACTGATATTAATTTGGTTAGAAAATAAATAAAATTTATTCAACTAACCAAAAAATACTATTACATGCCATGGATATTAATTTAGTTAGAAAATAAATATAATTTATTCAACTAACCAAAAAATATTATTACATTTGCAAAAACAATAATTTTTTATTTTTTTAAAATTTTTATACGTTAATTTATAAATAATTTCAAATAAATATAAATAGATTTAAGTTAATACCGTAATCCCTAATATATTATTTGAGAAACATTTTAATAAAATAATTTTACTCTGACGTGTTATTAACAGAAATATTATGCTGACGTGTCATCACTAAAGTAAATTTCAAATAAATATATAAATGATTTTAACTTATTAGAATAATTACAATTATATCATTGTTATTAATTTGGTTATATAATAAATATATTTTATTAAATTAACAAAAAAATATTAAATTCATAAAAATAATTAATTTTCTTTTTTTAATTTATATATACAAAAATTAATGTTAAAAGTAATTTTAAATAAGAGTTAAAATTATATAAATATTTAATTTATATTCACTAATAAAATATAATTTGCGAATATTTTTTCCCATACATGTTGTGGGTATGAATCTAGTTTGTGTTAAAGATAGAAGCAAATATTGCTCTTTTGGATTTAAAACCGTGATAGGCTTTTTGAAAAATTGTAGTGAAATAGTTTGGTCAGTACGATTCAGATATTTGATTTTGTTTGCCTAACGTGTATTGTTTCATTGGCTATACGTCTTGAATTTGTATGCAAATAGGTACGTGGAAATAGAATCATCAACCATAACTTCTTGGGAACGAACACTTTCTAAATTCAAAAATTTTAAATTAAGTAAAAAGTCATTAGACGTTAATGCGAGATGTGTGGGTTTACCAAAATAAAAAAAAAGGGTCAACCTTCACACCGCCTTTGCACTCTCGACTCTCGACTATCATTATTCCTCACTACATAAATCTCCTCTGCATCTTTCTCCAACACATTAACTTTCCCTCTGTGTCTTTCTCCAACACATTAACTTTCCCTCTGTGTCTTTCTCCAACACATTAACTCTCTTTCTCTCTCTACGCCATAGCTATGGTGTTTACAGAGCTTCTAGTGATTCTAGCAGATTGGGTTCTTTATCGTCTTCTTACAAATTCATGTTACAGAGCTGCTAGAAAGCTCAGAGGCTATGGTTTCCAATTGAAAAATCTTCTAAACCTCTCCAAATCACAACCTCAACAAAACAATCCTCCTCATCCTCATCATCATCAACAACAACAACAAAATCAACAAAACCAGACCCTTCAAGATCTTCTTAACCCTCTCTTCCCAAGCTTTACAAAGTATCAAGAACTTGTAGACAGAAACAGAGGATGCTCTGATTCTTCTGATCATCTTCATACCTTGGTCTGCGACATCGATGGTGTTCTATTAAGACAACATTCGAGCAAACACTTCCACACGTTCTTCCCTTACTTCATGCTCGTGGCCTTCGAAGGAGGATCAATCATCAGAGCAATCCTTCTCTTGCTCTCTTGTTCCTTCCTCTGGGCTCTGAAACAAGAAACCAAGCTCAAGATTCTCTCTTTCATAACCTTCTCTGGTCTTAGAGTCAAAGACATGGACAACGTTTCTAGATCAGTTCTACCCAAATTCTTTCTCGAGAACTTGAATCTCCAAGTTTACGACATCTGGGTTCGAACAGGGTACTCTAAAGTTGTGTTCACGAGCTTGCCGCAAGTGATTGTGGAGAGGTTCCTCAGAGAACATCTCAAAGCTGATGATGTGATTGGGACTAAACTACAAGAAATAGAAGTTATGGGGAGACAATTCTACACCGGCTTAGCTTCTGGGTCTGGTTTTGTCGTGAAAATTAAATCAGGTAAAGACTACTTCCTTGATAACAAGAAGAAGCCTACACTTGGAATCGGAAACTCTTCAAGCCCACAAGATCACATCTTCCTCACCATTTGCAAAGTAACTTCCTAATTTTTTCCAGTCTCTTCGTAACAGTAGATAAAAGTATCTAACTTTCAATTTTGCTCTGAATTTCTCACACAGGAAGCTTATCTATGCAATGAAGAAGAGTCCATGAACAAGAACAAAACATTCCCTAGAGAAAGATACCCAAAGCCACTGATATTTCACGATGGAAGATTAGCTTTCTTGCCAACACCATTAGCTACATTAGCTATGTTTGTATGGCTTCCTATCGGATTTTTCCTCGCTGTCTTCAGGATCTCGATAGGAGTCTTGCTTCCTTACCACGTAGCCAATCTCTTGGCTTCTTTTTCAGGTGTTAGGATCACTTTCAAGACTCACAATCTGTATAACGGTCGTCCAGAGAAAGGTAGAAATGGAGTCTTGTATGTATGCAACCATAGGACCCTCCTTGACCCGGTTTTCCTCACCACGTCGCTTGGCAAGCCCTTGACTGCGGTTACTTACAGCCTAAGCAAGTTCTCAGAGCTCATAGCGCCTCTGAAGACGGTTAGCCTCAAGAGAGACAGGAAGAGAGATGGCGAAGCTATGCAAAGACTGCTAAGCAAAGGAGATCTAGTGGTTTGTCCAGAGGGAACCACTTGTAGAGAACCTTATCTACTCAGATTCAGTCCTTTATTCGCTGAGCTAACCGAGGACATTGTTCCCGTGGCTGTAGACACTCGAGTGAGCATGTTCTATGGGACAACCGCGAGCGGGCTCAAATGTTTAGACCCAATCTTCTTCCTAATGAACCCTAGGCCAGTTTATTGTCTTGAGGTTTTAAAGAAGTTGCCAAAAGAGATGACTTGTGCAGGAGGTAAGTCGAGCTTTGAAGTTGCGAATTTCATACAGGGAGAACTTGCTAGGGTTTTGGGTTTTGAATGCACTAATCTCACAAGGAAGGACAAGTACTTGGTTCTTGCTGGAAATGAAGGCATTGTCAAATAATTTTCATTAGTTTTTGTTTGTTTTGTTTTAAAAGTTAAATATCATTATTTTAGGACTTAGATGTTTAAATTCTATATGGTTGATTCGTTGGCATAATTTCTACTTTCTCTCTCTTTGGACTTTTGATTATATATATATGTTTGTGATTTTGTTTCTTGATTTGTTTAGTCCATATCTTCACCTCAACCCGTCGTTTTGGTGCCATCAGTTTTATTACTAGAACAAATGAAAAGATTTCATAGTTTATTAAACATGTAAGAAATGACAAAAACCCGGTATTCAAAAACCGGTTACACTAAACCAGTCTCAAGAAACCGTGGTCGGAGCTCGTAACCTTGATCATCATTTTGTGTACCGTAATGTTCGTTTGTCTACTGCAGACGCTGCCGCAGACTCTGCCGCAGATGCTGCGTTTAGACGTTGTAATATTATTGTTCGTTTGATCGCCGTAGGTTATCACTGCACGTTGTATCGTAATTGTTTAATCGCAGACGCTATAATTTCATAGCGTTTAAAAATTTTTACCACAGTTTTTTGCGGTCGACCATAGCATTTGACCGTATGAAGCTGCGACAATCAAACGAACAACGTTTGGCTGTATGACGCAGCCGCAGGAATCCGCATATTCCTACGGGTACAAAACGAACAGTCCTAAACTTTTTCAGTTTTGACGTTATTAAGAAACATGTATATTTAATTCAAAACCAATCAGCAAAATTATTGGAGTAAGTCATTCACTTTATATAATTGTTTAGAAAGATTCCAACTTCCATACTTTACAAATACTTAGCCTGGCTTCGAAATATCGAGGCTTCAAAATAGTCTTGATACCATTTCACAGATCGAGAATCTTCTGGCGCTTTGTGCACTATATCTTTCATCACCTTCTCAGTCGGATTTACCGGGTAACGTTTGATTCTTCGGTGTTTTCAGAGTCCAAATTTATAATATCTACTGATTTAATTTCCCGCTTCTTATTGTAGGAGATCAGATATGAACTGGGTTCAGCGCAAAATCTACCTTTACAATGTCACATTCGGGCTCTACATGCTTGATTGGTGGAAACGATACCTCTTCAGTATCCTTTCTCTCTCATCCCTGCTTGATTCTTTCTCTTGAACGACAGGGTCTTCTGCTTTAAATTTCGGTTTCTAGTTTGAGAACGATATATACTCTTCGATCATAAACAGATTCAAAGTCTTGACTTTTTACATCGATGGTGATATGTGGTGGCACTGAATTGTGTTCTCTTGTGTTGTCGTCTAAAGCAATGCGTCTGTTAAATCTTAGAATTGTGTTTTGGAAAAGCTACTTCATATAATGATGTCAAGAGTTTGAGTTACAGTTTTTCCTTACCTTCAAATGAGATTAAGTTGATAGTTCCCCCCCTCCCCTAAATAAAAATGAGATCTTGTTTGGCTCTTTGCTTTCTACCCGGAATTGAGATCTTCTTTGGCTCTTTGCTTTTTCCCCAACTCTTGTCAGATGCTTTGGTGGTAGTGTTGATGTGGTTCGTTATGTACAACGGTACACGTTACCTTTCAGAACTCTTCAATAGGTAAAAGAAGCTTCATAATCTTTGTTAACACCTTTAGGTTGTTCAGCTTTGGTTAGGACTAATTTTGCTATTGTCGTAACAGTTTCTGGTATGAATATATCCTATCTAATTCGTTTTGGTAGCTTGCTCTGATGGTTCCATTAGCGGGTTTGTAAGGAATGAGTGTTATGATACATTATGCTTTGTGGCCTCACCTTGAACTCTGAAACACGATCCATGGTTTCTAATGATGCTTAGTTTATGTTTCCCTTGGATTTCTGCAAAACAAAGGGATAAGTCCAGCATTTTTTTAGTGGTTTTGCAATAGAAGTGTTTAGTACTAAGCTTATTCTTCAAGGCGACAGTATTCAATATTTTAATCTTAGGCTGCTCTAAGAAGCATTTTAAGCTCTTTCATGATAATTTCATGATAATTTTATATCCGTCAACTACACGAATTTATGCGAATAAACCTATTTCCACCCATATTTTTTAGGTCTTTTATAAGTTACATAAACTATGTTTTTCTTCCGTAAACTACATAAACTTCGTAAATTATTCGAATTACATAAATTTTGTTAATGTTTACACGTTAAATTGTTATTAAAGTTTGTTTTACTTCGAAAATCTAGTTTTAATTTCAAAATAAACCCAAGTTAAAATCCGATTTTCAAATTAAAATCAGATTTACTAGCTATTTAACGCATAAACATTAATAGAATTTCTGCAATTAGAAGAATTTATGAAGTTTGTGTAATTTATGAAAGAAAAATATAGTTTATGTAGTTAAAGGAATATCAAAAAGTATGGGTGGAAATAGTGGAAATAGGTTTAATTGCATAAGTTTGTGTAGTTAACGGAAGTAAACTTTTTATATTTGCACTCGCAGCTTAAGTACATTCTTTTATCCTCGCATTGCAGGCATTTGACATGAAAACAGGTCTCGTTTTTTTTTGCACCTTAGAGCATGAAAAGCCTGAAACCTCTGAAGGCATGCACGTCTGGTTGCAATTTTCGAGACCTTTATCTGCTGCTTGACTTCCCTTTTTGGCATTACCTTTGTTTCTGTTTAACTTTACTCCAACAGCTCTTTGACTGTTTGGCATGTCTCTGTATCATTTGTTTCATTTTTTGGGAATTAAACAAAGTATTTATTATAGATGTCTATGATTCGCAAGTCTTGTATTTCCAGTAACTTTAAGACAAAACAATGCTACATTGGTTGTGGTGTCTTTGTGACCAACAATTGCTTCTCCTGTACCACAGAATGTGTAATCCTTTAGATTACAAACACTAAACATAGTTGCCGGAGTTAAAAGAAGTTACGGATTGCATATAGCAGAGCATTAATAAAGAGGAATCTCTGCTTAAACCTATAAAACGAATTTAGGAAGAATCATTAACCGAATCCTTTGGGAATGGAGACTTGAAGATCTGAAACAGTAGATCTTGATCTCTCTTGGCTTGTCTTTTTGAACCAAATCCTTGACGCAGACCAAGTTCAACAGCTTCTCTTCCTTCTTCCGCAACTCTTTTCCTAATAGCTACCAAAGAATTTTGCTTTACAGAAGCTGATTCATCCTTGACATCTCCATCTTCAGTATTCTCTTCTCCACCATCTTTCCCAGGCCTTCCCCACCATTTGTTTGACACAGTTGTTAAACCGTTTGATGGGAATCCACATTTGAACTCATCTAAAGCTGCCATTGTCTTTGCCAAATTAGTGTTAACCCATACGTTGGACTTCCCACTCTTGTTTCCACCATGCTGTACCGTCGAATGCATCACTGTAATCAACAGAAACATGATTCAACGGGCTAATTTGGGGAAAAAGACCATCAACATATCAAGAAGACCCACAAGCTTAGAAAAACGCAAAAAGAAAGCTCTAGAATCAAACAGAGACTCAATTCTTCCTGAGATCAATATGTACGGCACCAGATCTGAAATCAGTCTGTCTAGACTCTCAAGGACACAAAAGGCCAGAGCTTTCCCAGTTTTCATCTATAAAAAGAACCCTAATTGCATACGATTGATAAAACTTTCTGCATCGAAGATAACCATTTTTCAGAGAGTCCGCCTACCTAAGGCATGACTGCGACGGCAAGCAATCCAATAAACAAACGAAAAAAGCCAAGAGCTTTACACACATAGTAAGGTAGAGAAAAAAATCGTCAGATTTTCAAAGTTGGGAGTAAGTAAATCTAATTTGTAAGAAGATAGATAATAGAGACAACGCATACGTATATATACGTACCAATTCTGAAGCAGGTTTCGTTGAAGCTTCGTTTGAAGGATCTTACGAGTTTCTGTCTCTACTTACAGTTTAGCTATTGAGGGAACAAAGACAAGGGTCAAAGTGTATTTTCCACTGAACCCAAAACATTTATTATTTCTTTTATCATAGAAGAATTATGTAAATAGGTAGCTTCTGTTATACATGGTAGTTGAAAGTTTAAAGCTTTTTGCATCATGTCAGAAAAAAAGAACCTTCTTGCATCATGTCAGAAAAAAAGAACCTTCTTGCATCATGTTTGTAAAGAAAAAGAAAAGGGTCCAAAGGAATTTTAGTTAGTCTGTTTTTTCCAACAACTTTTAATAGACTGATAGTATACAAATGGCCTATGCTGAACAACAACATATAGTATGAGGAAGAGCTCTAATCTCTGGTGGTCTAAGCATTTTTTCTATGATCTCAAAGAAAATCAAGAAACTAGCAATAGCAGAAGAAAAAGAATGGAGATGAAAGAAAATGGAGAAGAAGAAGAAGAAGAAGAAGAGAGCGGTTGAGCTGAGTCACTACTTGGAGGAAGAAGGTGCCTCTTTGTCTTTCTTTCCGGCGAGAATCATAGAGATCTGAAGACCGCGACTGAAGGCTTGATTAAACAGCAGTCTGGTTTGGAACTCAGACACAAATGGAAACCACGATAAGACTGCAATGGGAGTGAATATCACAAGTCCCATTATGTACTCGTAAGCTCTCCCTAGCTCTTTAACCGAGTCCCAGATTCCTAATCCCTTGAACACGCTACGCAGCGCTTGCCCGATCTTCAAAACATAGCAACGGATTAGCAAACTTATTCCCATAAAAGGCAGGATATTTTTGGGTTGCTAAGAAAGTTGTTTGAACTTACAAGAAGAAGAGCCCAGCCGGTAGGCAAGAAAGCGAGGATGGAAGCACAGAGATCTGAGATTGTGAGGCCGCCGACTACAAATAATATAGTCATGACTGACAAGAAACCAAGGAAGAGAAGCGCCTTGAGAATCCGGAACATAACCTGAAAATCTGTACCGAATTTTCGTCTACCCATTGATACCATCTGTCAAATGATTAAACAAAACAATCATCAATGCGATAAACAGATAAACCATCGTTCTTAAACCTCATCATCTAATCGACTTGGCTGAAGATTTTCTGGTTTGAAGTTGGTGAAAAAGCTCAAAAAGATTTGCCTTACCTTTAGCACGAGAAGAACTGACAACAAGACAGCCCAAGAGAGTCCATAAACCTTAAAGAAGAAAGGTGCAAAGCTGTTGAAATTTCAAAGCTAGACGAAAGAAATATCAAAGCTTATGCGGAAATACAAGAATACTATACCAGAAATGTTGTGTTGCGGTGAGCAATGTTGAGATGGTAGACAATTCCATACTGGTAAAGGAAGAAACGCAGGGCAAGAAGTATCTCGAGAACCCTTCCTCTTAAATTTGTGTGCTTGAGGTGTTCTTGCTCTATATCCCACCATGATTCCCAACTTTTATCAAGTACGATTCCTATGCCACCACGGTTTCCCATCCACCGTTTCCAATCAGTCCAGTCGTCCACCGTCTTTTGCCACTCAAACCCAGATGGATTGAATATAAATGGAGCAAACAACCAAGAAGTCACCAGGAACCACATTGAAAATGTGATGTATATATAAAGACTTGAGCTTCGGTATGAATCTCCATAAACTTCATACACAACTAGCAGTATGACCAACTCCAGTCCCTTAACAAAGTGGCTTCGCGAATATAGTCTATAATTTTCCGCAAACTTAGCATGGAAAACAACAAATCCTCGACCAGTTGCTCGGTACTTAGAACCTCCATGCAAAATCGTCCTCCCAAAGTAATGTGCTTTCGTTCCCAGCTGAAACGTGAAGAAAACAGAGGCAAGCTGAAGCTGCATTATGATGAAATCACCCAAAGCCGTGCGAAAACCTTTTTCTAGGCCAATTTCCATAACCATTGGTAGAACCATCAGAAAACCTAACTGGAAAACAGATTGTGCTGCTAATGCCTCCTCCAGGGCTTTGGACTGATGTACACTTGCACTTTGCAGGATCTCCTTTTCCAATCCGCTCAATACCAAATAAAGGCGGCCATAAAGGAAAACATATACCGTGAGCACAGTTATCTGAAACAGAAAAGACATGTTTATTAATCTTCTGAAAATCCAGGATTACATGGTAGAACCACAAGAGAAAATAGCTAATTGAATCTGACATTGAACGAGGAATTAAGCATACCATGCTACTAAAATAGAAACCAACTGTGGTGAAGTAGAATGAAAGCATCCTATAAAAATCAAACCGGCGTCCAAGTCGGTAAACGTCACGACTTAGTGTTTGTTCTCCATTACCATTCGCAACTTTGGCTTCAAAAAACGAAATCTGATTCATCCCTACATCACGCCCTTTCCCTGCTTGGATATACTCGTGATGAGTAATGTAACCTCCACGAAGAGTTGAATTGTACCCTGGATGTTACCATGATTAGCCATCACAAATACAATATTTATTAAACTAAAAGTAACGTTTGTAAAGAACCATTCTCTACCTGCAAAGATATCTTCGCTTAAGTTTATTATCTTTGAGGCCTTGCTAATACCTCCCCTTGTGATATGGAAGATTCTATCAAATATATCAGGATGGCCATAATGGAAACGCACCCTGTAACAAAAACGTGAGTAAAATTGTACAATAAATCCAAGCTACAAAAGGATTCAAACTCTAATTGTTCTATTAGTTCCATGATGCAAGGACTGCTCCTTTGAAGTCAGATGTGAAGATAAAAAGAAGGTTTGGAAGGATCTTTCTCGTAATCACAAGATATGAGAATACCTCAGAGGATTTGCCAGAACACGTTGGCCAATGGTAACAAAACTTGTTTCTTGATTTGACATGAACCAAGCAAGTGACGAAACACTGTAGAGTCAGAAAGAAATCAGTCGAGATCGAGAAAAGAAATTGATGTAGTGCCAAACTATGGAGAATTCATTA
The DNA here is from genome assembly GCA_018901935.1 of Pugionium cornutum. NCBI lineage: Eukaryota > Viridiplantae > Streptophyta > Magnoliopsida > Brassicales > Brassicaceae > Pugionium > Pugionium cornutum. Next base: position 1,699,181 of record CM032155.1, on the reverse strand, counting down.
AGAATCAAGTATAACCAAACGTATGAAGAAGCTCAGACCTTCCAGTAAATATGTGTTCACGAAGACCCAAGATTGTAGGATTTCTCTTGCCACGTCGACCTTCATCAAATTCTTGTAGCACATTTCTCATTTTGAAAGATTCTTCAAAGTAGTTGTCCTGAAATGAGAAAAAGGAATGAGAATATAATTGGAATCAACAAACTGGTTGATGGATAAAGAAACAAAAGCTACCTGGTTCATGTCTATTGTCTGAAGTGCTTCACCTCGAGTGAAAATGATGGCATGGTTTTGATTCTCGGGTTTTCCTTCGCCAATTTCAGTAGGAGGGCCAGGAAGTTTGATACGATATATTTCCTAATAAAACAAGAACAAATTTCAGGGGAATATCATATATGGGCCATACTAGGGACGGGCAATAAAATAGCAACTGCAAACTTGAATTTGGTTCTCATACCTCGTCCAATTTGTCACATCCCTTGAGCAGCACAGAGTAGAATACTTTCTGTGATTTTCCATGAATTGGTTCCTCCCTTTCATCGATATAGGCAACACGCAAGGATGGATACCTATCCATAATGTATAAATAAAACTAAGCTAGAAGCATAAGCATGAAGTTTTGATGTCAAACAGGAGAACTTTCTTACTTTAGCATGAGTTGTAAAATGTTATTGTAACAACTCCGGTCCCGGCTATCACTTGACTTTTTCTGGTTTCCATAGACCTGACATGACACGACATATGTGAATTTTAAATCTGCAAGAGCTTTTGCGCGGTCAATATAAGCCTTTTGATCATCTTCATTCGAATCTGAGGCAATGTAGTCACCATGGCTAGCTGCAAGATGAAAATTAAGTTCATAAAACACAACTAAGTCTCCAGTAATATAAACTTTCCAAATATTTATCTTGAGAGCTAAATGCAGTAGTGGAGGATACTTAGGCAGAGAAGGATAGCTACAAAATCTGTAAGAGTGAGACATTCAATACTGAGAATGGAGAGGAAGAACAGACCGTTTTCTCCAGTGTATTCCTGGAAACATTGAAGTTCGAGAGCCATTCTGTAGTACATCATTCCCCTAACTAGAAATAGTAACATGCAAATACATTAAGGATTGCAGAGAGAACTCAAATACATATAAGTAAATCCTACAACGTTTTGATGGTATACCTGTCCTTGAAAGTGTCTGCCCTCTATACGATACCCATTGGCGGAGCTGCTCTGTCTTGTCTTTCTCAGACAAATTCCGTTTCGCATCAGTTACACGTTCGTAATAGTTTGACCATTCCTCTGTTAAGAAGTCATTTTCATTCGATAAAAGTTCGCTATAAAAACGCACAAAAGCAGATAGAAGCTCACCAGGATATATTTTTTGTAAGTAAAATAAAATAGTTATTCCATCTTCGTTTTCCTTGTTCAGTTCTTCCACTGAATATAGAACATCTTCTTTGTAATAAGGAGTTAAGACACTAGACATAAATTGTGGGAAAAAATGTTAGTTGGTTTTCAAAATAATCTAAAAGGAATATCTCCATGAAGCAGACTTAGATTATGTCTATGACCATTAGTCAAAATATTCCTCAAACAAAGAAGCATATTTAGATTATGTTCAGGATCATTCTTATTTTGATTAAATTTCCAAAATTGTGAGTCAATAGCAAATTTATTCAGCTATGAAGCTAAAACATGTACCTAAATGATAGCATGTCACGAACTCGAGGAGCATCTGGCATATTCATGAATAAGGAATTTGCAAAGAATGTCATACGACGACGAGCTTCCAAATTTTGAGGGATATTTATTGCAGATTCTTTAACAGTCACAAGTAACCAAAGTCGTACAACCTACAAAAGTAAGAATAAAAGAATGAGATTCAAAAGCAGAAGACGCTATTGTTTACACCATACAGAAAAGAATTGTGTACCTTTTCTCTCCAAGATTTGTTCTTAGTCAAACGAAGATTAATCTTTTCAAACCTTTGTTCTTTCTTGTCGCTTTCAATATCAGCACTCTGCAAGTGAGCCCTCTCAAGGATTCTGCAGATTGAAGGACAAGGAATGTTTCATGGATATCTCATAATGAAGATTTTTGTGCTTACACATATAAGGATTGTTGAAAACTGGAAGAGAAGGAAAACAGAGGCATAGAAATAAGCCAAACTTTCACAATATCAACCATCAGGACTTACTCGTGACCATTAACCATAACATCCTGCGTGATGATTTCAATAATATCTTGGAGAACATTTATTATCTGAGACTTGTAATCTTCATCATCTTCATAGTCACTTAGCTGTCAACACGACCAGATTTCATTTACAAAGGAGTAATCAGCACACGAAAGTAGTAAGCAAATGTATCAAATGAGGAAAAGTAAAAGTTTTCACGTTACCAGGATATTTAAAAACTTCTCTAGCTTATCATTGAGCAAAAGCATACCAGTCATCCGGAATTCACTTAAAAATCGATGCTGTTGGATGCTAACATCTACTTCATAGCAAATCTCCCTTACAATCCTATAATAAATTAGGACAGCAGATGTATAGTTAGTACGTAGCCAGTATGGATTAGGTCAAGAACGCATGAATCTGATGTTGGGTACAATCTATGAATAAAGGGAAAACAAAACTCTCACCTTTTATCATATTCATCTTCAAGAAGACCATATATTATGTCCCTCACTGCTTCATAAGCTTCCACCACTGCGTAATGCATATAGTATTCACTTTTAATCTTCTTGAATAAGTCAGCGTCCTCCTTTCCCTTGAAATCTTTAGCCATGTCTAATGCTATTGGAATCTGTCACAAAAAGGGAACCAGAATCTATCAAGAGATACTGGATGGGGGCGGAAGATGTTACAGAGATAGCTGTGTTATTTACTTTGCTAGCAAGTAAGAATGGAGGCCATTGCACAACAGTAACATCTCCAGAAGACGAAGGTACAAGTAGCAAATTTCTTTCCCTACACACCAAAGAAGCAAAGAACACATAGAAACTTTATGAAATGAACTTAGGAGGGTATTACTATTAGTCTATACTGTGATTAAATCCTCAAACCTGTCGTTGATCAGATCCTCATCCCGCATAGTATATATGAACTTGTTCCACATCTGTGAGAACCTTGCAATGTCTTTTTCATCCACCCTTTCGTCCTGCATTACTCAAAACGTTACATTTTTCACCCATAAAATGAAAATAGTTGGGGTAAACCTACTTATCAATTAACTTTATATTTGTGGCCAATACCAAGTGCTTTCTCTTTGCATGACCTAGAGGCAATGGTGTAAGTTTAGTACAGAAAGCAGATGGAACCCATCTAAATCTGGACCGCAACATTCCAAGTGTGCGTATCTACAAAATGCAGAATGTTGGGTTTTAGTCTACGGGATCAAAAACTTGTTACCATAATATCACATAAGATTGTCATTGATGTATTTTAGTACTTAGAAAAGTAGAACAATTACCTCCCCGAGATGGCTGAAGGCTCCATAAATCCCACCAAATAGAGTAGAGAATATGGCATACCATATTTGCGTATCCATAAAATAAACCTAAACATGAATCAAACTTCAGGGTACTGGAAATATTCTTGCAAAGTTACTCAATGCATATTACTTACCAAGACAATTGGACCCCATATGGAAATGATTACACCGATGTTATGAGTGGCTGCATGAATATCAATATGTTAGAATAAAAAGCAGTTCAATAGCAATGCATGAGGATGCTATGAGTAAGGACTACCATTTGGAAAGAACTCGTGCCACTGGTAATTCACGACATGCATATCCCATATTAACTTCGTTGGGGTGACAAGAGGTAAGATCTGTCAAGGCATCATTAATAATAATACATGTTAAAAAAATAACCGCAACAAAAAGATGCTTATAGCAAGTTTTAGATGATAACTAGGATTACAACCTGCTAAATAGACTAGGAAACTAGATGAGGATATTATTAACGGTAAACATGAGAGTATACATTCATCAGTAAAAAAAGGGTTTCGAGTTTGTGTAAGCATAAGAAGCTAATTCACCTCCACATAGTAGCTGAACGCAAGCTTGCTAAGTAACAGCATGACCCAAAAGAATGTATACCTACAATAACGTGAATTGGGGAGAATTAGTCACTTGGAAGCAAAACAAAGTTGTAACCAATATTATCGTAGGATGTCCGATATGCAGCAATAAACTACTTGCAACAGTTAAAACGACAGCAGTAACTTCCTGAAGTTTCTCTTACGATCCATAAGAAAGAGAAACAAAAACAATGCATTCGGAAAAATTGAGCAGCTTGCTGAAGTTACTCTCAGGATCTAGGAGAAAGGATTATAAGAGAAGAAAACTAAAATGAATGACATCATTTTTCTTACTTGAAAAGTGCAAACATCTCTTCATGCATTCCTCTGCCAATATACAGCTTTGGCTGAGCCCACCACATGATAAGCGTGACAATCCGCGTGTTTGATCGCTCCATGATTCTCCGCAGAGGTGGAAGTAAGAAAAACACAGCAGCCAAAATATTTGGTAAGACATATAAGGCAATAGCATAGTTGTACAACGACTGGTCAAGCCAATTCCCAACCCAGCTGCTGAAGAACTTTATTAGTCCAGTTGGATTCTGCACCGACTTTGAGTAAGTAATTGGCAGCATGATGGCCCACATGGCTGCCATTAAAAATTTTGTGATGTACCGCAGAATTTGGGAAAATTTTAGGCTCTTCCAAGCACCAAAACTAAGAATTATGTCCAGTGTCGCTGCATGTCATAGAAGAATAAACAATTATGCTAATATGGTATAAATAGTCAGCATAGGATAATGTCAAACTTTAATGGAATTAGACGGTACCTTGTAGAAGGTTAAGAAAAGCTGAAGTGATGAAAATGGTCAATACATTTTTAAAGACATCCTCAGAAAAAATGGCAAGAATAGATCCTGACGGGCTCCATGCAATTATTATCATAGTCTGAAAAATCATAGTCACTACATACATTTATTCAACAGATCAAAAGTGGAATGAAATTCTAATTTCGAATCCTACCTGTAGAGACAATACAAGAAACATCCACATTCGGTCAAAACTTCGATATAAGTTCCAAAACGTGCGAGCTTCAACAAAATTAGTTTTGGGTTTACGTTTTCCATGAGAGACTTCATGTCTCTGCAATTGATAAAAATTCATTGGTAAATGTTTACGCCTTTTGAAATATAAAAGATACACGCCTATCAAATAATTCTAAGGGTGATGTAAATGTCAAGATTAACGATAAAAACTATACAGCTTAAGCAAAATTAATACCTCATTCGGAAGTTGTGATATCTCATCAGAGTGGATGAAAAAATCTGCCTTAAAGTTCATTGGCCATTTCAGTCTAAAACACCTCTTATCCCTGAAAAAGTAATCTGAATTTGCTCAGATAGCAGCACTTGAGTAATACATGTAAAACACCAAATCAAGCTCAGAACTTACCAAAAGTACTCATTTAAATCATCGTAGTTTCTCCATTTCGAATGGCTTGCCTTGCCCATTTTGTTTCTCCTGACTTCCTTTTCTCAAAAAAGAAGCTGGTTTTTTAATAACAGCAATATGAAAGAAAAATCACGAAACTAGATTAGAAAGTTACATACCTTACGTAAGACCTGATAGATCGGTGTTATAACATTCCTTAAGAATGCCTCTTCGTCAGGTGCACCTGCTTCATATGTGTCCCCAGTTACAGGGTACACATTTCCGAACAGAATTCCATGGACTTCATTTGCCATCTTCACAAATAGAATTAAGAAAACACATGTTATACGTAAATGTATGAATGCCGCTACAGAGATTCTTAAAAATATTTCAAGATACTGGCCATAAGAATTTCTTCCTAGTCTCTATCACACCAATATTTTTAGGTTGAAAGAAACAAGGATAACAAACTTCAGATCTTTAATCCCCATGTTGGAGCCCAAATCACTAGTGATTCATGGAGGTCAATGTTAAGAATTCTTCCAAAAAAACGTAGTAAGGAATAAAAGCGTACTAGGAAATCAATGTTTAGTTCAACTCCTTGATATCACTTTTTAGCTTGACTTGTTATGGAACATGAGTTCAAATTTTATATGAACTGACTGAGAGAAGCATCACAGAAACAGATAAGAGGAAAGGATGGACATTGAATTAAAAGAACTTACGTTATGGAAAATGTAGCAAAGGCATTCAGGCATGAAGCGGACGTTTGATGCTTCACCCCATATGAGAAGATAAAGGCTGATGTACAAAAGGCTCAGTTGTTGCTCATTGCAACCTGGAGGAAACCTGCCAATAAGAATAGACATAATGATGTCAAAGAAAAAAAGAAATCGATATAAATTTTAGAGTAGAAGGGATGTAAGGAAAAAGATTTCTTTAAGTACCAGAGACGTTAATAACGTGATTTATCAAAGAGTGGATAATTTATAATACCTAAGATATGATTCACACCGCAGATACTTGCACCATGACCTGTAATTCTTGAAATATTTGTCCATCAATTTCCTCACTGTGCTAGGCTTCAGCTAGATTTTCCTTGAAGTTAGTAAACCGTAAGTAATATCCTTCAGAAAAGGAAGCTTTGTGGTCGCCCACAAAGTACTGCAATTTACCTCGTCATAATTCTCGAGATCCCTCTTTCTCACATCAACGTTGGCAAGTAGCAGTATGAGATGTTCCCTCTGATTAGCTACATTTCCTCGCTTTCACCACGAAAAATTGGAAGACAAATAATGACACTTTCATAGACTAAAAATTTAAGACGAAAATGGCAAAAAAGAAACTTGAAAGTTACCTGAAAACCAAAAACCAAAGCAAGCCACTCGAGAATATCATTAAATGATTTGGCTCGTTGCGGATCAACTTCGTCAAGGTTAGTGGAAGCTGAATGAAATCTTGGCCGAGGAAGATTTTGCACGTTACAGACAGCAAGAATTGCTGCCTTAATCTAAAATTTTGATGGAAAAAACATTCGGTGAGAGTTCAAAAGGACTAAAATGATGGAAAGCTTAAGTACGCAAAATTTGCAAATGCAACCTCAGGGAGTTCCATTACTGCCGTTTTAGCCCCTACAGCATACAGCGGAAGAATGTTGTAGTGCTCATATTGTTCCTTCTTTCTTTCAACTTCCTTAGCATACCTATGGGTCTACATCCCAACAACAGCATAAATGTCAAGTGCCACAGTTACCCTCTTCAGACAATCTATTATAGAGGGATTTAAGGGAACTCTAGTTGACCTGTTCATCTATTCTTGTAGAAGGAACCACTGTCCTCAGAACATCATACAAGACGGTTGCTATCTGGTAAAGCTTGGCCATCTCCTCGCTATAATGACCAAACCGATAGAAGCAAAAGAGTTATGAGACATCTTTCAATCTTTATCACATAAAGCTTACAAAATAGTAAGAACAGATCTCACGGTGTTCTTTTCCCTTCGCCATCTTTTATATTCTCCTCATAAAACTTTTGGTAGTATAACTGAATTTCTTTCGGATCGCTCTTTGCCAAAACAGGTTCTGTATTCTCTTCCTCCTAAAACGCAAACAAAATTCAAAAACTACTAGCTCAGGATACGACAAAATGTAAAGTCATCACGAAAATTGTTGTTGAATTCACATTTTGGTATATATAAAAATATATCCAGAATAGTTACCAGATAACCCCAGAAAAGAAAAGAAAAAAAACACAATGAGCAGTCAGACACAGAACTAAAATAAGCATTGTTTATCTGCATACTCTAATTCATCGAAGAGGAAAGCACGCCAATCATGTAATCTATGTACCTTTTCTAATTTGTGCAATAGATAGGTTTTAAACTGACGCACGCCTCGTCCACTTGATGTTGGATCCATTTTATGAGCCTTCTCAAATGCGTGGAAGCGACCTAGGCAAAGGGAATACAGTAAGGTAAGAAGCTTGATACTCTCATCCACAAGCCACAATCCTTCTCAAATGCATCTGAGATTTGGCTATTTCAGTTAACACGACGCATCACAAATCAGATGCATTGCCTCTGTAGTTGAAACTAAAAACTTTCACAGAAAGCCATAGGGGCCAGGTAACTCCTAACTGATTGATCACCAAGTGACTCCTTCCAATGTATCAAAAAATGGAGTAATGTAAACTGACTGATAGAATGAGATAAAAAAAAAAGTTGAGAATCATACATAGGTAAGCAACTCTTGCGTTATCAGCCTCGATATCATTAGCTACACGAAGAATAGGAGCAATGGAAGCGAGAGAAGAAGGCACAAGCTCGCTGTCAATGGCGCTCTCGTCTTCGTTAGGATGATCAATCATCATCGTCCCAGCTCGCGTCATCCTCCGAGATAGAGAACGAACAGGTTGCATCTGCGGCGGCCGCCCATCCTCGCCTCTTCCACCACTGGTAATCGACATACCCGATTGATTACCAATTCCTCTTCTTCTCCAACAATATTGGACGAATCGATGATTATAATAATACCCATCTTCTTCCTCGTTTTTGTGGGCTTATATGTGGAAGCGGGGAAGATATGGATAGATTCGTTGAGTGGAGTTTTGGGCATGCAATTGCTCTACGAGGAAGAAAAGAATGCGAAGGAGAAACTAAAATATTGATTTCACCCGCTTTTTAGCTGTGACTTTTCTATTAATCAATAACAAAACAAACCCAGTACTAGGTTTCTGTCGAGATAAGCTCGAATCAAGTATCCTCCTTTACGAGACACTTTCCGGCATTTTTTTCTCTTTGTTTCCCGGGAAAGTGTGATAAAAAAATCGCTTCTCCGAGAAGACGAAACGGACTAAAAAATGGAGCGACAGGACGGGCTACATAACGGCTATAAGGGAATTTAGACTACTTGACGTTTACATTCTGACTAATTAACGACGTGCCGTTCTACTTTTCACACAACGATGCGACAAGCAGCGTTGGTATGTAATTTTGGTTTGGGTATATATTCTACGAACTGGACCACTGTGTTGGCCCATCTACTGGCCTTTTAGTTTTTATAATGTTTTTATTTAAAATAAAAAAAAGAAAATAGGAAATGGCCCATGCAGGTTTCGAACCTGCGACCTTCGCGTTATTAGCACGACGCTCTAACCAACTGAGCTAATGGGCCTTGATGCTAGTAGTTTGATTATTTTAACTCTTATTGTCAAGTTTTTGCTTATTTACATCATTACATGCGGTAATGTTTCTCGGGTAATGTCCAATATCGATTCCACGATTATGGATTACAGTAATTAAACAAACATATTTTGAACAAGAAATATTAAAGATTTATGTGAGTGATTCCGTGATGACTAATCAGCAGTAAGTTTTTAAAGCAAATAATTTTTATTTAAAGTAAAAAACAGAAAGATAATAATGGTTTGAATACCCAGGTTTCGAACCTGCGACCTTCGCGTTATTAGCACGACGCTCTAACCAACTGAGCTAATGGGCCTTGATGTTAATAGTTTGATTATTGTATATCTCACTGGTTTGTTTTGCTTATTTACATCATTACATGCGGTAATGTTTCTCTTGGTAATGTCCAAAATCGATTCCACGATTATGGATTATAGTAATTAAACAAACATATTTTGAACAAGAAATATTAAAGATTTATGTGAGTGATTCCGTGATGACTAATCAGCAGTAAGTGGAGCTTAAAGCAAATAATCACAAGAGCCAAAGGAAATTTACAGAAAGAGTAGTTTGAATACCCTCAACTTATTATCAAGGCAAAGCTCAACGATTCCGAGCTCATTCAAATCAAGGCATACAATACGACCAACTACACACAAAACAAAAAACACTCCACTACCGCTGCCGCTAGGAGTCTCTGTGCAACATTTGAGTTTTTAACGAGTTTTCGAAATATTAATTTCTTTGGTTTTTCGATATCCCTAATATATTATTTGAGAATTTTTTTAACAAAATAACTTTATCATGACGTGTTAATAACAAAAAATGTCATGCTGACGTATCAACACCACAACGAGTTTTAGATTAAATATATAAATGGTTTTAAGTTATTAGAATAATTACAATACATGCCACTGATATTAATTTGGTTAGAGAATCAATATATTTTATTCAACTAACCAAAAAATAATATTATATTTGCAAAAACAATAATTTTTATTTCTTTAAAATTTTAATATGTTAATTTATAAATAATTTTAAATAAATATAAATAGATTTAAGTTATTGCCTAATCCCTAATATATTATTTGAGAAATAATTTAATAAAATAATTTTATTCTCACGTGTTATTAACAGAAATATCATACTTATGTTTCATCATTACAGTAAATTTCAAATAAATATATAAATAGGCTTAACTTATTCGAATAATTATAATATATTTCATTGTTATTAATTTGGTTAGAGTATTTATATTTTATTAAACTAACAAAAATACTATTAAATTTATAAAAATTAATTATTTTTCTTTTCTTAACTTATATATATAATTAATATTAAAAGTAATTTTAAATAAAAGTTAAAATTATTTAAATAGTTAATTTATATTTACTAATAAAATATAATTTATGAATATTTTTTCTCACGTATGGCGTGGGTATAAATCTAGTAATTAATTAAAACCATTAATCACACCAATTTTCCTCTAAGTGCTAAATTAAATCCACTCAACAGCTTAAATTTGACCACTAATCCAAGTATGGTATTTATCTAATTATCTCATTTCAACAGCAAAATGTTAAACCGAAGCAACCGCTGATATTTTCAGAAATAGGGTCGTTGTGTCGATTTTCATTAAAACAAAATATCTCTAATCTAATCAACTCCGCGCGCAAAGTTAAAGCCACTCATTTGCATCCTTTATCTCTGCCCCTCACACAGTCACAGATCGAAGAAATCAGAGAGAGCGAGAGATAGTTACCGATGGAGCTTGAATCCGTCACCGCAAGGCGCAGGCTCGCTACCGTCGCCGCTCACTTTCCGGCAACTAGTTACGATCCCGCATCTCTCGTCCCTTTGGTATTTCCTTTCTCTCTCTCGTTTCCTTATCTGAAAGCAGAGAATCAGTCGGATTTCGAATTAGGCGTTCGTTCTCCTAGGTTTTAGATTCGTGAATTTCTTCAATCGTAAGATGTGTTAATCTCTGATGTAGAACGATTTCTAGCTATTACTGTTTCTCCGAAACTTTGTGAATTTCTTTGTCGAACTTTCTGTTCACTGAACTGTAAAATTTAGCGGAACTAGACTCAGATAGTCTGGTTAGCTGTTTTTTCTACGAAGAAATCTCTTATGTCACTTTTGATGCCTCAGAACTGCAGCAGCAATTTGAACTCTGTCATCAGAAGGTGTGACAACAAAATCTCTTTCGCTCGCCAAGCATCGTCAGAACAAGGTTTTTTTATGAGGCAGGCTTCGGCTGATGAGGTTGAGATCATGCTTTTAAGTTCCTTCTAATCATGTCTGCGAAGTTGAGATTTTCAAATAGTTTTGTTCACTGATTGTATTATCTTACATTCAGTATATATTTTCGTCACTTGCGATATCTCAGAACGGCAGTATCAGTTTGAAGAACTCTGTCACTAGAAGAGGTGACAACAGGATGTATTTTGCTCGGCAAGCATCTTCTGCACAGGGGTTTTTTATGAAGCAGGCTTCAACGGGTGAGGTACAATCAATTCTTATTATTATGTTTTTAAAATTCTTTTTGTCTGGTAATTAAAACAGCACATAGTTCCTATACAAAAATAAAAGATTATTGTTTCAAAATGTCTTCGCAGAGGACCGTATCACAGGATGCTGAAACCAAAACGACTGCCGTCCTTTCTTCTGCGCAACAACCATTAGTTTCAAGACCTGAGTACGCCCCGCCACAGTTTTCTAAGCCTGGAAAAGAGGAGTTCGTTTTTTCTTGTGTCTCACCAAATCAGCAAAAGGAAAAGTGGGAAAAGCCATATAAGCCTGACCTTCCTCAATTAGCCAATTCAGGTACGAATACAAATATAGGATACCAGATACATCTCCACCAATTACACTACACTTCTGAACTTGAGGTTTTCTGAGTTCTGATACTGCAAAAAAACAATTGTTATTAAGCTATAACTAATAAAGGTGTTCTTATCAACCATGAGAATTAGTAGAAGCTTTTTTTGCAGGGAATGTTTGGTCTCCGAAATCGAATGTTGCAGAATTTGAACACAGCTATATTGTGGCATTAGAGCTACCAGGGGCCAGTATCAATGATATAAGAGTGGAGGTCGACAACATAGAGTAATTAATACGCATATTCACACATGTTTTTGTTCCGTTTCTTCTACTCACACTTGTATGCATTCTGTAACAGAGATACTTATGTGCTGCTGCAGTTTGACTGTGACAGGTAGACGCACATCCATCTACCAAAAAGTTGATGCAAGCACCAAAGATTCAACCTTTGGACATCACAAGCAAGAAATACTAAATGGACCATTCAAAGTTTCCTGGCCACTGCCCAGCAATGTGAACAAGGATAATGTTTCCGCAGAGTTTATGTAAGTAGAAGCTCTATTTCTCTAACAAATCCAACACTATGACCTTACAATTCTTCTCCTCACTTCAAATCCTAGAGTTTCTAATAACAGGTGCAATCTGGAGGTTTTAGATTTCAATTTTTAAGACTTAGTACCACTCACTAACCCCCAATTCATTATTGTACTTGGAGCAGGGATGGGCTTCTGAAAATAGTGATTCCAAAGCTTTGAGGTTTCATCGTTGTGGAACCATATACATACGGGGTAAACACTGTGTATAATATATGCTGTTTGTGTGGAAAGTGGAAAAAAAAATATATGGAATGTAAAATAGCTTAAATCAGCCAGATTGCATACAGGCATATAAGTAAGCCATGTAAACAATCCGTAAATATATTTAGAAAAAAAAGGTCTTCATTACTACCAAAAAATAAAAGGAAAAGAAAAAACTCAAAAGCACCTAATAATCCTAAAGCTGGAAATCTCAATCTACTCTGTTACGAAGCAAGCATTATTGTTGTAATAATTGGGAAGCAGTTGTGGGTAATATGGTGTCTGATGAGACGGGTAATGGAATGTGTTTAAAGGCAGTTGGTTAAGCTGATTCACATACATACCATTATAGAACACCCATGGAACACCTGAAGAATCAAAGACCAAAACCGGAGGCTGTTCATAGTTTGGAACATATCCATTATAGAACATCATGTCTGAAGAAGGATATGAAACTAGATTCTGATAGAATATCAAAGGATGCGAAGAAGGTGGTGCAAGCGCAGTAACATGACTTCTTTTCCCAATTCCATAAAGCATTCCTCTAGCAAGCAGAGAATCTTCACAGACTTGTTTGAGCTTGATGAAGACAAGTGCAGTCAATAAACTGTCTGAACCAGCGTGATGTGCTCTTCCTAAGCGAGTGATCTTGAGTAACTGAGCTAGTTTAGCTAACCCGAGGTTTTCACCGAGTCCTTCACAGAATCCAGCCATGACCTTCAAATCATAAACTTCACCAAAGAGTTTGACAACCTCTGATGCAAACTCTCCGTGAGTATCTGGTAGTTTCCCATTGTTGAGGATGCTCATGAAGTAACCGAAATCGTAAGCTCCTTGAAACGTGACAAACTCAACGCATCTCTGAGAACGAAACACAGCCAAAAGCTTGGGAAAAAAGCCGTACTTGAACATATCAACTCCTTCGTTCCTAATCTTATTCAAATCCAAACCATGTCTCATAAGAAAATCGATAGAAATCTCGTTACGGTTATCTGTTGGGTCACCAAAATTACAGAAATTAAACTCCCAAGTGCCACCGATTTCTCCCTTGGCGTTGAACAGAGTGAAACCACACTGGATAACCTTCGTCGATTCGACGTTAGCTTTCAAGACTCTGTACCATTCTTCATCGGAAGTGTCAATGTAAGTCCGGTATATAATCCCTGGATACTCTGTATCGAATGCGATCTTTGGAAAATTCTTAAGACATTCCTCCATACGAGTCATCTCAACATCGATATTTCTCCTCCATACTTTCGTCGCCATGGGTTCTGATCCTAATCGTTGTTTCTCGTTCATGATTTTTCTTAGGATGATTGGCATCAAGTCTGATTGTTAGGCTTTAGGGTTCTTAGATGAATTAGTTATATATGGTATTTTTTTTGTATTTATCCTATTTTAATATAATATCAGTGTACCTGAATTTCCATTATTTGTTTTGTAAAGTTACCTGAGTTTCCTTTTTCTTCGGGTATTTAATTTTCTCTTCAATTAATTAAAAGCTGAGTTGTGCATCCTTATCGTATCTTATCTGTTTAAATACGCTCACAATTTGGAAACTCGTTTTTCTGTTAAATTAGATTTTAGAAATTCTCCTCTTTTTCCGTTAAACTAGATTTTGGAAATTCTTGCTTTTACCTTCTTTGCTCAATTTATATAGGACAAGTTTTTCTTTAGAGAATGGAAGTTATCTATATATATATATACTTGAAAAATATTCGTAAATTATATTTTATTGATAAATATAAATTAAATATTTATATAATTTTAACGTTTATTTAAAATTAGTTTTAACATTAATGTGTATATAAATTAAAAAATAAAAAATAATTATTTTTTATGAATTTAATAGTATTTTTTGGTTAGTTTAATAAAATATATTAATTGTCTAACTAAATTAATAACAATTATATATATTGTATTCTAATAAGTTAAGCTTATTTGTATATTTATTTGAAATTTACATGATATATCATCATGATATTTCTGTTAATAACACGTCAGAGTAAGATTATTTTATTAAAATATTTCTCAAATAATATATTAGAGATTACGATAATAACTTAAATCTATTTAATTATATTTATTTGAAATTATTTATAAATTAACATATAAAAAATTAAAAAAATAAAATTATTGTTTTTGAAAATGTAATAGTATTTTTGGGTTAGTTGAATTAAATATATCTATTTTCTAACCAAATTAATACAATGACATGTATTGTAATTATTCTAATAATTTAAATCTTTTTATATATTTAAACTGAAATTCGCTGTGGTGTTGACACATACATTTTTGTTATTAACACGTCAGATTAAGTTTATTTTGTTAAAAAGTTTCTCAAATAATATATTAGAGATTTGATGGATAATGAAAACAAAAGGTTATATTGATTTATAAATTGAGAATCATGCAAGAGATCAGTTAGTTTCAGAATATTCGGTTTTAACAAGATTTGTTCTCAAAATCTTTTTCAGAGTAACAATAAGAGTTTGAATAATTTTTCATTAGTAATCATTAACAGTCTTGTTATGGATGAATTTGTTTTGGCACTATAATAGAAACTACTCAGTACTCTTTCACTAAATGTTTTTAAATATCTCTGAATCAACTGTTTCTTCCGTTAAATTAACTGTTCATACAATAACCAAACAGAGGTCCGAACAGCTTGGACTCTCCCTCGACATTTGCTTCAGTTGTTACAGTTGTGTGAAGGCTTCTCTTGGATGTGACGAAGCATGAAGGAAGAAGAGATTTCTTTAAGTGTTTACTAGCTGGAGTCGGTTTTCTTGCAAGCAAATGCAGATGAACAAGGGGTTTCTTCGTCTAGAATGTCATATTCTATGTGCCTAGAGTATTTGGACAAGGGAAGTGTTCAAAAACTAGAATTGTATGAGAATGGGACAATAGTTATTGTGGAGGCTGTTTCTCCTGAGTTGGGTAACCGGATTCAGCGTGTACGTGTGCAGCTACCGGGATTGAGTCACGAGCTTCTCCAAAAGAATATTGATTTTGCAGCACATAATGCTCAGGAAGACTATAAGGTTCTCCGTTACTCAACTTGATTAGGAATCTTGCATTCCTGGTAGTTCTCATTGGCGGTTTGTTCCTTATCTCCAGACGGTCCCCTGGTCGAATGGGTGGCCCTGGTCGAATGGGTGGCCCTGGTCGAATGGGTGGCGTTGGTGGAATGGGTGGCCCTGGTGGAATGGGTGGCCCTGCTGGAATGGGTGGCCCTGGTGGAATGGGTGGCCCTGGTGGAATGGCTGGCCCTAGTGGTCTTGGCTTCCCATTTCAACTTGGTCAATCGAAAGCAAAGTTCCAGATGAATTCCGGAACAATCGTGAAATCATGGACAAGGTTGTTGAAGTATTTCTTGAGAAAGGGACTCTGTCAGGCGATGAATTCCGAGCAATCCTATCTGATTTTACAGAAATACCACCTGAAAACCGTGTTGCTTCCTCAACATCAATACCAACACCAACACCAAAACCGGCTCCAATCTGAGTAAGAGACACTAACTCTGTCAATCTCTGTGTATATTTTGTACTGCCCCACTATGTAACAAGTAAATCTTAACTTGCCTAGTTCAAGTTATATAAAAAAACGATATAACAAACTCGTTTTCAATCTCAACCATAATGGTTTAAAGTTTAGGGCTAGCAAAATAACGTCTGCAAGTGTGTTCAATTATTGTCTCAGATTCATCAACACGGATCCATGCTGACATTACTAATCCTGTACTAAGCTGCAAGAGCCTTTATACACAAGACTGAAGAATCCAATGTTAAGACATAATCAAACTTACAGAACTAAGCTCTGAAATCCAAAGTAGTTACATATGTGCTTACATCACGGATTGGTACCCTGATGATGCTCCTAAGATTCAAGATATACACATTTACATACAGACCACTACAATGCACCCCAAGGAATTGTTTTCGAAGAACAGGAATCAAACCATTTTTATGAATAGTTCTAATACCATGATCGATGTCTTATCCTACCATGTCCTTCCCTTGACGGCTACTCAGCAAGCAAACACCTGAAAACCATAATAGATCCCTTATTACATTGTTCAGTTCCATTTCAATCACTATAAACCATCGAAAACAAAAAATTTAATCCAAGTTCCAACCTTTAAACGTTGATTCAGACGCCATTTCCACCAGCAGTTCCATCCTTCTTCCCCTTCTTCACCCATTCCATAGTCCCTCTTGCCCTAGTGACACGTGTGGACGACCAGACATGTCTATGGTTCCGCTCATAAACTTGTCCGCTTTTCAATGTCGCAGGTTCCTTGACCTCTATTCCTTCTTCTTCGACTCTTTTCTTGATCCAGAGATCCTGAAATTGAGATTCTACAGAAATCGAGTTCTTAGCAGTATTCTCTCTCTTGGAAGTGAAATCTCTCCGAGCCTCCCCTTTCACCGGATTGTTCTCCCTTGAGAGGTACGCTTGTGATTCATAATTGACTTTCTCCAAAGACCCACCTTGATTCTTAGACCATTTCTTATTTTCCTCCCTTGGATTCACTCCATCTTCATCCTTCTTGCTCACAATTTCAGAGACCTCACCGCAATTTGGTTCCTTTTTCCAATGATTCACACCAAAATGCATAAGAAAACCTTTTTCCTCGAGCTTCACCCTTGTTTCCATGGCCTTTACTTGTTCATCGTCCTGCTTCACTCCTCTCTCTATGAAGTCTTTTTCTTTCTGTTTCCTCTCTTTCTCCTTCAACCAACGTTCCTGGAGCTGAAGAATAGATACGTAGTTAGCTGGAATCGAAGCCACATTCTTCATTTTCTCATCAATGTTGTTCTTCTCCATTGAATCTGAATCGTCTTTTCCTTTATAGAGCTCATCAGCCACTTGGTTTCCAATCATCATTCAAATCCAATAAATACATAAATATATAAAAGAACAAAAGCAGACTAGAAAGCGCACAGTAAGCGAAACAGTCCGTAAGGCCCATTGGTCTCATATCTTCGTCACGCAGTGAGTATGAATCTTCTGTTTAGTTCTATTTTCTTTTCTCTTTAAAGTTGAAAATATTATTAAATTAACAAATATATAATAAAGTATATTAAAATAAAAACAGGATTATTAAACTTTCCAATAGTTCTGAACAAATAATCCGAACCAAATAAACCGAACCGAAACCGAACAAAAAAAATAATTTTGATTGGTATTCGGTTATAAAGAAATAACCGAACGAATATTGTTTTAAAAAACTATGGTTATTGGTTAGTAATGAACCGAAAACCAAAATAATATCTAAAAAACCGAATTATTTTCAATTATTTTCGGTTATCCGAAAATATTTTGGATATTTCGGATATTTTGGTTATTCTTGGTTATTTTTTAGTTATTTTTTAGTTATTTTCGGTTATTTCGATTATTTTTTCATTATTTTTCGGTTATTTTCGATTATTTTCGGCTATTCTCGATTATTTTGGTTATTTTGATTATTTTGGTTATTTTCAGTTTTTAAATTTAATAATCAAACTGACTAAAACCAAAATATAACAGAATTAAAACCGAACCGAAATATAAAAATAACCAAATAAATATTTAATTTTACCAATCAAAAAAACTATAACAAAAAATAATCGACCAAAATCAAACCGAATATCCAAATGACGAGTCCTACTTTCCAATATCATCACCTTTGGAGTAGTGGAACGGTTTCCACTTTAATGGACGCCATTATTGCATTAAAAGGCAAAGAATAATAATAATAAATGAAAGATTCAACATTGGACAAGCAACGTTATCTTTACATATTTCACTGTTATCTCAGACCCAATAAAGAGCCGAATCCAAATTGATAGTTTCTCAAGAACATCCATATCAATTACAATAACAATGATAATAGAGAAGGAATCAAAACGATCAGGAAAAGCTTTTGGTTGTTGGTAACTTCAACATCCTGCAAACATTTTCTTTTTAAAACCAAACACATCTGTTTTCCTCTTTGATTTGCTCTTCAAAGAACAAAGCTTCACATCACACCATTTTCTCTCTCTTTTTCTTTTTTGTTTACCAATTAATACTCACACTACCATTTTCCTTCTTTGTTTCTTTCTTTCAACCACATGAGACCAAATTACAGTCTCTTTCCGTCCTTGTCTTTGTCTCTGTTATCCCTTTAGCCATCTATAATGCACACATCATTTATTGATAGTATTTATGAGAACAAGACCATAGATTGTTGCACTAAGAGAAAAATTAGAATTTGAGATCATAGAGGACAAAACCTGACTAAGATTCTGGTCTCAACTCAAAGGGCACCATCAAGTTCACGCATAGAAAAATTTGAAGCTTCTGATGCTTCAGCTAGAGATTCAAGCATGCTTGTCACTTCAGTCGTATCGTCCAAATAGTATTTAGCCTTGCTTGGCTTTTGCCCAACTGTGCATGCAAAGACTAGAGCACTTGCAGAGAGCAATCTTTTTGACATTGCATTACCAATCGCTTCAAACATGTCTTCATCAGATCGGTCATCTCCAATGCATAGCACGAAATCAACTGGTTTTCCCTTTTCAGCCATTGATGAAAATATCTTTTCTGACACAGATCCTTTGCTCACTCCCTATAATCACAAACCCAGGAATTAGAATAAAAAAAACATTAATGCTTGAATTAGGCAGAAGAGGATAACCTACCTGAGGCTTGACTTCAACAATGTAGTGACCGCTTTTGACTGCTACAGGCTCATTAGCTAAAACACTCTCTAGATGCTCTAACATTTCCTTTGCTTGTAAAGAACCAAAGCCTGGATCTGCATCCCGATATTGCCAAACCAAAGCACTTTCTTTGATTTCAATGGAAGACCCATCGGTAGATTCAGTGTACTGTTTCATTACAGGTTCCACAATCTGCATCCACCCAAAATCAGAGCTCTGGCCACATGTTTCCCATTCTTCATTGCCTGCCCATCTAACAAATAAACAAAAGGCATGTTACTAACCCCGAAGGAGAATTTTTCACACGTTTAAACAAGTAGTGTTAAAAAATTAGAGAAGAAAAATACTTTAAGAAGTATCCATGCTCGGCTGCAATTCCAACTTTTTTGCACGGAGAGAACCATTTGCCTAAGCTTTCCCTTCCTCTTCCACTGACAATAAAAATTGAATTCTTCTTGTCCTCACAAAGTGCGTCCAAGAAGTTAAGAACTTCCTGGCTGGGAGCTTTATTAATAGAGTTTTGAGGCATTAGAGTGCCATCATAATCCAACAGTATAGCCCTGCTTTTAGCTCTTTTGTAATCCGACACAATGCACGGTATTGAAAGCTTTCTAAAGTTAGGATCAAGTGCCACAACTCTGAACCCAAAACTAATCCCCATGCCCCAGCACCTTTTCTTGAAATGATCCACACATATCCTCTCTAGGTCTTGCAAGAAACTTCTTGACCAATAAGCTACATCATGAGTACTAACATATCGGAAATGTTTCTCATGTCGCAACTGTTTCTCAGGATCACCCATTGAGAGGGCCTCATTTAGTGCTTCTCCAGTCGCTTCGACGTTCCATGGGTTTACACGTATAGCCCCACTAAGAGAAGGAGAACATCCAATAAACTCTGACGCAACCAACATGCTCTTCTTTGGGCCACTAAAATCTGATTCAGATCCAAGCAAACCCTGTCTACAAACGATATATTCATAGGGGGTTAGGTTCATACCATCTCTAACCGCTGTAACAACAACACACTCAGCTACGTGGTAATACGCACTTATTTCATTTATAGAAACCGGAGTATCAATATATATGATAGGTTGATATCCAGGTTTCCCAAACTCGTCATTGATCCTCTTGCAGCTTTCTTCAATTTCACCACGTATTACCTCTATATCAATACCTTTACCCCTAGCAGGATTTACAATCTGAACCAGTACAGCCCTTCCCCTCCAATTCGGGTGCTGCTTAAGCATTTGTTCCATCGCTAGAAGCTTCAGATTTATACCCTTAAAAATATCCATGTCATCAATACCAAGCAACACTGTCTTCCCTTCAAAACGCTTTCTGAGCTCCAGTACCTTACCCTCTTCCTCTGAATATCTCATCACTGACTGAATCCGACCCATGTTGATCCCCACTGGCATGATCTTGATTCCCACAGTCCGCCCATAATACTCCAGCCCGATGTAACCTCTTTTAGACTGATATTCCAGACCCAACATCCGACTGCAGCAAGTAAGGAAGTGACGAGCATAATCAAATGTGTGGAAACCAATAAGGTCGCTGTTTAGTAAAGCCTTAAGGATCTCTTCACGAACAGGAAGAGACCTGTATATCTCCGATGATGGGAATGGACTGTGGAGGAAAAAACCCATCCTTATCCGGTTAAACCGTCTTCTAAGAAACGTTGGTAAGACCATCAAATGGTAGTCATGAATCCAGACAAAATCATCATCTGGGTTTATAACCTCGATAACCTTCTGAAAGAACAACTTATTTGTTGCTACATAAGCCTCCCAAAGAGACCTATCAAATCTGCCACCATGATCAGCTGAAAAGGGAAGCATGTAATGAAAGAGTGGCCATAGCTGCCTCTTGCAAAAACCATCATAAAACTTTGATTGCAAATCCGGTGGGAAAAAAGTAGGAACACATTTAAATTTGTCCAACAATATCTGCGCCACGTCATCTTGTTCATGCGAATCAACATCAACGCTCAAAGATCCAACATATAATACCTCCATATCCTCAGGCAAACCGTCCTTAAGCTGCAAATACAATGAATCTTGATCCCAGCTGAAAGTCCAGCTTCCATTTCGTTTCTCCGCTTTCAATGGAAGCCGATTAGCCACAATAATCATTCGATCAGAGGACACCGAGGAAGGATTATCGGACGACACGCTATATGCTTGATCTTCATCAAACTCAGATACATTACCAGGAACTGTCATTACCCTAGGAAGCCGCCTACGCTCTCTTCCCATGACCGGGAAATTCCCCGACGCCAAGTCTAACAAATTCGTGTACGACCTAGAAATCATCTTCGCTTTCCCCAATGCCCAAAAGATTCCAAAAATACTCCTCACAAAATAAGCACCACTTCAATGAATCCTGCATCAAAATGTAGTGAGATTAACCTCCATGAACAAGATCTACGCACAGAGACCCAAAAATTTAAAAATCAGTATTTTCGTTATTTTAATAACCAAATCGAGTGCTTGAGCAATAACCAGATATCCTAAAGTTCTGGGCGAAAATCAAAAATATTTACTAATCCTCTTTTATCACTAGTTAAGAGAAGAAGAAAAAAAACTTAGCTTTAAGCGCAAAAGAAAAGAATGATACATCCCTATCTTCCAAAAGCAAGATCCATGAAATTACGACCCAAAAACGGAAGGAAGATTCAAGTTTCATATACACGAAAATCTAAATCGGAGCGAACCAATTCTCAATTCAGCAAACACAAAAAGAACCCCGGAAATGAAAGAAAACAAAATAAAACCGAAAAATCCTTTGGATTTGTCAGGAATCATAGCCTCACCTTTTTGTTCCTTGGCAAATGAAGAATCTGATCTTCTATCTAATCCAAAAATGAAACGTGAAATTTAATCTAGGGTTTATATGGAAAACTCAAAAAGAAAATAAATAAAAAATAAAAATCTCTGTTTCCAGCCTCATATGTGTATTTTGGAATAATAACATATATACCCCTATAGTCTATAGATGAAGCTACTATGACCACTATCTTATTTTCAAAAGTCAAAAGTTTCTTACCAAAAAGAGATACCGTTTTCCTTTTATAATATAAAATCACAGGCTGGCCTTAACATATAATTTCTTTGTGTCATCACTACAAACTATATTAATTTCTATAAACGTGAAGAAAAAAAACAAAATTGGGAAAACATGAAAAATAAATGTAATTATTTATAAGGAGGAATACAAGGTATTTCGGGAACGTTATTAAAACAAAGGGGCAGATTTTAAGAGTTATAAAATAAAGGTAAGATTATGATAATAAGCGTAAAGTCGTACCGCATAAGAGGTCGTACATCGTGTGTGATATGGAAGCTGTTGGATATGAATCTTAAAATGGAATATTATTTTTTTTGGATTTACTTCCATCAACTACACGAATTTAAGTTACAATAAATTATGATTTTTAAGTTACAGTGACTTATTTTTTTGGGTTTACTTCCGTCAACTACACGAATTTATGCGAATAAACCTATTTCTATTCGTACTTTTTGGGTCTTTTATAAGTTACATAAACTATGTTTTTCTTCCATAAACTACATAAACTTCATAAATTATTCTAATTATAGAAACTTCATTAATATTTACACGTTAAATTGTTATTAAACCTTATTTTATTCCGAAAATCTGATTTTAATTTCAAAATAAACCTAAATTAAAACTAGATTTTCGAATTAGAACCATGTTTTGTAGCTATTTAACATGTGTAAACAATAATAGAATTTCTGAAATTAGAATAATTTATGAAATTTATGTAGTTTATAAAAGAAAAATACAATTTATTTAGTTAAAAAAAATCCAAAAAATATAGGTAGAAATAAGTTTAGTCGCATAAGTTTGTGTAGTTAACGCAAGTAAACCTTATTTTTTTAAATCGAACGATCGTCACCTAGTCATTGCTTCACTGTACATAAGAACATGTCAACTAACAACGTCGTACTGCACAACCAATCAGATTCTACCTTAACGTAAAAGAAATGACAGCTTCGTCTTTGAATCTCTCCCTTCGTTTATAAAATTTGGATAAGGCTAGTAGCCAGCCGGACACGCACTATTGCCAGCTGGCAAGTTTCACGCGCCGGAGAGATGCGTGAAAACCGCGGACACGTGAGAGAGAGTGCGGTGTGGACCAAATGTGTCTAGGACCTGATTTTGGACCCTTTGACACGTGTCGAAACAGGGACATTTTTACCGAGTAGCGCGGTTTGAACCGGAGCGATCATGTTTCTTAAGTTAATTTGGATTTTAGTGGAAAACTGAAATTACAAATATATAAAAAAAAGGATAGAGTTATGAAGCTAGTTGGTCAATTAATGTTGGTCTAATTTGTCTTTAATGATTGATTAGTTGTAGGCTTGCAGTTACAACGGTGGATTATTTGTGATGTCAATATTAGATTGCAGTTGTTATACTATTTTAAAAATGAGATGCATTCGGACTACTTATGATTATTTTGATTTGTTCTATGTTCAGATCAATTGTATTCGTTCTACTACTAATTATTATATACAGTATCTAAATATCCGATAAAAATCTAAATAATTATTTAGATATGCAATTGCATAAAATAGCAACTTTTTTAAATTTTTGTTTCAAAAATAACATTATTAATTTAAATTTCTAATAATAGCATAATTTAAAATTAAAATATATTAAAATTATATTTTAATGGAAAAAATTAAACATTAAATTGGAAAAAATGAATCCAAATATAATAGTTTAAGTTTATTTATAATTTATTTAGAGTAAATAAATATTTTTACATAATTATTTGTGATATTTTTGGAATTTTAATTTTACGATGGTAGATTTGGAAAAAAAATTTTAAAAGTTGATATTTTAGGATATTATTCATCTAGATATTCATCTAATTCATATAATATTAAATAATTACAAAAATTAATAAAATAGCAATATTATATAAAAGAAAATTGTTTTTTTTCAAATTTATATTTTAAATATTTATAATAAGAATAGTAACATAAAATAAAATTAAAATTAAAATTTTTATTTCAAATCTACCGGTTTAAAATTAAAATTTAAAAAAACATAAATAATTATATAAAATATTTTTTATTCTAAATAAATTATATATAAATTTAAAATGTTATATTTGTATTTATTTTTTTAATTTTTGATTAAAATAAAATTTTAATGTATTTTATCATTAAATTTGTAATATTATTAAAAATTTAAATTAATAATATTATTATTGAAATAAAAAAATTAAAATAATATTATTTTTGTCGATGAATTTGAAAAATATTTAAATCGTACCTATAATGTAACTACCGTAGCTGTATGTATATATCTGGAGAAGATTTCCTTAAAACGCAACTAATTTAGCGGAATTATCTTTTAAATTTAAACGACTGATTTAATTGTCTCTTTAAAAGCTTTCAGCGTCAACATCTGAACCATTATCATCAAAAACATACAGCAAAACCCACCCAACAAAAGCGAAAGATTATCTCCAATTTCGACTTGAGAATTCGCTCATGGCTAGCTACAAAACCGATGAAGAGTACGATTACCTCTTCAAGCTCGTCTTGATCGGCGACTCTGGTGTCGGCAAATCGAATCTACTCTCAAGGTTTACGAAGAACGAGTTTAATCTCGAATCCAAGTCTACTATTGGTGTTGAGTTCGCTACGAAGACACTCAAAGTCGAAGGAAAAGTCGTCAAAGCTCAGATATGGGATACTGCTGGTCAAGAGAGGTGCGATTACGTCTCGTCTCTTGTTTTTTCCTGCTTAGTTGAATTCAATCCTTATGATTAAGTTTTCAAGTCAACTGGAATTCGTTTTTGATGTCGCGTTCGATTCGCTGGGTTTTTTTCTATGATAGTTTTAAAATCATTGTATTTTATTTATGTATCTAAGTTCATGAATCTGGACCCTGGTCTGGGATTTTTGTGACTAGGTATCAATAGGAGAAGTTAAAAGTGTGTTGTTCATTTTCCGCTTGTTTGATCTTTACTTTGTCACGCAAGCCTGTTTATAGCCACAATCGAAGTAGATCATGTTTACTTTGCAGAGCATTTTGTCTTATTGGTTCCATTCTAACCGGTTAGAATTACTTGTAGAAGAACCAAGGTTTTCTGTATTTTCGAGTCTCAGAAAACAAAGTTGTTATGCCTGAATTTATAAGATTCAACGAGTGTAGAACTCATCAAATTTGAGGGATAAATATTGTGGAATGAAGCATTCATAATTTTTTTTTTAAATTAAACTATTTGTCTCGAATAGAAATGCAATAATCATTCCACTTATCCCACACAAAAGATTATCAAAAATCAAAGAGAAATATCCCTCTACAATTTTGAAGAAGAATCAATGGGATGAATTTACTCTATATTCCATTCATCATATTCCATTTATATCTATTCCATCAATTCCATTTTCTGTGTATCATTTAGAGCCAAAGATTTTCTTGGCAGCATTTTCTGTCAATACTACCTTAAGCTGCAGCAAATTATGCCAATTATGACTCAAAATCTGCAGACTACTCCCAAAACATCAGTATACTTTGCGTTTCAAACACATTTTGGCTAGCAATGCTTTGTTTTTGGTGCTTATCATAGTCTTTTGCATAGATTTTTAGTTCTCATATATCGGTCTGCTTGATCAGCTATGTAATTCCCTCATGGGATTGTTACCTGTCTTCGTCCATTTCCGTAGTAAATCTGTTGTTTATAGATATTTGACTTTCTCTTCAATTGCTCTTAGTGTGCTACTTTTTCTATCCTCTGTTTCACACGAAGATACTTGTCCTAGCTTTTGTGTGATGGACTTCGTAACCCAATTCACTCAGGTGAAAACAACATATAATTTAGCTCATCTGTTTTGTCTTGCACTTGACGTAGATATAGTTTGAATTTTGCTGCAGGAATTCTTCCTTAAAATCTGCCATTGTTGTCTTACAAGTAACCATTTGGTAGATACGTTCAGAATCTTGAATTGCATCCTGAAACAAGTTGCCTCTGTTTAAATCTGAGAAAATGCTGGTTTTGTTTACGCTTTGATAGATACCGGGCAATCACAAGCGCATACTACAGAGGAGCTGTAGGTGCTTTACTTGTTTACGATGTGACAAGGCATGCCACGTTTGAGAATGCAGCAAGATGGCTAAGGGAACTAAGGGG
The DNA here is from genome assembly GCA_018901935.1 of Pugionium cornutum. Lineage (NCBI taxonomy): Eukaryota > Viridiplantae > Streptophyta > Magnoliopsida > Brassicales > Brassicaceae > Pugionium > Pugionium cornutum. The sequence goes on along the minus strand of CM032155.1, from coordinate 1,672,569 downwards.
ACACACTGATTCAAACGTAGTGGTAATGCTTATAGGGAACAAATGCGATTTGCGCCACTTAGTAGCAGTCAAAACAGAAGAAGCTAAAGCCTTTGCTGAGCGAGAATCTCTCTACTTCATGGAAACATCAGCTTTAGATGCAACTAATGTTGAGAACGCATTCACAGAAGTGCTCACTCAGATTCACAAGATAGTAAGTAAAAGAAGTGTGGATGGATCAAACAGAGAAGGAGGATCATCGGCTGATTTACCGAGAAAAGGAGAAACGATAAACGTTAAAGAAGATGGATCGGTTCTTAAGAGAATGGGTTGCTGCTCTAACTAGAGTGTGGGATTGTAGATTTGTTTTGATGTGGGTGAGACAACAAATGTTAATCTCGTGGCCCTTGCAATCAGAAATGAAAGAAATAAAAACCAATTGCTTTGAAATCGAATTTATGCTTTGGCAACTTTGCCTATAAGGTCCTTTAAAATTCAAGGTACATGATTGGTATGTCTTTGACATTCCCACTTTGTAAATTTGTAATAACCTAAACAAATGCAAATTCTCACCGAGATACGATCTGGCTGTTACGTACTTTGTACATGTGTTTGGTATGTCTTTGACATTCCCACTTTTAATCATATGTATTGAAATTGTTTCTGTTAAATCTTAATTATAGGTCACGTTTAGTTTTTCTACCTTTTTCTCCATTTGCGTTGCAAATTTGAAAAACTACAAAGAACCTTTTTTTTAATTACCTTCTCTTAAATGACAATAACTTTATCCGTTGAGATAGGAATTGGCTGTTACGCACAGCCGGCCCTGAATTTAATAGGGTCGCAAGCAAAAAAAAATGGGCCGTTTTATACTACAAAAAATTGGGCCGTTTTATACTACTAAAAAAATTGAGTTGTTCTAATTTTTAAAAAATTTTGTTGTTAGAAAGACTCGAACTGAAGAATTCAAGAAAGCAATTTACTTTTATTTACCATTTGTGCTAAGAGTACTTTCGAAATAAAAACTGATTTTTTATATTAACATTGAAGGCCGCAAGCACGAATTTGCTTTGTTTGGACCCAGACCCGGCCCTGGTTATGTGTTAACCCTTGTCCGTAGCTAAAATTTACGACATGACCATTCCATAATCCATACCATTCCATCACCTTGTTTGTTTTTTTCCCTACGGATCTGACGGAATTATATTACGGGCAAAAACATATACACGACGAACAGTGTCTCTGTCATCTCTCCAGGTCAAAGAATTTATAAATAAAAAAAGAGAGAGAAAGAGAGATTCAATTATCAGCATCTGATTTCTCAAAAAGCAGAATATGATTTTACGCGTATAGAAGCTGATAGTAGTGGTGGTTAATATAATGTTGAACCTGTCAAATGTCAGATAGAAGCAGTAAATCTCCCTTCTCCAGACACCCACAGTTTTTTGGTTTTTTTATAATCCTGTGCTCATCTGTCGTCTCACATGCTCAGGTATTAACCTGTTGGTCAGCTCTAGTGAAGCTCCTCCACTTAACTGTTTCCACATTTATGTTACAATATATTCTATTGGGCTTATTATTGGATATTTCTAAGAAAAAATGCAGCAGGACTTAGATTTTTTTGCTTACTGATATTCTTTTTTACCTCTTGTTTGAAATTGAACACTGGCGGTAATGGACGACCATTTGGAAGGCGTGCGTTCGGCTCTCGGAGTTCATTGAAAAACGGATGAGCACATGCTTCGAGCTAAAGAGAGAAAGAATAACAAATGTCAGAATCAATCTCAGGTCCATCAAAACACTTGAGGGGAACTAGTATGAGTCCATCACTAAAATGTACAACAATCTATCACAAAGGAGTGCTTATGATCCAGACCGCTGTAATTATTTTTCTACTTTCCCTTTCTATTTCTGGTTGAAGTCCTTCTCACTTTTTTTGGTTCGTAAGGGCGCAATTGAAACTTAACTTCAAGGGAAAAAAAGATATACTGACCGCTGTGCAGCGTAGACTTGGTGAATATTGAAGAAGCCGAGATGCGAGGTCAATGGCTTCTGGAGGCATCCGTTTATGAAAAACCTGAAAGTTAAGGAAGGGAACAATATATATGCTCGATTTTAAAATGAAATCCATGTGCAAAACAAGATAAATATATTAAATTATTATACTGATTAGGTATGTGAGTTAAGTAATTGTTTGACCAGAACAAAAAAAAGGTGAGGTGATTAACCTTGTGCCAAGGGTGAGCTTTGATTTGTGGGAATCTAAAGTCTGTGTAGTTTGGGTTCATACATCGGATTTCTTCTCGAGTTGGAGTACCAAGAACCTAAACCAAGGCAGCAAGTACTTACTACTTATGGTAACAAACTATTAGATTCTAGGTATCTTCTATACCAAAGAGGAAAAACAGCCCAGGGATTAGTCCATTTAAGGAGTCTTCACCTTTATGATCTCCACTAGCTGATCAACTGAATTTTCTCCTGGAAATAACGGCTGTAGAGAGAGAGAGATGATATAACATTGTGCGGGGCTTATTTGCAGAGATACTTTATTTAACAAGATAATTAACGCATACAAATCCACACTAACCTGGCCAAGAAGAAGCTCTGCCAGAACACAACCAGCAGACCATATATCTATGGATGATGTATACTCTGTAGCTCCAAATATGAGTTCCGGAGCTCGATAATAGCGAGAGCAGATATATGATATGTTTGCCTCACCTTTGACCTAATATGATTCCCAAACATTTTAAAAGGTTACCAAAAAAGAGAAATGAGTTAATGAGAGGATGACACCCTTACCAATACTTTTGCACTTCCAAAATCACACAGTTTAACCTGATGAGATAAGGGATCAACCTACAGTATGCACCAGAAAGTTAGATTCAGTAATGAACCGCAAGCCCTTCTGAAAGAAAGAATAGGAAACACATGAAAATGAAAATACCAAAAGATTTTGTGGTTTCACATCTCTGTGGCAAACACCAGGAACAGTATGGATGTAAGCCAAACCTCTGAAGATCTGAATTAAATATTTCTTCACTGTTTCAGGGTCGACTCTATCAAATGAGATTATTTGTAAGAAAAACAGCAAATAATATTGCATACTTGATATGTGTAAAGTTTGACATAGAAAATTGGCATCCTCTGATTTGAACTAGTATAGTGCCTCAAAACCCGGTACAAAGTCTCAGGTACAAACTCCATAACGAGGTTGAGGAAGAGCTCATCTTTACTCGTTGTAGAGAAGAAACAATGCTTCAAGGATATGACATTTGAGTGATCCATTAGTCGCATTAGTTGCAACTCACGGTTTTTGTACCGTCGATCTTGCAAGACCTTTTTAATGGCTACTGATTCTCCAGTTTCCAAGCATTTCGCCTGAACATTAATTTTTAGACTTTACGACCTGTAAATCCTAGCATAGAGAAGCACAATATACCTGGAAAACAATTCCGAATGAACCTGTTCCAACAACCCGCTCAGCCATGTAACTAATAGTCTGTAGGGGACAGAATGAATATAACGTAAAAGCCATGAATTATATCGATTCAGGAAAAAAAAGGAGAGACCGCTGCAGTTACCTTACACACAGTAGTTTCCCAGAACCGTAAGTATCTACTGCTATTTAGTTATTTAAAAGGTTTTGCAAACATTAGAATCCAACCTGCTTTAGTTCACCGTTTTTGCCCCCGATAGTAGTGGAAATGATATGACCGGTAACAGCATCATTTCCCTCTATAACAGCAGCAGACATTTCCTGCAATCAACCTCACATATTAGTATGGGCACTAAACTATTCTGATCAAGTAAGGTGGAAGAGAGATGGCAAGCATTTACCCATTTCAGCAAATCTCAGAGATAAATATGACTATATTAAAATGCTGTTATTGCTATTACATAAATACATAAATGATCAGAACAACTTTGTTTTATAATTTTTCTTTGTATTTCGTCACTATCTAAAAACAACTTGGCTCCTCCTAAAGACATAGTTTGAACCAAAGAAAATGTGAAGCCAGCACATCTACCATGTACCAGTTTACAAGTTGTCAAACCAAAAGAAACATGATGCAGAAAGAATTTTTTTAAAAAAAGTAAAGCATAGGTATAACAGAGGTAAACAATAGTGATGGAAGTTTAAGACCATAGCGATTTAGGATATCAAACATTTTTTGGATAGTAGATATCGTACCAAAATCAGAGATGCATCATAACAAGTCAATGGGAATAAGTTCTACCAGAGTGAAGGATAAATGTCGATTGCAAATAGAAGGGAAAGAGACGGATAAAAATGGGCCAAGAACCATAACTATAGGAATATTCCAAGCTGTCAAGAGGGAATTGAGAGATCAACAACTACAAGCAAATTGTACTTTGAAGAATGAACAGTAGTGAAATAAATAGCCAAGATATCCAAACAAGCACGTTTTACTTACAGTGAACAGTGCTAAAAATAAATAATCAAAATATTCGAAAAATGTGAAGCTGAAAATGTAAGCCAGTTAGATTTATCCTGAGTGAAATGTAGGTTATTCAAGCGCACGAAACTATATCTGCACTAAATTTTCCACGAGATTCAAAGGTTGAAGTTGTAGCTGGCAATAAAACATGAGCAATCTAGCTTACTACATGCAAACTACTGAAGTACAAATCATAGTCTCCTATCAAAAGCTACGTCTCCAGTGAGCTCAGATCAGGACGAGAGACGAACAAACACAAGCGGACGCGAACGAAGATCGATTCTAGTGTACCGAGACATCGAACCAAGAAAAAAGGAGCTAGATCAGAGTGGATCTAGAACAGTCACTAAACTTAAATTTCAAATGCACTGCTAACCAAACAAGGACGTAAAAAGCGAAACACAAAAGGAGAAAAACAGAGTGAGAGATAGCGAGAGATGGAAACAAAATACCATATCAGGATTCATTTCAGAACGGCGTTTCAAAGCGTCGCCGTCGTGAAGCTGCGGCGGTGGCGGCGGAGGAGCCAGAACATGGGACTGAGGTCCCAATGGAAATGAGGCCATGTGCTCTTTACACTTTCTCTCTCACCCACTGAAGCTGAGAGTAAAGACTATTTTTCCCTTTTTGCGTCTAAATTTCAGAAATGGATCAAAGACAAAGAAGGACCCACCTTAGACTAAAAGCGCGTGAAGACAACGTTCCAATGAGAAAACGGAACCCTTCATTAGGCATTTTAATGATACATATAATTAATTAATTAACACTGAACTCCATTTAAATAATCGCTGGGAGGTTAATAAGTTACGTCTTTCTATTATCATATGTTCATTCGGTTTAGTGTATTCCATTATTCTTATAGGTGGAAAACTAAACAAATACTATATTTATACCTACGCCCAAAAAAATTATTCATAAATTATATTTTATTAGTAAATATAAATTAAATATTTATATAATTTTAATTTTTACTTAAAGTTATTTTTAACATTAATTTTGTACATATAAATTAAAAAAAAATTATTTTTTATGAATTTAATAGTATTTTTTGGTTAATTTAATAAAATATATTAATATTCGAACATAATTAATAACAATTACATATATTATAATTATTCGAATAAGTTAATCATATTTATATATTTATTTGAAATTTACTGTAATGATTAAATGTAAGCATGATATTTCTGTTAATAACACTAAAGTTATTTTTAAAAAAAATTCAAATAATATATTAGTGATAAGATATTAACTTAAATCTATTTATATTTATTTGAAATTATTTATAAATTAACGTATTAAAAAATTTAAAAAAATAAAAATTATTTTTTTTTGTAAATGTAATACTATTTTTTGGTTAGTTGAATAAAATATATTGATTTTCTAACCAAATTAATATCAGTGGTATGTATTATAATTATTTTAGTAAATTAAACTCTTTTATATATTTATTAACACGTCAGCATAACATTTTGAAATAATATATTATGAATAATAACATGAGAGAGAAGGATTATGAAACCTATTTGGACCAGAAGTTCAAATTCAAAAAACTAAAGCTACGGCCCGCTCTGAGGTTGAAGGGAAGGGCCAAATCAGATTTTTAAATACTTTAAAAGAAATTAAAAAAAGTCCAAAAATATTTTTTTATCTTATACAAAAGCCTAAAAATATATATTTGCAAAGAAATCCAATTAGTGAAGCCTCTGTTTTGCATTCATCTCTCGATTTTATTCCATATAAGATTCATTCTGTAATGGGCCCTCTTAAGTTATTACTAGACATACTAAGTTTTTAGATTAAAATGTAAATTATTACTGTGTCCGTTATATATATGCATGCATAAAAATGCATATATTTCTTGAAAAATATGGCTTTAGTATTAGTTTAGTAATTTAAATTAGCAGTTAAACATATAAGACATAAGTATTAAATCCTAGGTCTCGACAAATAATTCGAATCAAATGACCGAATTGAAACCGAACAAATTTTATTTGGTTTTCAGTTAAAAATATTAACCGAACAGATATTATTTTGAAAATTATGTTTATTGGTTATTAACCTAACCGAACCGAAACCAAAATAATACCCAAATAAACCAAATTATTTTTGGTTACTTTCAATTACCCAAAAATATTTTGGTTATTTTCAGTTATTTTCGGTTAAAAAAATTAACCGAACGAATATTATTTTAGAAAACTATGGTTATTAGTTATTAACCGAGCCGAACCCAAAACCGAAATAATACATGAACAAACCAAATTACTTTCGGTTACTTTCGGTTATCTAAAAATTATTTTAGTTATTTTCATTTTTTTCCAGTTATTTTTTTTGTTATTTTTGTTATTTTTGGTTATTTATTATTTTTTTACTAAACGATTAGTTTTTTTTTTTAAATTTAATAACTGAATCGTTCGAAACCCCGGTAGCGAAACAGAAACCAAATCGAAATATAGAAATAATCGAATAGATATTAAATCTTTCCAATTGAAAAATCAAAACTAAACACAACCGATCAAAACCAAATTAAATATCCGAACGGTCAAACCTACCATGCTCTTATAAAAAGAAATTATAGATCCACCGTTGCATCATGCATGAGTTCAACGTATGTTTTTTGTGTTTAGGCGTGTGAGTGTTACGTTCTACACAGAGCTGGCCCTGAATTTAAGAGGGCCGCAAGCCAAAAAAGAAAAATGGCCGTTTTATAATACAAAAAAAATTGGGCCGTTCTAATTTTTAATTTTTTTTGTTGTTATAAGGACTCGAACCGAAGAACTCAAAAAAACAGTTTACTTTTATTTACCATTTGTGCTAAGAGTACTTTTGAAATAATGGCTGATTGTTTTATATTAATAGTGAAGGCCGCAAGCACGGACTTGCTTTGTTTGGGCTCAGGCCCGACCCTGGTTCTACAGAACCAAAAAAAAAACGAAAACTAATCAATATTTGAAATAATAAAATTCAAAACCCCTAAAAGTTCATCGTCGAAAGATTAACTGAGTTTAATTATTTCTTTATCTATTTAGAGAGATTACCAAATAATTAACATTACTCCTAATCCTTTGATTCAATCTTCTAAGTTATAACCATATAATATGGTTAATTACGAAAATCTGTAATGCATTTATAATGAGTGGGAAATATCAACAACTCATCATTACTCACTACAAATATGTCATTTTATTTCTGGCTTGTGTTCTTGTCCACTAATTTCTAAGCCGACATTCTTTAATCATAACTAATTAAGTTGTCTCACACAAAAATATATAACCACGATTAAGTATTATGTCACCAAAGAAATTAATTAATCATTCTTCTCCATGTGAAAGTTTGTTCATCGATTGATGAAAAACCTAACATTGTAATGAAATATATTTTGACACGTAAATAATCTTTATAATAGTCTCGCAATTTAATTTGATACATTGTAATAATGATGAATTGCCAATTAAAAAAATAAATAGTTTGAATTTATTGAATTACTGTTGGTTTCAGTTATAAAAAAATTATTAATCATAGAAAAAAAATCTATCCATAATCAAATTTTAATATATTTTCTTCATAGTTATATATCCATTCCCAAAAATCTATTAATTAGAAACATGTAATAATAATAACTTAGAATATCATGTTTTAAGTTTTTATTTCAAATTTATCACACTAAAACTAAAATTCCAAAATGATTTATTTATCTTAAATTATTTATAAACAAAACTAAAATAGTATATTTGAATGGACAATTGTCTAAAATAACACCTTTTTAAGTTTTTGTTTCAAAAAATAGCATTATTAGTTTAAATTTCTAATAATAACATAAATTTAAGATTAAAATATGTTAAAACTAAATTTTAATAGAAAAAATTAAACCCTAAATTGGAAAATATGAACTCAAATATAATATTTTAAGTTTATGTATATTTTATTTATAGTAAATAAATATTTTTACATAATTATTTGTGCTATTTTCGGGATTCTAATTTTAGGATGCTAAATTTGGAAAAAAAACTTTAAAAGGTAGTATTTAGGGTATTACTCTATTTGAATTCTTTTTTTTTTCTAATTTAAAATTTATTTTTTCTTATTAAAAATAGGTTTTAATGTATTTAATACTAAAATTTATGTTATTGTTCAACAAATAAACTATTAACGCTAAATTTAGAATAAAATGTTCAAATATTACTATTTTGGAAAACTACCCTAAAATATTTGATTGAGTAATACCTTAAAATAGCATTTTTTAAAGTTTTTCTTCCAAATCTAGCATACTAAAATTAAATTCCCAAAATAACACAAATACTTATGTGAAAATACTTATTTATTCTAAATAAATTATACATAAACTTAAAGTATTGTATTTGGGTTCATTATTTCCAATTTAGGGTTTAATTTTTTTTTATTAAAATATAGTTTTAATGTTAAATTTGTGCTATTATTGGAAATTTAAACTAATGATGCTATTTTGTAACAAAAACTTAGAAATGTGCTATTTTAGACATTTGTCCTATTTGATTTGTTATATTTTTTATTTGAGTTAAATTTCGTTGAATGTTGTCATTTAATGTACTTGCTGTCTTCTTCTTTTCTTCATTATTATTTCTCCAATATTATTACAAATATGAGCATTAAAGATACCAGTTTATTTGGTTAAAAAACAATATAAGTAGAAGAGTAATACCCTAAAATAGTATCTTTTAAAGTTTTTCTTCCAAATTTAGCATAATAAAATTAAATTCCTAAAAATAGCACAAATACTTATGTGAAAATATTTATTTATTCTAAATAAATTATACATAAACTTAAAATATTGTATTTGAGTTCATTATTTCTGATTTAGGGTTTAATTTTTTTCTATTAAAATATAGTTTTGATGCATTTTAATATTAAATTTGTGCTATTATTGGAAATTTAAACTAATGATGCTATTTTTAGAACAAAAACTTAAAAAGATGCTATTTTAGATATTTGCCCTAAGTAGAACCATAATTTAAAAACATTTTGTTCACATATTTATGACACCAAAACAAACTACACTTCAGTCCACAGTTAACTAAAAACAAACAAAAAAAATTCCCAAATATCCGGCGGAAAAAAAGTGAAAGTATCATGGGATGATGTAGAAAATCCAACTTGCATCAAATGAATATCATCAAAATGTGTTTTATTAATTAATCATGTAATTAAATATTAAGATTCATGAGTTTTCAATATTAACTCACATCTCGAGATGATGAATCTTCCATCTCAGCACGAACTGAATGCTATTTTATGATCCACATATGCTTTCCATGAGCTTCAACTTTTCTAATTTCCCACCTTTATATTTGGATTAAAATAGTGAATCTAATTTATACTAAATTTTTTTATGTATTTTCAATTCAAAATCAACTAGATTTAGAGCATGGAGAAAAATATTCATAATTTATATAATATTATTTATTAGTAAATATAAATTAGATATTTATCTAATTTTAATTATTTTTAATATTTATTTTTATATGTAAATTAAAAAATAAAAATAATTGTTTTTTTACGAATTTAATAATATTTTTTGTTAGTTTAATAAAATATATTAATTTTCTAACCAAATTAATAATAATTGCATATATTATAATTATTATAGTAACTTTAGTTCATTTATATATTTATTTGAAATTTATTGTATTGATAAAACGTTATCATGATATTTCTATTAATAACACGTTACAATGAACTTATTTTTTAAAAATATTATTCAAATAATAATATTAGGGATTGATTTATTTCACTTAATAATGTTAACATTAAGCTTTCACCTAAATGTAAACAGGGCCGGTCCTGAATTTAATAAGTCTGCAAGCAAAAAAGAATAAAAGTATCGTTTTATATTATTTTATCATAATATTTTCATAATGAAGATCGATTCTTTTATAAAAATATGAATGACCGCAAGTACGAACTCGTCCCGTTTGATTCCAGGATCCACTGTCAATGTAAGTATAAAATCTTGTATTCACCGTTGTCGTTGGGTGATAGCTACGAGATTAACTAATAAATGTTATCAACAATATGGCCAAAGAAATAGCGTTGGCCGTTGAGACAACCCAATTAACTGTTTCTGTGTGGTAAATGTAAAAACGAAAACACACCGAATATGATTACTTTATATAGTTAATGTTATAGAATAAAATAAAGTGAGTGAAAATGAGTGATTTCAACTGAGTGTACGTGAAACATGTGCTGGTGACAGAATATTAATTAAGGATGGAAACTTAAGCAGTAGAAAGAGAGCATTTAATTAATAAGTGGACAACATCACATTAGCCCATAAACAGAGCCGGCCCTGAATTTAACGGGCCGCAAGCAAAAAAAAAATAGGCCATTTTATACTATAAAAAAAATTAGGCAGTTTTAATTTTTAAAATTTTTTGTTGTTATAAGTACTCTAGAAAACAGTTTACTTTTATTTACCATTTATGTTAAGAGTATTTTTAAAATAAGGGCTGATATTTTTATATTAATAGTGAGGGCCGCAAGCACGGGCTTGCTTTGCTTGGGCCCAGGCCCGGCCCTGCCCATAAATACCCACTTGTTCCTTAATTAATCTTATATATATATATATATAGGTTCATGTATACTTGATACAACTTATAACTCAAAAACGAATACAAATCCTATACGATTAGATATGTGTGATCCCACTGTAGACGATGACTCTAGCCAAAGAGGACTTTTACGTAAGCAAGAAAGGGCATATTTCAAGAGAAAATGGCCATTGGTTGATGTGATTAGAGCATTAACCGTTGTTATTGTGCACTTTCTGTGTCTTTTTGCACCATTTAACTTCAAATGGGAAGCTTTACGGTTCGGTTTGGTGCTCTTTGTGTTGACTTCACTCAGCATCACATTCTCATACCATAGGAACTTGTCTCACCGGAGCTTCAAGATCCCAAAATGGCTGGAATATCCTTTTGCTTATTCTGCTGTCTTCGCTCTTCAAGTTATAATACTTGTTTTTCTATAAGTGAAATATCATATTACAAACATGTCAAATGCTTTTACTTTTGACGTATGGTTAATTAGATGAAATATACTTGATATTTTCAGGGTGATCCAATGGATTGGGTGAGTATACATAGGTTCCATCACAAGTTCACAGATTCAGACCGCGACCCACATAGTCCAAAGGAAGGATTATGGTTCAGTCATGTCTTGTGGATATTTGACACTGAATATATCAAATTTAAGGTTATATATATATATGCATGGCGTATAAATATGAGCAAATGTCTAAAATAGCACATTTCTAAGTTTTTATTCTAAAAATAGCATCATTAGTTTAAATTTTCAATAATAGCACAAATTTAAGATTAAAATGCATTAAAACTATATTTTAAAAGAAAAAAACTAAACCCTAAATTGGAAAAAATAACCCAAATACAATACTTTAAATTTATATATAGTTTGTTTAAAATAAATAAGTATTTTTACATAAATATTTGTGTTATTTTTGGGAGTTTAATTTTGAAATGCTAAATTTGGAAAAAAAAACTTGAAAATGTGCTATTTTAAGGTATTACTCTATAAATATTTATCATATTATCCATTTATATGTTACTTATATTATGATGCAAAATAATGTTAATAGTGTGGAGGGCGTAACAACGTGATCGACTTGAAGCAGCAATGGTTCTATAGGTTTCTACGAAGAACAATTGCTCTTCACATCATAATGTTTTGGACCATACTCTATCTCTATGGTGGTTTACCTTACCTTACATGTGGCGGGGTAAGTAAATCTCGATTCTATTTTACTGCGATTTTGATCATATAATTGGCTAATATGAATGTCTTAAATGATGAATATCCGATTGTTACTGCACATATTTGGCAAATATTGTAAGTATCCAATTGGTCGATATATTCATTAATGATGGATTTGATAATATTGTACGTATGACAGGGCGTTGGAGGTGTGATTGGGTACCATGTGACATGGCTCGTAAACTCAGCATGCCATCTTTGTGGTTCAAGGTCGTGGAAGACTAAAGATACATCTCGTAACGTTTGGTAATATCTATATATATATATATATATATATATTAATTGAGAATCATTTTAATAAAATAACTTTATATTGACGTATAATTTATAAATTTGTTATGCTGATGTTTCACACTATTAAAGCATTTTAAGATGAATATTACTTAAGACATAATTTACTAGAGTATTTATGAAAATTACCATTATACATTATATTATATGTAAATCACTAATATTTCGACATACAATGTATTTTTTCATAAAATATAAATATAAAACAAAATAAAATATAAATTTTGAAAAATTAGTCAAACAAAATATAAAACAAAAGTTTAGTTTAATTGAATATCTATGATATGTATAATATTATCCAAAATAGATATAATTTAAATTTATTTCTATAATCTAATTTTATTATTTATTTCATTTTTGTAATCAATATTAAAAATTATTTTAAATATAAGATAAATTATATATATGTGATTTAAATTAACAAAATAAATAATTAATTATTATGTGAATATTTTTCCCACGCAGGACGTGGGTTAAAATTTAGTAATTCTATTATATATAACCTAATGTAATTATATTGTTTAAAACTGATTAATTAAGAAAGATTATTAAAGATACTGTTTAATAAGTAAAAGAATTGATAAAATATATAATGAATTAAGGTGGCTAAGCTTGTTTACGATGGGAGAAAGTTGGCACAACAACCATCACGCGTTTGAGTCATCGGCAAGGCAAGGATTGGAGTGGTGGCAGATAGATATCACTTGGTATCTCATTCGACTATTTGAACTTCTTGGATTAGCCACTCATGTGAAATTACCCTCAGAATTACAATTAAAGACAATGGCTCTCACTCGTTGATCCATGTTGAATTATTCGTATGAGAAGAAACTATAATCATATTTATGTTTTTATTAAATGTAATATAAGTTCTGTAGTACGTGGACATGTTCATTGATCATTACAAAACTAATTAAATGCGAGTTTAGGGTTGTTGTTGTGTTTTTCTTCCTTTTGTCGGCAAAAGTTTAATGTATGTATTTATCTCAAATTCAAGTTCAACCGTTAATCGAATGCATCCCAAATCTCTCCCCTTAATGTTTCGCCGACATGAGAAGGTCCATGCTCTGTCGTCTACTTTGCAACGACCAGTATGGAGCTCCACTACTGGATTTACTCACCATGCTTAACGAACACTGGGTTTCTTCATCAACACGGCAACAGAAACGTCTTAAATTAGGGTTTTGTTTCCATTGTTTCTTGATTCGACAGAAACGTAGCGTGGCTTTAAAGTAAACATAAGGGATAACTATTTGAAGAATGAATTAACAAATTCTACAAATGTTTAATTATTATCTTTTGGGTTTACTTCCGTCAACTACACAAACTTATGCGACTAAACGTATTTTCACCCGTACTTTTTGGATCTTCCTTTAACTATATAAAGTATATTTTTCTTTCATAAATTACACAAACTTCATAAATTCTTCTAATTGTAGAAATTTTATTAATGTTCATGCGTTAAATAGTTATTAAATATGGTTTTAATTCGAAAATCTGGTTTTAACTTGGTTTTATTTTGAAATTAAAACCAGGTTTTCGAAGTAAAACAAAGTTTAATAACAATTTAACATGTAAACATTAACGAAATTTTTGTAATTGGAATAATTTATAAAATTTATGTAGTTTACGAAAGAAAAACACAGTTTATGTAACTTATAAAAGACTAAAAAATACATATAGAAATAGGTTTATTCGTATAAATTCGTGTATTTGTCAGAAGTAAACTCTTACTCTTTTCAAGAAAAGAAGTTTCATATTTATATTTCAGTTATAAATTTAGATGATCTTGTTCATCATCAAACTCATAGCAGAAGAGAGTGTTTGTCTGCATATTGTTTAACCCAGACCTCCAAATTGAAAGACCACATTCCTCCACGATTTCACCGAATCTCGAACCACTCTAAACCGGACTAAACCGGATCAACATATAACTTTGATTAGGTTAATTAAGCACTAAATAATTTAATTAAGAACAATAAAATTAGTCGGCTAATATGGACAAGATCCGTCAGTGACGCTCGATGAGGACGAAGTGTCATTCGTCCATGCTTTGCTCCCAAGTTTACATTCAATTGATTTCTTTTCACATTTTACAACCAATCAATCTAAATTGGTCAACGATCATTTCTATTTTCTTAACGTTGACCCTAAATTTAAATTATGACGTTAACATTCCATAAAAAATACAATTCACCTCATAAAAAACTTTAATTTAGAATGATAACCAAAATTAATTGTCTCTATGTATATTTTGTTAAATATTGAAATTGAAAACTACAATAAATGGCCGTTGTGGATGCCCATATGAAGCAACCTCTTCCCAACTCATATCTACACGCTTTACAAATAAAAAGGTCGGTGCAAAAAAAATAAATAATTATTATTTACGATGGTCCCCGAATTATTAATTTGTTTCATTATTGAAAACTAATAATTTCAAATCAAGAAAAGGGGTTCGTAAGCTTGAGATGCAAGGAACACTATATATACCCTCACATGCCAATGATCAATATTCATCGTAAACTTCAAATTCTCAACATTGTAAAAATCATCAACATAAGTTCAAGATGACGGTAAGAAAGAAATCTTTTGGTTTTGTTTAATTATGGGCGATAAATCTCTCTAATCTATACATGGTTGCATGGATATTGGTTGTTCGCGTTATTATTTGGGCAGACCCAGAGATCACACGCTACGTCCTGCGTCGTAATTTTTTCGATCGCTGATTAAAACAGCGGTGCGACTAAAAATCTACGATCAACTGCAACCGCAACCGCCGACGGTAGACAAACGAACAACATCTGTCGCAATCAGAACCGCAGAATTGACCGCAGTCGCAGCTGCCTGGGGCGACCAAACGAACAACACTATTATATATGTGAATCTAACGTTCTCTGTTTCATCTTCAGACTATTGAGATGAGAGTTCATATGGATTGTGTGGGATGCGAGAGCAGAGTTAAGAATGCTCTTCAAAATATGAGAGGTGAAAGCTCTTTTATCTATTACTATATAGTATAGATAAAACATTAAGAGGATATGTTATGAATGTTGAATGAAAAACAGGAGTGGATGAGGTAGAAATCGACATGGTGCAGCAGAAAGTGACGGTGATTGGGTACGCTGATCAGAAGAAAGTTTTGAAGAAAGTTAGAAAAACCGGCAGGCGAGCTGAGCTATGGCAGCTTCCTTTTAACCCTGACCACAACTCTCTCCTCGGTGGCGGAAGCAGCAGCAACGGTGGTTATTTCTACAACCCTCAAGGCTGCAACGGCCCAATAAACCACCACGCGCCGGTCCCATCTTCTTCTTACAATTATTACAAGCACGGTTACGACAGCAACGACTATTCCTCTTACCAACACCATCCTGTTCATGCCTCTATCTTCAGCCACCAGACTGGTTCTAAGTTTAGTGATGAGAATCCTAATGCTTGTTCTATCATGTGAATTTGATTTGATTTTTTTTTTCAAATTTTACTTTTCCTTCGCTATTTATATGTATGAGGTTAAGTATGTATTGTAATCATAAGCCATATACTAATATGTTTATTTTCAATTTTATTAATAAAAAAGGAAAATATATTATATAATATAATAGTAATACCCTAAAATATCAATTTTTAAAATTTTTCTTCTAAATCTAACATAGTAAAATTAAAATTCCAAAAATAGCACAAATAATTATGTAAAAATATTTATTTACTCTAAATAAATTATATATAAACTTAAAATATTATATTGGACAAACGTCTAAAATAGCACTTTTCTAATTTTTTATTCCAAAAATAACATCATTAGTTTAAATTTCCAATAATAGCACAAAATTAAGATTAAAATGCATTAAAATTATATTTTAGTAGAAAAAATTAAACCCTAAATTGAAAAAAATAAACCCAAATATAATACTTTAACTTTATGTATAATTTATTTAAAATAAATAAGTATTTTTACATAAATATTTGTGCTATTTTTGGGAGTTTAATTTTATATGCTATATTTAGAAGAAAAAATTTAAAATATGTTATTTTATGGTATTACTCTATTATATTTAGGTTCATTTTTTCAATTTATGGTTTAATTTTTTTCTATTAAAATATAATTTTAATATATTTTAATTTTAAATTTATACTATTATTGGAAATTTAAACTAATGATGTTATTTTTGAAACCTTAAAAAATGCTATCGTAGACAATTGCCCAATATATAATAAGTTATTTTGTTTTGTTTTTTCTTTACAAAAATATTATTTAATATTTTAATTTAAATTAAGTTAGCTAATAATAAAATATTAAAGATTACATAATAAAATATAATGTAAATAATCATAAAATATAAAAACTTGCTCGAGATATAATAATAAAAAGGTTTACCATGCATAATCTTTAATGTATTATAAATTACTAAAATGTAATTGAAACATGACGTCCATATCATTTGTATTGATATTGTCTTTACGTTATATGGTCTATACTGATTATGAAATTAATAAAGAAGCATGGACAATATATATATATAACCAAAACGTTCATGAAGAAGCAAATCCCAAAAGGGAGCCAACCGTTGTTTCAACCGGTTTAAGTAAAGAGTAAACCCTGGATACGTATTACATACCCTTTTTATTATCAAGAACAAAAACAGCTTCAAAACATGTTATGGAAACATAACTTTTAAGAGATTAATAGTAGTAATAATGTTTAAACCGAAGACCAAGCATTGGCCTCGACCCAGTTGAATGCAATCGGACCCAAGAACGCGTCTGGAATCCCAAAAGAAGTGACGAGTGCAAGAGCGTGAGGTCTAAGCTCACCACAAAGCTTAGAAACTTCTCTCCTCACATCTGCAATGTTATCCATTGAGAGGTAACCGTATCGCAGCAACGATGGATCTTCTTCCAAGCAGATCAATGCGTACATTGATCTTACAAGACTCAACACCTCCTATCATCAAAATTCATGGAGGTAATTAGTTTAGTTTTCTCTTGTAGTTGTCACTCCTAGTGTACGTAGTAAATTGTCTGCCTAGCTAGCATAGCAACAAAGATTCAAGTAAATAAACGTCCACAAAAATAATCATATTTACTTACCTTCACTGAGCCAGCAGGTAGTTTGGCCTCAGCATCCAAAATAGTTTGCAGTATCGCTTTCTCTGTGAATGCTTTACCTAAGTCTTCAGCAAGTTGATGATTCTGAAAACACAGATGAAAAGAAGAAACGAGCAGGAAACCATTACTGAATCTTGAAGGTTGGAGAAATTAAAAAAAAAAGTAAGCAAATTTGATGCGAGGAAGAATGCTTACCAGGAGGAACGAGAACTCTCGACTTTCTCCCCTCCCTTGAAGCTGTGCAACTTCAGAAGTAAATCTTTCCAAAAGATCTCGCTCTCTTAAGCAGAACACATTTGTCTGGCAAGACGAAATACAAGAAAATGTTCAGCACAAAGCTGACTTCATTAATATAAAAAATAAGGGGACAGTAATTATGAGGAAGCATATGACCTGGAACTGGCTGCATCTGAGGGTAGAAGATGTGAGTTGAATTGGCAATACAGGACGAGAACTGTTCATGTGCTCCAATCCCAATCCTTTGAAAGGTTTATTTTTCTTCTTACACGATACATATTCAGCAAAAAGTGCCTTGCTAACCTAAATTTCATGCAAGAACACATAAATCATACTGTATTTTCAAACCTAGGAAGTGGCAACATTGATTATATTCCGACAATGTGCCTTAGCTTACCTGTTGCATCAGAACATTATTGTCACCCTCAAATGTAGTCTGTACATCAAATTCACCTTTCAACTGACCAACTAGATTTTCTGTTTTCACACCTTGCCCTCCAACAGCTTCACGACATTCCTAATAAAGAACCCATAAAAATAACCAGTAAGGCTCATCCGAGCTTTCTCGCATAAAAATGTATATGATGTATTGGTTCTAACCTGAAGTGTTTGCATATTGTGCCAAGTGAGAACAGCTTTGAACCCACTTGAAACAACATGGATGGCTTTGTTGGTCTCAGGTGTCCTCTTCACGTACATCATCTTCAAGTCATTTGCAGCAAAACTCATAGCATATCTATGATAAATAATAATCAGTTAAAGAAGGTAAGCAAGCTTTAGAAAGTTGAGCAAAATCTTCACATCCCAGCCTACTTTTCACTTCTTTTAATAACTCATTTCAAAAGCTTCATGGATATAAATGGAAATTGTAGCTCACAGCTGATAACTTGAGCACAAAGTTACAGTAGGGGTTCTATTTGAGCTTTAGTCCCAATTTTGACAGAGATACTAGAGGCAAAAACAACAAAATTACCTGCATCTATGTTATTTCTTGATTCAAACAAAAAAAATACTTAGTCGAAACTATTTGTAGCCTAAGCCTAAAAGGAGGTAATATCAAGCTGCTAAATGTATTAATTACTAGTAAGAATTAGCAACTAAGAGGGAAATCATATTGGTCATGGAGATCTTTACGTCTTGGCTAGGAGTGGTAAGAGTCGCCTTTGATGGCTTGGGTAATCAAGAAGGAGGACTTCAGGACCACTGGCAGTTACAGAGAAGGCTCTTCTTGATAGCGAGTACCTTATAGCAATGGCTAATCCGACCTGCCACAGTAAAAAAATATTAAGGTAAAAAGTCACAAATGATCTATTTAAGAGCACCCATAAAACTACTGAAATGTGTACCTTTGCAGAATAAATTGCACTTGATGCAATCGTGACACGGCCAGAGGTCAAAGGGGCCATGAATGCTCCAAATCTCTGAAATAAAATTGGAAATATTGCCAATGCACTCCCACAAACAAAATTAAGTCATCCTAAAAATGGTTCCAAGGTGTAGCATTTACCTGATCAGGATCTTTAATTGCACTAACATACTTCCCATCAGATGAAACATCAGCAACTGAGTTCAATAAATTCTCTCTTGGAATTCGAAGATTGTCAAACCTACAATTATAGTGCAAATCTTCCATGAAACATTAATACATGGTAAATTTACATTAAATCCAGTTGTGTGCAATACCATATTCGGCCATTGTCAACACCATTTAGACCAATTTTGTGTCCACAGTCGGCAATGCGAATGTTTGGACATATGTTGCCATCTTGATCCCTAATTTGGGCTATAAAGGCATGAACCCCCTGGTTGGTTCCATTTATATTAAGCTGTGAAAACACAATTGTGTGGGTTGCATGCTGCAGCACAACCAAAAGTAATTAAAATCAGTAACAATAAATCAAAGGGAGAAGCTAAACAACTAAAACAGAAACGAGAATTTTGGTACACTCAGGATAAGTATGATGACTACTTACGTTAGCTGCCCCACCGATCCAGTATTTCTGAGCAGATTCACAAGGTGTATTTATCACAAACTCCTCAGTTTTTGGGTCATAAGTAGTCACTGTTTCTATTCCCCGTACCTATACCATAGGAAATAAACGAAAATCAATAGAGATGTGAAGATTACCAAGACATAGTTTTTATATGGACAAAATGGCAACTGAGAAATTCCTACATTACTTCCATGGCCTAATTCGGTCATTGCAAAACAGCCCTTGACAACATAATCTTCGGTGTTCTTCAGCCATTTTTCGTGGTGACGCTTTGTTCCAAAGAACTTGACAGCATTACCCCTAATATCACAGAAAAAACCTTATGACTATGAGGCCAACACTGTCTCCACGGACACTAAATAATTTACAAGGATGATGAGTTGCAAAAGAGCTAAAGGGCTATCTTGATCCTCAGAGACACATCTCAGGATTTCTTTTCTATAAACCCATAATCGACCAAAGAATAGACTAATCATGTCGTATGAACTTGGCAGCACTCAAGTTTGTTAGCTATCGGGAATCTATCAATTAGATGCTCATATGACAATTTTCAATACCAGATTAGGATAACATCTAAAAGAGCAGAGCACATCTCCAAAATGGGAAAAATAAAAACTAAACATACCACAAGAAGAAATGAACGCCAACTTTAATGGAGATGGAATGATCATAAATCCCGCAAACCTCCAGCAGAGCTAATTTCCTGAGCTCAGCCTCGGGACCTGTTTCCGTTAACCATCCTTGAAAGACCCCTTTCTCGAGCAAGTACCAGATCCTCCGCATAGTGATCTCGCGCTGTTGCTCCATCGTCTGATTGTAATCCGGCGACACGAAAATCTTACCTCCTCTCTCCTTCCTATTAAACAGATTACTCTGCATCATAAGCCCATAAAGCCAATCCCGATCCTCCACGTTATGTCCGTCGAGCAATATTCTCATCTCCTTGACATCGAATCCATAGCTCTCGTTGAGCTCCGGCGGAGAGTACTGCAAACATACATCGCGCGTGAGGGAGACATTCGACAGCAAAGGAGGTGATCGGAGTATATGATTGGCGAGAACATGAGCTCGCTGGAGCGCTCGATTTTCCGACATTTTTGATAAGCTTTGCGATCACAAATTTAAATGTTCCTGGAAGAAATTTTGCAGGTAGAAATGGAGGAATTGCGTCGACGATAATTAATTCTTATATTTTCTTCCAGACCCATCAAAACTTCTCCTAGGGAACTACGAACGGATTTTATCAGTTATCCTTTGACCTGAGATTTGGATCAATATCAGCCGTTGGATCATTCATTAAATTCCCCTACTTATTGTCTTGGATTGAAAAGAACCAAGAAATTCACGTGATTTTGGTTATCTTTCAGATGCACCGGTTCATATTAGTTATTTTTGTATGTTAGTCTAAAACGAATCTAAATCATAAATCAGAATTTTTCACCTCTAAATCAAACCATAACTATATTCATATTCATGCCATGCATGTAAAAAAATATTCGCAAATTTTTATTTAGTAAATACAAATTAAATATTTAATTTTTATTTAAAATTAGTTTTAACATTAATTTTTATATATACAAATTAAGAAAATAAAAATAATTAATTTTTACGAATTTAATAGTATTTTTTTGTTAGTTTAATAAAATATATTAATTTTTTAACCAAATTAATAACAATGATATAATTGTAATTATTCTAATAAATTAATCTTATTTATATATTTATTTAAAATTTACTGTAGATGACACGTCAATATAGTATTTCTGTTAATAACACGTTATAATAAGGTTATTTTTTTAAAATATTTTTCAAATAATATATTAGGGATTACGGTAGTAACTTAAATCTATTTATATTTATTTGAAATTATTTATAAATTAACATATAAAAATTTAAAGAAATAAAAATTATTGTTTTTGCAAATGTAATAGTATTTTTTGGTTAGTTGAATAAATTATATTTATTGTCTAACCAAATTAATATCAGTGGCATGTATTATAATTATTCTAGTAACTTAAATCCTTTTATATATTTAGTATGAAATTCGTTGTAGTGTTAACACGTCAGCATAATATTTTTGTTATTAACACGTCAGAATAAGGTTAATTTGTTAAAAAGTTTCTCAAAGATATGTATACGTAGCTATAAAACTAGCTTGTGTGCACTGTGCAATACCAAATTCGGCCAATATTGTCAATACCATTTAGACCAATTTTGTGTCCACAGTCGGCAATGCGAATTATCGTTCAAGCGAACCTCATGTGTTTAATTATCCAGAATAAACATATGTTAACAAGCTCTCAGTTATCTCTAGTAGTTTATTTCACAATCGTAATTATTTTAGCTGCGCTAATGCAGATTGTCATATTAATACTCTGTTATCCAAAAGGAAAAGACTCTAAAGCTTCTGTAGATTCATGGAGTCGTCACTGCAGGGGATAGCTTGCCAGCATAGCAATACCACATTTACCTGTCTCTTCACTAATACCACGCTCCATTCTTATGTAGCCTTCTTCACCCCAACTAGTTCCCCATGAATTTTTTACAATCCAGTACTTTCTATCACCTTCTTCTCCATATCCAACAACGGTCACTCCATGGTTGAGATTTGTTCCACAGTAACCTGTGAAAACACCTGAAAAGTAGAGCTGAAAGATAAACCCACCAGCGTCGATTCCAACTGATACTGGTTGTTGAGCAACAGCCATTTGTAAGCTTGCTTCGTTCTGGGCTACTTTATTGTATCCTTGTATCGTAACTACTTTATTTTTGGCTTTTTCTTGGTCGCAGGTACCGTCTGTGGCTGTGTATGGGTAGTCGGCCTCGGTAACGAGTCCACCATTGCTTTGGATGTATTCAAATGCTGTTTCCATTAAACCGCCGCTACAGCCTTTGTTGTAAGTGCCGATGTCACAATCTATTAGTTGTTGTTCTGAGAGAGATACTAAATTCCCTGTTTTGATCTTGTTGATGCCTTCAATGGCTGCCACTGCAGAGAACGCCCAGCAACCTCCTATACCCAAAAAAACGCAACCAGATTGTCACCAGTTGAGTTATGAATGTTTTCAAAAGACTCATCTTTAAAATGAATTGTGTAAGAGCATATTTCATACCGCATCTTCCTTGATTTCTAATAGGAGTCACAGCACCTTCTTTCCTCCAGTCCACAGCTGCCGACACATTCCCTGCTTGTTCACAAACCGGCCTATGGTTCCTGTGTAACCTCGAGGAAGACGTGTTCAACCCGAGAAATTGGGCCTTAAACTCAGAATTGGTCATGTCTGCAAATCTGTTATCCGATAACTTAAAGGGCAAGTGGAGGGAGTTGATGTAGTCGATCAACTGGACATTAGACTGGTATATCCCAAACCTTAGCATCCACTCCTCCCTTCCTCCATATAATTTGCCGTGGGTTTTAAGCCACTTCTCAAACCGCCTCTTCAGCGTATTGTGTGGGTCGTACACAGATGAATTGACAGAACATAGCCATGAAGCTATCAAGACAAAGCAAATCAAAGCGACAAGGGTCTGGTTAGAATTTCTAAGTACATTCAGCATTTTTGTTTGTTTGAGAAATGAGTTTGGTTTCTGGTATATAAGCTTCAGTGCCGTGGCTACTTTCGTGCTCACAGGTTTTGCGTTTTGTTTCAGTTGCAGTAGAACAAGTTTCCTACTGTCTCATCTCTAGCAATATGCAGATACGTAGGTTTAAGAGTTAGTCATAGAAGTTGCTTTCTTTTAGCTAATTAGAGCGATACAAAGTTGCATTGTTCATTTAATCTAACCAATCATTTTTCTTATTTCATTTCATGAATATTATGAAATTTTCATTCTTTTGACATTGTGCAATGTGCTCACTATAGAAGAGTAGAAACGTGCTGATTGGTGTCTCTGAAGATCGTTGGATCCTTCCATTGTAAACTTTTGTGTTAACAATTCTTGTCTGCTTTGTTTGTCATTTCTCTGGATAAAATACAAATTTTTTACACGCAAGAGGATTCAGTTTCTTAACCTAACAAGTGATGCAGAAGTTTGAGGCTGCCGTGTGCTTGAAGGTTGAAGAAATTACCGTCCCGGTACTTAACTCTTACAGTTGTTTTGACGAGAGAGCTTTCCGAGGTAAAATGAAAGGTCAAATGATTCTCCAGAAGTACCAGATATGTTTATCTACAGAGAGCATTGTCAGAAAGTGACGATAATGGTTTGAAAGTGATGGTCGATTCTGTCTGAAGGCAAGATTCAGATATTAAGCAACTTGTTCCGGCGAGTGTATGGGTGGACTTTGATCGTGACATGTGCTTTTGAGGAATGCAGTTTCTGGTCCCAGACTATTGATGACAGATGATAGAATCATCATGACTGATGCAGAGCAGAGAGAACATGAATACAAAGAAACTCCCCTGATTCGGTTCTATGTTTCTGGTTAAGTTAAACCGAATAAAACTGAACAGAGTTAGAAGCAATTCCCTTTTTCATTAATTTAATTTTCAGTGTAACCAACAATACATGTTTTAAGCGTTGATTAATGTTAATCCTACGAATTGTAATATGCGTACACTTAACAAAATCTTGAATCGGCACTATTTATGTGAAGGGTCATGCATAAATGACCAATTCCTTCAAACGAGGAGCAATGTCATTATCCAAAAGGCAAGATCAAGAAGGAAAAGGTTTGTGAGAAAACAAAAATGGTTGAAGGCATAGCAAAGAGATGGAAGGAGCTAAGCGGCTTAAACAAATGGGAAGGCTTGCTTGATCCGCTTGACTCAGATCTTCGTCGCTACATCATTCACTATGGCGAGATGGCTCAGGTTGGTTACGACGCCTTTAACTGGGACCGTAAGTCCAAATACGCCGGTGATTGTTACTACTCCAAGAAAAAAATCTTTGCTCGAACCGGCTATCTTAAAGCTAACCCCTTCAGGTATCATAGAACCAAAATGTTTCATCTTTGTTTCAACGAAGCCTCTTTGTAACCATACCCATTGATTGATTCCCAGGTATAATGTGACTAAGTACATCTACGCAACAGCTTCCATAAAGTTACCAATATGTTTCATCGTCAAGTCTTTGTCAAAGGAAGCATCTAGCGTGCAGACTAACTGGATGGGCTACATTGCGGTTGCTACAGACCAGGGAACGGCAATGTTAGGGAGGAGAGACATTGTTGTGGCATGGAGAGGAACTCTTCAGCCATATGAATGGGCTAATGATTTTGATTTTCCGCTTGAGTCAGCTATCTCGGTTTTTCCGGTAACCGACCCTAAAGCCCAGCCTCGTATTGGAAGTGGTTGGCTAGACGTCTACACCGCCTCTGATTCTCGCTCACCTTATGACACGACCAGCGCACGTGACCAGGTCTTCACTCTTCTCTTTATCATCACAATGACTTCAGTTTGTAGATATTATGGTTAGCTCAACCTCAGGTGGGTCAAGTCCGCCTTGGAAATTTTGAATCCTGTTGCACACACCACTTTTTGGGGTGCTCTTTTCAAGTTAAATGCAGGCCAGGGTCGAGCTCAAAGCTAACCGGGCCAGCTCATCACAACAACCCTACTTACATATCTGGTTCTTTCTTCTAATGGCATGTCGTCTTGGTTTCTGGTTTCAGGTACAAGGAGAGCTCAAAAGGTTGCTGGAAGTTTACAAGAATGAAGAAATAAGCATCACTTTTACTGGCCATAGCTTGGGCGGAGTAATGTCAACTCTAGCAGCTACAGACTTTGTTTATAGCAGAAAAAACAAGATGGATACAAGTCTTCAAAGAAAGCAAGTTCCCATCACAGTTTTTGCTTTCGGGAGTCCACGAATTGGCGACCAAGACTTCAAAAAAATCGTAGAATCACTCCAACCCCTAAACATCCTAAGAGTAGTAAATGTTCCAGATGTAGCACCACATTATCCACTCTTACTGTATGCAGAAGTAGGCGAGGTATTAGAGATCAATACACTGAACTCAACATACCTGAAACGGTCTCTAAACTTTAGGAACTACCATAACCTGGAGATATATCTGCACGGCATGGCAGGGATGCAAGACAAAGCCGGGGTATTCAAGCTGGAGGTTGGCCGAGATATTTCTTTGGTCAACAAAGGATTAGATGCTCTGAAAGATGAGTACTTAGTGCCAAGTGTCTGGAGGTGTCTTGCAAACAAAGGGATGCTTCAAATGGATGATGGGACATGGAAGCTGAATGTCCACAGAAGAGACCATGATGATGATGATGATGGTGATGATGATAATGATGATGATGATTTAAATTAGTAACCAGCTACAAGAGCTTACCTATACAAGTGTAGTTACAACAACTTATATAAATGTTTCGCACGATATTTTTTGTACACAAATAAAAAATAATCTGAAAGAACAAAGAGTCCAAGGGAAACAATCTCAGCCAGTTTATACAAATGCAATCCAAGATCAACAAACCAAGCAAATACAAAGTAACTTGGATGAAGAACAAATTAAACATAGAACATAACGACAAGGTATATTGGATGTGAGCGACTCAAAACATAAATTGGTTGTCTGGATAAACCTTAAAGTGAATCAAAACTCTGACAGCATCATTTCATTTGGCTGGCCTTCCGAGACTCGAATTCTCACTTTCCATTGAGATTATGTGAGTTGAGACAGTTTTTGAAAGAATCTGACTGGAGAATTTTTCAACAAAAGTCTTGGTAGGATGAATATCCTTACAAATTTCACCCAACTCCCGAGCTTAGTGGTTAAAAGGGCCTCTTTGATCAGTTCTGCAGAGCATATGTGGTTGAAAAGATATTAATGGCTTTTGAATAAAAGCATGGCAACGAAGACTTGTCTATGCCTTTAAACACACTGAGGGAGAGACCACTCTAAGCCAACATCTACACGTGCAACTTCCTCCTCAGCGATCTTAGCTACAATCTTTTGAAGTCTTATGGGGTCTCCGAATCCCATCAGCCTTAGGTTCAGCAGCATCAAGTCCTACAGTATAGCTAAATTTGGTATGAATCAAGGTTAATGCTATTCTTCAGCTAAAACAAAGTGGTTTCTCCAGTAAATCTAAAGCATGAAGACTCTGAAGGACCAAGTTCAATCACTCTCAAAATGAGCTTCAAATTACAGTAAACTATTGCTTTACAAGTAAGAGAAATAAGGATGTAGAGAGAGAAAACACACACAAAAACTACTTCAACCAAATTGAAACTATATGCAAAGGAGAAACCAATTATTTTAAGAGGCCAATTTACTCAATCCGCCAAAGAAAACAAATCAAACAGAGAGATGAAGGGGAGACACAGAGACACCAGGGAGATTCTCACGGCGCCAACGAGAGAACTCTAAATGGGAGATTTTAGGAAGGATCGGAGCTCCGAGATCGGCAAGAGAAGACACCGACTGTAGAAGCCGCAGAGAGGAAATCAGAAGAAGAAGTAAGGAGAGAGTAACCACTCAAAGCTTGTGTTGCGTCGTTGAAGAAGAGATGGTAAAACAACTTGTAAACATTTTTCCTCCATGCCTCACCACTCCCACACCCTATTAATCTTAATAAATTTCCAACAAAAAGTTTACTTTTTTTTCCAAAACAAACCTCACTTAATTGTCATCTTATATGTTTCTAAAAAGAACCATTTTGATGATCTTTCAAAAAGGTAACTGCTTTATAGTGAAACCAGACTTGTATTATGCATAACAAATTAACAGACTTTATACTTTGGATTAAATCGAAAATTAAGAAGAGAAGAGAATGAGGAAAAGATAGTGTTGAAAAAGAGAAATGCCACAAAGCTTACAATACAACAAGTCTCAAGAATCCAGAATCTGTCGTGATCTTATTTGTCTGATTCAAAAGCCCTAACTAAAACATGAAACAGTCAACCAACTAAACCGCTAATTAAAAAGAAAAAAATACGACCAGAGGCAAAGATATACAGAATTACAGAGTTACTAGACCAGACCAAACCAAACCAAACCTACAGTTACATCTAATAAAAAGTAGATAGACACATAATCCTACCAAGTCATAAACAATATTAAGAATAGATATTTTTTTTACTCTAACAGTGATATGAATATGATACAATCTTCCCTTCCACGAAGCCAACGACTCTGTCTGTAATATTTCTGCCTCAATAAAGCATGTACTTCCTTCACTTCCCAAATCCTCTTCTACTCTAACTTCCATCTTTTTAACGCCCTGTTTCACCACAAAGCATCACGCTTTTGTTATTATAACTAGAAACCCTAAGGCATCCCATCCATAAGGAACCATGAATTGTCGACTGGGTGATGTGAAGACGACAATCGCATGCAAAATGTTAAAACCATGCTTAAATAGAGTAGAGGACTAAGACATGTGCTTATTTAGCAATCAACTAATGCTTCATAACCGCTTATGATAGAGATGAATCTTTGGATGACCTTGTACATCCAAGTATTTTCTAGGTCTGATCTGATCCAGATGACGAAGAGCTATCGCTGTCCGAATCTGCACACCCAACACAGAAATTTAGTAACCAACACAAAAGCAATATACCAGAGAATATGTAGGATAACTCAATGGGACATGTACCACTAGAAGAGCTGGAACCACTGGAAGAGCTGCTTGAACTACTTGATCTGCTTGTCTCATTGTTTTGCTTCTCCACTTGAGAAGGCAATGGTGTAGGTAGTGTCTTTTTAGCTGGTAAGTAAAAGCAGCAAGAAATTATATAATAAATCCGTAAAGTAGTTCACACCAAACAGAGAGAAGTATTCAACAAGGTCCCAGCAAAATTAATTACCTGTGGTGCCACCCTCCCTAGAAAACTCATTTGCCACTGGTGCTACAGTCTGCAAAAAAGGGACAACGGTGAATAAAGATGAACATACAGATTTAAATTAAAAAGGAGTACAATTTTCAGCAGAGGTACAAGTGCCACCTGTAGTTGGCTATTCCTTTCGGCTTCTGCTCTAGCTTGTATAGCTAGTTCAGCTCTTCTTTTTTTCTTGCTCAAGCCTTTCTTGTAGTTGGTTACAAATCTGTCCAACTCCCACAGGGTCTCTGGATCAACACTATCAATATCAACTTCAATTTCTTCATCTCGTAGCTTCACAGCAGTATTCCTCTTGTTAACAATTTGTACAATTGCATCCAGTTTATCTGGAGGCAAATTCTGCAGGTGACCACTGAGCTTCTGCTTCTCCTCATACGTCATATCTCTTTTATTTGGTTCGTTTGCTTTTGGCTTCTTTAGAGCAGGTGTCCTTCCAGAAGGTGTTGTACCGGTTGGTGTTCTGCCAGGTGTTGTAGATGGTTTTGGATGACGACTACTCCAGTCTGCTCTATCTACCGTATTCCTAACATTAATAGGTGGTGGCGGCATCGTTGGACCCAGTCTAGACCTCATTGTAGTGGTTGGAAGATTCATTTCATAACCAGTGGCAAACCTCATTTCACGATTATAATCTGCCTCTATGACAGCCCATCTCTCCTCAAAGATCTGTAATAACTGCTCCGCCATAACATGGACATCTTGTCCTTCTGGGTTGTAAGTCATGGCATTGTGGAAAGTAAGTCTAACATCCTCTGCAAATTCTCTTGGTGACTTGTACAAATTCTTTGTCAACCCAGACTTGACGGTTCCCAAATCCATAGGGTGCTCGATGATGGTGAAGTAATCATGCAAACCTAGACCCTTCACATCTACAGGAGCATTAAACACCCAACCATGCTTATGCTTCATAAGCCTTTCGAGTAGAGCACTGCAATTCTTGAAAACTTTAGAGCCTGCACTAAAACCATGCCCAACCTCCCCTCCTTGCTTCTTTGCACTTGATTTTGATTTCTTGTTACTCTCTGCTGGTGGCAACTTGTCACCAAGTAGAAACTCAGAAGTTCTATAAAACTGATTTGCCTTAGGTGTTCTTTTTTCTTTCTCTACATGCTCATTGATTCCCTGAGTGTTCTCCAACACAGATATACTTAGTTGATTTGAAGGCCTTGGTGCCCTGATGATTTCACGAGGAAGTCCAGCAGAGGCAAACCCTGAGAGAATCCTTCCTCCTCCATTATTAATAGCAGTGTTAACCAAAACATGAGAATCATTAAATGCACCAATCTCGCCCTCTTTATCCTCGATCTTCTTTACCAGAGCTCTAATCAAGCTAAGCTGATCTTCAAGCTTTTTCCTGATCTCCTCTTTCTTTTCCTTTGATTGGGACGGTACATGTATCCTAATACGTCCATCTACGCCTTCCTCCATTGGCAAGCTTCCAGCAGCAGATGCATGGACGATCTGAGCAGAAACAGCAGTAAACACTGCTGGCTGTTGGGCATCTCTTTCCCCAAAGTCTTCAGGATGAGCATCTTTTATTAGATTATTATCTGCATCTACCACGTGTACATATTCATCAGAAGACACTTCAATGGGATTCTTGTCAACAACAAGAGTATTGACATCTTCTATGGATAGGGTTTGAGAAGGTGCTTCAATGGGGTTCTTGTCAACGATCTTGGTAATCACATCTTCTTGGGCATAGCGTTTAGAAGGTTCCTTGATAGAGTTCTCGTCGACAACAACTGTATTGACATCATCTCGAGCTTCGTAGCTTTGAGAGGGCACTTCTACAGACTCCTTGGCTACAATAGTATTCACATCCTCCTGACCCGAAGGACCTGGGCGAGATTGCATAACGTTCTTATCCACAGCGACAAAACTGACATCATCCTGAGGTTCAGCTTGAGAAAATGCGTCCACAAGAGGCTTATCAATCAATTTGCCAGAATCATCACCAGGCAGGTTTTCAGAAGATGCTTCAGTTGAGGTTTTGGCTATACTGACCACAACGTCTTCCTGAGAATTGGTCTCAAGAGCAGCCTCTTCCACAGAATTATTCACCACAACGATAGGATCTACGGACTCTCGAGCTAAGGTTTCAGGAGAATTCACATGATTGTTTTCTTTCTCGTTTTCTAGTTTCCCCTCGGGTTCCTCGCGGTTGTCGGTGGCACCATTACCTTCAACGGCAAAGAATGGTGTATGTTTTCTTTGACCTTTTCCTTTCCTCGTATAAACTTTAATTACTTGCTTCTCTCTGGCTCCATCGATTCCTTCTCCGTTAACAGGCTCCGAAGCCATACATGTACTTCAAAAACCCTAATTTCACGGCTTGTTTGTTCTCAATTGATGCCCTTTTCACTTCTCCCGCTTAAAACTGACGTAAAGCCCTCAATTCAGCCGGAAAAATATCCTCCACCACGAAAGCCTGAGAAACCCTAATTTCCGGACAGGACCTTCGTTCAATTTTGTGTGTACAAATTTTTAAGACTGCACAACAAGGCCCACGAAATTAGGGTTTCTGCATCAAGCTAACGAATTCGACGCGAGTAGATGCCGACTATGTAGGACTAAATCGCAGAAAAATCTGGGTAAAGTCTCGACAAGAACAGAGAGAATTAGGTCATTCAAAGAGTTGAGCTTTGAAATGGACACAAACCTTGGGAAAAAGAAGAAACTTTAGGTCAATAAACGAAACAAGAGGAAGGTATGCGAAAGCAAAACCGGTCTAAAGCAGAAAATTGGAGGAACCTCACCTGCGAGTTTGGGAGAGACAAAGCGCCGCGGAGAGAAGAAGATGAACAACCAACGATTTTGCTCCGTTACCCGACCCGAAGCTCTTTTAGGGTTTGGACCAAAACCAAATGAGTTTGACAAAAAAAAAAAAGAACACAAAAAGTCATCATCTATATCTCTTTAAATAATTCTTTTAAAGGCACTCACGTAAAAGAATGTTTTTTCCCGTTTTAGCTATATTTTTAAAAAGTTGCTTCTAATCTTTTCAATTAATACTGATTTATACCCAATGCACGGAAAGAAAATATTTATAAATTATATTTTATTAGTAAATATAAATTAAATATTTATATAATTTTAATTTTTATTTAAAATTACTTTTAATATTAATTTTTGTATATAAAATTAAGAAAAGAAAAATAATTATTTTTTATGAATTTAATAGTTTTTTTGTTAGTTTAATAAAATATATTAATATTTTACCAAATTAATAACAATGGTATAATTGTAATTATTCTAATAGGTTAAGCTCATTTATATATTTATTTGAAATTTACTGTAATGATTACACGTCAGCATGATATTTCTGTTAATAACACGTTCGAGTAAGGTTATTTTTTTTAAATGTTTCTCAAATAATATATTAGAGATTACGGTAGTAACTTAAATATATTTATAATTATTTTAAATTATTTATAAATTAACATATAAAAAATTGAAAGAAATAAAAATTATTTTTTTTGCAAATGTAATAATATTTTTTGGTTAGTTGAATAAATTATATTCTCTAAACAAATTAATATCAGTGACATATTAATATTAGTGGCATGTATTTATTCTATTATCAGTAGCATGTATTCTCTAACTAAATTAATATCAATATTCTCTAACCAAATTAATATCAGTGGCATGTATTGTAATTATTCTAATAACTTAAACCTTTTTATATATTTAATCTGAAACTTGTTGTGGTGTTGACACGTCAGCATGCATTTTTGTTATTAACTAGTCAGGATAAGGTTATTTTGTTAAAAAATTTCTCAAATAATATATTAGGGATTTTGATTTACAATTTAAATCAAAAGTTAATATGTATTTTTGGATGTTAATTGGTATGATGAATTTAAAACATAAAATACACACACAAAATTTGATCATCTCTCTGTCTTTGTCGGCTCTGTTTTCTTTTCTTCTTTGTATAACGACCACAATTTCCTTTTTGGCTTATGTATTTGGACAGGTTTGCTTGACTTAGGCTAGTCAATGTGTTATCATCTTAACTCAGTTATTGAAATACAACACTCACGTTTTATTTAGTTTTGTATGGATATTTTACTATTTTTAAATAATAAAAAAATCTCTGTGATCAGTATATTTTTGAAAACACAATTTCATAATTATTAGAACAAATGATTAATTTAACATTAAAATTTATTTTATTAACTAAATTAACATCCATATTCTCAATTCTCAGAAGTATCATTTTTTTAAATGAAAAATAAATAAAACAAAATCAGTTAAATTTTAACCTTATCTCAACTAATTTACCTCATTTTTCAAAATCTTAAATTTCTCTTCCCTATTCCACCAGAATCGTATCGATTTTCACCGCCGTTTTTCATCACCAATTTTTTCACTTCCGACGAAACTCACCGCCGTTTTTCTCACTTCTCTTAAACTTTTCTATTTTCCGGAATCTCTTTCTCACTCCAATCGATCCTTCCCTTAAGCTTTTCATCTTTGCCTCCATGGAAATCTCCCGTCGAAATCTTCCGTACACTTCGTCGTCATCTAGCTCCATTGATACACCTTCATTTTCTTCGACATCGGCGATTCTCATCGTCTTATCCGCCGAAATCGACCTTCGAAATATCCCATACTGTTCCCTTCGATCCTATTACCGGATATTTTTCTTTACATTGAATGTTATTAGAAATAAAAGTTATTGGTAGATATTGATAGAGATATTAATAGTTTTCTTTCTAATTAATTTACATGGAAACAAAACTAAAAATCAAACAATGAAACAGATTTACGTTTTACCAATGATTTAATTAAACTCTTCCTCACAGGTGAATTCAAACTAGTTAAATGTTTTTAATATGTATAAAATATCTAATAACTCAGAATAACTTTTTAAGAATTAAAAATAAAAAGTAATGGATTTTTCAATACTAACTAGATAATATACTCACGTCTTGCGTGAAGATAAAATATTATACACTTATATCATTATTATATTTGATTAAAATATTATATATATTATATTACATATTTATTATACAATATAAGTTTTATTTGTACTTTATATATTTTAATACACCTTATTAACCATTATTTTGTATATTTTTGACTATTTTTGTGAAATAAAGTTCATCTTTAAATATTAATTTTTTAATAATTTTATGTTGATTAAAATATGAACAACTCACTCGACATATAAAAGTAATAACCAACATTGAAAAAATATAAATCATTCATAGTAATTTGTCAAACCAAATTAATTATTTGAAACAATTATAAATCAATAAAATCTAAAAAAAGTCTAAAACTAAAAACATACATGATATTAAATATTTCTTCTAATTTAATATATATGATTTATTTCATTTTTGATAATAAATTTATGTTTAAAATTATCATGTCATATTTGATTAAACGTTATGTTATAATTTTTTTATCAATATCATCTTTTTTAATGATATTTATTATTTTTTTAACTCATTTTTCTTTTAATAGTAAAAGGATTTTTTTGTTAAAAAATATCAACCAAAAGGTTTCCTCTTCGAAAAAAATCATAAATATTATTTTCTGTAATTTGTGTTTAAAGGGCCCCATTTGACATTCTATACATTTTCAAGTACCGAACATAACTAAATATGGTTTCTAAATTTGTTTAACCTAAAGTTCAGAAAGATCCAAACTGAACCATAAGCACTGAAATATCCAAGACAAAGCAAATAAGATCATTCACATAGAAATGCCTCAACGAAGAGATGTAAGAAAACAGATTTAGCTGCACGACACATCTTTTCTAATTGAAGGATTAAAGCTCTAATGTTTTATAACATGGTATTAGCAAAACATACTACAACGTTACAGTTAAGTTAACAAGTTGTGATCATATTGCACCTCTCTGAATGATATATCATTTTACAAACAACTCTTTGCATTCGCCTTGTATCAATGATGCCTTGGGTCAGGACCACCGGGACTAAGCCGCTTCGAGTCAAGAGTATCGCCAAGAATCGTCCCTTCATGTTCTGATCTCACCTTCAATTCTTTTAGCCTCTCAAAAAGCTCTCTTCTAATCTTTATAACACGACTTGATCCTGAAAAGCTCTCTTCTGTAACCAAAGGTCGACAATGGTGCATTGAGGTCAACTCGAGTAGTAGAATAGACAAAACCAAACAAACCCATAACTTTAGACTTGCCATTTAATTATATATAACTCTTAAACGTGTGATATATGAAGTGTCAAGGTAGTTTAGTGATCTCTCTCGTATGAATTGAATGTTAGCTCAACTCTAAGGTTTTATATAGTAGTGAAGGACCTAATTCCCAATGCTGATATAATTAAGGAATAGTTTTAATGATCTAGATATGTGAAGAAATTAAAATATGTATTAGTTAAGTTGAAATCTAGTCAGAATTAGTCTAACATCTCAAAATTCATTTGATCTTAGATATGTCATTTATTTCGCTTTCTTTACGATCTCTTGAAAGGTCATCACTACTTGCATACATATGCATTTCACGTTTGGGGTTATAATTAAGGTTAACATTTCTCATAGAGTATTACCTTAGAATAGTACAATTTTAAGTTTATCTTCCAAATTTAGCACACTAAAATTAAAATTCTAAAAATAGCATAAATTATTATGTGAAAATAATTATTTATCTTATGTAAACTATATATAAAATTAAAACATAATGTTTGAGTTCATTTTTTCCAATTTAGAGTTTAAATTTTTTCATTAGAAATAAGTTTTTATTTATTTTAGTATTAAATTTATGCTATTTTTAGAAATTTAAAGAGTAATACCCTAAAATAGCACAATTTTAAATTTATCTTCCAAATTTAGCACAATAAAACTAAAATTTCCAAAATAGCATAAATTATTATGTAAAAATAATTATTTACCTTAAATAAAATATATATAAAATTAAAACATAATGTTTGGATTCACTTTTTCCAATTTAGGGTTTAAATTTTTTATATTAGGAATAAGTTTTCAATTATTTTAGTATTAAATTTGTGCTATTTTTTTAAATTTAAATGACTAGTGTTATATTTGGAAAAAAACTTGAAATGGTGCTATTTTAGTCAATTGTCCAAATTTAAATTATTAATGTTATATTTAGAACAAAAACTTGAAATAGTGCTATTTTAGTCAATTGCCCTTTCCCATATATATATGTCTTTAATTTTGTATGAATATTTATTAGTTTTCTTACGTATAAATGTTTGGTTTTCTTTTGGTTTTTAGAGTTCAAATTAGCGATTAGTTTAGAGTATAAAGAATGGATAATTAACTGATTTTTCTGTCTATGATGACATGATAGAACATCCAAACCGTGATTACTTGATTAAACAAATTTGGGATGTTCAACCTATTTTAAATTTCTACCTAATTTCACTGTACATACTGAAAAAAGCTTAGTTCGAGAATATTGAATGATGATAAATAAGCAAGAATGTTAACTAAACGACAGAACAAATACCAAGAAGTAGCTAATAATACTATTACTCATGAGAAAAATTATATTAATTCAATCAGAAATTTAACCCCAAAAGAATATAGTTCATATATCCCTATCAAATTTATTCTATCTAAAAGAATAATCAATGGAATATTTACATATTAAATTTATAAAAAGAATTTCTTTAAAATACCGCACACTTTTAAGTATTATTTCTAAAAGTATCTATATTGTTTTCTTCTTCAAAATAATACAAACCCTATCAAATTTATTCTATCTAAAAGAATAATCAATGGAATATTTACATACTAAATTTATATAAAGAATTTCTTTAAAATAATGCACACTTTTAAGTATTATTTCTAAAAGTATCTATATTGTTTTCTTCTTCAAAATAATTCAAAACACTTGTTAGAAACATATAAAGCTAAAATAATATATTTAGATTCACATATTACAATTTAGGGTTTAGATTTTCGTCATTAATAAATAATTTTAATGATTTTATATTAAGAAAAAAATAGTAGTAGTAGTATACACGAAAAAACCTTAAAAATATGGCACTTTTGAGAATTGTCTTTCTATAAATTTTTATATATATATATATTCCTTTGTGAAAAATGTTTTGGTTTTTATTTTTGTTTTGTACAAATAGATTGTTTTAAGTTTTCAATGTATTTTTTATTAATTAATAATGATGAATTGTAAAATTCAAGAAAGATAACTAAGTTTACTGAATTAGTATTGATTTAGAATTATAGGAAAATGTTACCCACAAAAAAATCATACAATTATTCTAAAATGAGTAATATCCTAAAATAGCACTTTTGAACATTTTTATTCCAAATCTAGGATCCCAAAATTAAACTCCCAAAATAGCACAAATACTTATGTAAAAATACTTATTTATTTTAAATAAATTATACATAAACTTAAAATATTATATTTGGATTCATTTTTTCCAATTTAGGGTTTAATTTATTTCTATTAAAATATAGTTTTAATACATTTTAATTTTAAATTTGTGCTATTATTGAAAATTTAAACTAATGATGCTATTTTTAGAATAAAAATTTAAAAAAGTATTATTTTAGACATTTGTCCTTCTAAAATTTTAATTTGTTTTTTTTAATATGTACCAAAACTTTAAACATCTATTATTTAAAGAGAAAGTAGTAATTACAAAAACATTTAATTAGGATATGCACAAAGTATTATAGCTTTTTGGTCGGTAGAGCAAAATGGGTAACGCATGAAGGTTTCAAAGCTGGCAATGCACATGAATAGTAAGCTATATGTATATATATGCAAGTCCATAAGGACAATAACTATATTGAACTTCATTATATAAATTTTTATAGGTTTAGAACAGTGCAACTGTATAAGTGGTTGCTGCCACGTCCACTTCAATTGGTAAGGCACGACGACGTAAGAAGCTGATTATATGATCATGAAAATACTCTTTAAGGGTAGTGACGTTTCATGAATTGACTATTTCATTGGAGCTTTTATTTTAAAGAAATTATTTCGTTGGAGGCACAAAGTCGTCCATATGCACTAAACTAAAAAGTGATTTTATAAGAATTATTTAATATGGGCAATTCACCATCTTTCTTTGTTTTTGTGTCTATCTGTAAATTCAAGAATCAAGATGAGTTTATCTCAAACATGAATTTCTTGAGAATTTTTTAAGGTCAATTGTATAAAATATCAGTTTTTTTAAGTTTTTGTTCCAAAAATAATATTATTAGTTTAAATTTTTAATAATAGCACAAATTTGAAACTAAAATGCATTAAAAATTATATTTTAATAAAAAAATTAAATCTTAAATTGATAAAAATGAACTCAAATATAATGTTTTAACTTTATGTATAATTTATTTAAAATAAATAAGTATTTTTACATAATTATTTATGCTATTTTTAGGATTTTAACTTTTGAATGCTAGATTTGTAAGAAACAATTTAAAAAATACTATTTAAGGGTATTACTCATTTTTTTAATTCACCTTAAAATTAGCTAAATAAAAAAGTAAGACTTTTATGAAGTATAAATAAGTTATTCAAAATGGTTATAAATAAGAAAATTAGTGGTTTTTCTTAACTATAAAGCACAAATTTTCAGGATAAAATATTTTGAAATAGAAGTATAATATATGGTATAATAAAATTTATTATACATAATATATGTTTTTTAAAAAGATACATAATAAATTTATTTTATTTTCTAAAAAATGGTATAATATAAAATTTGAGCGGATTGGGTTATGGTTTATTTTAATCAATTAATATAAATGACGACGAGGTTATGTGACGAAAAAAGTTAACCAATGGCTTTAAAAGTTTAAATGTTTCTGAGATGTGGCGGAGAAAAAAGTGAAGGAATCCGTTGGAAGGTGGAAAAGGTAACACCAAAAGTAATAAAAATATGTTCAGCTAATACAACTTTACAATTTGATAAGGAATTGAAGCCAACTTTGTTTGTTTAGTCTTATAGTTTTCCATTAAGAGACCCTTTTCTGAATTTAATATTATTGATTGGGGCTTTTAATCAAATTATATCTAAACTTTTTGAGTTACTAAGCTTTATAAAATCAATAAGTAATTTTCTTTCAATTCCATTATATTTTCCATTCCAAATTCTATTTTAAGTAAAAATTTCTCCGACTTTATTCTATTTTGGGTTTACTTTCATCAACTACACGAATTTATGTGAATAAACCTATTTTCACCCGTACTTTTTGGGTCTTTCATAACTTACGTAAACTATGTTTTTTCCGTAAACTAAATAAACTTCATAAATTATTCTAATTACAGAAATTTTATTAATGTTTACACATTAAATTGTTATTAAATCTTGTTTTACTTCGAAAATCTGGTTTTAATTTCAAAATAAATCCAAATTAAAAACTAGTAACTATTTAACGTGTAAACATTAATATAATTTTTGAAATTAAAATAATTTATTAAATTTGTGTAATTTATGAAAAAAAAATACAGTAGTTAAAAAAATACCAAAAAATACGGATAAAAATAATTTTAGTCGTATAAGTTTGTGTAGTTGACAGAAATAAACCTCTCTATTTTTGAAGTAACTAGTCATAATTACTGATTATATGAGAAACCCAATTTATGATTCGTTGGTTGTAACATTCATTGCAAATTCTAACATTTCGTATGTAATTAACAAAAATTTGTGAATATTTGTTGTTAAAGTGTAGATGAAGATCACATCATGTGTAGATGAAGATCACCAGTCTGCTGGGCAAGCTCAACCATCATGGCCTCGTCGAAGAACTTGTTGCCGCTTACATCTTCGCTCATTCCCTGCAAAACCCAAGATATAATAAATAAATATGTTAACGTCATCAAACTAGTTACTGGCATGCGCTTTGAAACAAGTCAAAAGAACAATACCTTTCTACGGCGGGTCTTGACCATGAATTCCCGAGCTAGATGTTGAATAGGGGCGGGTTCAAGTGGTCGCAATAGAATTGCTTTGTCAAGAGGGTCTCCAGGCACTATAGCCCAGTGATCAAAAACAGACACGCAAAAGGCTTGTCCCTGTGTGTGGTACCTCAGGTCTGTCTCAAATCCAAATGATTCTATCACTGGCAGAAAAGCCTGAATCATCACCAAACAATCAATCAATGAATCATCACGAAACAATCAATCAATGAATCATCACAAAGGATATAGAAAACCTGTTAAAGCGTAAGAAAGGCGCAAACAAAACAAACCTTTACAATATAGGCCGGAGTACCAGGCTGAGGAACATCAGATGTGACATGCCCACGTCTACGTGACAAAACTGTGTAGATGGCAGTGACACAGTCTATTGGTGTTTGTATCTAAGAAAACAACCATTCTTCTTATTATTATCAGAGCAAAACTATAAAAAGCAAAAGGAGAAAGTGATAATGTACCTCCACATAGTAGACAGGTTCCATTAGCCTCGGAGTTGCCATAAGAAAGGCTGAATATGCAACACGTCTTGCTGTTGGAATCATCTGACCGGATCCTCTATGCAACGGCTCTGGTGCTATCCGTGCATCAACAATCTTGAACTTCACATTTCTGATGGGCTCATCACAGAGGGGCCCTTCTCGGGCACCCCATTGGAACCTGCAAAAGGATAAAAAAAAGCCGTTCAGCTACAACCAACAAAATCAGAGTCAATGGGAAGTGTAACAGAAGAAAGATTCTTACCCTTGAACAATGGAGTCTTTCACTGCAATCATCAAGTTCTTGTCAACCTCAGTTGGGAGAGTGTCATCCAGTAAAATATTTGGCCCCTAACCAGTCCGAAATCAACAAGATGTCAAAACATGTTCTTGATGCTTGCTAGAGCTACAACACAAAGCAACCATAAAGATAAAGAGAGTGCTCAGATTGCCAGCTTTAAGAAGAAAAACAATGCATGCTCACCTGTTTGTCCGGGCCAAAAGCCCAAATGGAACGTGCTGCAAGTAAATCCCAGTCATATTTCGTCTTGAAGAAGTCACCGAGTTGCTTTCTGTTCCAGTCAATGCTTACGACGCCATTCTCAATGTCCTCTGCAAGTCCTCTATCCAATGGCTCTGCGATCTTTGGTATGAAGCAGATACTAGATTAATCACAAAGTAACTGTCTTGAGCAGTGAGCACCATACCAAACATCCAGTCCTATATATAAAGGATAATAGAGAAAAAGGAAGAGCTTTACCATAGTTATTTTGTTCTTTTTGTTTGGTGTTTCAGCAAAACACTTCATCGACGAAGCTTCAACCACTGTCTCACAGAAGGAGACCACTGGATCTGCGACCTGTATATTTAAGCAAGTGAAAGGATAGGAAATATCAAACAAACAAATCAGCAATTTCGCAGAACAGATTCTCCGTCAATGATCTGAATTAGAGATACAATTAGATACCTTTACTTCAACCTCCGAATATAGCTCCCTGAGGTCCTTCATGATGGAATCCAAGTACAACTCACCTGTGCCTAGGATAGTATGTTCCCCAGACTCCTCGACTTTGGTTATAGCAAGAGGATAGCTTTTGCTAATCTTCCTAAGCCCCTCCACCATTTTAGGCAGCTCACTAGGATTCAAAGGCTCAGTAGCAGTCTTCACTACTGGGAGGGTATTAAATTGGAGCGCCCGGAATATGTACACATCTTCATCATAGTTTGCATTGCACAGAGTTGCAGTTTTCATGATAGACGCATCAACACCTTCAATTAGAACCCAGGAACCGGGAGGGGCACTGCTTACCGGTATTCGATACCTAGCTTGATATATCCATAGCTTGGTCACTTCTTTTATAGTCATGTCCTCCTCATCCTCAGGTGAATACCCTTCTCCTAGTACACGTACACTTTGCCCTGTTTGAAGCCTACCGCTATAAACTCTTCCAAACACATCAAACACACTGGTATCTGATTTGGGGTACAACTTTGTCACATTGACCATGAGAGGTCCAGATGGATCACACTCTACCATTGATTCATAAATGGTGGAATCTTTGGGTCCAGTGTATGCATGGTCCACTTTCCTAGCTGCAGCCTCTTTGGGAGAAGGAATGTGCTTTACCAACATATCAGTGAAACCTGATGCCGAACCAAAAACTGAACTACAGGCTAACCTAAGCAAAGGTCTGACGTTCAGCTTATATGCACTGTTACTCAGAGTCACTCCTAATTCTGCAAGGGTGGTCTCTACGCTCTTCTTATGTTCACCTATAACTTGGCTGTATATCTTGTATAGAGGCTCCAGAATAAACTGAACAAATGCTCTTTCTCCACCACCTACTGGAGGACTTCTCTTGAATACTCTAATATCAGGGTGATAATACACATCTCCCCAAAGTTGAGATGCAAACTTATCCACGTCCATGTTCACCCCATGAAGCCTGGCATACAGTTTAGCAAAAGATTGCAGTGTGAAGGACCATCCGGCGGTACCACTGGCAAAACAGACATTTCCAGCTGCAGGGTCTATAAGGGATAGGTTTCCAGCAGTTGTTGAAGCAGCAGATATATGGTTATTAATGACTTCTATTGTATGCCTCAACTTGTAGTAGGCATCCCTTGGAGGTAGTTTGAGCTCGGTTATGAGCCTGTCAACCTTTAGAGGAAACCAAAACATCATATACAAAAGTCAAGTAGAATGTATAGAAAGATAAAATCTCAAACAATATCTCAATTTACACAATGAAGCAGGAATATACCTTATTGATCACAACAACAATAGGGAGATGGTCCTGGATTGCATGTCGTATAGCCCTCTCTGTGTTTACCTGAAAAAGGATTATTAGCGTTAGAACAAATAGCAAAGTGACTTAAAAAGACAGCAACATAACCGACCATCACTCCTTCAGCAGCATCAACAATTAGAACAGCACCATCAGCAAGCCTTAAAGAAGCAGTCATTTCGTCAGAGAAATTGACATGTCCTGGGGTATCCATGACATTGCACAGGTAGGATTTGGATCTGCTGTCCTCAAGGACAAGAGACATTGGAATTGCCTTGATTGATATATTTCTCTCCTGCTCATCAACTCTCGTGTCTGTATACTTCATGTGCTTCTCGTTTTTTGCATTAAAAGTAGACATATGGTGCGTTTGCTCTACCAGCATATCCATGAAGACAGTTTTCCCATGCTGTAGATGCCCCACAAGAGCAACATTCCTTACAAGCATGGGATTAGACATGAGCCCGATGAGAAACTGTGTTGACACATATGTTGAAGAATCCTTTATCCCCACCTCAAACCTAATATCCCTAACAGGTTTGATTATGGGTTGCTCAAGAGGCTGCTCATCTTCATCCATAACCAAGGTCTCAACATCCTCGCCATAGACCTCCTCTGCAGTAGGATAGTACTTCTTATCCTCAGGAAGAACAATTTGGTTCTCCATTTCAACATCATTGATTGTGGTAATCCAGCCATTTGAACCCCCAGGCACATGTTCGCCATCCGATCCATCCTCTGCAGGCTGTTTATCTTGGAGGTCTTCATCTTCTATCTCATCATCACTCTCTCTGTCAGACTCGATCTCAGGTCCAATATAATTACCAAACTCATCATACAAGCTATCATCCATCTTTATATAAACCTGTCAAAAAGAGTCCTAATAAGCAATCAGAATCACAGAGTGCGGATAACAATACCAGAAATATAATCTCAAACTCAAATCAAAGCATCACCTAAATCTATCTAGGTTTACAATAGCAAAGCTGCAACACATTTCATTTAATCTGAAAACCATAATCCACGAATTCCCCCTAATACTATAACACATTCAACACTTGATACGACAAAAAGTAAACCGAAAGAAAAGAAGAATCATTCAAGGATCTGGAACAGATGCCAAGGACTAGTTACAGGCTCATAAACGAAATCCAGAAGCTATCTCCAGAACTTTAAGGTTAAAAGAGAAGCCAACGACCAGACTAAGCAAGAAGCTTGTCGACATTAAAAAAACCAGAGAGATCAACACAACAGTATGGAGATCAAAGCTCGGAAACAAAACCATGTACAAAATCCGAGATAACAAGTAATGGTAAAACACAAACATAATAAAGAAAAATGAAGGAGTTCTTGTGTAGTTTAACAAAGCGTCTGACAGAGCACTTGACAAAATACTAGGCTAGAATCAACATAAACTTAAGCTAACTTGGACTAGAGCAAAACCATAGGCTAGAATCAAAAACTTCAAACTAACTTGGACTAGAGCAAAACCATAGGCTAGAATCAAAAACTTCAAACTAACTTGGACTAGAGCAAAACCATAGGCTAGAATCAAAAACTTCAAACTAACTTGGACTAGAGCAAAACCATAGGCTAGAATCAAAAACTTCAAACTAACTTGGACTAGAGCAAAACCATAGGCTAGAATCAAAAACTTCAAACTAACTTGGACTAGAGCAAAACCATAGGCTAGAATCAAAAACTTCAAACTAACTTGGACTAGAGCAAAACCATAGGCTAGAATCAAAAACTTCAAACTAACTTGGACTAGAGCAAAACCATAGGCTAGAATCAAAAACTTCAAACTAACTTGGACTAGAGCAAAACCATAGGCTAGAATCAAAAACTTCAAACTAACTTGGACGAAAGCAGACAGCGGTAAATGAAGTAGAGAGTGAGAGGACGACCTATTGGGGAGAGAACGACTGGCAGTATGCAAGTCAGATGAGAGAGAGGCGGTGCGTGAGCCAGAAACGGCTTAAACCAGCGTAGAGAGTGAAACGAAATGAGAGTTGTCTCAGGAATTGGGTTCGAGTCAGTCCAAGAGCTGTTGTGGTGAAGGGAGCCGTCGAAGAATGATATATTCTGACGTTAGGTTATAATTTCGAAGACTCTATGTCAGAAAGAGTTTTTTATTTGTAATTTTTTATTTATCACGTACTGTGCAGATTGCATGGGTAATGATACTGATATTACAAGATTAAACCCAATATTATTACACAGAACGCATATAAGCAAAAGGATAACCAAATCACCTCGTATCAATACACCACGTATATGAATACGGTCACATGTGTCGGGTGAAGATTCACCTACGGTTTTTTATGTTAAAAAAAAACGAGTAACGAATTAACGAAGCTAAAAAAGGTTCCACAAATATAGTCTAAGTACATTGCAGAAGAAATCATAAAAAGAACGATCTTCTCAACATATTCGGATGTCCATAACACATGACGACTTACTCATTTCTCATCTTCATCACTCGATAACCCGAGTTCTATTTTCGCCTGCTTATTATCTTCTTTGACGGTTTTGTTGGAGGATCCTGATGAATCTGAATGTTTTGTGTCAA
This sequence comes from Pugionium cornutum, assembly GCA_018901935.1. Classification (NCBI taxonomy): domain Eukaryota; kingdom Viridiplantae; phylum Streptophyta; class Magnoliopsida; order Brassicales; family Brassicaceae; genus Pugionium; species Pugionium cornutum. The sequence continues at coordinate 1,627,649 of CM032155.1, read as the reverse complement.
CATCATCATCGTCTTTTTGCTTCACAGGTTTTTCTTCTTGTGTTGGTTTCGGATCACCATCTTTGCTTCCTGATGATTCTTGTTCCACGATGGAATCTTTCTTCTCGGCTTCATCAGGCTTCTTGTGACAAGATAGAACACGTTGAAGCTCATCGTTCAGATGCAGAGCCTCGAAAAGGACTCCCTCTTCGTCTGTTGTGCTCTCTATAATCATTTGGATCAACGGCTGTGATTGCTTGCATTTCTCCATCAGGCTCATCGTTAGATCGTCCTGAAACCATAAGATATAAAACTCAATTATCCTTGTCCTGTATATTTCAATCCATACTCGGGAGTTTTTGTACAGATAAATGACAAAACCACACATAGCTGCAAACAAACATGTTTCTTGCAAAAAGCTAAATGAGCAAATAGTGCAGAGATTACATTACCTCTGTGTGATTTGGCTTTCCTTCAGTGTTTAACATGCTAGAAAGCAATTCGAGGCTATTCCGGGTAATCTCAATCTGTTCTTTCTTATCCTTTATCGATAAGTTTCCAAAGTTATAGTCAAGACCATCATCGCCTCCATGAGACTGTTCTGGATTAGGAATCGGATAGCTTCCAGGAGGAGGAACTGGAACAGGGCGTTGCAGAAGAGACTCCAGAGAACTTTGTCCCGGGATTGAATTTTCCTCATTACGAGCGTTTAAACCCTCCAAGCTCTAGGAGAAAACAGAAACAAACAAACAAAAAGAAAAAAAATCAGGGGATTACGCATACTAATAAAATCCTCTTTGCACTACGCGAGTCAAATTCAGAGAGATTTACCATGTAAGTCTGCTGGAAAACAGGAAGGTATGCAAGATCTTGGGATTGTCCCCAAGCTCTAATAAGCTGAAAAGCTCGTCTTCTGTTCTTGGATTCAGCTTCCCCGTTCTTGACTAACAAAACCATCTCATCAAGAACCTTCTCGGAAGCAATTTCAGAGAAAACCTTTTCGCAGTTCATTGCACAAGCCTCCAGAAGCTCAAGGCTCAGCCTCTGGCTCACAGGGTTCTTACCAGAGATCTTCCTCTTGATAGCTCTAACAATCTCGGTGCCGTTAAACTCGTTGCTGTTGATCTGAGCACATATCCTCATGTTCATTCCCCAATTGGGCTCCTCTAACGTCTCTAATGTCGCTTCATCCACCATTTTCGATTCCAAGGTCGGAGCTTGAAGCATATCCTTCACTTTCTCACTAACCATTCTGCTCATCTGAGCTCCACCAGTCTTTAGCTTCTCTCCCCATTCCGCTATCTTCAGTTTATCCATATTCTTTTGATCCACCTGCACATACAACCAAAAATTTACCTAATTCACGAAGCCCTAAGAAACCCCTAAATACAATTCCGATTCATTTCCGAGTTACCATCGGTCTATAATATTAAACACTGCATAAGCGCTATCACGCTATGTCCGAAAAAAGATCAACCAAATCTATCAATTCTATTAAACAAAGATCAACGAAGATTACAATAAACTGATTCTATCAAGTGTGCTAATCCTTGAAATCAATTAATAAAAGTGTGCTAATACATGAAATTAGAAGAATAAATGAAAATCAAAACGAAGAGAGAACCTGAGATCAAGTTTCTTACAGATGATCAATTCTTCTTGAATTTCTTTGATTTTCCTTTGGTTATTTAGCTTATTTAGCTTGAATCTGCAAATCTGTCGGACCGAAATGTTAGAGAGAGAGAGGTGAAAAGGAGAAGAAGCATTGTTCAACACGTGGCAATGTTGAGAAAGTCCAACACTTTAGTTTCGTTCCTCGTGCCCGTGGGGGCTAATGTGTTCCATTGTTTAATACAGGTTGACTAACGAAACTCGAGAATAGTTCCGAGGCTAATTTAAAACTTTTATACGATTTTTTTTTTGTTAGGACAATTTTTTATGAACTAACCCATAAAGACCATTTCGACTACGGCGGTGAGGAGGCTGAGACCGACGCGGCGAAGAGTCCTTTCTGATCACAGCAGCTAGCTTTTCGATATCGAACTCTCTTCAGAATTTCAAATATGGCCTCCATCTCGAATTGGGTCCGATACATGGCTCACAAGCTGGAGTACTCCCTTACTCTCAGCCTCAAGGTTCCTATAAGTCTCTCTCTCTCTCACACCTGTTTTGTGTCTAGTTTCAGTTCCTTGCCTCTTTGGGTTACAGGATTTAAGGACTTTAACCTTCTGCTTATTTGAAATTTATTGAATTGGTTTTAAGAAATTGGCTAGGGTTTCTGATTTTTTTTATTTCCAGTCCAATTATTGTTTGCTTCTACGCATAGCTTAAGGAAAATTCTTCTATTATGAGCTATTGTTTCAACACATTAGGCATTTGGATAAACGAACATTATATGTTCCTCTTTGGTGATTGTAACTACCCCTTGTAATAAAAGGGCACACTTGATGTTAAAGACAACAAAAGGGAAAGTATTCTTTGCTAAAGGATCAGTAGTTTGGTTGAAATGAGTTTCAATGACTTTTGATTCTTGAATAATTTAATAGAAGCTTATATAGTCGAATCATAGCTATCGAAAATGCGAGTGTGTATCACCTGTGAATATGAATTCAAAATCATTCTTATAGATGATCAGTCTAAATCCATTGACCTGGAAAAAAAAGAGCATTCATGATTGTTCTGGTCCTGGTGTTTGCTGCTGTTACAGATACTTTTTTCTGAATCGATGTGTTTGTTCAACTCATTGAGTTATTTAAAGTGTGCACGTAGAGTCTGCTTTATTTACCATCCTTGAGATGTTCTATTTGTCAGAAACATACTAGAGAGAAACTCAGTGACCGGGAACTCATTGGCATAGTCATGAAGAATCTATTCTATGGAAGGATAACCTACTTACACTCGAATAAAGGACGAGAGATGGCCCCAACCATGGGAACACAGGAAAACACCCTACTTGTCCGTAAGCTACCAGTTGTTGATACAAGGTATGTTTCTTAGCGTTAAGGGTTTGTTCTTTAAGTTCCACTTACATAAGCCTTGAATCCCCTTAATTTGCAGAGTTGTCTAGTTAGAGTGTGTGGATTTTTAATGATGCCCATCTGGGCTTCTTGTTTTTTTTTATTCTAGGTATGTTTTCATTGGAGATGCTGTTGTCTTGAAGGACCCGAATGAAACTAATAAGTATCTAGTCAGAAGATTAGCAGCTTTAGAAGGATCTGAAATGGTATCAAGTGATGAGAAAGATGAGCCTTTTGTTCTTGAAAAGGATCAATGCTGGGTCGTAGCTGAGAACAAAGAGATGAAATCCAAGGTTACTTACTACTTTCTCACTCACACCACATGCTTGCAGAAATCCCGCTCGTTTGAATCTCTGTTTTACTTTTGTATGTTTTTTGTTGACTTTTATCACCCCGTTGGTTTTTTATTAACAGGAAGCATATGATAGTCGAACATTTGGTCCGGTCTCAATGGCGGACATAGTAGGAAGAGCTATATATTGTCTGAGGACAGCTGTGGATCATGGACCAGTTAGTAACAGGTAGGAGAAACAATATCTTCTTCTCCTATCAGCATTTATCGTTTGATTCTTAGTCCACATTTCTGTTACTAATCCTAAATATATTTGCTGTATCAGTGAATTTGCCATGGAAGAGGATACGCCAATCCTGGCGGTAGAACTAGACGTGGAAGAAATGGCTAAAGACCACAAGGCATAGAGACAAGGAACCCTTCTTGCATCACTTCTTTGTATCGCTTTGTTTGTGTTGTCATTGGAGATATTTAGCGGCAAATGTTGGCTCTGCCGTTGATTCTAAGCTTTATACGAATGCTGCTGTTGAGTATTGAGGAATATGTAGCTTCTTCCTCTATAATCAGAAATTGAATCTGATTTTCACTTAGCTCATTGGTTCGGTTAAGTCTGGGAATTCGGTTTGAACGAATTGTAACCGAATTAAGCTATGGTTCGGTTGGCTCGGAAGTTAATAAAGTTTGGTTTGAGTTAGGACAATCGTTTCTATAGCTTCGGTTAATGCTTTTTTGGGCGTAAAATCGAATTTTTAGTTTGTATGGATTTGGTGTGTCCGGTTCATCTTGGTTTGGTTCTAGAATTTGTCTAATCCTTTCAAACAATTTCCTTTTTTTATTGAAGTGAAACTAAATTTATAAATTATTTTTGATGTATTAGTTTATGCGATCGACTAAAAATTTTCAAATTTTTGTTATATAGTGGTTGATATATCTCACCAAATGAAAACCATTTTCTAATGTAATATTAAAAGGTTAGTGGGCCCAGTAAAAAGCATGTTATATAAAGTTTAATCTTATCTTTAATTATCAGCTTTTAAAGGTAAGATCCGTTATTGGTGCGTCGGTCACGAGGAGGCGAGCATGGCCCCGCATTACTAAGATAAAACAATTGCGTGTTTTTCGAATGTATAAAGACGGAAATGCCCCTTAATGTTGTTGATAATGGAAGCTGAGAGAATCGTAAGATGATCATGAAGTGGTGACAATGGCTTCCCACAAAGAGAAATCACACGATCCAACAAAGTCACTTTAAACTGAAAATTATCCACAAATTTAGATAAACGCTGTTCGTCTGCGACCTGCGGTTAAACGCTGTAATATTGATCGCTGCAGGTTGTCGTCGCAGGTTGTATCGCAATTGTTTAATTGCAAACGCTACAATTTTGCAGCGGTAAAAAATTTTTGCCGCAGTTTTCTATGGTCGACCGCAGCATTTGACCGTAAAAATCTGCGACGGTCAAACGAACAACGTTTGGCCGCATGACGCAGCCGTAGCCTGCGGCTACGAAACGAACAACATTATAATATATTTGACCTCTTTATATCTAGCTTGGTTTTGTGATACGAATACAAAGTATCTTTTGAGTTTATACTCAATCTAGATACCTTTTCCTCTGATAATAATTTTAGTCAAATCACTTAAAATCCTCGTATCAGTTTTGTATAACATATGGAAAAAGAAATATTATTACATAATACATGCTTCCAATGCTAACGCAATAGTAGACGTCTATACAATTCCAACCTCGTCATTACATCTCTTGTAAAACTTTTCATTGGATAAACTAAAAAAATGATCATGAACATGATCTCATGAGTTCTTCTAAGTATTCAGTACCCAAATCCTCAAGAATCACAGGTGCTGAACTACTTTCTTGCTTCATAACAACACTCTTTGTTCTACTTCGTGAAGAAAACGAAAAAGAAGATGACGAAGAGTATGAGGAAGAAGAAGAAGAAGTAGAAGTAGAAGGAGATGATGATGATTTCTTCTTTCCTGTAGGCCGGTTTCTCATGGAATGTTTTCTCTTCAAGGCTATCACCGGAGACTCTCCATCGACGAGATTCACATTCTCCAACTTCAGGAGAGACTCCTTAACAACGTCGACAGGGAAATTGAGCATCGCGAGGCTTCTGTTCAAAGCAAAAGCCGCCTGATCATAAGCAAGAGCTGCCTCTTCTGCGGTGTCGAACGTCCCAAGCCATACTCTTATCCCTTTTCTCGTTGAGTCTCTTATCTCGGCGGCGTATTTACCCCACGGCCTCTTCCTCACTCCTCTGTATGACCTCTCCTCCTCGGCCACTATTGTAGCTTGAATAGCTTCTTCTTCTTTGATGATTGGTGACCCGTATGTGAAGAAGTCATCAGAGTAATAAGTAGGGCTACATAAGATGAAAGATTGATGTAATAAATTATCTTCCCAAGAGAATGTTTCTTGTGAGCACCATGAGCTTGAAGAAGAGTTCTCAGGGGAAAACTCTTGACTCTGGTTTTTAGAGAAGAAGGTTCTTTGAGATTCCATTTTTTCTTTCTTTTTTGACGGTTTTCTTTCAATAACTTTGGGATTTATATATAACAGGAGACATATAGAACGGGTTAGATATTTAATTTTGGAAACTATTATATAAAAATATTAATAAACCAATATTTAATTAATTCAAATTGGGTATACGGCTGCCTCAAAAAACTCAATAACATTATTTTAAAATTGAAAATCGGTCTACGAAAAAGATATCACTAAAATAATAATATAGCTGAAGGTAATACTTAATAGGATCTATATCAGTTCTAGGCCTGTCAATTTAGCTCATTATCCACGGTTTTCACCCTTGACCCGTTGCAGGACGGATACGAGTCGAAATTTTGGTATAGCAGGGTGGGTACGGGTCGAAATTTTGGTATAGGGGGCGGGTGCAGGTTTCGTTTTATTATTTTGCGGGTTGGCGGGTATCCGCAAATTTTGGGTCAAAATTATTTGACCAAAATTTAAATTAATTTAACTATAAATCAATTTAATTCTAAACCAATTTAATACCAAACTTGATATTTAAAATTTATATAATTTGATATTTTTAAAATTGAATTATGATATATTTGATGTATTCATTTTAGATTTATTATTATTTAGTATTTTAAAAAAAATTTAAAAACGAAGTGGGTCGCGGATCATCCGCAAATCTACTAGATTAATGCGGAGCAAATGCGGGTTTTAGAAAAATGATCCATGGATTTTACGATAAAAATTTTTTAAAAAAAAATCTTTAATCCGTAGCGGAGAGGGTCATGCGGGGCGGGTCCGATCCGCTTGAGAGCACTATATCTCAGACAGATTGGTGAAATGTTCCACGTGGGAAGAAGACCAAATTTGAAGTGAATGACGTACGGCGGCGTGTTTCCGACAAAATAGATTACATCAGGATTTGATGACACGTTGGCAATCACGAGAGTGTAGGAGCATAGGAGTACGTAAGTTTTGCAATGTTGAAAAAAATAGGAGAAAAAGTGAGAAGAATTTCTGTTGAAAAACCAATGAGTCGACCATTGAAATAAATTAGCTTAAAATGGCAACTTGAGAGTTGAATAATATATAAGATGCAGCCAAAGAGGACAGGTGACTCAACACTCTTCGTCCGTGCCTGCTATTTCTAGACCCAATTTATCATACATTAAAAAGAATTGAACATTTAAATTAAGAATATAATAGACAGATTAAAAAGATTTTCAAATGGGATATATGGTTTAATTTCGACATAAAGAATAGCTAATCCATTGGATATTTGTGTTAAAAAAACAGTGATGGAATTATATATTAGTCATTTGAAAGTAAGGAAATGCATGCATCTTGAATTAAGCACGTGCCTATAAACTTGTCCATGATTGAGTCGTGAAAAACTGAAAGTTTGTTTTTTCTGCTCCATTAGAGATTATATTAAAGTGGAAAGTATGTGTTATTACATATATAAAACGAAATATAACAATATTAAAACAAGATAATATCTGTGTATATATATATATATATTTAATTTCTGTCTCTCTCCCTATTTTTTATCGTTATAAGGGTTGTTCGTTTCGTACATATAGGTTCATACGGTTGCGTCATGCAACAAAACGTTGTTCGTTTGACCGCCGTAGCTTCTTGCGGTCGATCCTAAAAAACTGCAGTAAAAAATTTTAACCACCGTAAAATTGTATCGTTTACAATCAAACAATTGCTATACAACAGCATGCACCGATCAAACGAACAACAATATTACAACGTTTAACCGTAGCATCTGAACACAGGTCGCTACCGCAAACGCTGCGACAGATAAACAAACATCTCTATAGTCGCCAGACCGATGGCAATGTCGCAATAAGTTAGGAATGAGTATGAGGGTGTCGGCAAATTTCAGCTATTTAATATATGGTCTAACACAATTAAAATAACTTAACAACAATTTTTTCCATAATCACGTAGATCTTAAAAAAAATCCTCAAAAATATTATAATTAGTTTATTTCTTCAAATTACCATAAAATCAATAAGAATAACGACCAAGAATTGTTTCTAGTGAACATAATAATTGAACTCTTTTATAATTTAGTTAAGATAAGCAAGTTTTTCCACACAATGGTTTCATGGTAATTTGAAAAGGAAAATTTGGAACAAAAACTTAAAGTTGTGATGCTTTAATGATTATAACTAATACAAAACCAAGTAAAGATAAACTGAGATCATACAAGAAAACTAATGAAAGCATAATATGTCTTATTTTGGTCTGCTGTAATACATGTCGCCTGCTGCTCGACATTCAAATCCAAAAAGGATAAGTTTGGTTTGGGCTTCTATTGGGTCTAGTCAACTTTATGGAAGTAAATTTTTTGTTTTTCTCTTAAGGAGTATTTTTTTTTCTCATATGGAGTAATCTTTAGATGAGCTAAATTTTGGAAAATCGTTCGTGTCATACCCCGAAGTTTATTCGTATGTTCGATTTATATTCAATTGTTCGAGTAGTGCAAACTCATACATAAAATTAAGTAAAATTCAAATTTCATACCCAAAGAACTAGTATTGTGCAAATTTATAAATGAGTCATAACGGGATTAGGTTTTCGTTCACGGATGCTGATATGACCGTCACGTAATGCCGACATAGCGGAGGAAGTGGAACATCACATGTCAATATCAAAACAATATCATTTTTTTAAAAAGTATTAAAACGAAGAAAATCGGCCGTTTCATACTCGAAGTTTACTCGGATATTCGATTTAGAGCCAATTGTTGGAACAATGCAAAATTATACATAAAATTAAGTAAAATTCAAATTTCATATCCAAAGAACTACTATTGTGCAAATTTATACATGAGTCATAACGAGCTTAGGTTTCCGTTAACAAGTGCTGACGTGGCTGCCATGTAATGTCAATGTGGCGGAGGAAGTGGGACATCGCATGTGAATCTCAAAACGACGTCGTTTTGAGTATTCGTTTAACAATTCCATTTTCTATTCGATTTGAGATTGACATGCGATCTCACACTTCTTCCGCAACATTGGCATTACGTGGCAGCCACATCAACATCTGTTAACGGAAACCTAAGGTCGTTACGGCTCATGTATAAATTTGCATAATACTAGTTTTTTGGGTATGAAATTTGAATTTTATTTAATTTAATGTATGATTTTGCATTGTTCCAACAATTGGATATAAATCGAACATCCGAGTAAATTTCGAGAATGAAACGGCTGATTTTCCGCTAAATTAGTAATGGGCAAAGTTATTGTTGTGAATGTTATTTACAAAATATTAACTTTTGGATTTTCAAATATTTCATGTTGTGAATATATATATAAACAATGTGATATTTGATATTTGTAGCGAAGATGTTAGTCCCATGCCTGCTAATCCTTAGAGCACTTTATCTCAATGGAGTGTTATATTATTTGTAATTCAGAGAATGAATTTGATGAAGTTGAATAGCTTTGTCTCTCCCAGAGTTTCATCTCTATGCATTCTTACTACCTAATTTGTAGTAAGATTTCAAAGTCTTCAACTTTATCGACAACCTCGAATTCTGACATGAATGCTTTGGTCAACGTGCGGGTGCCGTCTCATCAACTTTTTCTGCTCCGAGGTTGCTCAACATCACTCTCTCAGAATCTTCCAATTTTACAGCTAATCAAGCAATGCGCGACCTCCGAGGTTCTGGAGTCTGCTTTAGCCGCCATGATCAAGACTAGCCAAGACCAGGACTGTTTCTTAATGAACCAGTTCGTCACCGCCTGCTCTTCCTTTAGCCGCATTGATCTCGCGGTTTCTTCCATGACCCAGATGCAGAAACCTAATGTTTTCGTCTATAACGCGTTGATTAGAGGCTTTGTCACTTGTTCTTACCCGATTCGATCTCTGGAATTCTATGTTCGTATGCTCAGGGACTCCGTTTCTCCATCAAGCTACACATACTCTTCACTCGTTAAGGCTTCTGTTTCAGCTTCTGGGTTTGGAGAATCACTTCAGGCGCACATCTGGAAATTTGGATATTGTTTCCATGTTCAGATTCAGACAACTCTTATTGGTTTTTATTCCGGTTTAGGTAGAATCAGGGAAGCCAGGAAAGTGTTTGATGAAATGCCTGAAAGAGATGTTATTACTTGGACCACAATGGTTTCTGCTTATCGACAGGTCTTGGATATGGACTCCGCGAATTCTTTAGCAAACCAAATGCCGGAGAAGAATGTCGCTACGTGGAACTGCTTGATTGATGGATATACAAAATTAGGCAATCTGGAACTAGCAGAGTCATTGTTTAATCAGATGCCTGTGAAGGATATAATCTCATGGACGACTATGATCAACGGTTACTCGCACAACAAGAGATATAGAGAAGCAATTGCAGTGTTCTACAAGATGACAGAGGAAGGGATTATTCCTGATGAGGTTACTATGCCAACTGTTATTTCAGCTTGTGCCCATCTCGGCGTGCTAGAAGTAGGTAAGGAGGTTCATATGTACACGGTCCAGAACGGGTTTGTTCTTGATGTTTATACTGGTTCTGCATTGGTAGATATGTATTCCAAATGTGGTAGCTTAAATCAAGCGCTTCTGATATTCTTTAATTTGCCGAAAAAGAATCTCTTTTGTTGGAATTCAATAATTGAAGGGCTCGCGGCTCATGGTTATGCACAAGAAGCGCTGAAAATGTTTGCAAAGATGGGGATGGAATCGGTCAAACCTAACGCAGTTACTTTTGTGAGTGTTCTAACCGGATGTACACATGCAGGTCTAGTAGAAGAAGGCCGAAAGATATATCGTAGCATGATTGAAGACTATTCTATCGTCTCTAATATTGAACACTATGGATGCATGGTTGCTTTATTCAGCAAAGCTGGGTTGATCCAAGAGGCTCTTGAATTAATAGGAAGTATGGAAATCGAACCAAATGCAGTTATTTGGGGTGCGATGCTTGATGGGTGTAAAATTCACAAGAATCGAGAGATAGCTGAGATAGCTTTTAACAAATTGATGGTTTTGGAGCCGAGGAATAGTGGATATTATTCCCTTTTAGTTAACATGCATGCAGAAGAAAACAGGTGGAGAGATGTTGCAGAGGTTAGAGGAAGGATGAGAGAGTTGGCTATAGAAAAGACATGTCCTGGGACAAGCTGGATTGCGATAAATAAACAAGTCAATCTGTTTGCTGCAGCTGATAAATCTCACTCATCTTCAGATGAGGTTTACTCGTTGCTTGATGAGATATATGAGCAGATGGGATTAGCTGCATATGTGCAGGAAACTGAGAATGTGTTTTAAGAATTACTAAAAACGAAAAATCATGGGAGCATATCACCAGATGGGAACAATCAATAGGAGCGGCAGAGGCATTTATTTGCTCATTGTGAGATTTGGCAGTCACACCTGTGACTAATCATAGACTGGAGTACTAACCCTTCTCTATTCCCAGGTATGTTCACGCCAAAACAATTCAGATGACTAAGAGCTTTCTTTACATAAAAAATAGGAAAGAGATTGATCAAACTGTGTTCTCTTTATCTGCGCCAATATTAGAAAATGTATCTAAGATATCAATATAAGAAAGGTGCTAGAAGGCCGAGATATTATTCAGAAACAAAGTGTGAATATCTTATTTTTATCTTGGCAATGAAAGAATTATCCGGTTCAAAAAAAATTATGAAGCCAGAAACTGTAAAAAATGACTACAATATTTACTGTGAGCAGACGTTGATCCCAAGTCACCTTCCCAAAACTATTGTTGTCTTTGCAGATTCTCTGGTGAATGTGGCCACGAGGTTTACATGCACTATGTTAAATCTTGGAGGTGGAATCACAATGGCGTTCTTGGTTCATGATGCTCTGCCTCTAGCACTGATCAGGGGCTAATGCAGAAGAGCAGATCTTGTGGTCTTTGTGTTTGGTAAGCTAGTGAGCTCACCTTGATTTGTTTTGTTTCATCAACTTTCTAAGTGACAGGAAAATTCATGAGTCTCAATTTCTCCTAGAGTGGTTCATCTGTGGTAGATGAGGCATCTGGGTGGCAGAGCCGTGAAGAGCTCTGTTTGCAATGCTGGAGAGGAAATGTGGCAACAGAGCTAATCTTCCTGTTCTTATGATCGGTGTTACAAAGAAAGTCATGAGCTTCGTATTTTCCACCTGCCTTAGTTGCCACCTCAAACAACTTCTAAAACTCAGGTTCATGGTTCTTGAGCATCTCTGATCGGTCATCTTTTGCTTCAGGGAGAAACATGGCAAGATGAATCAACGGCTGTGCTTGAGAGATCGTCTACTGAACCAGCTGCTTTAACTGCAAAGTTAACCAACTCTGAATGTCTCTGCAGCCATCTTTAACTTCTTTCGACCGTAGAGAGTTTATTACTTTGATTTGGGTAGTACAATCGGGGCTTACATGATCTCAGTAGTCAGGAATATAGAACTCTTGTAATCGAGAGGAGTGTGAGTAATGTGCGAGCAAAGAGTGTTTCTTTCTTTTCCTCTGTTTCTTACGTACCAAGAAACTTGGCAACTTCCTTTCCACACTCTCAACTCATTCATTGTAAAGTGTTTATAGTTATAATCCCTACACTCGAGCAAGAAACAAGTAGCCATGACTGCTTTTGACGTTTTTCATCAAAGCTATGCAGCATAAATCAATAGCTGAATGTTCTAGCCGACTTCAGTAGCAGATAGTCCCATGGGTTTTCTATATCCTTTGATGCCCATTTTCCGTCTCACAATATTCACCATCTCCCACTTCCCAGCATCAGCATATATGTTAGAAAGTAAGACGTAGATGCTTGATTCATCAGGTTCCATGGATAAGAGCTTCTCTGTGATTTCTTCTGCTAAGTCGACTTCTTTATGGATTCTACAAGCACTCAGAAGAGCTCCCCAAGCACTGGCCATTGGTTTCACAGGCATGTTGTCAATAAAAGACTTAGCTTCCCCAATTTCACCAGCTCGACCTAGCAAATCTACCATACAAGCGTAATGCTCTTCCTCTGGCACAATCCCGTAGTCTCTTGTCATCGATTCAAATTGCTTCCATCCCTCTTTGACGTTTCCAGAATGGCTGCAGGCCGACAAAAGCGAAACAAATGTCACAGAATTGGGAAGTAAGTTTTGTGACTTCATTTTCCCAAAACAGTCTAGAGCTTCTTCGAGCAGACCATTAATCCCAAAAGCATTGATCATCGAGCTCCAAGATATCACATTTCTCTCTGGCATCATATCGAAAACTTTCCGAGCCATTTGAATGTTGCCACATCTGGCATACATATCGATGAAAGCTGTAAAATTTACAGCATCCATTTCAATCTCATTTCTTATCATGTAGCCATGAACGCTTTTCCCTTGCCTCGTAGATCCCAAGCTGGAGCAAGAAACAAGAAGGGCTGCCAAAGCACATTGATTTGGAGGTATCGATTCTCCCAGCATCTGCCTGAACAGTTCAAATGCTTCAATAGTTCTTTCACACTTTGCAAACCCAGAAATCACCGTAGTCCACAATACCACATTCCTATCATCACTTCTTTCAAATAGTTTTCGGGCATTGTCCAAAAGTCTGCATTTCACATACATATCAATGATGGAGGCTTGTAAATAGCCGTTTCGATCTACAAAGCTCCTTCTAATGGATAATCCGTGCACAGATTTACCTTCTTTACCGGCAAAAATATTCCCACAAGCCTTTACCAAGCATATCAATGTAAGTGCATCGAGCGCAAAACCTGAGTCTCTCATGAGATAAAACAAACGAAATACTTCTGGGTCCTTCGAGAATTTCAAATATCCTTTCATCAGAACGCCCCAAAGAACTGAGTTTTTGTCATGAATTTCGTCGAACACCTTTCGCGCACCTTCCATAGTACCGAATTGAGCGTACATCTCAACCAACGACGGAGCAACATAAGCGTCCTTATCCAACCCATATTTCATCGCTAAGCCATGAATCAGCATCCCGTTTTCCAAAACACCTAACCCAACACAAGCTTTGATCGCAAATACTAAATTGAAACTGTCGACGCCATCACAACTTCTCCTCATGCGATTGTAAAAAAGCAAGACGTCACTATAACATCTCTTAGATTTGGAGTAACCAGAGAGAATCGTGTTCCATGAATGCCGATTCCTCTTCCAGAAAGGGATTCGATTGAAGGAAGCAGTAGCGAAATCAAAACGATTAGATGAGATATAAGCATTCGTGACACTGGAACCGAGAACAACTTCCTCTTCGAATCCATGGACTATGACCTTGGCATGAACCTGTTGAGTATGGTGTAATGATTTGGTTTGGCTCAAGATAGATAAAAGAGCGTTGGTTCTCTTCACCGGAAGCATCGTCGGTTAAGAGCGCCGCCGCGAGAGAAGTCAAAATATGTACCCCGCCATATAAAAGTCAACTCCCATAATTAATAAAGAATAATATCCAAAAATAGCATCATTTTAAGTTTATCTTCCAAATTTAGTACAATAAAAATAAAATTCCCAAAATAGTATAAATTATTATGTAAAAATAATTATTTACCTTAAATAAATTATATATAAAATTAAAACATAATGTTTGGGTTCATTTTTTCCAATTTAGGGTTTAAATTTTTTTTCATTAGGAATAGGTTTTGAATTATTTTAGTATTAAATTTGTGCTATTTTTGGAAATTTAAATGACTAATGCTATATTTGGAACAAAAACTTAAAATGATGCTATTTTAATCAATTGCCCATTAATAAAACCAATATTAATAAACTCACAAACAACGAATTAAACGAATTTGGCTTTAAATATGATCAAACACATGTCTTTTGTTTTAGTTATGTAATAATTTCACTGTGTCATAGTGTAAGTATGTCTTTCGGTTTTTTGGTCGATATTAGTTAAAGACTGAATCAAACTTGCTTATTGGAAAAAAAAAAGTCCCACTTTTGAGACATTTGACAAATTCCAAGTTATTTTGCTCTCAGTGGTTTCAGTTTTAGGGAATATCGATTATGTCATCATCCTGACCAGCACCCAAATTCGAATATGAATTTTCGTCATGATACATAGCAATGTATAAGCTTTTTAAACCGATTGCACTATCCGTAATTCCTCAATTTAACCGGTTGGTATTTAGTCAACCAACATATACCAGACTCCCGAAAACTCCAAATTAAATCTCCAGATCCAAACAATAACCAAATATAAATATAACTACAAAGAAATGATTTTACAATGTAGATTTAATTGTTCTAAATTAACCTAAACCGGTATACTTTTTTTTGCAGTGACTTTTAATTTAATACATTGCAGTCCAAGGCAAGAACCGTGTCATGAGTTAACTTGTTTGATCAAGGTTCAAATGTTGAAAACCAAGTCTTTCCTAGTAAAAGTCAAGCCATGAGAAAATCTAAGTAAGACCAAAATTAAAGCCTCCAAACCAATATAATGATCAACCAACAGGTCCAACACCAAAATCAAAAACCTTATATATATAAGTCATTATCAAACTAAAACTTATATATACAAATCAAACAAAGGGTAAAAGCCATACAACAACTTTACGTGCTTAAAGAAATTTCCTTTTTCACTTCAAAAATACAAAAAGAGAAAGAAAATGATGAAGAAACAATTAATACTTGGAATGATGATATTGCTCGGACTCTTCGTGATTTACTTGGAAGATACACAAGTCGAAGCAGCTAGGCCATTACGATTCAACGGTGAGATTCAATTCGTGTTCCAGTTACTACAAAAGGGTACTGGTCCAGGATCAGGTCCAAACGGTTGTACCAATATCCCTGGTGGTTCGGGCAGCTGCCGCCCTTGAGTCATCCCCATGAGTCTGATTATTTCAATTTTTTTTATAAATATTATTGTAATAAACACAATATAGTTTGTGTATTGGTTCTATTTAATTAATTTGATGCAGTTGTAGCACATATGAAAGCAAATGTATGTATGTATTCATTAACTTTGTAAAATCTGCCAAATGTAGTTGGTTAGGTTTGTTAAAATCCTTCATATATATCATTAACATATATATGTGGTAAAGGACTGTTCTTTGTAGGAATTTATAGTACCATTGCTTCTTTAAATCATTATGGTTAACTTTGTATATGTTGGATTTTAAATTCCGGGATTAAAATTCGGCAAATCAATTTTTATGTTTTTTGAAATCTGTTTTGAATAAAGGATCTTAGAAATAAAAAAAGAGTTGTATTGAATTATTTTCAAATCGGTTATAGAAGATCGTAGTTCGTTGTGTATCCGATCTATTAAAATTTATATCTAAATTGTAGCGCGAGACTCTCTTTTTATACCTTAACTTTCAATACAATAATCATTACCACTATTAAATGCTCATAAATGTCATTTAATATTGTCAAATTCGTTTCTGTCCTCGATAGTTGGTGAGATCGGATGGATCTCTAAACTGCCGGGCGATTCCTCG
The DNA here is from genome assembly GCA_018901935.1 of Pugionium cornutum. Taxonomy (NCBI): domain Eukaryota; kingdom Viridiplantae; phylum Streptophyta; class Magnoliopsida; order Brassicales; family Brassicaceae; genus Pugionium; species Pugionium cornutum. The sequence goes on along the minus strand of CM032155.1, from coordinate 1,611,442 downwards.
ACAAATGCACAACCACCCTCATAGACAATTGGCCTTCATCTTATTAAACCTACTTTACGTTGGACCGAGTTCGAACTTATGGGGAGAGCGCAATACACCTCCAACAATATCGCATAATTAGGATATGAAATAAATTATTTATAGCTTTCGGAGTTAGTTGAGAGGAAGAGTAAATGTGCCCCCCTCCCCTTCAATTGTCAATGGGTGAGAGTATGTGTGTGTGATCCTCTTCCTTCTAAATTGGGAATGGCTCTTATGGGCCTTACTTTTACCATACGGCCCAATACTATTGGGCTCGTTCCAACTTGCTTTCGAAGAATTTCAGCCTATCATTTCACAAGAATAGCAATCAGGTGCCAAATCCGGATTAGCGCACATTATAATAAATGTACTATTACGTTAATAAAATCTACTATTTCAGTTTATTCTACGAAGGTTAATTTACATTAAATAAGTCATTTAATTCACGAAAAAAGTAAAACCAAATAACAAACAAACAATAATATTCGTAGCACTCGACGGTCCAACCAAAAATGAACAAACAACATCAATCAACTAATTGTCGCCGTGTCATCACTACGTATACGATCATCTTTATTAATCCAACGGTCAATTACATCGTTGTAACAACACGTTAATGCAAGTGATTATCCCCCAAATTCCGACAAAAGTACATTCCGGAATTTTATTTATCCACTAAACCAAAATAGATTTTCTGAACAAATAAGATTTTTTTCAACATATATTTTTGAATCATCTCCACAGTTCTATTTCAGCTCAATTTCTAATAATAAACTATATTTTATTATTAGAAATATAAATCACTTGAATTTTATGTGATATTTATTATTTATTGTTTATTTCACTAATTTAGTATTTTATAATATTATTTTAGTATTTTTAATCATATTTAACTATTATCATTCATATATACGTCAATACTGATATATTCGAATTTAAGTAATAGTTTTTTTCTGATTTACATATTTTAAAATTTTGGGATATGTAATCTGTGTATATTTTTAATTAACGACATATGTATATATGTAGCCGATAAATTTGTAAAATGTTTTACAAAATCTAAATCATAATACGTTAAAAGTTTTTGTAAATTTTAATTTTAATGTAATAAATTTTAAAAATAATTTAAAAGTATTATTATAGAATATTCTTAAAAACTGTAATTCAAAATTTTCATATTACAATTTGTTTTGCTTTTTATTTTTTACCTTTTTTCATTGTTTTCTTGAAAAGAAGAAAATTTATTAAAATTCACATTATTTTTCGATTAAAATGTGATAATTTATCACATAAATAGTAAGTTTATGATTCCATTTTTATCATTTGTTAATTATATGAAAATTGCCAGAAAACTCTCCAATTATCTGTCTCTTTTTCGGTTTTCCCTTTCATTTCAAATAATAAAGCTGAACATTGGAAGCGTAAAATGTAAAAAGTTGGAGGCTTTCTAGTGCTAAATTTTACTTTATTGTAATAATTACAATTACTAGGTTGATTGTATTGACTCCTGAGTCCTGAGCGAAAGTGTAACGCTACGAAGTATTTAGGATCTGCTCGCAGCTTCCGTTGTGTTTCACAGCTAATCTATAACAACAAACGGAAAATCAATCAAGAATCAAAAGATTGCAAATTTGGATTATTTTCTTCTTCTTCTTTTTTCCCCTGAGAGAAGTTTTCGTTTTTGAATTAGGGTTTTAGGGAGAATCCTTCTCTTCTTCGGCTGAAAAGGTTTATTCTTCACTCCTTATCCTATTCCTGTGGTTAATCCTTTCTTAGTTCTATTCGAATTTGGAATTTTTCTCCTTCTGAAGGTTTTAGCTTTTTCCTCGTGAACCTCTGAAACTTGTTTTCGTTTCTGGGTTTTGATGCTCTGTTTCCTGATCAAAAGGTGGAGAATGTTTTCCCTTTATATCAGTTATTGCATGTTCGATATTTGAGGGCTATGTTTTATTTAAGATCATCAAGAGATATGTTTCTTGTAAATCATAGAATCATGTGTGATCGTGCTGATTTTGATGTGATTACTGAAAACCAGCCAAGAAATTTGATGATTTTCGTTTTGATGGAAATGCTAATCCGAGTTCTTAGCATCATTGCCAATCTTTTTCTTGAAAATCTTTCTATTGGCATAAATCATATGGATCCTAGTGGGAATTAAATGAGCAATACAGTCGGAGATGCATTCTTCCTTGTAAAAGATCTCTGTTTAATATGCCTTTGTTTGCTATGTGTTCTCTGCTGGTGTTTTTGGATCTTCTTGATGGCGTTATTCTTGAATACATTGTTGATTTTACTCGAGGATTAAAGTTGTGTGTTGCAGGTTTTCACAAGATATGGCTGGCTCTGGTGAAGAAACTGAGCCAGAATGGATCAAAAGAGTGAAATCAGAGGGAGCTGTTCCATGTCTTAAACCAGACAACTGCAAAAATGGTTGGACAACGCCATCTCCTGACACATTTATGGTTAGAGGACCAAAGTATCTCTCTGACAAGGTTAAAGTTCCTGCTGGTGATTTCCTTCTAAAGCCTTTGGGTTTTGATTGGATTAAAGGTCCTAAAAAGCTTTCTGAGATCCTAAGTTATCCGAGCAGCCGAATCAGGAAAGCTATTGATGAGGAGTTTCAAACAGATGGAACTAAGCCTTTTGTTTGGGCATTCAATCTCCAGCTTCCTCACAAGGACAATTACAGTGCAGTTGCTTACTTTGTTGCCACAGAACCTATCCTTGAAGGCTCCCTGATGGATAGGTTTCTGAAAGGAGATGATGGATTCAAGAAATCAAGGCTTAAATTGATTGCAAACATTGTCAATGGCCCTTGGATCGTAAGAAAGGCTGTTGGAGAGCAAGCCATCTGTGTGATTGGACGTGCAGTGTCTTGCAAATATGTTTCAGGAGAAAACTTTGTTGAGGCTGATGTTGATATCGGTTCTTCAATGGTCGCTAGTGCCATTGTTCATCTTGCATTTGGTTACGTTACAACATTGACCGTTGATCTGGCTTTCCTCATTGAAAGCCAAACCGAAGAAGAGCTTCCAGAAAGGCTGTTAGGAGCTGTGAGATTCTCCGAGCTACAGACCGAGTCAGCCATGTCTATCGAACTGTCCTCAAGCACCAGTGATGACTGGTCAGATCAAGCTACCTCAGAGCGGTCGAGCTGGTGGAAATCAATTGGATATGGATTCTCAAATCTGCTTAATCAAGATACAGCCAACATCAAGACTACTTCTCATGGGGTTAAACAGAAGGATGAAGATATACAGCAGCACTAAGTGTTTTGTGAGTTACTTCACAATTCTTTGAATTCCTTCGATTTCACTGCCAAAACAAGGAAACAAAAAAATTACCATTTCTTATTTTCTTATAAAACCGCAAATGTAGATTTGAACTAATATGACTAACCAATCACTGGCCAACCATGTCAAAATTATTAACAAAACGTTACATAATCATTGTTGCAAAAAGAAGATATCAAGAATGTTAAATTATTATATTTTGAATATAATATAAGATCAATATATCAGAAAAAACTTTGTCAATTCTCCAAATGAAATTCAATGCATTCATTACCTTTGGCTAACATAAGGACACGCACACTTGTAGTAGTTGTAATTTGTATTCATTGTTGCTATTATTGACAAAACTATTTTGCTATATTTGATAAAATCTGACAGAGTAGATATCACCTAAAATAACAACGAATAAATTCAAATGTGTTGAAAAGTCAACAAAGGCGTTTTAGTTCGTTTTTGTTTTGATTATCTTTTTATGAAGTTTGCCGACTGATTTCTCCTATAAATAGGAGACAATGTATCATTTGTAAACAACATTAATAAGTGAACGATTCTCTCTTCTCTCTCCTCTTTTCTTTTGAATAAAGTTATCAGTTTAATTTTATATGTCTAGATATTTTTCATAACACGTTATCAGCACGATCATCTCTCCAAATACCAGTTTAATACTGCGTTGTTATACCGCCCAAGTAAAAGTTCATTTATTTTATTATGTCAATTTAATTATTTATGGAGTGGTAGGTTATACCTCGTCCTGTGTTATTATTTAAGGAGTAGTAGGTTATACCTACTCCCGCGATATTATTTATGAAGTGGTAGGTTATACCTCCTCCCATGATATTATTTACTTTATTTTATTATGTCAATTTAATTATGTCAATTTAATTATGTCAATTTAATTATGTCAATTTAATTATTTATAGAGTGGTAGGTTATACCTCCTCCCACGATATTATTTATGGAGTGGTAGGTTATACCTCCTCCCGCGATATTATGGAGTGGTAGGTTATACCTTCTCCCGCGATATTATTTATGGAGCGGTAGGTTATACCTCCTCCCATGATATTATTTACTTTATTTTATTATGTCAATTTAATTATGTCAATTTAATTATTTATGAAGTAGTAGGTTATACCTCCTCCCACGATATTATTTATGGAGTGGTAGGTTATACCTCCTCCCGCGATATTATGGAGTGGTAGGTTATATCTCCTCCCGCGATATTATTTATGGAGTGGTAGGTTATACCTCCTCCCGTGATATTATTTATTTTATTTTATTATGTCAATTTAGTTATGTCAATTTAATTATGTTAATTTAATTATTTATGGAGTGGTAGGTTATACCTCCTCCCACAATATTATTTATAGAGTGGTAGGTTATACCTCCTCCCGCGATATTATGGAGTGGTAGGTTATACCTCCTCTCGCGATATTATTTATGGAGTGATAGGTTATACCTCCTCCCGTGAGATTATTTACTTTATTTTATTATGTCAATTTAATTATTTATGGAGTGCTAAATTATGTCTCCTCCTTAATCGAGTGGTAGACATTGCCTCCTCGAAATAATATGGTAGGCGCTGCCTCTTCAATCACATGGACGGTCTTACCTCCTAAGATGATTATTTATTTATTTACTTTATTATATGCATATGCTTTTATTATCATTAACAATTTTTAAGATGATGCTTAAAATGTTATAACAATTGATTTAATTATTATATAGATATCATGTCAAACTTGGCAAAGCTTGATATCATTGCCCTCGAAGTATCTGGAAAAAATTATATGACTTGGGCATCAGATGCAAAGATGCATCTGAGATCGAATGACCTTCTTAAAGCCATGGTGTTTTTACGCCACCATTTCCACGATACGTTAAAAAATGAATATATCACAAAAGAAGATCATGCAGATCTTTGGCAATCATTAAGAGATAGGTTTGATCATCAAAAACTTGTGATCTTACCTAAGGCTCGATATGATTGGCTACACCTCCGATTTATAGTCTATAAAAGTGTTGGTGAATATAATTCCGTGTTGTTCGGAATTACTTCCAAAATGATGTTATGTGGTGATAAAATGAGCGATTATGATATAATTGAAAAAACGCTCTCCACATTCCATTCTGGAAATGTAGTCCTACAAGAGTAATATCGGACTAAAGGATATATTCGCTATTCGGAGTTGATGCAAGTCCTCCTTGTAGCAGAGCAAAATAACGACCTCGTGATGTTAAATCATCAATCTCGTCCAGCTGGATCGGCTCCATTCCCAGAAGTGAATGTGGTAGCGTCTAGTAATAATAATAATTATCAAAGACAAGGACGTATACGCGGCAGAAGCCGTAGTAGAGGTCGTGGTCGAGGTCGTGGATATGGACAAGGAAGGGGTTTTAACATTGGAAAAAATAAGAATTTCCAAATAAATGAGGGTGGTCAGACAATAAGAAAACCGACCGAGAACGCTTGTTACAGATGCGGCATTAAAGGGCATTGGGGACGTATATGTCATACGCCCAAATATTTCGTCGATCTGTATCAACAGTCAATAAAGCCCAAGAGTAATAATGTTGAAACCAACTTCGCCGATGATGAAGTTGAACCTTCCTTTAGTGGTCTAAATAATGATACTCATCTGGATATCGCAGATTTTCTTGTTGATCCCGAAAGTATCAACGAGGATTAAAGCGATTATGATCGATGAGAAATGAAAAGCTGCCAATAAGACATGTATAATATGTTTGTGTAACAAAACTTAACGATGGTTTTAGTAGTTTATGAATATGTTTTGCTTTAAACTATTAATGCATCTCTATAAATTATAACACAGCAAATGTCACAAATTAGAATTGATGAAGGAGATATCTGTCTAGCAGATAGTGCTATAACGCATACTATACTTAAAGATAGACGATATTTCTCCTGTCTTGATTTAAGTGACTCCGCTGGAAGCGTGAGTACTATATCAAGAAATGTAAAGATAATACTAGGCTCTGGAGAAGCCAGTTTTTCGATGCCAAAAGGCACGAAATTTGAAATAAATAATGCATTATATTTTCCTAAGTCTCATAGAAACTTGTTAAGTTTCAAAGATATCCATAAAAATGGATATCATATAGAGATTATGAGTAAAAATAATGTTGAATATCTTTGCATTATATCTGAGAGAAAACATATATTGGAAAATTTGCCAATGTTATCCTCTGGATTATATTATACAAAGATAAGCATAGTTGAATCATATGCTATAGTAAACCAAAAGTTTACTAGTACTTTTAAAGTCTGGCATGAAAGATTAGGCCATCCTGGATCAATTATGATGAGGAGAATTGTGCAAAATTGTAATGGTCACCCATTGAAAAATGATAAGATTTTTCAATCGGGAGAGTTTTCATGTAAAGAATGTTCTCAAGGAAAACTCATAACACGACCATCAATAACTAAAGTTGGGAATGAATCTCCAGTATTCTTAGAGAGAATACATGGTGATATATGTGGACCTATTCATCCACCGTGCGGGCCGTTTCGATACTTTATGGTATTGATTGACGCATCAAGTAGATGGTCATATGTTTGTCTTTTGACAACAAGAAATACGGCTTTCGCAAAATTCATTACCCAAATAATTAGATTAAAAGCACAATTTCCTGATTATGTCATAAAGAAAGGCAGGCTTGATAACACTGGTGAATTCACTTCACAAGCTTTTGATAATTATTGTATGTCAATGGGGATTGATGTTGAACATCCAGTGCCCCATGTGCATACACAAAATAGGATGGCCGAAAGTTTGATTAAACGGTTACAATTGATTGCAAGACCGTTAATATTGAGAACAAATCTCCTAATTTCTGTATGGGGTCATGCTTTACTGCATGCAGCTGCATTGGTCCAGATTAGACCAAGTGCGTATAATAAATATTCCCCATCGGAGTTGACATCTGGTCAACAGCCAAATGTATCCCATCTTCGAGTTTTTTGGTTCATGGTTTATGTCCCAATAGCCCCACCACAAAGAACAAAAATGGGACCTCAAAGAAGAATGGAAATATATATTGGGTATACATCACCAAGTATAATTCGATATCTTGAACCTCGAACTGGTGATATGTTTACGGCATGTTTTGCCGATTGTCATTTTAATGAAGATGAATTTCCAACGTTAGGGGGAGGAATTAAAGAAACATCAAAAGATGTTACATGGTGTACACGAAACTTGATACACCTTGACCCCCCTACAAATCAACGTGAGCTGGAAGTTCAAAAAATTATACATTTACAGAATATGGCAAATGAATTACGAGATGTGTTCACAGATACGAAAAAGGTGACGAAATCGTATATACCCGCTGCAAATGCTCCATCAAGAATTGATGTTCCAAAGGAACCATTTGATGGAAATAAAATAAATGACCCAAAAGTTCAATTGAAAAGGGGGAGGCCGATGGGCTCTAAAGATAAAAATCCCTGAAAGAAAAGGAAATTGGGAATAATTAGTAAAGATCTCCCAAAAGTATTACATCATGCAGATATTCAAGAAAATGAGAAAGTTCTTGAAAAATCTGATGATGAAAGTCTTCTTGAGGAAGAACATGATATAGAAAATTGTGAAACATCCATTAATTACGCCCAAAATGGAAAAATCTAGGTTAGAAATGAAATAGAAGATGTGGATGGAACATTTTCATTTTCTATATCTAAAGAAATTGATGATGAATATAATGATCCGGACCCGAGATCATTATCAGAATGTCGGGCGAGACCCGATTGGGAGAAATGGTAAAAAGCCATGAAAGATGAATTACTCTCTCTCAATAAAAGAAATATATTCGGACATGTGATCATTACACCAAAAGATGTAATGTCTGTCGGATGCAAATGGGTTTTCGTGAGAAAACGAAATGAAGAAAACGAGATCATAAGATATAAAGCACGACTTGTGGCACAAGGTTTCTCTCAAAGATCGGGAATTGATTATGATGAAACATATTCCCCGGTTATGGATGCAATTACGTTTAGATACTTGATAAGTATAACGGCATCCAAAAATTTAGAGATGTACCTTATGGATGTTGTGGCTGCATATCTATATGGATAACTTGATAGTGATATATATATATGTATATGAAAATTCCCGATGGATTTAAAATCCCGGAAGGATCCAAGATCTTAGAAAAATCAAAGGATCTTTGTTCGGTGAAATTACAGCGTTCACTTTACGGATTAAAACAATCCGGACGCATGTGGTATAATCGCTTAAGCGAATATTTGTTGAAAAAGGAATATATCAACAATGCGATATGCCCTTGCGTGTTTATCAAGAAATCCTCATTAGGATTTGTTATTATCGCTGTATATGTTGATGATCTGAACATTATTGGAACTCAAAAGGAACTTCATGATGCACGAACCCATATGAGAGAAGAGTTTGAAATGAAAGACCTTGGTAAGACAAAGTTTTGTCTCGGGTTTCAAATAGAGCATCTCAAATGTGGAATATTTGTCCATCAATCAAATTATACCAAAAAAGTATTAAAACGCTTTAATATGGATAAAGCAAATCCTTTGAGTACTCCAATGGTCAATAGATCACTTATTGTTGATAAGGATCCATTTCGACCTTGTGAGGATAACGAGAAAATTTTAGATTGTGAAATACCTTATATGAGCGCTATTGGTGCGCTGATGTATCTTGCTAATTGTACTAGACCAAATATTGCTTTTGCTACTAACTTACTTGCAAGGTATAATTCAGCCCCTTTGCAAAGACATTGGACCGGAATAAAACAAATATTCTGTTATCTTCAAGGTACAACTGACTTGGGACTATATTATCCCAGAAATTCCTTGTTTGGTCTAGTTGGTTTTGCAGATGCAGGATATTTATCAGATCCGCATAAAGTTCGATCGCAAACCGGATACGTTTTTACATTAGGAGGTACTGCAATCTCGTGGCGTTCACAAAAACAGACATTGGTTACCACTTCCTTAAATCATGCAGAAATTATCGCACTCAATGAGGCATGTAGGTTATATCAAGAGCGATAGGACGAAACATATCCCACTAAAATTTTTCTTATATACTCAAGAGCTTGTGAAAAATCAAGTAGTCAACATTGAGTATATTCGCTCAACCGATAATGCAGTAGATCTGTTCACAAAGGCGCTTCCTACAACAATATTCAGAAAGCATGTTCAGAATATTGGAATGCATCATTTGCGAGATATATAAAAGGATTTATATATATCTTTTTGAAGGGGAGATTGCGTATCTGTACTCTTTTTCCTTTATCATGATTTTTATCCCATTGAGTTTTTACATGATAAGGTTTTTAACGAGGCAGTACGTAATATTTCTCCTATAAATAGGAGACTATGTATCATTTGTAAACTACATTAATAAGTGAACGGTTCTCTCTTCTCTCTCCTCTTTTCTTCAAAATAAAGTTATCAATTTAATTTTATCTCTCTATATATTTTTTATAACAAAATGGTATTTTCCATACGGGGTATAAAATCCGTGTCATATTCCATTTATTATAGAGTCTCGTGTCATATTCCATTTATTATAGAGTCTCATCTTCCTACTGATTTGATTGAACCCAACTCAGTTTTTTTCTTCTTTAAAAGCCTTTTTTGTGTAAATCCTTTTTTTCTAATTCTTACTTTTTTAAATTCACGAAATTTCAAATTCGAGTTAAGCACAACAAGGATAGTTAGTGATTAAGCATGGCCTAGTCAACGTCACAAGAGGCTCTAGCCCAGATTTTTTTTAAAAAAAAATATTTTATCCTTGTTGTTAAGCCTACTGAGAAGACTCTAAGCATTGTTTTTTCAGCTTGTGCTCATGTTGGGGCACTTCACCAAGGAATAAGGGTACATTCTTATATGATTAAGAATTCGAAAGAGATAAATACTATGACGGGAATAACATTGATTGATCTGTATGCCAAGTGTGGGTGTTTAGAGGAAGCTATATTGGTTTGGGCAATTGACTAAAATAGCACCATTTCAAATTTTTGTTCCAAATATAGCACTAGTTATTTAAATTTCCAAAAATAGCATAAATTTAATACTAAAATAATTGAAAACTTATTCTTAATGAAAAAAATTAAACCCTAAATTGGAAAAAATGAACTCAAATATTATATTTTAATTTTATATATATTTTATTTAAGTTAAATAATTATTTTTACATAATAATTTATGCTATTTTGGGAATTTTAGTTTTATTGTGCTAAATTTGGAAGATAAACTTAAAATGGTGCTATTTTAGGGTATTACTCTATTGGTTTTCGATAGACTTCCAGAGAAAAATGTGTATACTTGGACCAAGCGGATTATATATATATATATACCTTATTCTTAATATATTAATTAAAAAATATTTTAATTTTTTTATTTTTATTTGTAATTTATAAATATATCATTCTCATATCTCAAATCATTATAACATTTTAAAATAAATATTGTATAAAACATAATTTATTATACGCAAAAAATATCATACAAATATTTAATAATATATATGTAAATTCTTAATATTTTGATATAAAAAAATAAAAATAATATAAAATAAATATTATAACTTTTGAAAAATTAATCAAATAACATATAAAACAAAAGTTTAGTTTAATTGAATATTTATCATATTTAAAATTTCTAACCTATTTAATATAGATACAATTTAAATTCATATATATAATCTAATTTTATTATCTATTTTATTTATATAATTAATATTAAAAATTTTAAAAATTATTTAATAAAATATAAATTATATATGTATTTAATTTATATTTATTAAATAAATAATTAATTATAATATGTTCCTTAATGCAAAAGAAAAGAAATGTATTCTTTTAAGTTCGGATCGATTCGCTTGAATGTGCGTTCCACACCGGAACATACATTTAGAAAATTAGAAAAATATTTAAGGGGCATTTGCAAAATTGACCTAAAATTTGTCTTCAATTGCAAGTTTGACAATTTAATTTTTTTTTTGCAAAACTGTCTTTCTATCTCTATTTTATCCTTCAACAATAACTTTATTTACAACTTTGCCATTAACTTTAAAAAAAACAAAAACAACACAAAGACCATTATGAACAAATTTTTTAAAAATATTACAAAAATGCCATCTTTTTCAATGCATACAACAATCATTATCGTGGTTGTTGGTAGAAAAACAGTTTATTCCTATCAAAGCACACTTCTCGGAGAAGTCTGCGACGTTTATTCCGATCAAAGCAGACTTCTCCGAGAATGTTCCTTAATGCAAAAGAAAAGAAATGTATTCTTTTAAGTTCGGATCGATTCGCTTGAATGTGCGTTCCACACCGGAACATACATTTAGAAAATTAGAAAAATATTTAAGGGGCATTTGCAAAATTGACCTAAAATTTGTCTTCAATTGCAAGTTTGACAATTTAATTTTTTTTTTGCAAAACTGTCTTTCTATCTCTATTTTATCCTTCAACAATAACTTTATTTACAACTTTGCCATTAACTTTAAAAAAAACAAAAACAACACAAAGACCATTATGAACAAATTTTTTAAAAATATTACAAAAATGCCATCTTTTTCAATGCATACAACAATCATTATCGTGGTTGTTGGTAGAAAAACAGTTTATTCCTATCAAAGCACACTTCTCGGAGAAGTCTGCGACGTTTATTCCGATCAAAGCAGACTTCTCCGAGAAGTCTGCTTTGATAGGAATAAAAATTGCTTTGGCGAGAAAAAGAGTTTATTCCTATCAAAGCAGACTTCTTGGAGAAGTCTGCTTTGGTGACAAAAACATTTTATTCCTATCAAAGCAGACTTCTCGGAGAAGTCGCTGATCGAATACGTGAACAACTTTTTCGCCAAAGCAATTTTATTTATCAAATTCGAAGTTCTATTCCGATCAAGACTTCTCGGAGAAGTCTGATTTGATAGGAATCTCGGAGAAGTCTGACTTCTGAAATCTGATCGAATAAACCTCGCAACTTCTCGGAGAAGTCTGCTTTGATAGGAATAAACTGTTTTTCTCGCCAAAGCAATTTTTATTCCTTTCAAAGCAGACTTCTCCGAGAAGTCTGCTTTGGCGAGAAAAATATTTTATTCCTATCAAAGCAGACTTCTCCAAGAAGTCTACTTTAGTGAGAAAATTTAGTATGTGTACAATGATCTAATCAAATTCATTAATTTTTTACCGCAGATAATGGTCTAAATCGTTGTTGTTTGTGGGGAGTGGACTATTACAGAGACTTGAAATTTTTCTGTGGATAATATAGGAGGAGGAAAAATGTTTGTAATTGAGGATGATGATTACTTTGTTGATGAAGATGAGAATAAAGTTTACTCAAATGCTGAGGATTACATTCTTTAAGGTAAAGTAAAAGATGAATAAATTTAGTTTTAGTGTTGAGTATCTCAGAAAATTAAGTTACGAGTAAGGACAAAGTATAAAGTCTGCCGAGAAGTCTGCAAAGAAGTCTGCGAGATTTATACAACAAAGTTTACCGATATAAGTGTGTAGTTTTTGAAACATGTAACCAATCAATTCAATTAATTTGAAGACACAATGTTATCGATGTTGTTTTACAAAAAATCCAACACTATCCTGTTAACTTAGTATTTTGATGGAATTGTTTATACATATCTTTCAGTTCTTGTTCTTTCTTGTTATTAGGAAGTATGCATTAAGTATCTTAAATATGCACTAAGTCCTTAACTATGTATAAAAATTTATACTAATATTTGTGTTTTTAATGGTTGTCATTTTGTAATTTTATAAGTATGATTTGACTTGAACTGATTGAAAGGTGATTGACATACAACTAATAGTTTATTATAATTCTGAAAAAGTTGATTGAAAACTGACTGATAAGGTGGAGTGATGGGAGCTAGTGATAGGTATAATAAAGTTGACAAAAATTCATTTAAAATATGACCAAAAATACAAAAGAAGTCTGCAATTATTAATGAAGTCTGCAACTGAAGTTTGCAACTGAAGTCTGCAACTGAAGTCTGCAACTGAAGTCTGCAACCTGTAATGAAGTCTGCAACACGAAAATCTATTGATTCAAAAACCAAAGTCAAATTCAAAACGTAAAAAAAAAACTCAAAAACATCCACAAAAACAGTAAAACCACCATAAATTTCAAGGGGAATTTCAAACATCTATTGAAAATCTTTAAAAAACCATCTAAAATTTTAAAAACCATTAAAAATCACTTTAAAAGCAACTAAAACAATAATATTACTTTTTGTGAATCTTTTTCCATATCTACAAAAAAAAAGAAAAAAGAAATAAGATAAGAATATAAGAACTCCGCAACTGAAGTCTGCAACTGAAATCTGCAAACCTGTAATGAAGTCTGCAACACGAAAATCCATTAATTCAAAAATGAGTGTCAAATTCAAAACGTAAAAAGAAAACTCAAAAACAACAACAAAAAACTCTAAAACCACCATAAATCTCAAACATCTATTGAAAATCTTAAAAAAACCATATAAAAATTTAAAAACTATTAAAAATCACTTTAAAAATCTAGTAAAAGAACAAAATTAGTTTTTTCAAATCTTTTTTCTAGATCTACAATAATAGAAAATGAAAAATAAGATAAGAATATAAGAAAAAATTAAGAAAACAACAAAAAAACAAAATCTCCAAAACAATGAAAAACGTAACAACTAGTAAAAATAACAAACTTACATCTTTAGATCTCGTGACTTCCTTTTTTAGATCTACAAAAATACAAAATGAGAAATGAGATAAGAATATAGGAAAAAACTTAAGAAAATAACAAACACAACAAAAATCACAAAAACTACGAAAAATTTAAAACTAATAAAAGCAACAAGCTTACGTTTTTAGATCTCTTCACTTCTTTTTCCAGATCTACAACACTATAAGACGAGAAAGAGTGTTATAAAAATAACGAAAGATCTAAACAATAAAAATATTCTAAAATCACAAACCCAAAACCATATAAACAAAAAAAAACTTACCTTTTTCACATCTCATGATTTTTTTTCAGATCTACAAAATAACAATATGACAAAGAACATGAGAAGAGAAGAAAAAAAGAAAAGAGGGGAGCTAAAACGAGAAGAAGAGAAAATTTACCTTATAGTCATTTTTGGAGGATGGAGGCTCCCACGTTTTTTTTTTTGGAAACGAAATTATGATAAAATTTTAGGGTTACCTTCTTTATATATGGAGAGTTAAATTTGGTTAGGTTAAAAACTGTCAATTTCCGGTTTGCGCAGACTTCTCGAAGCATTCGAAGTTTATTCCCGCTGAAGCAGACTTCTCAGAGAAGACTGCTTTAATAGGAATAAATCTCGAAGACTTCTCGAGAAGTCTGCTTTAGTAAAAAAAATAGTTTATTCCGGCTGAAGCAGACTTCTCGAAGTCTGCTTCGTATTTTTACATTACCCTAAACTCTAAATTGAAAAAAACCGGTTTAGTTACATTTATGGAGACTTCTCGAGAAATCTGCTTTGTTAAATCTACGACAACATCTCGAGAAGTCTGCGTAACCCTAAACCCTAAATAATAAGATTCACTAAATGTGCAAAAGTTTTGTTAAAATTGGATGAATATGTTGAAGATAGTTAAGTAAATGCAAAACTCAAACAATTTCTTTTAAAAATTTGTAAATCTAAATTTTCAAATTTATCACATGATATTTCAAATTCTAGCATGAATTCTCTACACAAACATCAACTATTAACCCACAACACATAACAACAAAAACTAGCAAAATATTTTATATCATTAGATCGAATCTAATCTACTTATTTTTGAATTCATTATAACTTTTACGTGCTTTTGATATGTATATAAACTATGTTAATAACAATTTTAATTTGTTTAAATATTTCAAAATTTTTATTTGATTTAGGTAATTTATTTACAAAGCAGACTTCATGAAGTCTGCTTCAGCCGGAATAAACTGTTTTTCTCACCAAAGCAGACTTCTCGGAGAAGTCTGCTTCAACCGGAATAAACTGTTTTTCTCACCAAAGCAGACTTCTCCGAGAAGTCAGCGAGGTTTATTCCGACCAAAGCAGACTTCTCGGAGAAGTCTGCTTTAATCGGAATAAACCTCGCAGACTTCGTGAAGTCTGCTTCAACCGGAATAAACTGTTTTTTTTTCACTAAAGCAGACTTCGTGAAGTCTGCTTCAGCCGGAATAACCTGTTTTTCCTACCAAAGCAGACTTCTCCGGAAGTCTGCTTTGATAACAAAAAACATGCAGAGACTGAAACGTAATTGACATTTCAACATTATTTTTTAGATCAAGGGAGTGTTCAGTAATTTCTCCACCCTCATAGGTTAGTTTTGCACAAAAAAAATGTAAATTGTCAAACTTGCATTTGAAGTCAAGTTTTAGGTCATTTTTAGCAATTCCCCCAATATTTAAATCAATCTACCATTGATTTCACTGTACTTTGTTCTTAAGCATTAGTAAAACTTATACATATTTATTTTATTGTAGTGTGTACATAAAAACTCAAATATCTTTTACCATTAAAAATAGGGTTTACTTCCATCAACTACACAAACTTATGTGATTAAATCTATTTCAACTATACAAATTTATGCGACTAAATCTATTTTCACCAGTATTTTTTTAGATTTTTTTTATAAGTTAGATAAAAGAGTATAAACTTATGGCAACGATAGGAGCAAGGAGAACCACAGAAGAAGAGCGGGACCCAAGAGGCGTTGCTGTAAGAGGCATTAAGGTTTCCTTTTGATACAACCCTTTTATGCATATATATTTTCCCATACTTGAACTAAACAAGCACAAAAAAAGCAAACTAGTCATGACGACAACAACAACAAGGAAGAAGCCACATGTTCTCGTTGTACCGTTTCCACAGTCCGGTCATATGCTTCCACATCTCGACCTCACTCATCAGATTCTCCTCCGTGGAGTTACCGTCACCGTCCTTGTCACACCCAAAACCTCTCATTATCTCGAACCTCTTCGTTCACTTCACTCGTCGGAACATTTCAAAACTCTAATCCTTCCTTTTCCTTCTCATCCTTCTATTCCTTCCGGCGTGGAAACCCTTCAGCAACTTCCTCTCCAAGCTTTACCTCACATGTTCGAAGCTCTCGCTCGTCTCCACGATCCTCTTGTTGACTTCCTCAGCCGTCAAACACCGTCGGATCTCCCTGACGCTATCCTTGGAAGCTCTTTTCTCAGCCCTTGGATTAACAAAGTAGCCGATGCTTTCTCTCTTAAGTCTATTTGTTTTTTACCCATCAATGCTCATTCCATCTCCACTATGTGGGGTCAAGAGGAGAGAGGCTTCTTCGACGAGCTCGAGACTTCCACGACAGAAAGCTACGGCCTTGTCATCAACACTTTTTACGAGCTTGAGCCTGAGTTCGTAGAGAGTGTTAAAACCCGTTTCATGACTCACCACCGTGTCTGGACCGTCGGACCGTTACTCCCCGTCAAAGCAGGCGCTGACCGCGGCGGACAAAGCTCAATCCCGCCGGAGAAAGTCTTGGCTTGGTTAGACTCGTGCCGCGAAGAAAACTCTGTCGTTTACATCGGTTTCGGTAGCCAGATCCGGCTCACAGCAGAGCAAACAGCGGCTTTAGCAGCTGCGTTGGAGAAAAGCGGTGTGCGTTTCATATGGGCAGTGAGGGACGCAGCTAAAAAGGTTAACCCCGGCAACAACTCCGACGATGAAGATGTGATTCCGGCGGGATTTGAAGAGAGAGTGAAGGAGAAAGGACTTGTGATAAGAGGATGGGCTCCACAAACCATGATTCTTGAGCATCCAGCCGTTGGTTCTTACCTGACTCATTTAGGCTGGGGATCGGTTCTTGAAGGAATGGTCGGAGGCGTGATGTTGCTTGCATGGCCGATGCAAGCAGACCATTTCTACAACACGACGTTGCTCGTTGATAATCTAAAAGTTGCAGTGCGAGTTGGAGAGAACAGAGACTCGGTTCCCGACTCGGACGAGCTCGCTAGAGTTTTGGCTGACTCAGTGAAGGAGGATTTGCCGGAGAGGGTTAGGTTGATGAAGCTTCGAGAGAAAGGTATGAATGCCATTACAGAAGGCGGGAGCTCTTACAGCAACTTGGATGAGCTTGTGTCGGTGATTTGTCGTTAATAAAAACGTGATGAGAAATTGTTGCTGTAGCTTGTCATGTGCTGTTTTTATTTGTCCAGCTTCTTCTGGTTTATTCTAGCCATAAATAAAATCCAACCTTGTTTGGAAAAATAACCAATAGAAGCTTTTTTTTCTTTCCCTTATATTAAGACAAACGAGTACGATTTATGATAATCATTTAAAAGAATTAATAAAATAGAGAGGAATTTAAAAAATGAATAAGATAATTAAAAGAAAACAGAATGAAAGGAAAATTTGTCAAACATCCCTAATATATTATTGGGTTTACTTCCGTCAACTACATGAATTTATACGAATAAACCTATTTCTACATGTACTTTTTGGTTCTTTTCTAAGTTACATAAACTGTGTTTTTTTTTCCGTAAACTACATAAACTTAATAAATGATTCCAATTACAAAAATTTTCTTAATGTTTACATGTTAAATAGCTACTAAATCTGGTTATAATTCGAAAATCTAGTTTTATTATCAAAATAAACCCAAATTAAAACCAGATTTTCGAATTAAAACAAGATTTAGTAGCTATTTAACGCATAAACATTAATACAATTTCTGCAATTAGAAGAATTTATGAAATTTGTGTAATTTATGAAGTTTGTGTAATTTATGAAAGAAAAATAAAGAAAGACCCAAAAAGTACAGGTGGAAATAGGTTTAGTCGCATAAGTTTGTGTAGTTGACGGAAGTAAATCCTATATATATATAATTTGTATTTTTACTAAATGTATAATTAATTAAAATATGTAAATATTTTTCTAAATGTGATTTTTTAAAAAATTAGTAATATATGATTTTTAAAGGGCAAATGTCTAAAATAGCACCTTTATAAGTTTTTATTTCAAAAATAGCATCATTAGTTTAAATTTCTAATAATAGCACAAATTTAAGATTAAAATACATTAAAATTATATTTTAATAGAAAAAATTAAACCCTAAATTGGAAATAATGAACCCAAATACAATACTTTAAGTTTATATATAATTTATTTAGAATAAATAAGTATTTTTACATAAATATTTGTGCTATTTTTGAGAATTTAATTTTATAATGCTAGATTTGGAAGAAAAAACTTTAAAAGGTACTATTTTAGTGGATTATTATTTTCATTTTTAAATGTGAAGGCATGTCATTGTACGGACTTGGTTGTGACACCAAGAGATTACAGGTTGAACTTACTGATTGGTACGCGTGGCGAATAAGGAGTGGAGAGATCCTAAATGAAGATGAATATAGACCAACAAACCCACGTGGCCTGTCTTTGTCACTCAATAATTTAGGTGGTATATAGAAGAAAAATACAAATTCACATCATTATTGTTGATCTAACATTTATTTTCATTTTTAATGGATATTAAATTTTCGTATTTGTTTTGATACATCAAATTAAGGTTATGAAAATTTTTGAAACAAATTTTAAACCGTAAGTATAAATTTAGTATATATTTTGCCGTTGGATACTATTTTCCATGCATAAACATAATTGACATGGTCATATATTTCTATATCACCAGGTTACTTTTTAAAACATATTTTGTCTTTCGTGAATATATAATGGAATCCACCTAGTAGACAATGAATTAACATCAACAATCAATATTGGTTAGAAAATGGTGTAAAAATAAAGATAATAGACATGATTAATTAGTACGTCTGCTGAATAAGAGATTAACATAGAAACTAGATTTATACACACATCATGCGAAAAAAAATATTCGTAAATTATAAATATTATTTATTAGTAAATATAAGTTAAATATTTAAATAATTTTAACTTTTATTTATAATTATTTTATATATGTAAATTAAAGAAAAAAATAATTGTTTTTAACGTATTTAATAATATTTTTTGTTAGTTTAATAAAATATATTGATTTTCTAACCATATTACTAACAATAACATATATTATAATTATTCTAGTAATTTAAATCCATTTATATATTTATTTGAAATTCACTGTGATGATGACACGTCAGCATGATATTTCTGTTAATAACACGTTATAATAAAGTTGTTTTATTAAAATGATCCTCAAATAATATATTAGGAATATTGAATCATGAAGGGTTTACTTCTATCAACTACACGAATTTATACGAATAAACCTATTTCCATCCGTACTTTTTGAGTATTTGATAAGTTACATAAACTGTATTTTTCTTCTGTAAACTACATAAACTTCATAAATTATTTCAGTTACAAAAATTTTGTTAATGTTTACACGGTAAATTGTTATTAAACCTTGATTTACTTCAAAAATTTGGTTTTAATTTCAAAATAAACCCAAGTTAAAACAAGATTTTCGAATTAAAATCAGATTTAATAGCTATTTAACGCATAAACATTAATAGAATTTCTGCAATTAGAAGAAATTATGAAGTTTACGTAATTTATGAAAGAAAAATGCAATTTATGTAGTTAAAGCAAAACCCAAAAAGTACAGGTGAAAATAGGTTTAGTCGCATAAGTTTGTGTAGTTGACGGAAGTAAACCCAATCATGAAACATCAAAATCTCTGGTATGTTTCGTTATAAATGGAGAGCATATTGGCTTATATGACACTTTGATTCACCTTTGGTGACAAAGAAGTAACTAATTATGATCTTTGAATTCATTTTAAAAATTTTACTCCTATGTTTTTGTGTCATTCAAAGTGAACACAAGATAATCTAATTATTTATATAAGGTTGGTATAATTCTTTTGCGGAATCTGTTCTGGTACTGGGAGTCTATTCCAAATCATTTGATAAGTATACAACACACACACTTTGATGCGCAGCTAAAGCCGACCACGAATCCTGGGAAAGTCTTCATATATTTACATGTTTACACGTACTTCTAAAATTCATAAGACAAGGAAACACCAAATGCAACTATAATATATTAATCAGAATTATTTTAACAAAATAACCTTATCTTGAAATGTGATTTACAACTATGTCACGCTGATGTGTCACACTATTAGAAATTTTAAAATAAATATTATATAACACATAATTTAGTAGAGTATTTATATAAATTGCCATTATACGATATATTATATGTAAATCCCTAATATTGTATTCTGTCATAAAATGTAAATATAATATAAAACAAAAAATAAATTTTGAAAAATTAGTCAAACAAAATATAAAACAAAAGTTTTGTTTAATTGAATATTTATCATATGTATATTTTTATCCAAAATAGATACAATTTAAATCTATTTGTATAATCTGATTTTATTATCTATTTCATTTTCGTAATCAAATTAAAATATTTAATAAAATTACTTTAAATATGAGATATATTATATATATATATATTTAATTTAAATTAACAAAATAAATAAATAATTATTATTTGTAAATATATTGTCCACGCAAGTCGTGTGTCAAAATCTAGTTTGTTGGATACAATATTCAATTACAGTGGATTATTTTGGTACGTAGACTGAAACAGATTCATAGCAAATTAAATTTTATCAAATTTGTTTTTGTTTTTAAAATCTAATATTTCTATAAAAAACTATAAAATATGTTCAAACTTTTGATTGTATAGATTATGAACAAGATCCGGTTTTTAATGAACCGGATGTAATTACTAAATATACAAAGGAATACATTTAGGTGTTTAATAGAGACTAATGTGAAATTAGATGCAAGACAATTCGAACAATAAAAACATCTATAATTAATTTAGTTCTTTTATTTACTTATATATGTTAATATATATATGAAGATACAATGAACTAATGATTTGAGTTTTATATAAGTTGGGAAAGAGTATAAAAAAAATCCAAATTGTTTTCGAAAACATATTATTTTTATTTTATTATAATTTATTGAAGCTCAATATTTTAAACAAAAAGATTGATGGTAAATGAGTCTGGTTAGGATTATGATAAATATTTATTTTCAAATAATAATTAATGTTATTTTAAAATTTAAATTTAAAACTGTTATATTTAAAATAAAGTTAAATTCTTTGTTATTTTAAAATATTATTCAAAAATATATAGAAAAAATGTATTGAACTAATGAGTTTAGTTTTCATGTAAGTTAGGGTAGAATATAAAACATAAATCCAAATTGTTTTCGAAACATATTAAATATATACGAGTTTTAAACATATTAAAACACATTAATTTTAAATAATTAAGATCTTATCATCTTAATGCAAACAATACTTTTCCAAAAAAAAAAAATAAGGGGATACCTCAATTAATCTCACCATTTTAATATGTGAATTTTTTTTCTTCTAAGAATCAAAATAATAAATATTATAGACTTCCCTTTGTAGTTTTTTAGATTAATTTTTCCTTTTTTTAAGATAATTTTTCTTCTTTTTTTTTAGGTTAATTTTCCTTTTTTTTGTATAGGTTTATTTTTTTCCTTTTGTAATGACTAACATTTAATTTTGTCTACTAAAAAATCAACTCGATATATCATCTGAATCGCGAACTCAGCGACTCGGAATCTACAAATTCTCGATCAAACTATCGAACACCGTTTCCTTGCTCCTTAAAGTTATCTACTTCCCTTGCGATTCTCTCTCTCCTATAAAGCAGGAACCTTTTTCTTCTTGCAACCTAAACCCTTCTTTGTTTGCCCAGCGACAAGGCAAGGTAAGAGTTTCCCCTGATTCCTCTAAATCCCAAGTCTTTAAAGGTGGGAGAGGGTGAAGTTTCTCTTGGGATTTCGCCGATCATGGATTCTGAGGATGACATGCTTGATTCCCACCATATGGAATCGGGAGAAGATGATTTTTACAGCGACGATTACAACGACATGGATAATGCTGATGAACCAGATTACGGGTTCGTTGAGGAAGATGTGGAAGATTCCGCCATGATCGCCTCTCATCGCTCTCAGGTGGGTTTGATTGCAATATTGCCTCTTTCGTCAATCTCTACGAGTGGCTCGTTTGGGTTTAATTTTCTTTATGTGTTTACTACTTGTTCTGTGTTTCTTGCTTTTGCACCCGGAAATTTTTGGAAGCTGATTGTTTCTCCTTCCGTAGTATATATAATGGGGTTATGGCTCTTTGTTGACTACTTCATTGGATAGTAAGCAATTAATGGTCGTTAAATTTTGGATTTTTTTGCCGTTTTGAGCTCACTATAGTCTTTAGCAGTTCACTTTCTTATTTGTTCCGGCTTTAACGGGAAATCCTAAGCTTTAAGAAGGTTTCTTTTGTTAGACGTTTACTGTTTTTCATGCAATATGCCTAGTCTTCTACGTGATAGCATGGTAGACCAAGGGAATTTAGTTTTCTTGATTGAATTGAGTCGCTAGTGACAGCTTTCTTATACCTACAAGTGGAATTATGGCATGCCTGGCAGTTCTATACCTGTTTATTAGTGTTATTTCACGTCTGCTCATATTTTACTGTGACTGTTGACTTAGTGTAGTTGTATGATATATGCTTTCAGAAAAGTTATGTTGTTCTCAAGGAAGAAGACATTCGCAGGCATCAGAAGGATGATATTGGACGAGTTTCCATGGTCCTTTCCATAACCGAGGTCGAAGCGAGCATTTTGCTTGTTCACTATCACTGGTAAATTCCCTTGACGTTTATTGTGTGATTTTGTTATCGATCTCACTATTTCCTATGTTTTCGGTTATATATTATCTGCGACATTGTAGATTGTAGATCGTCAAATTGTTTGGAAACAACATTTCTCTTCTATGAGATTGTTTTAATCTGCTGCTATGGACTCTATAGATTCTTTGAGAACATATATTCATGTCCACACTTGTGGGTTTTCTCTAGTTTCCTAATGCACTAAAAATGTGTCATTTTAGGAATGTTAGTAAAGTTCATGATGAGTGGTTTGCGGATGAGGAGAGAATTCGGAGAACTGTTGGCATATTGGATAGACCTATTGTTCCAATCCCTGATGGCGAAGTAATTCCTTTGATTTGCACTCAGAATTGTTTTTCTATATTTCTGCTCTGTAATTCATGTTTCACTGACGCATGATTCGATGTTTAGCTTACATGTGGAATATGCTTTGAATCCTTTCCTCCTGAGGACATTGTATCGGCTACCTGTGGTCATCCTTTCTGCCCTACATGCTGGACTGGTATGTCATGTGTTCTTTATTGTTTTTCCTTAGCATCTAGAGATGCTTCCATCTGTGGATTTTTTCAGGAATGGGATGGATTTATCTGAGTGTATATTTAGTTAGCATTTCGGTTACACAGTTTCAAAAATAGTTACCTTGAATAAATTGTTAAGCTTGGTTTCTTCCATGCCTTAAATGTTTGGTATTAAGTTTTATATTCTGTTATTCTGTTAAAACATTTTTTCTGATACCTTTCCTTTCATACTGTACACTTATAGGTTATATCAGTACAACCATCAATGATGGCCCGGGATGCTTGATGCTAAAATGTCCGGATCCTTCTTGTCCTGCTGCTGTTGGTCAAAATATGATTGAAAATTTGGCTTCTGAGGAAGACAAAGACAAGTATTATAGATATTTTCGTAGGTCTTATATTGAAGACAACAAAAAGGTAAGGCGTCAAAATTAACTTATATCAGACTGCCTAACCTGTCACAAGGAACAGAAACTGCTTGCTGCTCTTGCCTGTATTTTTAATTCGCGTATTAGACGCAAACCTTTAATTAAAGCTTATTTTGTAACAAATTAGTAGTGTTTATAGAATATCCTTTCTGTTATTTAACTATTTTTTCCTATTGTCAACCTTGTATGGATTGGCTGCCATGTTTTCTTCTTGTACTAAATCTGAATTATGCCAACTTTCTTCATTCCCTTCCTTTGAGCAGTCTATATTCTCTTCTGTTCATATTAATGACTCTGATATGGTGCTTGTCTAGTTCTGATGTTGCTCCCATTTTTTCTCTTCTTCAGATGAAGTGGTGTCCTGCCCCAGGATGCGAACATGCAGTTGATTTTTCTGCTGGTAGTGGCAGTTATGATGTTACCTGCTTGTGTTCACATAGCTTTTGTTGGAATGTAAGTTATTGGAGTCAAAACCATCTACTTTATTTCCCTGGAGTATTTAATCATTTTGGTTTATCTGTGAAAATTGATAAATCTGACATTCCAGTGCACTGAAGAGGCTCACCGTCCTGTGGATTGTGACACAGTTGCACAATGGATACTAAAGAACAGTGCTGAATCTGAAAATATGAATTGGTATATGCTACTTTATTCGTGTTCATGCATCCTCATCTTCTGGTTATTTCTATCGTATATGTCACATAAATATGTTTAAACCACTGGAGCCATGTCATTTCTCTTGAATCTTCCATTTTTATTATATTGCTTGCTAAGCAAATTTGCCTCATATCCAGGATGCTTGCCAATTCAAAGCCTTGTCCAAGGTGTAAGCGGCCAATTGAAAAGAATCATGGCTGTATGCACATGACATGCACATCACCTTGTAGATATGAGTTTTGCTGGTAATGCTTTGTCCCCATCTTTGAAGATTAGTTTGCTGTTACTCTTTCTATGCAATGTTGGATTGCAAGCTTGTTACTCTCTGATGTCTTAGGATTTAAATTTGTGATGGAAGTGCAAGAAGCGCTAATGAATGTAAATCTATATGAATCTTTAGGCTTTGTCTTAATGCGTGGACAGAACACGGGGAAAGAACTGGTGGTTTTTATGCCTGCAATCGGTATGAGGCGGCCAAGCAAGAAGGATTGGTAGGGCCTCTTGTTCTTATTTGCTCATTCGTGGTGGTGTTGTGTGCAAGCACTTGAGCTGATAGTTTTCAATATTGTTTTGTTGATATCAATTAATTTTTTTTTGTTTTAGTATGATGAGGTTGAAAAGAGGCGAGAGATGGCAAAAAATTCGCTAGAGAGATACACTCATTATTATGAACGCTGGGCAAGCAATCAATTGGTATGCTTTTTATACTTAGGCCTTGAGGAACTTGAAAGCTTGAAGTTGTATACACGCTAATTTAGTTACCATCATAAGATATAGAATAAGGGATATCTTGATTAATCAATTGTGAGCAAATCTGTACTGCTGCTAGGAATATCTGTCAGCAAAACCAAAAACTATTACTATACCAGAGCATTACAAGACTGAAAAAATTGTAGCATGTTGAAGCAAACTTAGATTATCCATTTGCTTTCCATTGTTGCGGGCCCTAGCTTTCCTGGACTATGAAAATGTGAATCATGTTAGGGCGTGGTTAAGTAATTGCTCTTCCGGCCTGTTTCTTCTAGGTTGTAATGTGAACCAACTAATGTAATTTTCTAGTCACGTTCCTTTAGACATAAATTTCTACCCCTAAGGGATGTTTTGTGTGTTACCATCATATATATATATATATTTACTTTTTCAATTGGTTTGGCAGTCAAGGCAAAAAGCTATAGGGGAACTGCAAAAAATGCAATCGGTGCAGGTAAGAATTGTCAATCCTACTTATGCATGTGGGCATTTATATAGAATTTTGAACGTAAGGAGGTTTTTGGCAGTTTCTCACATGCTGTTGCCAATCTTTTCTCATTGTTCTGTTAGCTTGAGAAACTTAGTGACATCCAATGCACACCAGAATCTCAGCTCAAGTTCATCACAGAAGCGTGGCTTCAGGTTAGCAGCTATAATATTTAAATAACTGTGAGATTCATGTATAACACATCCCTCTGAATGTTCCTTGTTTAATTATACGTTTGCAGATCATTGAATGCAGACGGGTACTGAAATGGACATATGCATATGGGTACTATCTGCCTGATCAATCTAAGCGACAGTTTTTTGAGTATTTGCAAGGTCGGCACTCTCACTTGTAGATTTGGCTGGAATAGTTAGTTGTGTCAGTGAATCATTGAAGTTGAAATTTCTCTTGATGATCTAATCAGGGGAGGCTGAGTCAGGTTTGGAGAGGCTCCACAAATGCGTAGAGAAGGAATTGGAGGTGTTTCAAACTGCTGAAGGCCCTTCAGAAGATTTCAACCAGTTCCGGACAAAATTAACTGGTTTGACCAGGTATCTATTGTCTTTTGAACATCTATTGGGCTGTTTGGTACAGAACAGGAAAAAGGCATCATATTTAGAGATAGATCATTTATAGAATTGGGTCGACTTTAAAAAGTCCCTACAGTCATAGGTTTGTGCTACATTCAGATGGATTGTTGCATTTGTAGTCAGCTAACCTCAGTGGTTTCTTCCGTGTATAAACAGCATAACAAAAACCTACTTTGAAAATCTGGTGAAAGCTCTGGAGAATGGTCTTGCTGATGTGGATTCGCAAGCGGCTAGCAGTAAATCAACAAACTCTGAATCTTATAGCAAGACAAAAGGTGGTGAGAAAGGTAAAGGAAGTTCCAATAATGGCGGATCCAGCAGAAGCCCAGATGATAACTGAGATCTCTCAGGTTTCAGTTACATCCCTCTGTATCTCTCGTGTTGCCACAGTCTCATTAAGAAGGAAAAAAAGTTTAAGACTTTTAAGAGTTCAGCAAATTGGAGCAATGTTTGGGGGTTTACTATACTTTTCATTAGCCTCCTATGAATTTGAAGGCTGTTGAGGCATACGACTGCAGGCACAAGTGAACTTTCTATTTCTCTCTCTCTGTCTGTCTTGTCTGTCTGTCTTGTCTGTCTGTCTTAAGGGGTTAATATAGTTTTTCGTTGCTATAAATATTGTACAGTATAAAAGAATCTGCACATTCTTACTTTGGCTTTTGATAGCCTTGCTGTGCTAAGCTCATTATCGGCAAATGAAACTGCAATCTCGTATTTAAAAGTTTCCTCCAGTTCAAGTGCAAATAGTACCTTCTTGTGTTAGTCTCTTTAATCTACTTTAATCTTATATTAATTGCTTGCAATATTGAATCCAAACACCCCTTCCCCCACAAGTTATAGCTTAGATTTAGAGAGAAAAAAAAGTAAGAAAAATCAAACAAAATTTGCATACTCAATGCAATGGCCAACTATTTGCTTTGTGTTTCTCTGAAGCTTATTTCCTTTTTTAAATTCTCCAAGAAGTTAGTGTGTGGTGTTTCATCATCTACCATCGAATGATTGTGGTGGGACGAATAAGAACTTAAATGTGTATGTCCTACTTCTCTTTCTATGAATCATCAATAAGCAAGTTCCGTTAAAGACTGTTGCAGAATCCCAAGGAATACTAAGGAAAGTGCAGAGAACATCCAGAAGAAAGTTTGAAAAGAAGATTCTTCTAGTTATTGTTGAAAGTTGCAAATCTGTGATTGTATACTTTTAAGTGATTATTCTGAAAATAGGTTTAGAGATAATTCAAGAATCTTCCAAGGTTTTTCCATTAAAAAGCAAGTGATTTGGAGTCATCTGCCTTGTAAATTTTCTTGTTTTGTTAGCAACGACAAGAAGTCAATCTCCTTTATAAGGGAAGAAGTAAATGATATTCTATGTATAGAGATTATCTACAAATGTGTTTTGACTACGTGAGTCGAGAGGAAACAGTAGTGATGCCTGACGTGTAAAATCCCACGTTGGGTTATGGTCATCGCCTTAATTTTAAAGTTCGGTGTTTTACCTTCGGAATAAAATGAGAACATTGACTGTACTTTGTAAATTAAAATTTGGGGCTATTTAATGAAATGAAGTTTATGGGGTTACTATGTGATATATGATAAAGTCTGGGAAGTAGATTCAAAATAATCCAAACTTGTTAGAATATCCACGGACTAGGAGTGGTAGGGATAAAGATATTCTGACGTCCAAACAGGGAGTGGGGTAGAAAATTTTATTAAAGCAGCAGCCGGAAAAAAAAACGTTCGAAGAGAAAAAAAGAAAAAAAGAGGGAGAAGAGCAACGAAGACGGACCTGCAAATTCTGCAGCTTCCACGGACACTTTTGATCCTTTCTCTCTTTTCACTTTCTGCAATCTTTAGGTTTCGCGTCTTTATCTTAGCATCTATCAGTTAGTCTTGCTCGATTTTGCATTATCTTCGTTCATCGCTTTAGTTGATTGTCTCGTTGAGTTCTAAGGCTAATGCAATCGGATAAACAGTCGGTATAGCTGTTAATAAGCAGTCATCTGTTCTCCGTTCTGTACAGGAATCGTATCTTTAATTGAAATGATCATTTCAAGCTTCAGTTCTAGGGTTTGCTTCGAGATTTTCATTGGTTTGCTTGGAGGTTTAGTGGCTTCCTCTTTGGGATTTTTTTCTATGAATGCATGTCTATTTGGAGTTAGCCTACCAAGATAGGGCGTGGCTATGAGAGAATTTTAGCTGTGTTCTATTTTGTAATGTGAGATATTATTTGTCTGAATTGTGCTTGTATATGAGTGATGGCTGTAGCTTACAGACCTTTCAGAAACGTATTACGTATTTAGTGGTATATGATACTCTCTCAGAGTTGTAAACTAAAAAGCGATATTTTTCATCCGGTAGAAAGTGCACCCTGTATTGTTGTTTTTGAAAACTATTATTATGTGGAAACGTGAACTGTAAATCTTGATTTTGTAGTTTATGGAAGGAGTAAGTCAAAATCATCAGAGGTAGCATTTCCCTATGCATCCGAAGCGATCAAGTCAAGGAGATGGCTCAGTCACTAAGCCAGTTAGAACCAGCGATAGGCTTAGGAGGAGGCCCAAATTGTATGGTCGCTCATACTATTACTACACACCAAACATATTGCATAATAGGAAAAGAAACACCAAGACAAGAACGGCAGCATCGCAGATCGCAAAGATGCTGCATAACGGGAAACGTACAGCACGTACATCAAATGCTACAGTAAGCATTTCATGCTTCTTCCAATGCTACTGCATCACTAGTATAATATCTGGCCCTTCATCTTGCAAATGGCAGTCATTGGATGTCATTGAGTCCATTTATGTGAATAAGTGGGAAGAGGCTATTAAGTTTGGTCTCTGATTATTTTCTTATACAGCCTGGGTTTGGGCTTTATATACTGGATATCCTTGGTTGTTATGTGTTGCACCCTTACATTTGGTTATGCATTTCAATTTTTCTGTTTAGCAGTGCTTGGTTATTGAACATTTTCTTAAGAATGCTATACTCAGCTAAGCGCATTAAGAGTTTTGCTCCTCTTTTAAGTAGATGTCAGCTTCTAATTGAGGTGCCTATTATTTCTGCTATGAAGTTCTTGTCTGTTAACTATTCACTTTGGAGAAGCTGATCATTATTGTCCAACAATAATGTATTTTGTCTTATTAGTTGCTTTTTATGCATACCCTTTATCTTTAGTCTGATTAAACTGGAACGCTGATAGCATTGCTAATGATGTACAGCCAGTTGCATCTGACCTTCGCCGCTCCACGAGGAAGAGAAGGATTTCTGTAAATCTTGAAGACTATACAGACAGTTCCGGAGCAGAGGATGAGGATATGATGGTCAGGATATTGTCCTCTTAAAATAGCCTACCTTTCGATTATGAAACTTTAAATTATTTTATAAGTACTGTGGTCTGCCCTGTGATAATGAGTTCCTGACTTTTTTTTTCAGAGTCCTGCATATCGAACTTTGAGGAGTAGAGTCAATAATGGAATTCATCAAAATTTCTCAACTTCGAAAGGTAGAAAGAAAATGGAAACTGAATTGGCACCACGTCGTGAAGGTCTCCGTCCTCGGCGTTCAAAGATGATTGCTAATAAACGACTGAAAACAGAATCTGGCGTCAATCAAGATACATCAGAAGAGAAAGATGCCCAAGAGGAAACCGAGAATGGGAATGAATTAGATGACCATGATGCAGATGATGGTGAAAATGAGGTTGATGGTGAAGATGAGGGTAATGGAGAAGATGAAGAAGAAGAAGAGGAAGAGGAAGAGGAAGAAGATGGTGATGATGATGAAGAGGGTGATGAAGAACAGGAGGGAAGAAAGAGATATGATCTGCGAAACCGTGCTGAAGTTCGTAGGATGCCTAAAGAAGAAATTAACAAGCAACAACAACCTAGATCTCCTCGGAGAGTGTTGCATCAAGGCATGGGCACCAGGGTTGGAAGGGATGTTAGGAGAGGTGGGTCTCGGCCTCAAAAGAGGCATCGCGGTACAAGAACAGATGATTCAGATGATTCTCTTCTTGTGGATGAGTTGGACCAGGGCCCTGCAAATCCCTGGGCTCGAGGTGGAAACAGATC
Source organism: Pugionium cornutum (assembly GCA_018901935.1). Taxonomy (NCBI): domain Eukaryota; kingdom Viridiplantae; phylum Streptophyta; class Magnoliopsida; order Brassicales; family Brassicaceae; genus Pugionium; species Pugionium cornutum. Next base: position 1,580,905 of record CM032155.1, on the reverse strand, counting down.
TGGACCACCATGGCTATTTGGGGGTTTGGACATGTACGGGTCAAGTTCATTGGGGTTGAATGTTGGAGCTTCTGGTTGGGGTCACCAGAGTGATGGGTTGGCTGCATTAAGTTCCGGAGTTCAGACTGCTGGGCCAAGCTCTAAAGGAGGTGCAGATATTCAGCCATTGCAGATTAATGACAATATAAATTTTGATGACATTGGTGGGCTTTCGGAATACATTAATGATTTGAAGGAAATGGTTTTCTTTCCGTTGCTGTATCCAGAGTTCTTTGCAAGTTACAACATAACTCCTCCCAGAGGTGTCTTGCTGTGCGGTCCTCCAGGCACTGGCAAAACACTGATTGCTCGAGCATTAGCATGTGCTGCTTCAAAAGCTGGACAGAAAGTTAACTTTTATATGCGAAAGGGTGCTGATGTCCTTAGCAAATGGGTTGGCGAGGCTGAGAGACAACTAAAGCTACTCTTTGAGGAAGCTCAGCGAAATCAGCCTTCCATAATCTTTTTTGATGAAATTGATGGTCTTGCTCCTGTAAGATCTAGCAAACAAGAACAAATACATAATTCTATTGTTTCCACTTTGCTGGCGCTGATGGATGGCCTTGATTCTCGTGGTCAAGTTGTTCTCATCGGAGCAACAAACAGGGTGGATGCAATAGATGGAGCGTTACGCCGACCTGGCAGATTCGATCGGGAGTTCAATTTTTCTTTACCAGGCTGCGAAGCACGTGCCGAAATATTGCATATTCACACTCGTAAATGGAAGCATCCTCCGACTAGGGAGCTGAAAGAGGAACTGGCAGCTAGTTGTGTAGGGTATTGTGGTGCGGATTTAAAAGCTTTGTGCACTGAAGCTGCTATTCGTGCTTTTCGTGAGAAATATCCACAAGTATATACCAGTGATGATAAGTATGCAATAGATGTTGGGTTGGTTAAGGTTGAGAAGAGCCACTTTGTAGAGGCAATGTCAGCTATTACTCCTGCTGCCCATAGGGGGTCTGTTGTGCAGTCCAGGCCACTCTCTCCGGTTGTATTGCCATGTTTACATCGACACCTCCTTGAATCTATGAGCTTAATATCAGATATTTTTCCCTCGTCAGCCATGTCATCAGAATTGATCAAGTTGTCACTGCTGTCATTTGGATCTGCGATTCCTCTCGTCTATCGCCCCCGTCTTCTGCTGCTTGGTGATGAAGGAGTTGGACTGGTAACTGCTAGTCGTTTCTTGTGATTATGTCAGAAGGCTTTATTATGAACTGAATTCACTTGTTAACCTAACAGGATCACCTTGGGCCTGCGATTCTACATGAGCTAGAAAAATTTCCTATTCATTCCCTGGGCCTTCCATCTCTTCTTTCGGATCCTAGTGCAAAGACCCCGGAGGAGGCGTTAGTACATATATTTAGTGAAGCTAGGAGAAAAACACCGTCAATACTTTATATACCGATGTTCAATAATTGGTGGGAAAATGTAAGTGTGTTTTTACTATCTAAATTCATTTTGCTGTAGTTACTTTGGGAAATCATGATAGCATGTGATATAACGTATTAGATTGTCATGTTGGTTGTAGCAATAATTGCCTTGAGTTTTACGGTTGCCAGTCTGATGATTTTGATTGTGATGACTGCAGGCGCATGAACAGCTTAGGGCTGTATTTCTGACTTTGTTAGAAGAATTGCCATCAAATCTCCCCATATTATTACTTGCTACATCTAATGGTGAATTATCTGACATGGAAGAGCAGTCAGTATTTAACAATCGATCTGTGTAAGTTGATGCTCTACTTGTAATCGCATTGTCCAGTATCACACCAAAGCTTTTCGTACTAGCTTTTCTTTTGGTTTTCCATAAAAGCTGGTAGGTGACTCTTTGATCAAGAGCTTAAAGTTTTTGACTAGGTTTTTAGTAAAGTGTGATACTGTGCGAGCTTGTTCTGAAAGCTAGTCATCCATTCAGTGTTAGAAGGCATGCATCTCAGTTGCATGTATGTTAGACTCGAGTATAAATATGAATCTATTGATGCTTACATATGTTGTCCAAGTTGATGTTTTTGGTTTACTGATCACCTTAAGCTTCCTAAGACAAGGCAAGTAATGAAGATAAAGTGTTGAACTTGTATAAAATATTTGACAAATTACACGGAACATATGGCATTTCTAAGAATTGGTACTTTTTTTTTATTGGTACTTTCATACGTCAACTTAGCATACTTTCCTGAAAAATCTGATTATAGATTTTTGCTTCATTCTTTCTGTTCGTGAAACAGCCCTCACGCTTGTGCTTTATTACTTAGTTTCTTAGAATGTGTACATTTGCTTTCAGCTATACTGTGGACAAACCATCAAGGGAAGACAGGTCTTTGTTCTTTGACCGTTTGATTGAAGCTGCTCTCTCAGTCATTTCAGGCTTAAATGGCAAACCTGATGGAGCACAACCCCTTCCAGAACTTCCCAAGGTTCCAAAAGAACCTAGTGGTCCAAAACCCGCAGAAATAAAAGCCAAGGTGGAAGCAGAGCAACATGCCCTTCGACGATTGCGTATGTGTCTCAGAGATGTTTGCAACAGGTAAATGTGTATGGACCCTCGTTTTGAATAAACATCCATGCAAAGTGTGTTCTCGACACATGATCTTCTGGTAACTGAAGACCTACTGCGCAGAAGTCCCAAATGCTCTCTTTATATCTTTAAGCTCGTGTGATAGAATAATTTATTTGTAGTTTAGGTGCATTTGGAAACAATTACTGAGATAACCTGATTTTGGAAAACCTTCCATATTTGGTCTCTGTTTCTTTTTTTTAGAAAAAAAAGCTTGATAACACGGTATTGAAAGGCTAGCAGTTAGGTCATGTCGAAACTTTATTACTGTCATCCTTATAATTAGATCAAGAAAGCTTTTTACTTTTTGCCACCTAGAGGCCTATAGATGAACAACTTTGGATACAACAGTATTAAATTTAGCTTGCAAATCGTACATTTGGTGGTAGCTTTGCCGAGTCTATCATGTTGGGAGTCTTCTTGGATATTCGAGATAAGCCTGTCTAATATCTTGTATTATTGCTCCTTTTTCTATCTGTTTTAACGTGTGGGATACTTTTGCTGTGCAGGATACTATACGATAAACGATTCAGTGCATTTCACTTCCCAGTTACTGACGAAGATGCTCCAAACTATCGCTCAATAATTCAAAATCCAATGGATACGGCTACTCTACTGCAGCGTGTCGACGCCGGGCAGTACCTCACATGTTCACCGTTTTTGCAAGATGTTGATCTCATTGTGAGAAATGCCAAGGTGCATTCCTATTTTACAAATACATCTCTTGTATATGAACGTTGACAATTCAGAATTTAAGGAGAGTCCTAACTCCAAGTGTTGGAGTGTTATTGGTTGGTTTGGAGAAAATCCTTCTAATCATTGTTATTCTGAGGAAATAGCTGTTTTCTTAATCAGAATGAGGTTTGGCTTTTTGTTGGTACTAAAACAGTACCAAGAATGAGACTCTTACCAATGAAGTAATGTTTGGACGGAGGCTGACGTAACCATTTCACGTCATTTATCCAGGCTTACAATGGAGATGATTACGCTGGAGCGAGAATTGTCAGTAGAGCCTATGAGCTTCGAGATGTAGTATGTTTTCAACTTTCTTAGACTGCATAAATAATTTCTCACAAAAAAAATTGCTGCAAGCCTATCCTTCACTATACTTATATCTGGAACCATGATTATCTTATTTTTCAAGGTGCATGGGATGCTGTCTCAGATAGACCCAGCATTGCTAACATATTGTGATAAGATCGCCGCTCAAGGTGGTCCTTCACAGATACCCGATGATCTGAGTGGATCTATCCTTGGTTTAGCTCCTGTGGTGCAGATGGGAACTATTACTAGAGCCAGTGCCCGTCTTCGAAATGTGCAGCCCGAGGTTAATTTAGATCGAGATTATGAAGGTCTTAAAAAGCCCAAGAAAACCGTGGAGGCTGGCTGCACAGGTAATGCCAGTTTTGTTTGTGTGTTTAACGTGTGAAGAATCAAAACTCGTAGGTGGCATTTGGTTTCGGTAAATGATTTTGAGTTATAGAACAATTCTTGATAATGAGACTTCTAATTACATGTGTATGTGTGTGATGAACAGATTCAGCTGCAGATAAATCGCAACACCATGATTCAAGGGAAGAGATGACATCTCCAGAAGCAGCCAACTCAAACGCATCGGCTCCATGTTCAGCAGATGGTGATAAAGAAGACCAAAGTGAATTGGTAAGAAAAGAAGAGGCTTGGGGGGAAGAAGCGAGCGGTGAATGTTCCCGAGATTCTGCAAAGTCGGATGAAGTAATATCAAGCGGAATAGAATCTGTAAAGGGGCTATTCATGGAGCGTACTGAAAACTACAGCATTCCGCAGATGGAAAGGCTTTATACTCGAATCATGAAGGGTGTTCTGGAGACTTTGGACAAAGGGCTCCGTGATGATAAAAGCCCTAAGCATTCAATTTTGAGATTTTTGTCGGAATTCGCTCAGCATCAGGCGAATTTCTGAGGCTAAATTAGATTTGCTATAAAAAGAAAATGGGTGAAAGGAACAAATTTTTTATTTCTTTTCTTTTTAAATTCGGATTTTTTTTCTCTGACTGAAAAAGTTGCAAGAACCAAGTAGTAGCAGTCTCTCAGTAAGATCCTTCTTGTAAAGTCGAACTTTGCACTTTTTAAAGCTAAAACAGGATTAAAAGCCATAATTGGTGGACGATTTTAAATATTGGAGAGAGAGAAAAGGATCATCGTGTATACTATCCCACGTCACAAGACAGTACCTTCTCACCATTTCTCTCTCCAATTCTTGTGCTCTTCTTCTGTACACTTGAATTATACAGCTTCATTTACTGGCATCGGATACTGACAGATTTGTTGTCCGAGTTGAATAATCCAGCCAAGACTGTGGAAGTAGTAGAAGAGATCATAAACAGAGGAATGAAATTGGTCTCAGTCGTGCAATTGTTTTGGTACATTCTTCCAGAATGCTCATAACAAATAAAAACCAGAGTTGCATTCTACAGCCTGTTTTACTCATGTTAGAAATTAGTTTGGTTTCTAAGTTGCTCTTGGGTCTCACTAAATCATTAGAAGCTGGCTGTTGTGTTGTGGTGTAACCTAGTTAGCAAGCAAGCCGCTGCAGACTCCCTAGCTTCCTCAGCGTTAGACTTTTCCTCTCCACAGATTGTAAACGCTAAATGACTCTCTTTTATTCTTACTTCAGCTTCAAATCCACCTTTTTGAACAAAGCAACAACATCAACACACAAGTTTTGTGTTAGTAAAAGAGAGCTCAACTACCGATTTGACACATGATCTCAAAGCTTTACCATCTGATGGAGACACGCGATAGTTTGGTAGTACCCAGTTATTTTCAAGACAGATATTATCCAGTTTCTGCAATAAATAGAGGCAATCAATCTTTTTTCTGAAATGATCAAAGTTACCATAACGTTTACCTTACACAAACTACTAGTAGGAGGAAGAGATTCACAGAGCTTCACTCTCTTGTTGCTTTGGCTAGCTGACTTATCAGGTGATTCTTGTAGGATACGCCTCGGGTATGCCTCGTTACAGCACTCAAGTATTGTTTCTAGTTGCAGCTCCCAATCATCTATGACAAGCACGAGAAGAACTTAAGTTCTTGTAAAAACAAATCAATGGCAGAAAGGGAAAGTATATAAACCTTTGATATTCTTGATGTATTTATCACATTTAGCTATCTCGTCTTCTATGTACCGCTGTTGAAGAGCCTGCAGATTAAGAAAATGAGAGCAGTTCTTAGTCGTAAAATAATAATAATAATAACAATATATGCTATGTCCAATGAGTTGCTTTACTGTATGGTGCAACTTTGATCAAATTCTACAGTTATTACCAGTTTATCTCGTTTGCAAAGAAGAATGTTCAATGCAGCTTCAGATAGTGATGCTGCATTAGAAAGTAGAGTCTTCCGTAGCTCCTCAAGGTTTAGGTTAGAGTTAGCAGAAACAGGACCTGCATCAAGCTTAAGAATGCTATTAAGTTTTTCAGCAACAGCTTTCTTCTTCTGGAGACATCTTTCTTTGTGATCCATTAAGTCAGATTTGGCCTGCATTTTACGAAAGGGTGATAAAGGAATACTTAAGTGTACAACTGAGAATATATTTGTAAGTGCAGATTTCAGAATTTACCTCTAAGATACCTTCCTCTCCATTAGAATAACTCTCCTTACGAGGGCTCGTTTCATTATCTACATTCCTAGCCTTCAATGCAAATACGGTCTCCGACTGGACATTGGGTTCCTTTGCAACATTTGTCCTTGCTTTCATGTTACGATTTTGTATTCTCGGAATAGCTTTTCTTTTAGCGGCATTTTTCTTGGCCTGCAATTTCAATTGCAAAGTTACTTTTCTACACTCATATTCCATAACACAATTATCATTAGCAATGCATACATTAGTATCATAATTCCTTTTCAAAGCAGCATTTTCTCCTCTTCCAGGAATGTCAGAAACTTCTGTTTCTGCATCTGCGGTTCCATTGCTTCCGATATCATCGCATACAGCTTCTGCTTCTTTTTCTATCACAAATTCAGTATCTTCTCGCCTGGGGAAAATGTATAAAAGAGAACTCAGAATAGGTGGTAAGAATAACAGCTCCAAAAGAAAAGAAAAAACAAAAGGATGCATACAAACCTCGAAAACCAATCTGCTATAACACTGGCATATGGAAGAACATGAAAATATTCCACTATGGGTTTCGTAGCCCATTCGGAGAAGCTCTTCACAAATAAAGGACCCTGCATACTATTTATGTAGAGAAGAGAAAAAGAGGCTGATTAGGAATATCAATACCTCTTTGAACTTGCAAGCAGAAAAAAGTAGTGACCAATGATACAACCAATGTGAAGTAAAGCAAGTACGAATAAGAGCAGAAAGAGCATTTGCCAGATTTACAAGTTAATCTTTGAATATGAACCATTTTTTTGTTAAGTGACTATAAATCCCTTTGAAGCTGCAGCTAAGGCTTTTCCTTACAATGCCAAAATCCACTTACCAGTCAAGTACTTCTTCCACGGGGATTTCTCCAGATATTTTTTCTTGTGAAGTGCACTTCATTATGTAAAAGCGGGCCGCTGTCTGCTTTTCACTCAAGGAATAGACCAAGTGCCTCTCCAAGATCACAATGCCATTGTGATTAACACCTGAAAAGATTCAAAATTTTAGTAACTTCCACCAGAAATGCTACCATCCAACGCATATAATAAGTCTTTCTAACTAACCTGTGGCTTCCTTTATAGCAGCAAATGCAAGTTTTTGAAAGCTGACCTCTTCATTCTGATCTTCAGCAGCAGTTTTCTCTTTTTCGATGGGTTTTTCAAGTAGTGACCACACACCTTGTGTGATGGAACTGTGTTGCAGATAACAATTCTTCTTCTGTGAGTCAACTAACAAGACTGCAACTTTCCTTATGGGCCACTTCTTCAAGCTAGAAAGATCTGAAGACGCAATCAAGCTCATGGATAAACTACATGCATCCACAATAACCTTCTCCAGCAATAAAGTTTTTTCTGAACCATCATCTCGTACACCTTCACTAGATTCCTTGAAGTGCTGTAGCATAGCAGGCCTCAAAACCGTACTCAAGCTACGGAACGACTTAAAAGACAAACATTCTAGATGAGGATGTTTTCTTCTGTGGTAATAATTGTACAGCAACACAACAGCATGAACCTGAATCAACACCATTTGCAAAACTGAAACTAATGTGACGAAAAGAAAAAGACTAAGAGACAAAACAGAAAAGCATTGCGATCTTAGATGTCTAATTAGAGCAAATCGGAAGACTAGTGAGAGATACCAAGAGACTAAGAAACTTTAGAAATCACCTGCTTCGCAACAGATTCCCGGAGAGTCTTCGAAGGAACATCACTTGGTGAAGGTTTAAATGGAAGTAAAGGGTCGACTAAGTTTTCTAACAGGGCTCGAATGGCGTCCTCTGTCGGACAAGCCTCTGAGGGTTCAGTCTTTGTGAGCGGCAAACAGAAATCTTCCTCCTTCTCCATGATCTCAATCACAAAGGGGAAAGATTCACTGCGTTAAACGTAAGAGTGAGAGAAAATCAGAAAAAAAAATTGCAGAATAGACCTCAAAAGAGCTGATTTTCATGTAAGATAACAAAAAGGCAAAACAGATTTAGTAGAAAAATAAACGTCTCAGTAAAAAGAAATCATCGACACACTGGAGAGAAGAAAGTGCAGAGGAAGTATATAGACTTGATTAATAAAACAACAAGCGAGAACGAGCATAAACGATCAAATGAGAAGATAAAGTTGAGATATATTTTTTTCTTCGGGAAGTGTGAAACTTTACCGGGAAAGGAAACCCTAGATTAACGTATTCGGCAATAAGAAGAAGAGTAGAAAAACAATCGAAATTGCGTCAGCAAGGAGATGAAGAGCCTATAAACTTCGTCTGTTGTATTCTGCTCCTTGACTTTTTCTTTTTCCTATTTTTGCATTTTAATGAAATTCGAAAAGGCGCCAATCCCCTTTCGTTTTAAATGGGCGTTACTGTAATACTATGTCTCTTTTAAGGGTATTTCAGGTATTACACTACAACATTTGATGTCCATTTGCAGTAGTTTTATAGGATTAAAACTTTGTTAACAAATTCTTAACGACTCTAAAACAATAAACTGAACATAGCATTATTTTAATTATAATATGCTTTTTGTAAGTAAAAATGCCCGTATAGCTCAGTGGTAGAGCGTCAGTCTTGTAAACTGAAGGTCCGTAGTTCGATCCTGCGTGTGGGCATTTTTTTATAATCCCAAACCTTTATATATATTTGGGTCTACTTACGTCAACTACATGAATTTATGCGAATAAACATATTTTCATGTGTTTTTCTTCCGTAAACTACATAAACTTCAGAAATTATTCTTATTACAAAAATTTCGTTAATGTTTACACGTTAAATAGCTACTAAATCTGGTTTTAATTCGAAAATCTAGTTTTATTATCAAAATAAATCCAAATTAAAACCAGATTTTCGAATTAAAACAAGATTTATTAGCTATTTAACGCATAAACATTAATAAAATTTATGCAATTAAAAGAATTTATGAAGTTTGTGTAATTTATGAAAGAAAAATACAATTTATGTAGTTAAAGAAAAACCTAAAAAATACGGATGGAAATAGATTTAGTCGCATAAATTTGTGTAGTTGACGGAAGTAAACCATATATTTTGTTTCCTGTCACCAACAATAACGCGAAGGTACAAATCACTAGACCAAACCATTCATAAACTTAACGGACCGAAACGTGCAATTTTTCTCCGAAACCGAGCCATGCTGCACTATGTTGGATCGGTTCGATTCGGTTAGTACATAATTTACAATTTTGAACACCGTTGATAAAAACATTTAACCAAACATCTTGTTACATGTAAACAATTATATTACATGACAAACGAACCCTAAGTCGTGAATCCAGCTCTGCATACGACCGATTGGAAAAACAATCCCATGACCTTTAAAGGCGAGCAATAGCTTGTCCACTACGACACAGCCCTCGAACAAATGGGACACAATGTCTTAGTACAACTTTGAAGGTTTAATTATTCAAATAATCATGTTCATATATACATCTAGTTTCCTCTTTATCTTAGGTTATCATATACATAATCTTGTGTGTTCTAAAAATAAAAAAAATCCAACGAAAAACCAAACGATAACGACTCTTCATATTTTTCATGTATTTTGGACTAGACTCTTCAAATCCATCATTTAGCTAACTTTATTTTGGATTAGACTTCATTACTCTATGAAACTATTTGGTCTTCACACATTTACAAATTTAAACACATGCAATTTAACGACCTCGTTATAATAATTAGAGTATTGTTATACTCATATTGTTAGAGATTTTATAAGCACAAATTACATTCATTAGAGTATAACTGGAAGAACGATTAAGCCATTTTCTTCAACGTTTCTCTGGTGTTACCAAACTGTCTTTGACTTTATCCGAATTAATATACATAAATTAAACCAAACACATATATCAATCAAACAAGTCATCGTTCTTTTGTCTTCAGTCGGTTCACAACCAAACCAAACCCAACTGATCACTGATTTTGATTGTTTTTTTCCAGCTTTTGTTAGGGATTCGTTTAAGGCTTGTGTTTTTGCCTATTGTATTATTTTCGAAATAATATTAAAATTAAACAAACGTTATAATTTCATAGTGATAAGTAAGAATTTTAGTCTGCACAATTAGAGACGTTACTGCAACAAGTTCTACACAGATTCAACGAACCTAATCAGCATTGTTTCGGAAAAGAAGAAATGGCCAGGATTCGCTGCAAAAATAGAAGAGATTGAAGAGCTACAGACAAAATATCCTAATTTCTCCTTGCATCATGTAGATAGGGAGAAAAACGCTCACGCGAACACACTAGCAAAACAAGCCAGAAGAAAGAACTCGATCTTCAAACAAATTAACACTTCGATACCGTTTTGATTCGAAGATTCAAATAACGTATTCTAATCAAAAAGGATTATGGTGTTAACGAAAGTGATAAAAAAAAAAGAATTTTAGCCAAACCAAGCAAAACTGAAAACTTATCTTATCTTCAACTTTTGCCAAAAGTTACAAAATAACAGCCAAATGTTTTATTCAGGTGTGCAAATTATCGCAATAGAAAAGAAAACACACAAAAAGCCAAAAGTAGAAACGAAAAAGCGATGACTTGGTGAAGATATCAATGTCTGTGACTTCTATGTACAGCCCTATTCTCTCTCTCTCTCTGCTCCTTATCCCCAAAATCCCCAAACTTTAGGTTTCCAAAATCTCAACAACTATTTCGATATGATTTCTATTCTGCTGCCGTCCATCTCCGCCTCCCTTCGGAAATTTCCGCAGAGTCTCATGTAGCGTTTCTATTTCACATACCTCTGGATTATACAACTTCTCTTGCTTTTAATGGCGTCAACGCCGCCACACTGCTCAATCACTGCCAACAAACCTTATCAAAGCAATCCTTACCCTCAAAATCAGCTCAAGAACCATCGTCAAAACCCTCATCCACCCAGATACCACCGTCCATGGGCGCCGCAGCGTTTCTCTCCCTCTTCGCTTGGCGGTGGAAGCAGAGGCAGAGGCAGTGCAGCTTCACCGTCTTCATCGGCTGCCGCTGCCGCTGCAACTGCTGCTACCGGTCAACTTTCACAGGCTCCTGCCTGCTTCCCTGCTTTATCACCTCTACAGACCCCGAAATCGGATCTCTCTCCGGATTTTTCCGGTCGTCGTTCGACCCGATTCGTCTCTAAGATGCACTTTGGGCGACCCAAAACCGCCATGGCAACGCGTCACAGCTTGGTTGCAGAAGACGCGCTTCATCACGCTATCCAGTTTTCAGGGGACGACCAAGGGCTTCAGAATCTTCTATTGAGCTTCGAATCTAAGCTTTGTGGCTCCGACGATTACACTTACATACTCCGTGAGCTTGGAAATCGAGGTGAGTTTGAGAAAGCTGTGCGCTTCTATGAATTCGCAGTTAAACGAGAGAGGAGAAAGAATGAGCAAGGTAAATTAGCAAGCGCCATGATAAGTAGTCTCGGTAGATTAGGTAAAGTGGGCATTGCAAAGAGGATTTTCGAAACCGCTTTAGCTGATGGGTATGGAAACACAGTTTATGCCTTCTCAGCTATAATCAGTGCATATGGACGAAGTGGATATCATGACGAAGCCATTAAGGTCTTCAGTTCCATGAAAAGTCACAGCTTGAGGCCAAATTTGGTTACCTACAATGCTGTTATTGATGCTTGTGGTAAAGGAGGGATGGAGTTCAAGCAAGTAGCAGAGTTTTTCGATGAAATGCAGAGAAATGGAGTGCAGCCTGATCGAATAACTTTCAATTCTTTGCTAGCTGTTTGTAGTCGAGGAGGATCTTGGGAGGCAGCAAGGAATCTCTTTGATGAAATGTTGAACAGAGGGATTGAGCAAGATATATTTACATATAATACCCTTTTGGATGCGATCTGCAAAGGAGGGCAGATGGATTTGGCTTTTGAGATCCTAGCTCAGATGCCTGCGAAGAATATCATGCCTAATGTTGTAACTTATAGCACTGTGATTGATGGCTATGCTAAGGCTGGTAGATTCAATGACGCTCTTACTCTGTTTGGCGAGATGAAATATCTTGGCATTCCACTGGATAGAGTTTCATACAATACATTGCTTTCAATCTATGCTAAGCTCGGTAGATTTGAAGAAGCTTTGGATATTGTTAAAGAAATGGCTTCTGCTGGGATTAGGAAGGATGCTGTGACTTATAATGCTCTTCTGGGAGGGTATGGGAAGCAGGGAAAATATGATGAAGTGAAGAGTGTTTTTGCTGAGATGAAACAGGAGCATGTCTTGCCTAATTTACTGACGTATTCAACGTTGATTGATGTCTACTCGAAAGGGGGCTTGTATAAAGAGGCAATGGAGATATTTAGAGAGTTTAAGAGTGTTGGTTTGAGAGCTGATGTTGTTTTGTACAGTGCATTGATTGATGCGTTGTGCAAAAATGGGTTGATGGAATCTGCTGTTTCTTTGCTAGATGAGATGACAAAAGAAGGAATCAGCCCAAATGTTGTAACTTACAATTCCATGATTGATGCCTTTGGTCGATCTACAACGATGGAATGTTTAGCTGACATTGATGAAGGTGGAGCCAGTGGCTTAGAAGAAGATGGATCTTTCTTTTCCTCTCCTGCTTCTCTTTCTTCTTCTAATTCATTGTCTCTTGCTGTCGGAAAAGTTGACTCTCTAAATAAGTTGACTGAAACAGAGGATCACCGGGTTGTAAAGATTTTTGGTCAGTTAGTAGCTGAGGGAAATAACCGAATAAAGAAGGATTGTAAACAGGGTATGCAAGAGCTCTCATGTATATTGGAAGTCTTCCATAAAATGCATGAGCTGGAAATAAAACCGAATGTAGTAACCTTCTCTGCTATTCTAAACGCCTGCAGGTTTGTCACTCCCTTTAAATCCTCTTCTAAAAGTTAGTGAGACAAATTTAAAAACCAACTATCATGATTGTCATAGACTAGTTGAAAGGCTGATAATTTCACTAGTTGAACAGAAAGACAACCGTATTTTCGGCTTATTCATTGTCTTCTGTCTAGTGTAAAGATCTGTGGAGCACAAAATCTTGTTCTTGTATATAGCCTGTCAATAATAGGGGTATTGATAGCTTGTCATGTGCTGTTTTGATTTGGAGAAGTTGATTTTTGGGTCAATTTACTTTCTCAGTGATGTGCTTGACATGTAAACATTCATGTCTGTATAGCTAGCGTATGAAGTTTATTTTTCAGTTCTTATATGCATGTTTTTGCTGATGGTCTTCTTGTCCTTTTTAAACATGTTTGTATTGAGAGCAGTCGCTGTAACTCATATGAAGAGGCTTCAATGCTACTAGAGGAGCTACGGCTGTTTGATAATAAGGTATATGGTGTAGCTCATGGGCTTCTTATGGGCGATAGAGAGAATGTTTGGGTCCATGCTCAGAGCTTATTTGATGAGGTTAAGGCAATGGATGGATCGACCGCGTCTGCCTTCTACAATGCTCTAACTGACATGCTTTGGCACTTTGGTCAGGTACTTAGCGTTTCTCTTCTCTTTGCATAAGGAATTCAAATTTACAGAATTGCCTATACCTACTAGACTTGACTGCATCGTATTCTGTTACAGAAACGAGGAGCGCAATTAGTAGTACTTGAGGGAAGACGTAGGAAAGTCTGGGAGAACGTTTGGTCAGATTCCTGCTTGGATTTGCATCTCATGTCTTCTGGTGCTGCACGGGCAATGGTCCACGCGTGGCTTTTAAACATACGCTCCATTGTCTACGAAGGTCACGAGTTGCCAAAACTCTTGAGGTACAACAAACAACAAGAACATCTCCGGTTTTAACTCAATTTTATCTGATCCGTTTATCTTATTTGTGTTTGTGTGTGCGCGCAGTATATTGACGGGATGGGGAAAACACAGCAAAGTGATGGGAGATGGGACGCTAAGGCCAGCAGTGGAGGCTCTATTGAGAGGCATGGGAGCACCGTTCCATGTAGCTATAGGCAATGTGGGGCGGTTCATATCTAGCGGTCCTGTGGTTGCAGCTTGGCTAAGAGAATCAGGCACACTCGAGGTCTTGGTCCTCCACGATCGCAAACATGAACAAACATCTCTTCCTCTTCCTTTCTAGCTGCTTACTTGCTGTATTTTTTGTGATCTAAAACAATCTTTTGTTATGTAAGTTGTGGTCTGTAATATTGTTTGTAATAACCCTTAGCCAACAATATAAATTATGAAGTCTCATTTTCAGTTGAACAGAGACGATCTTTTTGTTTTCCCTTCCGACATTTTACTGTTCTACACTCTTTTGTTTTATTTTTAACTAATTACAAATAGTTATATACCTCTATATTTATGCGATCTTTTTATTCGAACCCAAACTCCAACCAAGCTGTAATTTTGCTGCACCGAACCAAAATTAATTCGTTAAATTGGTCTTGATTTTACCTTTCTCAATAATCCAAACTAGATTTATACCCACGTCATGCGTGGAGAAAAATATTTCGTAAATTATATTTTATTATTAAATATAAATTAAATATTTATATAATTTTAAATTTTATTTAAAATTATTTTTAATATTAATTTTTGTATATATAAATTAAGAAAAAAATAATTATTTTTTATAAATTTAATAGTATTTTATGGTTAGTTTAATAAAATATATTAATATTCTAACCAAATTAATAACAATGACATATATTGTAATTATTCGAATAAGTTAAGCTTATTTATATATTTATTTGAAATTTACTGTAATGATGCAACGTAAATATGGTATTTCTGTTAATAACACGTGAGAGTAAAATTATTTTTTTAAATTGTTTTTCAAATAATATATTAGGGATTAAGTAATAATTTAAATTTATTTATATTTATTTGAAATTATTTATAAATTAACATATTAAAAATTTAAAGAAATAAAAATTATTCTTTTGCAAATATAATAGTATTTTTTGGTTAGTTGAATAAAATATATTGATTCTCTAACCAAATTAATACCAGTGGCATATATTGTAATTATTCTAGTAATTTAAACCCTTTTATATATTTAATCTGAAACTCGTTGTGGCGTTGACACGTTATCATGATATTTTTATTATTAACACGTCGTAGTAACGTTAATTTGTTAAAAAGTTTCTCAAATAATATATTAGAAAAGTTTCTCAAATAATATGAGTAATACCCTAAAATAGCACATTTTAATTTTTTTTCTTCCAAATCTAGCATCATAAAATTAAATTTCCAAAAATTGCACAAATACTTATGTGAAAATATTTATTTATTCTAAATAAATTATACATAAACTTAAAGTATTGTATTTGGATTCATTATTTTCAATTTAGGGTTTAATTTTTTCTATTAAAATATAGTTTAATGTATTTTAATCTTAAATTTGTGCTATTATTGAAAAATTAAACTAATAATGCTATTTTTGGAACAAAAACTTAGAAAAATGCTATTTTAGACATTTGTCCTATATATAATCTAATTTTTATTTAAAATAGTTTTTAAAAATTTAATATTGATTATATAAATCAAATTAAATTATATAAATGAATATATAATATTATTAAATAAATAAAGAATTATAAATATGATCAATATTAAATTAGTTTAATTTTTTTATAAATTTATAATATTTTGTTTTATTTTATATTATTTTTTATGTCGAAATATTTAAAATTTATATATATATTATAATATCTAGTATATTTTCATAAATACTATAATTTTATTATGTTTTATATAATATATGTTTTAAAATGTTTTTATGATATGATATGTTAATATTTAATATTTATAAATTTCATTCTATTAAAATGTTTTTCGATTTAGAATGTGATAAGTTATATGATGACTATATTGCCACATAACATATACATCATACATGCAGCCATCATCATCATCATCACGGGATGTCGCTCATTGCGTCTTATATAAACCAAATCAACTATACATCAGATTAAAAAACTGAGAGCGAGAGTGAGTGAGGGATGGGTTGTGTTCGACGCAAATCATCAGCTTCATGGCAATACTCTTTCCAACAGAATTTAGAAGCCGAAACATCTGACAATGCCTTCAAATACGTCAACGAGGAGGATCAAGGTGGAATCCACGAAGCATGGGCTGAGATCTCGAGCCGCAGATCATTTGTCGCCGACAACAATAGTTTGAAGAAGCTGGAGAAGAAGAAGAGCCAGGTTTTGCTGGAAGGTTATGTAGAGACTGCTGCTTCTACGGTGGATGATTCGGACGATCTGACGAGATCCAGGAGCTTGACGGATGACGATCTAGAAGATCTCAAGGCTTGTCTAGATCTAGGTTTTGGTTTCAGCTACAACGAGATCCCTGAGCTCTGCAACACTTTACCTGCCTTAGAGCTATGCTATTCCATGAGCCAGAAATTCTTAGACGATAAGCACAACAACAACAGGTCACCGGGAAGTTCGTCCTTGGACGATTCACCGGCGATGGCCACTCCGATTGCCAATTGGAAGATCTCTAGCCCTGGTAAATATCTATTCCTGAAAAACCCGTGTCTTATAAATTGCTAGTCTCATTTCGGTAATGTGTTTGATGCTTAGTGCTAGTGTTAACAAGTGGTATGCTTTGATGTCCCCTTCTTGTTAACAGAGGCCAAAACCCTGACTTGGATTGCGATATGATGCCTGAATAATTTCATTTTGTTGATTTCAGGTGATAATCCAGATGATGTGAAAGCTAGGCTCAAATATTGGGCACAAGCCGTTGCCTGTACTGTCCAATTGTGCAGCTGAAGGAATCACGGTCACGTCTGAAACATATTGGCTTAAACAGAAATTAAAGTAAAGTTCTTCACAGGATTGACATTATACAGACATTGTTAGCTCAAGAGTTGAGAATGAGATCTCAGAAAGGCATTCCAGGGTCTGAAATTTGACTGAACACCAACAATAATTCTGACATAATTCCATACATGTGTAGCATCTAAGTCGAAATGATTTTATGAATGGAAATAAAGGTATCAATGAATAAAAGCATCAAATTCTTTGTCATTCTCTGCTTATTTCCCTTCTTGTCGATGTGTGTGAATGTGGAGGTTAGGATCTGACTATCTTCATAGCTGGATTCTTGTCCTTGCAGTGGTGAAAGCCTTCTGTTTCTTCAGAGAGCTTCACTTCACTTGCCTGGTCATGAACCTCTTTCTATTTGGAGGTAACGAATAGAACCGAATGTGTTGTTAATATGATTATTCTCCGTGCAATACCATTTTGTGAGATTTGAAAGCTGGGTTGTTGTACTTGTGCAGAGAGAGAGAGAGAGATTTTTGTTTATGAGAGTTATGACTAACTGCTTATGTACCTGTACTTGCTGAGGTAACTAATCATAATTTGGTAGCTGGATCTACAACCTTCTTTACGAAGTACTATCCTCTGACATTCATTTTCGTGAATGTGTATTGGAGCTTACAATCTTGTGGCCAAACTGCCTAACTCCTTAATCTTCATGAAAAATCGAGTGAGAGGTAAAGAAAGAGGATAGATGGATTTCAGATACTGTGTTTCATCTTCTTCGTTTGTTCATTAACTAACCAAACTGGTGAAAAAGTGGATGGCTGATTATAATTGATACTGATTCTAGATGCTCAATATGGCGAGTCAAGATGGGTAATTTGGTTTTTTTTTGGCTCTTTTCTCGAGTGCGTAAATATAAGCTTAAATAGCTTCTGATGAATGTTCTGTAACTGTAACACAACATGTGACGGTCTCCAAACAACAAGCAGTCTTGAGAGGACCAATGCGATTTTCAAAGTACATAGCTTCATACTCAATGAAATAGCATAGCTCTAAGGCAGGAAAAGTGTAACATTTGTTCTCAAATGTAGCTTTTAAAAGTTCTATATATTACGAATTGCTCACAAAAACCAGAAACATATGCAACAGATATATTACCTTCTATTTTTGCATAAATGTGGAAATTTACCTCTGGTCACTCCAACGGTTTGAATTAGCTTGTATTTTCTTCTTTTACTGAGCTTCTTAATTTGCTTTCTTTTCGTAGATCTTTTCTTTTTGCTTGAATATGATTCACAAATGCAGCAATGATGTCATGGAGTTTCGGAGGAAGCTTGCTTGTTGAAGAAACATTATGACCAGCATCCTTTAAAGCCCGAGCAACATCCTTTTGGGCTTTCTGGAAATGCACATTGCACAGGGCAGGAACAGTCGATGCAAGTGTTGGTTTTGGACAAGTTATTGCCTTTGACTGAGCTCTGAATGAACAATATAACAACACGAAGTTAGAATAGAGCTGAGTAAGTAATCAAAGTCAAAGAGATAGCAAACTAAGTGCAATAACAAAGATATCATCTAACATCTGGTCCATGTTTTATGACTATAGAAATTCAAGAAGATCAAACTATACAGAAAGTCTTAATCCTAACTTATCGCAAAAGACACAAAAGTAGACAACCCAAAACATCTTTGTCAATAAAACACCCACACCAAACATCAAGGATCAATAAGTTTGAGTCCACAGCTAACATTCTCTCCTAATTCCAATCTTTTTTATAACAAAATAGAAAGATAGTTTCTTTGACCATGACATTAAACCAAATGCAAGATACTTTGATTCCACATCACTAGACTTCTTCTGAAACCAAACATAAAACAATTTAAAAGCATTCACTATTTCCTAATGGGAAAGGGATTTAACCACAATAGCATTAGGGTTTATGGTGAAACTAAAACGTGAAATTGGAATGAACCTCTTATTGACGTATGTACAAGACGTGTAAAGCTTCTGCTTTTTATCCAAGAGAATATGAAGTTGACAGTAATTCGTGAGCGCCATGGCCTTGGATTTACATCCATTACCACAAGCCACACAATTTCCTCTCAGATTCAGATCATCCTTAACGCCATTGCTTCCACCATTGTTATTATCGTTGTCTCCGCTCCCTTCAACGGCAATTCCATCCCCAGACTGCCCTTCAACCCCAATATTACGTCTCTTATTTTTCTGATGATTCTCCTCTTTGAAAGGACTAACACCATACTTCCAGTAATACTCTCTGTGTTGTGCTTTGAGATCTTCCATTAGAGCCCAGTAATGGCCTCTATAGCATTTGGCGAGCTGCCTTAAGTTGTGAGATCGGCGTCGGAGAAGCTCCGTGCGGGTGAGATGAGTGGAACGGTGGAGGATCTGATCCTCCACCGACACCAAAATCGGCGAATTCGACGTCGACGGTAAGGCACTTGTGCTAGGGTTAACAGGGTTTCGAAATTGGGGTTCTTCCGAAACACCAGATTTCGTAGGAATTGAACCAATGATTGCAGACGGATGCCTTGGAGGTTTGGAAGAAGAAGGGTTTTGCTTCGAAGTTGACGCCATTGTCACAGTTGGAGAAGGAGAGAGGAAAGTGTTGTAAACAATTGTCCATTGATCTGTTTTCTTTAAAAGTTATTAAAAGGCCTAATAAATAGCCCATTGGGCCATAAACCTTTGGGTCGCAAAGCATAAACCATATATCCCTGAAAAGTCAAAGCTAGAAAGAATCGAATTTAATTTTAATCTCGTATCGAACCGGTTGATAAAACCGGGGAGATTCTTTGCTCTGCTGTGTGCGGCTGTCGGTGAAAGGCTCCACATCACTAAAGCGGGCCCCACAAGACGTTCCAGTCTGTCTGCTCATACCGACACATTCATCTCACCAAACGCAATCGTTGCCGTTGTTTCCTTGCAATCTAACGGTTGATAGAGACTGCTGATCCGTCACCCGCTTTAGCTTAGTCCTTGGTTCTTTGTTTCCCGAGAATCTCTTATTTTCTCGGTAACGAAGCAAAAGAATAGGCTTTTATCCCGTTGAATCACAGCCAGTTTTCTCGATTCCCTGGACCTCTAGCTGATCGGTATTGAGGGTAAGCATTTTTCCACAAGTACTTGGTCTAAATTTTTTGTTGACGTGATACTTGGTCTAATATTGGTAACGATTCAGCTTATATTGACTCGGGAATTTTGTTTCCCTGGTTATTATTGATTTCTTGATCTCACAATCTCCGATCAGCATTCACATTTTGAAGTCTCCACAGTGCTGGTTTTAATCTTATACATCAGTCTCTCTAATTTGGAATGATGTCTGTCGATCTTTAGCTTTTATGTGTCAGCCAAGTGTTTTTAGTTCATACTAGAGCTTAAAGAGTTCCATGTCTTTTGGTTTGTTTGCTGTTTTTTTTCTTCCATCTCGATTTCAATCTTTAACATTTTCAGCTTGTCTGATTTGGTATATTGGTTTTAGCATGTTCTCGAATTTCTGGTTGTGGGTACATCTATATGGACTTTAGTATGTGTTTTTTTTTCAGGGTTTCTCTCCTGGTAAATTGTTGAATTCGTGTATTGGTTTTAGCATGTTCTCGAATGAATGTTTCTAATTTGTCAAATAATTCAAACAAGAAGCCCGTTTAATTGTTTTCTATGATATTGTAGTTGATACTGCTCCGTAGTTGTAAGCTATGGTGACGATCCGGACTGGTTCAATTGCTATTCTGGTCCTTGTGGTTGTGTCATGTGTGGCTTTGGTTGCAAATGGGGAAGACAAAACAATTAAAATGAAGAAGGTGAAAGGAAAGAAAGTGTGCACGCAGGGATGGGAATGCAGCTGGTGGTCGGAATACTGCTGTAACCAGACAATATCAGATTACTTTCAGGTTTATCAGTTCGAGCAACTCTTTGCCAAAAGAAACACTCCTGTTGCTCATGCTGTTGGTTTCTGGGACTACCAGTCCTTCATTACCGCTGCTGCCCTCTATGAGCCTCTTGGGTTTGGTACCACTGGAGGAAAGCTCATGGGACAGAAAGAAATGGCTGCGTTTCTTGGTCATGTTGCCAGCAAAACTTCTTGTGAGTTTTCCTCCAAACTAGGAAACTTTGATTTTAGTTGTGTGAAATACCATTAATCGAATGAATTCGGTGTCTTATTGAGCCATTTCTAAAGCACATATATTACTTTACATTATTGTACCATTATAAATGAACCATTTTGGGGAGCTGGTATGAATAGGAAGAATGGATGCTTGAGAGCTTCTCTCCATAACTTTTTTCATCTTATTAATCTGATCACATTTAATGAAAATGGATATTCCCAAGGTAGCCTTTTTTTTGTTTCTATGTTGTAAGCAGCTTTGCATTAGCATGAGCCTTACTGTGATGCCTTATAGGTGGCTACGGAGTTGCAACAGGAGGGCCTTTAGCTTGGGGTCTGTGCTACAACAGGGAAATGAGCCCAAGCCAATCTTACTGTGACGACTCATGGAAATTCAAGTACCCTTGCAGCCCCGGAGCTGAATACTATGGACGTGGTGCCTTGCCCATTTACTGGTACACAGTTCTTTTCGATTTTGAGGCTCTAGATGAATTAAAAAAAATTGTGAAATATAAGATTTTTCATTCTTTGGTGCTCAACTTTAAGGATCATCTGAGGCTAAGGTAGTTTTCTTGTGTTTATTTGAAGGAACTTCAACTACGGTGCAGCTGGAGAAGCCCTGAAATCTGATCTCTTGAACCACCCCGAGTACATTGAGCAGAATGCCACACTTGCCTTCCAAGCTGCAATATGGAGATGGATGACACCAATCAAGAAATCTCAGCCCTCGGCTCACGACATCTTTGTTGGAAACTGGAAACCTTCAAAGAACGACACTTTGTCCAAACGTGGTCCAACTTTTGGAAGCACAATGAACGTCTTGTACGGAGAGCTAACGTGTGGTCAAGGTGACATTGATCCAATGAACAACATAGTCTCACACTACTTATACTTCCTTGACCTCTTGGGTATTGGAAGAGAAGACGCAGGGCCAAACGAGGAGCTCAGTTGTGCGGAGCAGAAGCCTTTCAACCCTTCGACCGCACCTTCTTCTTCCTCTTCGTAAGTCTCTGTATCATCATTGTTCTCAAGTCTCCTGCTTTACGTCACTGGAGAAATGTTACGTAATAAATGAGATTGCTTGTGGTAGAAATCTGTGGTTTTTTGTCTAGGGCATGTGCATGTCCCATTGTGCCTGTAGAACTTATGCAAACAAAAGATGCTATATTTTTTTGTATATTTTTAATTATTGTATTTGCAGAAAAAATAGAGAAAGTAAGGAAAACATTGATGTGTTATGCGTATGATTTTCTATTTGTTTATTATTATAAGATATGGTTTTTAAACTTCTTCTGAATTTTGCAAACGAACATTTCATTTAAAAGACCCATATTATATCTCTTCTGCATTAACTTTTTGGTACTAATTTGCTTTTACTTCTTCCTCGTAGTTTAGTATCTCTTTTTGTGCATAGAATCAAAAACACTTTACTCGAATGGAATACATAGAACAATCAGCAGATTGATGAACAAAGAGATCTAAATATATTGTTTACTGACTTGCACTGAAAAGACCAAAGAGAGAGAGAGAGGACGCAGAGCAAACTGGTGTTGTTTGGCGTAGTTGAAAGAGAAGAGACTGCATTGGACTCTTAAGGGCAAACAGTCGTTGAAGACACAGCTTCTGCCGGAGAAGAGAGAAGAACACGGAGGCATTTCAGACGAAGGTTGATTATTGGACACAGTGGAACATTTGCTCATTACCTCAACTCTCATCTTCTTCTTTCTCTCCATTTTCACCTTCTCTTCACTTTCACCTGCGTCTGCCTCACTGTTGGTTCGCTGCTTTTGCTCTCACATGTTTCCACAGAACCTATGCATACATCCCCGATTCTCATGTCTATACAATTACAATGAAAAGTTTAAAAGTGTTGAAGCAAGAGGTGACCAAAGATGGAATTTGAGTGGTTATGAGATATGGCCATTAATGCACAGAGAATCAAAAAAGGTGGAAATAAAGTTGCACTAGAAAGGACTAAAAAAGACCGATAAGGACTTCTTTCTTCACATGTTGTGTGTCAGACTGAAGAAAACTATACACCTCTTATTTCTGTCTCAAAACTTAATCCCTCATTGAATCTCTAATCACAGTGCTTATCAGATACATACTCAAATATATTGTTCTGTAGCATGATATGGATATATAGATGGAACCATCATGTATAAACTTAATAAATAAAAGAAACACCAGATGGAGGTTCATTTGAGTCTGGAGAAAGAAGAGAATGCTGCTTTTTCACTTACCACTGACTATAATGTGCCTCTTGTTACATAAAAGGTTAAGAGATACCGCTTACCTCTCAGGCCTCTGTCCACTCTTTTAACTCACAGCGAGAAGCATGAATATTTGCCTGTTGTTGTTCGCCTTCCATGTCATTAACAACACCTCGGCATCTTGGGAAACCACAGTAACATGCAAGGCGCTCATCAATTGAAAAGAACCTGCAATTTTGAAGATAAAAACACAGCAGATGATAATGGAATTCAAAAGGAACCTGACAAATAATGGGCATAAGAAAAACCTATAATCATAGGTCAACTCCTCCCATTTTGCGACATCCCTCTTTGCAAATATGATAATATGCTCATCGCCATTAACACTAATGACTCTTGAATAGCAATTTGGCTGAACAGAAGCAAATCCATAAGAAATATGATGATTGCAGATGCTAACTAAATCAAATACACACCATCATATTCTACTTGACCAGACCAACCTCACATGAGTGATTAATCAGATGGGCAATGCTTCCTGTCCTTGTTGCATCTATGACCCGCTCATTATCAATTCTAAACATGTAGGTACCGGCACCCTATATCACAAAAGAAATTGTACAAGGTACAAGGTCAGATACACACCACCATTGAGTTGTATACAGTATAAACTGTACAATGTCAGATACGCACCACCATTGAGTTGTATATAAGATGTTCTCGCTTGTCAGCTATTGAAGGCCTAACAAGTTCACCAGTGTATTCAATCATCTGCACCCATCCAATTCACAACATTCTCATTACCGACGCTTTGTTATGCAAGAATGTGCAGTTCAAGTAAGAATGCTAACCATATCTCCTGCCCTGTGCGGAAGCTTTGCAAAGATCCCAAAACCATGAATCCCTGATTTTCCTGTAAAAGAAAATTCATTTTGAAGAGATCTTAGGCTTTATGGGAAGATTTCCTCGAATCCAAAGTAAAAATAATCATATGTTCAGAGATCCCTTACAGGAATGCACATGCATCCCAAGAATTCAAGAAAAAAGAAGTCCTAACAATTTTGTGTCCTTAAAGAATTTCACTAATTGATCTTTAACCAACCCCCCTCCCTCTTCTGCTCCCCCAAAAAAAGACATAGCAGAAAGTTTCTGCGAACAAATAGTAACATCTTTTAAGACTGCTGATTAAATGCTTACCAAATGCTAACCTCTTCCTGTATGTTTCCTTCATGTATCTATATTTCTCGGTCATAGATGGAATATTGCTGGGAGTAATTATCTGCGACACCTTTGATCCATAAATGCGTTCGTAGGTTGTAGAATCATGTCTACAGTATCCACCAACTATAAATGGCTGATTCTCAACAAATAATCGTTTTGAAGAAGCACCGACAAGAGCTTCAGGTTCCTTTCGTCCTCTTCTTTTGAGATAATTATACGGCTCTGCCAGAAACAGAGGTAAAATACGTTAATAATCCTGCAAGTTAAAGCTAGAAACTGACCTATAAAGTGCCCCCCAGATGTGAACATTAATACAAGCAAGCAAATATCAAAATTGCGTGGGACTAGATTTCTGAGCTAAATATAAAAACCCACGAGAAAAATGTACGATAATTAAAGACATGTGAGACAAGAGAATAACAAGCAAAACAATTACATCCCAAACAGGTGCAGTAAATTTACACTTTTACTTCTAGCAGGTATTGATCAGTGCAACTAAATACCAGTACGAGCACAGCCAGATTGATTAGGAGGTGGGAGATACTCGACATTCTTATGAGCAGATTTGACCATGTACTCTATTTCTAGATGGTCATTTGATGTTTGTCGATGCCTCTTGCAAAATGAAAGCAGGCGAATGCACTGATCTGCCACATCATCCTCCAGTGCTAGAAGAAAAAGCCTATCCTCATCTGCAAGCTACAAGGACAGTACACAAATGCTATTATTGTCCATCTCTTTTGTGAATTCTGTGTGGTTGAGTAAACATGCATGAATGAACGCAGAATCTTATGATCCCCTGTAGGATATGAAAGTTACCTCAACACAGAGACCAGCAGCTCGTGCACATAGTGGATGATATGCCACTCGACAAGAACTGTTTGAACACTGAAAATGTACATCATTGTTTCTAGTTAAATACTTATTCAGTGGCTAATATTTATGTAAGAGTCTGAACATGGGCACCCCAAGCTCAAAAAATGGATCCTATCCTGGTCAAATATCTTTTCCTTCTACTGAATGCCAGTAATATTGCTTACAGGCAATTTCTACTAGAACTACTATCATGTGTGAATGGTTTACACATGATTCAGCTTTCTCTTGTCATCAAAATAATTCTTACTTGGATACAAGCTCCATAAGATACACCACAGATGCTGCACAATAATTTCCAACGATCCTGTTTTGAAGTGTTAAGAAAAGAAGACAACTAATTAGGCATCATATGGCTACAGAAAAATTGACTACGATGTGCTTCTCTCGTTCAAAGGTAACTCTATTTAAGACGAGAGCTCAAACCTTATTGACTCTATTAACCCCATCAATTGGTTCCATCTTCTTGACATCCAATAAGCAGGTTTCTAGATAATATCACAAGCGTTGCTCATACATCTTGGATAATAAAGGGAAATACTCCTAAATCCTTAGTAGAAAGCAGAAACATGCAGAATATCATATCAAATGGTGAAGACTGAACCTGGGATCCATATGGCACAAGCCAGATGAGCCCAGCGACCATCAGTTGTTGGCTTCATAGCACCCCCTGAAATATATTTTATTGGTCATTAACAAAATGATTAAAGACTTCACACTAAACGGGTTTGGTCAAATTACCTACTACAGGACAAAGACAGCATCGGGGAGGAATATCAAGACCGCCATGACAACACAAGTTGCATAACCACAGAATACCATCACGGGGTTCCAGCTGCCCATAGCATCTAGTATGGACCTAGTCCAGAATCAAAACTTTTGAAATCATCTAGAAAAAGAAACGATGCCAACCACTATAGAGTTTTGATCTAAAAGGATATGTAATAATATATACAACTCAGATTAAGTGCAATACCATCATTCTACATTTATCACATTGCAGGAACAAATTGTTCTCATATTCCTGCCAACAATAGTCAGAACTAACTTATTAAAGCATGCAAGATTAGATACGCATGCAAGATTAGATACGCATACAAAACTTTCCATCAAGAAGGACCATTTGTTAACCTCATCCATGTGGCAGACATTGCACTTATCGAGATCTTTCCAGTCCACCCTTACACGTCGGTAACCAGTAGGGTGATCTTGATACTTTCCCAAACTAAATTTGCGCTGAGAAACCTTCGAAGGTGCTCTGGACTGTAATAGCCCCTGCAAGATAGGCCAAGGCTTATCATAGGGCAAGTGAAATCACTAGAAGCTGAAGAATATTGCAAGGTAAGAAACTGGAAGTAAACACCACAAAATAATATAAAGAGAAGATTTTACTAGAGATTAATTATTGTATCTGTGAAATCGTCTATTATATTTGTGAACTTTGCATCGATTAAGAAGCTGGTTAGCTCAGTTTCAGGAAATCCCCTCGGAAGTTCAATATCAACAGAAAACGACCCTACCACTTAAAGAAAGATAATTCGGAAGGGGTAATTAGTTTTGTTTTATTTAAGGGTGCACGAGTCCAAGATGGTTGTGTGGCAAAATGGAAAATTAAAGTAACCCTAAACTAATTTACAAGTGGGAATACAAAAATTATAACTAAGAAACTTTAGAGCAAAGAGATACGGAGGAAGATTTAATGCATATTGCTTGATAATTTAAAACTTCCCTGCCAGAATAAAGGACGCTAATTATGCGTTTTAACTGCAAAACAGAAGGCAGAGCACCACACAGTTTCCAGCAAAACTCCTGAGTACAGTGAGTAAACGAGTAAAAGGAGACAAAATTAAGACCACTGCAAACAATTAAGATTCCAAAATACCTGTATAAGTTTATTGACTTCTGGGTCGGAGAATCCAAACATATCTGTACCAGATTCATGTAGTTCTTTACCCAAAACATCAGGACTATCAAAAGCACTCTGCCTCTTTTTTATCCTATTATATATTTTATTCCAGCAGGCAGATGGAGTGTCCCCTTTAAACTGTAAAAAAGGAATCAAGTATTAAAGCAACACATGGCTATAATGAACTTTCTATCCAAACAAGCTTTCCACCTGGAAACCTAACCTGCTCACCGCTGTTTGTCGTCACTCTGAAAACAGGGTGCGTCTTTGACTCAGCATCTCTAAGCACTTCCATCTTGTACATGGCAGATGCATGAGGATCTGCTTTAAAGTCAAGGAAACAAATCACGCATATTGATGAACTAAGTCAACCAACCAAAGACAGAAACTGCCTGGACAACATAGAAAAGCACAATAACTGGTAAATAATTGACCTTTCAGTGATACGAACTTTCTCATAGCTGTATACCCTTCAGGCCAAGTATGATGACTATCCTTGAAAAATTCGGAGTCTGTCACAATTCTTCCTGGAAAACATGTGATATACGCCTATGCATAATGAGCAGAGTCTACTCCAACCAAGGATGTCACAACATACTAATTTGTTTCAAACATTACCAAGACTAATTATTTGCAGATCTCCTATTGTATGCAAGCAATCTCCAACTTCAATTGGTCGCAACCAGACTTCTCCATCTCTTGTGTAATCATCACCAGAGTTTGAAAAATCCTCTTCTTCACTATTACTCCTTTCCGAACAATCAATATCCACAACTTTTTGAAGTTGATCCATCCTTCCTGGAAGCTTATATTCTTTTAGGTACCTGGGTGAGGTCAATTACACCAATTTAACACAGGCATGCTCTTCTTGGGATAAACATAGGGAATGATCTGTTTGTTAACTTCGCTAGATTGGGAAATTAAAAAGTAGAATGCCAGGAAAAAGCAAGAGAAACTTGCATTTTTGCTTCCTCCATGGCTTGTTCAAACCGAGGTTGCTTGCATTTTAGAGGAGACCGTAAGAGAAGCCCTTGAAGAAATGAGACCGCTTGTTTAACTTGTATTCTATACAGAAAAAAGGATAAAATGTACTTGGCAATTATGATGAGTAAAGCATTCATTCAAAAATTCAGTAAGATGACAAAATCTCTAAAGATTTTAAGAAGATTTGCTAACCTCGCAAAATCATGGGTACCGAAAAACTGTACGAGGACTGAACTTCCTCCAGATGCCTTGTTGTTTAGACCTTTCCGCTTTACAATAACAGATTCATCCACAACAATTGCCGGCCACATAGCATGACCTGTCCGGAAAAGTTAACAAACACATCAATCATATGCTTCCTAGCAACACCATGTTCTTATACCATAAAGGGAGGTTATATATGCCTAAATATTTAATACAGAAAATTAAGCAAATATGTGTACAAGAAAACATAATTTTGTAAAAAGTATTAACCAGTTAGTTTCGCCCATATGATGTCTCTTGGCTCGAAATCTTGGCACCCCTCAAAAGAAGCAGCCAGTGCAACCATCTCATCATAATCTTGACTACCGACAGCCACATCATTAGAACCAAAATTCATGTTTAGCAAAATCATATCTTCGCGAGAAATTAAAAATTTGATCTTTTCACGATGAAGAACTAATTCCTCGCCATCTCCATCTCCATATTTAACCTGTAGAATAGTTTTTACAGTGATGAAAAGAACAACCATTTAGATATTCCAACAGTAACAAAAAAATCTAAAAATAATGGCACGAGTGATGAGCCAGATACAATACAGTAATAACTTACAATGTGATGCTTTTTCTCTACATTGTATCCAATGACAGAACCAGGATACCATTCAGCATCCAGTGGCCAAAAAACCTAGAGATTAGATAAGCATCAACTGTTAACAGGCCCCTCTCATAAAGATGAATTGGATTAGGTAAAACAGATAACTATATAGCTCATCGCTTGCCTTGCATTGCAGCCCAATGAAAGCTGTAGGATCTACACCATCATAACTCAACCTGTAATGCCAAAACTCGCCCATCATACAAGAACAAACGAGCATATAGTGTGTCAATTATCACTAAAACGCCAATTGCTTGAACACCACAAAAAACTAGTGCAAAAAAATATGAAGAAGCAGAAGGAAGCCATTATTCTGAGAAGCATATACATTTCAGCCAATGACTTATCTCTAAGATCACAAAGCTCCAAATATCCATCAAATGAAACCGGCATAATAAATGGTAAGTGAATCCTAACCTGACCCATGTCTTAACTGTGGCAGAAGTTGGGGATACCTTCTCCTGATTCTTGACAGAAGTTTTCTTACTCCGGGAAGAGCCATTTTGCTTATGTCCATTACACTCAGCTTTAATTCGACATCCCCTTAAACGCGGGGTAGAAGAGACGCCTAATGTAGTCGAATCCACGCCCAATTTCATCAGCTCTCCATTAACAACCCTCGTTTTCTTCTGCTTCTTTTTCTCCTCATAGAAATGGTTTTCATCATGCTCCGAACTTTCAATTTTTACAATCCCATCTTTTATCTCGACTCCATCACCCCGAGCCATAGCTGACTCCCGCCGCCGCCTCTTACGGCGACAGTAGACGTGAAAAAGCTCCGGTCGACGATGAGGCCGCATCCCAAAATCAACTGGACAACCGTAGCTTTGGAAAGCATGACTCATTGGGAGCTGGGCATTGAGGTTCTTGGACGAGGAAGACGAAGCGGAGTAGACGCGCTCGAGAGAAGCGTAGCGAACGGGATTATCAACGTCGTCGTGGAGTTCAATTTTGCTTTGGGTGTCGTTTTCACACGCCATTGAAATCATTTGGAAGAAGAGAGGGAAAAGCGGTTTGGTAACATTCTCTCGCTGAGCAGAAATTGATATTGAAAATGTTAGGATCTCGAGAAAAAGGGTTTAAGCGAAAATCGGATGGTCTCAAAGAGGAGAAACTAGTGTTCCCCCTCACCACAGTATTATTGGATTATTGTTATTATCACTTCTTCCAGATCTGCTATTCGCTCAGATATCACAGATATCAAAGTGTATGTATATGCGTAAGATTAAGGTACGTCACCGTTTTGAGTTGATCAATCTGCGTCTGTTGTCGTCTCGTTAATAGTCTGACTTACCATGAGAGAATTGTTTGAACCAAATTCATTTATGTACTAGATTTATGTCATGGAAAATATTAATAAATTATATAAATCAAGAAAGAAAAAAATAATTATTTTTTATTAATTTAATAATATTTTTTAGTTAGTTTAATAAAATATATTAATATTCTAACTAAATTAATAACAATAACATATATTATAATTATTCGAATAAGTTAATCTTATTTATATATTTATTTGAAATTTACTGTAATGATAAAATATAATAATACGTAAGAATAAAATTATTTTTTTAAATTGTTTCTCAAATAATATATTAGGGATTAGGTAATAACTAAATCTATTTATATTTAATTAAAATTATTTACAAATTAACGTATTAAAATATTAAAAAAATAAAAATTATTATTTTTGTAAATGTAATACTATTTTTTGGTTAGTTGAATAA
Source organism: Pugionium cornutum (assembly GCA_018901935.1). Lineage (NCBI taxonomy): Eukaryota > Viridiplantae > Streptophyta > Magnoliopsida > Brassicales > Brassicaceae > Pugionium > Pugionium cornutum. The sequence continues at coordinate 1,550,087 of CM032155.1, read as the reverse complement.
AATATATTGATTTTTTAACCAAATTAATATCAATGGCATGAATTGTAATTATTCTAGTAACTTAAATATTTTTATATATTTAAACTGAAATTCGTTGTAGTGTGACATTTTTGTTATCTAAAGTTATTTTGCTAAAAAAAATTTCAAATAATATATTAGGGATATGCGGTCTGCAGACTTGCGAGGATAAATTTATTAATTTATTTAGATACAGAAGTTACATTATATACACAAAACTGTAAATACCTACTGTCGAATTTTTTTATATTGACTTCTTCAGTCTCCAGAGTCTTGAGTTTTACGATGTTGGGACAGTTTATGCTTGTGTAGATGGGTTTACATCTGAAGCTGAAGTTTGTGGAGTCCCATAATTCCACAAGTCTCTCAGTTGTTTCCTCACCAACCCAAGAATCACCGTGATTCCTGTAATTAAGAAAATGAAAATGTATATAAAGTACTAAATGAATAAGAGTTTCATATCAAAATTGAGAGTTTGTTTTGTTGAGATTACCGAGCGTGCAAGGGACAAGATAGAGCAGTGCAGGTTGACCATGTCCATTCATAACATACAATCCCAAATATGTTAAGAAAAGACCAAGTCCGTATCCAAACATCAACCAAGGGAAATAACCATTCGAGATCCCCTTATTATTTTCCTTGTCATATCTGAGAATAACCACAGCATTTTTATATGCATTCAATCATCATTATGTATGACAAGAGTTTGTTACCTGAAAATAAAGCATACGAGAAGGCCTGGGAAAAGAATGTCTCCAAAACCGATCATGTTGTAACCACCCCATGGATCAGAAAGCCTTGGAAATCTCAAAAGCATGGGAATAGATTCTCCAGTGTCTTTGCTCCCACGTGCAACCTATTTCATAGATGATGAATATATGTGATCGAGGTTTACATATCATCTCACCTTCTTTAGCTCTCTACTTTGTGCAAACATATACTGTGATGGATTTACACACGATTTGGTTTGATGAGCTTCGAAATTTATAAGAATCACATGACATGGTACAACGTCTACAACTATAACTCAAGGACAATTCGTTTCCTTTGCAGAAACAGAATAATATATTAAGGTGTTAGACACACTTTTGTAAATGAATTAATTGAAAAAACTCACCGCAATCATAACACTTTGCTTGAATATTAGTGGTGATATGAATACCCAGAAGATGTCATAGAAGAATGCACAACAGAGAAGAATGGTAGCAACCTAAGTGCGAGGCACCATTAGAACACACAAAGGGATCACAGAAAGAATAAAACAATGCAGATGAGAAATGTGTACAGAAAACTTACCCTGATATTAGGTAGCCGAGCCACTTGCAGGACATTTATCATCAAACAAATACCCTGTCACATGACAAATCAAACTTAGAAAGCCAACTAAGGACAATGCTGGACCACAAACATCCTAACATAAAATCAGAAAAAGACTAATTGCTACAAATTAATAGTCTAGTGACTAATGTCTGAAACGAAACATAATAGCCTTAAGTTTTACTTGAACCACAAGTGGAAGTAAATGCTGAGTACGTCAAGCCAATAGTTTTATAGCCATACATACAACACTAAATTTGAAACAGAAGAACCAAACATATAGATGATTTAACTTCAAACAACTATAAAATTACCAGGGTAAAGAGGAGTAGAGGACTTACAAAAATATCTTGGCCAACCCATCCATACGAAGCTTTGCGCTTCAGAAACCAGACAACAGCAACCACAAAGCAGAATAACAGAACCACGAGTGAGAGAATTGGGGTATCCCCAAACAGAGGGAGTTTCACTTTCTTCTGGCCACATTTATTGCATCTCCTGCAGAAATAGAAACATGAATAAGAAAAACTACCCCATGATTTTTTTAACTAGCTAGAATAGAGCTCTTTTCATGGGTCAACAGCTTATTTGGGTTTCTGAGAATACCTTGTTATGAGGGTAGTGATAATATTGTGCATTCCCTGAGATTAAAAATGTATTAATAATGATGACATTGAGATAACGGTGCTTAGGTTAGCTAGCTTCTATATTCATTCCACATGAAGAGTTCATCATGTTTTGTATTTCTAGTTGGGAAATAATGCTAAAAAAAGTTTACTATCTATAGTTCTAGCTAATTGAGCTACGAAACTAAAGGTATGCTTAAGTTTAGCCAACATTACCTGTATACCACCAATGCAGAAAAATACAGTCAGGATCAAGATAAACCACGATGACATGAAGAAGAAGAGCAAAATGAGGAATGTGGACGCTGATATGACAAAGATAACAGCACCCCTAGCACTGATATCAAGAGTTTCATCTTCAGCGTCATTTTTGGTACCATCATCATTTGAAGGTTTCTGCCAAAATTTTCAGATGTTAGGATAAGAACAAGAATTAGTGTATAACTAAGACAAGTGTATGTTTAAGTAATTTCCATGGTAGAAGAGGCGGATATACCAGAGATAGGTCAATCTAATTGAATTCTATATATATATATATACATATCTTGTCGCTACTTCATTTAATAGAATATATTGTCAAGATTTCATCTATGATCAGATGTTAAAAAGAAGTTTAGTTTCAGTAGAACCCCTCAAATGCAGTGTGGTAACCTTTGGTGATAATTCATTCTGCTCATCGTTCTTCTTAGGACTGGTGAGATGTGACCAAACAGAAGCAATGAAAACTGTTCCAACAGACATTAGCCAGAGGAATACCACTGCATAATCCACAATTGGGCTTTTTGGAGCATACAGTAAAAGCTCCACTGCATCAAAAATCATAGAGGAAACGACATAGCTATCAAAACGATGGTAATAAAAAACAGATGGGATATCACAGAAATTTTGCCCCAAATAGAGAAGGCTTAGATCTTACCTTTCTTGTTTTCCATAATGGATTTCTTCAGGGCATCTCCAGATGACATTGTAATCATCAAAACAGGTATAGAAAGATTTAAGGAGGTGTCTTTCTCATTGCAAACCATCTCATCCAGCTCTAACAATGCAAAGATAGGTGAAAGATATGTCAGAGGCTCATGGAAACAAGAATCGCAAGGGTCTTCATTTCAAAATCATCAACCTTCTTTGTCATTTATTAACACCAAAGCTGCAGCTCCTCCTGACTGTGCAATTTCAGCCTTAGCAGTGAAAGTACATTCGCCACGTACAGATAACGCAATAGAACCAGATAGCTGCACAAAGAAAAATCGTCTCTATAAACATTTTGAGATGAATTCATTCATTCAAAGAACTCCAACAATCAACATTAAGCAATGGATTATGAACAGTCGGTTCTCTTCAAAAGCTTTGCAAATCACTAAAAAAAACTACAAAAGAGGATTTGGTTCTGGAAAGCAAAGAATGAGAAGAAAATGGAAAACCTTTGAGGTTAAACTGGAGCAACTGTTCAAAGGAGTGGTAAGAGCAACCGGCAGTTTAACAGCTTTGTCTTTATCAGATGGAAGCATGGCGCCAAAGTGAGCAGTCATGCCTGTTAAAGTTTCGCCGTTTTCTCCGTTAACCCAATTCTCAACTTTGACCTGGTAAATATATTTCAACATTAATAAACGTTCTATTGATTTTAAGAATCTTATAAGTTTTTTGTCAAAGAATCTTATAATTTTTTTTATCATAATCATGAATAACTACCATAATCACCATCAATCTCGGATAAAAATCACATTGGGCGATTTCAGTTCAAAGAAAAATAAACAGTATTTGTGAAATCTGATTGCATTCCTGGTATCGATTCGAAACAATCAATAAGATATACGTTCGACAGAAAACGATTCGTTTATTAATAAACACCGGATAAAATTCCCCCAGGATTATTCAAGTGAAAATTTCCAGAATTTTTGATGAGGAACCCTACACGTTCCAATAAACTCACCATTTGAAATTCATTGGTACAGCCGGGAATTTTCGGAGAAGTGTCATTTTGCGGAGGAACATCGCCAGCACCTGCGCACAACAGACAGGTCAGATAGAGGGCCACAGCGGCCGCGATAATGCGGCAGCTAAACGGAGGTAAAAACATCGCCACCGTGAGAAAGAGAGAAGAAAGTTTTTGAAGAAAGAAGAAAGAAAAAGAAAAGAGAAAGAAAATATTCTCCGTTAGTCTTCGTCTTTACAAAGCCTTTTCGGATCTTTTTCTCAAAATTAATTTCCATCGTTTATTTAATGAATGATCTTAAATAGAGAAAAATTACAACGTAAAAAAAAAAGATTACAATGAATAAATAATAAAAATTACCAAATTGACAAATATTAGTGTTGTTCGTTTGGTCGCCGCAGACGGTTGCAGTCAACTCTACGGCTACGGCTGCAGTCAACTTTGTAGATGCAGCTGCGGTAGATATTGTTCGTTTGTCTGCCGCTGGTGGTTGCGGTTACGGTTGATCGTAGATTTTTAGTCGCACCGCTGTTTTAATTATAGGTCGAAAAAATTGCGATGCAGGACGCAGCGTCTGACCGCTGCGTCTGCCACAGTTATCTGCGACAGCTAAACGAACAATAATCTACCGCAGGCGCAGCCGCAGCCGTAGGTTTCTGCGGCTGTCAAACGACGATGATCATTTACAAGTTACTTGCATGGTGAGTTCATCTTTATAAACTGTAGGAATTTAGTTGCTTACGGCTCACGTTATTGTAGATATCCAAAATTTTGTTAAAAAGTATTGTTATTATTATTACCACTAAATAAATAAATTAAAGATTGAAACTTCTTGTCTCTATCATTTTCACGTTAATATGTAATTAAGTATCATTTTCAACGAAATAATATTGTCTAATCAATGATCCAAAATTACTCTGCTAACAATATAAAATGGAGTTGTGATTAAGATGCGTTAGAGACTCTTACGACTTCTCCATGCAAATTAAGTAGACGTTGTTAATTATTTATATTGTAAACGTAATCGCATTTAAATAAAAACGGTTTCGAAATAGTAAAATCTCTAATATATTATTTGAGAAACTTTTTAACAAAATAATTTTATTATGACGTGTTAATAACAAAAATACCACGATAACATGTCAACACCAGAACGAGTTTTAGTTTAAATACATAAAATGGTTTAAATTACTAAAATAATTACAATACATGCCACTGATATTAATTTGGTTAGAGAATCAATATATTTTATTCAACTAACTAAAAAATAATATTACATTTGCAAAAACAATAATTTTTATTTCTTAAAATTTTTAATACGTTAATTTATAAATAATTTCAAGTAAATATAAATAGATTTAAGTTATTATATAATCTCTAATATATTATTTGAGAAACAATTTAATAAAATAAATTTATTATCACGTGTTATTAACAGAAATATTATACTTACATTTCATCATTACAGTAAATTTCAAATAAATATATAAATAAACTTAACTTATTCGAATAATTACAATATATGTCATTGTTATTAATTTGGTTAGAATATTAATATATTTTATTAAACTAATCAAAAAATACTATTAAATTCATAAAAAACAATTGTTTTCTTTTCTTAATTTATATATACAAATGTTAAAAGTAATTTGAAATAAAAGTTAAAATTATATAAATATTTAATTTATATTTATTAATAAAATATAATTTACAAATATTTTTTTCTATACATAACTTGGTATAAATCTAGTTATTGCTATAAAACACATATATGCATTAAGGAATAAACACACAATAGTCTGTAAACGTAAACGTAAACGTGTTTTTCTAGCCCCACCCTTATTGACCCACACCCACACGTGATTCGTGAGAAAATTGAAAATTGCATTGATTACAGCTATATATGTGTTAACTATTCTTCACATAGTTAATGATGAATGATGTGATTTTGTAACCATCCTTCCGTTGAATTATTTTCTTATTTTTCTTATTTTTCTTATTTTTCTTATTTTACACTTGATAAATATAATTAAATTTATGATTCTAATTTTGGTTAGCAAAATAAATTATTATTTTCCCCAAATAAATATTTTGAGTGTATTTGTTAATATAATAATATTAAAAGGGATGGATTTAATTATGAAATTTGAAAAAGGGATGGATTTAATTATGAAATTTGAAAAAGAGATATATAAGCAAATTAATTAGGAATATTTATAAAATTGATCTAAAATTTGCGTTTAATTGCAAGTATAATCTCGTTAAATTTATTTTTGCAAAACTAACTATATATTTTTTTTATCGTTCAACAATAATTTTATTTACAATTTTGCTATTACGTACCATAAAAAAAACAACACAAACACCATAATAAACAATTTTTCAAAAATATTACGAAAATGTCATATTATTCATTGTACACAACCACCATTGTCGTGGTTGTTGGGAACTCTTAATTCCATCGACACACCCACCATTTACCTATATTACTTCATCAAATTTCATTTATATCAATCTTTTTCATTTTCTCTCACATTTTTTTCTAATTTCTCTATTCACACTACATTCAAAAGCTTCCAACTTTGTAAAAATTCATCATTATCCGTTAAAACAAGCTTATGTGAGTTTATATCGGTTATCTTTTAAGCCATGTAGCTAAAAAATCAAAAACGAAGGTTAGTTTTCGTGTTTTGTTTTCGGTTATATTTTTCCAGTTCATAAAGTTACGAGAAATTTGTTTTGTAATATACAAAACATACTTCTCTAGCAGATTTCGAGAAGTCTTCTTTGTAAATAAAATACAAAGTATATTTCTCGAAATCTGTTGTGATCGAAATAAATCTCTTTTTAACCGGGATAAACTGTTTTTACGAGAAACATATTTCTCGAGAAGTCTGATTTGATCGAAATAAACCGTTTTCTTCACCAAATCACATTTCTGAAAAAATCTGTTTTGGTGAAAAACAGTTTATTCTGACTGAATCAGATTTTTCGAGAAGTCTGATTTGATCTCAAAAAACATGTAGAGATTGAAACGTGATTGACATTAATACATTATTTTTTAGTTAAAAAAAGTGTTTAGTAATTTCTCTAACCTCATAGATTAGTTTTGCAATAATGTTTTTATCTTGGTTAAATTTGTATTTATAATCAAATTTTAGATCATTTTTTACGTATTCCACCAATTAATTCTGATTTGATCGGAATAAACCGTTTTCTTCACCAAAACACACTTCCCAAAAAGTTTGTTTTGTGAGAAAAACAGTTTATCTCGGCTGAATCAGATTTCTCGAAAAATCTGTTTTGATTCCAAAAAAACACGTAGAAACTGAAACGTAATTGATATTTCTACATTATTTTTTAGTCAAAAAAGTGTTTAGTAATTTCTCTAACGTTATAGATTAGTTTTACAAAAATATTTTCATATGGGTTAAATTTGCATTTACCATCAAATTTTATATCATTTTTACATATTCTACAGTCAAATTTTATATCATTTTTACATATTCCCCCAATTAATTATTGGGGAAAAAATCCGGCATCCGCGTGCAAAAATATATTACGTCATCTTCGCTAATCAGACAACTAAAACTGACGCACACGAGTGTGTATGACTACACGTCTTCTCTTCGTTTCTTTTCTTCTAATTTAAATATAGAAACAAAGAGATGACTTTTTTTAATTTGTCATGACTTTACAATAACATCTTCATATCACAAGCGAATATTCGAACAATCTGATAGTCAGAAATGAAACAATTGTGCAATTATTCACAACTTTGAACTTATTGTTTTCCGACTAATCAATTATGTCACCAAACCAAAGATCAAATGTCTCATTGCATGCATTGTTTCGTTTTTTCTTTCAAGCAGTCTCTTTCATAAACTGTTCTTTCTGTCTTTGCTTTCACAAACACAATATTCTTATGTTCTTCACTGTGTGCAAGAAGTGTTTTGTTCTTTTTGTCGCATGATAATATTTTGGAGATTTAGCTGCATATCTTCTGGAAATCTAAAATTTCCACAATCCAACGTATCATATTTTCATTATTTATTGGGACCCTTATTTATTTATTAAATATTTTGAGTTGACTTATATTTTATGGGTTAGATAAATCTCTAATATATTATTTGAAAACTTTTTAAAAAAACTAACCTTAGCCTGACGTATTAATAACAAAAATATAATGCTGACGTATTAACACCACAACGAGTTTCAGTTTAAATATATAAAAGAGTTTAACTTACTAGAATAATTACAATACATGTCACTGATATTAATTTGGTTAGAAAATAAATATAATTTATTCAACTAACAAAAAAATACTATTACATTTACAAAAACAATAATTTTTATTTTTTTAAATTTTTTATATTTTAATTTATAAATAATTTCAAATAAATAGAAATATATTTAAGTTACTACCGTAATCCCTAATACATTATTTGAGAAATATTTTAATAAAATAACTTTACTCTGACGTGTTATTAACAGAAATACCATGCTAAATTGTTATCACTAAAGTAAATTTCAAATAAATATATAAATAGTTTAATTTATTAGAATAATTACAAGTATATCATTGTTATTAGTTTGGTTATATAATTAATATATTTTATTAAACTAACAAAAAAATACTATTAAATTCGTAAAAAGTAATTATTTTTTCTTTTCTTAATTTGTATATACAAAAATTAATGTTAAAAGTAATTTTAAATAAAAATAAAAATTAGATAAATATTTAATTTATATTTACTAATAAAATATAATTTACGAATATTTTTCCCAACGTGGATATGAATCTAGTTTATCTTATTTGCCTTTTTTACTACTGTTACGAATACATCAACACCAGTAAACTTATAGTTGACGAACTTGGATTGTTAAATAATTATATATATGGTAGATAAGATCGTACCGAAATCTCATCGATCCATAACGTTGGATTCTATCAACGGCTTAATATTTCAATTTTCGTGGTGATACATTGATTCAAACATTGTTATTTCAACGATAAAATTCACGTGAATTACCTGTTATGTACTTATGTGGGAAAACGAATGATATATATGATCTATTAAGCAAATTAATTAATTGAGTTTTCCTCTGAATTCTAGCTAATGAATATTGTTTTGAGTTAAACAAATACCAGCCAGAAATCAGCAGAAGACTCAATTTGTGAATAAAATTAACGACTCTTATATCTCGATATCAATATTTTATACTGAAATCCAAAAATCTTATCGAAGAAAAAGAACAAGAAGACACATAAAACTGAATATTCATGTATTATCATTTGGAAAATAAATTCCAATACAGAGACTGGTTTATATTAGTCAATTCAAGTATAACGCAATATATATAACAGAAGCATCGTATATAGGACGGCTAAAACGTTTTGTTCACACATAGCTAGAGAGATGTGATGTAATGATTAATTTTAGATCTGTGAAATAATTATAAACTATCTTGTAAAAACAATTAGGTTTTGCATGTGTACATCGATCTATATATGTACTTGGCATGTACAAGATAGCTAGGGTTACAAGTATTTTTTGTCCTATATATCTTCAAAAAAAACAAGGTCTAATTCTAGACCTAAAAGATATTATAGTAAAACATATTGTTTGAAACAGAACCAATTAGATATGCCGCTTTGGTCGCTGCGTTTGTTATCTGCAACATTCGACGTCGTCCCTTACCCAACATCTCACTTGTTCTGTTAAACAACTCGCCACCAAAATTGTTTTCATTAACCGCTGATTCCAAGCTTCTTGGACGGTTTACTGAATTGATGTAAGTCTCAAGGTCATGAACACAAGAAATATTTTGAACGTCGAAGAAATCGAGCGTGAGTTCGACTCCAACGTGAGTGTAGCAAGAACAACTCCAAGGAAGCTCGTATTCGCCACCTAAAGCCCTGAAATTTTCGTTGAACAAGAAACCAGGAAGTTTCGTTATCGGATCGTTTACATTCGTGATCCTCAAGACCTTGACTCCTAGCTCCTCACACCGTTTCTTGAACCCCAAGTTACCCACCCTAGGACCAGCAAACGAAAACACGGTTACAGGAACATCTGTTTCGCCTCTTCTCTTGTTCAAACCTAGTTCCGCTATGTCATAAGCTAGAAGGTGAGCTAGAGAACTCCCCATACTATGTCCCGCAAGCGTTATGCTCACTTCCTCGCCTTTGTGTTTGTTCACAAGCCTCGAAATCTCGGAGAGAAGCTGCTCACGGCAGCTTTCTAGCCCGAATCTGCTTTCTTTCTCACTGGATGTGTATAAGCTTAAGAACCCGGATTCGACCTTGACATCGGGACGAGGATTGTGAGGGTCAAACCTAGCCGGAGTCAAAGAGCTCATTAAGTTAGCCAACCACTCAGGGTTTGTCGCAGTGCCACGAAACGTCACCATAATATCCCTCCTTCCCAAACGTTTCATCGAATCATCAGATGAAACTGCTACATACCCGATCCAACGTGCGCGGTTAGGTTCGTTCTGGACAGGGTTGATATTGATATCTGATGTGGCATATATATACTTGGTGACTTGGTAGCCATCAGGATCATGGATTTTAGATTCCTTAAGCAAACTCTTTTTGCCATACTTGCAGTTCAGATAACGTTTGGATTTAGGGTTTAAATCAAACCCTTTGTAAGAAGCAGAGAGTAAGTTCCCGTAGCGAGTGATCTCTTGTTGGAGAATAGGGTTTAAAGGGTCAATGAGATTTTCCCAGTTATTGCTTCCTTGTATCTCTTTCCAAACACGAGACAACGGTAGAGTTGTTGTTGGTGCGCGAGAAAGAGGAGCGATAGGAGAAGATGGAGCGATAGGAGAAGATGGAGCGAGCGGAGAAGATGGAATCGGAGGGGCCATTATCGAAGAAGAGATTACATGTCTTTTGGAGGGAGAGAATTGGCCTGGAGTGTATTTTTGTTGATAAGTTTTGTTTTTAACTAGAAATGGAGGATAGTTATAGTTCTGAGTGAAAATTTTGGCTGCCATTAACGTATGAGGAGAATGCAGGAAGAGAGAGAGAGAGAGAGAAGTTGGTTGAAGTTTAAAGGGAGACAAAGAGTGAGAGACAAATGAAGCTTATTTATAGAGTGAAAATGTGAATGGAAAGATCAGGAGAGAGAGAAAACGCTACAGATGTGTTCGGCGAGTATTGACTGAGAAATAAATATTCAAAAAGTTTGCATTGGTATAAGCTTTAATAATATTCAATTGTTAGAAGAAGACAAAAAAATATTAATAATTTATGTGGTCGGTTCGAGTTAGTAAACGTTTTTCTATTAATCTTATGATTCATGTTCAGTCCTAATGCTTCTCCTGTCTACTTTACTACTCGGTATATGAATAGAAGACAAACAGAATAAAAACAATAATGTTAACTAACGAATACATGAAGATGTATGGAAGTTGTGGTCGTTGAATTCTTATCAAGAAAACAAAATTGTCAATTATATTTGTGTTTACAAGGATGATAGATAGTTCAGAATGTGCAACGTCACCTCTAATACTAGGCCTGATTCATAACCCGCGGGTCCCGCCCCGTTTGACCCGCTGCGGGGCGGGTGCGGGTCGAGGAAAAGAAAAAAAAATATATGCGGGGCGGATGCGGGTCAAACCTTTAATTTAGCGGGGCGGGTGCGGGTTTGGTTTTTTTTTTTGGCGGGTTAGCGGGTACCCGCAATTTTTGGGTCAAATTACTTAACCAAAAATTTAAACCAATTAAATCATAAACCAATATCAATTTAATACTAAACCAATTTAATACCAAACCAAATTTAACCAAACCAAATTTAATCAAACCAATAGTATAAAAGAAAATAACCTAATTTCTAATCTTCACTTTCACTTTTCAGCCACAGCCGACCTCCATTCTCCAAAGTCCAACCTAAGGTGAGCGACCTCCAAGTTCCAACCATCTCCTTCCTAAGGTGATTTGTCCAACCTAAGGTGATTTGTCCCCGGCATAAATCAAGTAAGACATAGAGATTCATACAAACTATGCCCTATATTATGTCCCCCAAATCTGTAAGTAGCAAGGGGCACGAGAAATTATGCAAAGAAACTCAGAATTAAATCAAGATTCGAACTTTGATTCAATAGGAGAAGAAAACGGAACCGGAGATAGAGAAGAAAACGGAACTTTGATAAGTTTTACTCGTTTGATAACATTTCTTTCATCTTTCAAACTCTTCTGTTATTCGTATTGATTAGTTGATTAATTAATTATCATAAATAATTATTTCAACTTTTTGATGTATAATATTTCAGGCATATTTAGTTTAGGTTAGCAATTCTCAAAATGGATAATATTTCAGGCAAATGGTTTAGGTTCTAAATACTACATTTTGATATTTTTTAAATAATTTTATTTAGTTCATGATATTGATATGCAATGGAGAATTAACTTGTTTATTGATAGGTGAATCAAATGCGAAATGAGAGATTTTGCAAACGGAGTAAAAGAGTTTAAAATTTGTATAAATTGATGTTTCAAAAATTGAATTTCGATATATTTGATGTATTAATGTTAGATTTATTATTATTTGGATTTATTTTAATTAAATATTATTAAAAATTTTGAAAACGAAGCGGGTCGCGGGTCACCCGCAAACCCGCTTGATTAATGCGGGGCGGGTGCGGGTTAAAAAAAAATGATTCGCGGGTTTTGCGGGTAAAAAAAAATTATGAAAAAAAAATCATCAACCCGCCACGGGGCGGGTCCGACCCGCTTGACAGGCCTATCTAATACGTAGGACTACCACAAATCTATAATATATTAATTGAAAATTATTTTAATAAACTAATTTTATGTTGACGTGTGATTTACAAGTGTGTTATGTGTCATACTATTAGAACATTTTAAGATAAATATTACCTAGGACATAATTTATTAGAATATTTACGAAAATTGTTATTATACAGTATATTATATGTAAATTTCTAATATTTCGACATATAATGTATTCTATCATAAAATATAAATATAATATAAAACAAAATATAAATTTTGAAAAATTAGTCAAACAAAATATAAAACAAAAGTTTAGTTTAATTGAATATTTATCATATGTATAATTTTATCCAAAATAAATACAATTTAAATATATTTGTATAATTCGATTTTATTATCTATTTCATTTTTCTAACCAATATTAAAAAATTTTAAAAAATTATTTTAAATATAAAATAAATTATATATATATCTATTAAAATTAATAAAATAAATAATTAATTATTATCTATAAATATTTTTTTCCACCTCCTCAAAATCTAGTTTACTTTTTTTGCAGCTTACTCGAATCTTTTGTAAATCTGCCTCGATTGATATGCATAAATCGGATCTTTTTGAAATCGAACTCCAAATATTTTGGTTTGAAAAACATTAAAAAACTTTAGTCAAATGATTAAAAAAATATATGTGGAAAAAATATCAGATTTGAAGTGACAGAAAAGAAAGAATAAAAAGGCAAAGATAAAGGTCCTAAGTGGGGTTTGCTATGGTGTCGAAAAAGTAACTAAATGGCTGTATCACCATTTGATATATGATATACTAATATACGAATTAAACATTTACAACAAATATCTATGAGTGAGAGAATAATGTGAATACAATACATATGATAATGTGGATATTCAAATTATGATAGTCACTATTCGACTAAAATGCTACATAAATTCTTTTTGATACTAATAGAAATTCAACAATAGGTTTAAAACCATTTAGTTGATCCATCATTATCTATCCCTAATATATTATTTGAAATTTTTTTAACAAAATAACTTTACCATAACGTGTTAATAACAAAAATGTTATGCTGACATATCAACACCACAACGAGTTTCATCTTAAATATATAAAATGGTTTAAGTTATTAGAATAATTACAATACATGTCAGTGATATTAATTTAGTCAGATAATCAATATATTTTATTCAACTAACCAAAAAATAGTATTACATTTGCAAAAACAATAATTTTTATTTCTTTAAAATTTTAATACATTAATTTATAAATAATTTCAAATAAATATAAATAGATTTAAGTTATTATGTAATCCCTAATATATTATTTGATAAACAATTTAAGAAAATAACTTTACTCTCACGTGTTATTAACAGAAATACTATACTTACATTTCATCATTATAGTAAATTTCAAATAAATATATAAATAAGCTTAACTTATTCGAATAATTACAATATATTTCATTGTTATTAATTTGGTTAAAGTATTAATATATTTTATTAAATTAATAAAAAAATATTATTAAATTTATAAAAAATAATTATTTTTCTTTTCTTAATTTATATATATAAAATTAATGTTAAAAGTAATTTTAAATAAAAATAAAAATTATATAAATATTTAATTTATATTTATTAATAAAATATAATTTACGAATATTTTTTTCCACGCATAGTATAGCGTGAATATAAATCTAGTTATTATTTAATCTATGAAAATTAATATGGGGCTATGGCTATGAAACTGTAATTAATGACATTTCCTTTATAGTGAGTGATCATCAACCAATGACATATCATACGGACACAATGCACACAATCTCGCACACATAATTTATGTGTCACGCGTGGTCAAGTGTGAAAGCTTACATAGGTTTATGGGCATATCCACTATCACACACGTACGGACCACGGTTTGAGTTTGATGACTTAAACCCACTTTAGCTAAACTTAATTATGATATTTCGACATTCTTGGGTTGACATTTTCTTTTAACTACCAGATTGACATTTTTATATGTGAATTTTCAATAGAGAAGAAGAAGTGGAAGAAGAAAAAGTCTGCATAATATGTCACTTTGTGTTTTTTTCAATCTTTATTTATTATGTTGATATTTATGATAGTTTTTTTTTTCACAAAACAAAATTCCTTTTTTTCCAAACATAACAATTTGGTCCAGAACAAACAGTTACTTTTCATCAACAAAAGACGTAGACTCAAATACTACAGATGAGGTCTAAAGATGAAGTTTATTTGTTTTCTTTGTTCTTTATTGGGTTTATTTCCGTCAACTACATAAATTTATGCGACTAAATTTATTTTCATCCGTACTTTTTGGGTCTTTTTTTAATTACATAAACTGTATTTTTCTTTCATAAATTACACAAACTTCATCAATTCTTCTAATTGCATAAATTTCATTAATGTTTATGCGTTAAATAGCTACTAAATCTGGTTATAATTCGAAAATTTGATTTTAACTTGGGTTTATTTTGAAATTAAAACCAGATTTTTGAAATAAATCAAAGTTTAATAACAATTTAACGTGTAAACATTAACGAAATTTTTGTATTGGAATAATTTATGAAGTTTATGTAGTTTACAGAAGAAAAATAGAGTTTATGTAACTTATAAAAAATCCAAAAAGTACAGGTAGAAATAAGTTTATTCACATAAATTCGTGTAGTTTACATAAGTAAACCTTTCCTTATTTGACTTCTTCGTGCGTTCGTGGAACTCTTAGTTTTTGTTTTCTTACTTTAATTCAATTTTTTATAATTCAAAATATAACTCTACAAACTTTGAATATTGAAAATACAACTCTATAAACTTTGTGTTTAAACCATTCTCCTTTTGTTCCTAGCAGATTGATGTTGTAGATATTTCCACAAATTTTAATTTTACAGATGTTCTCTACATTTTTAATAATTAATGTTAATATTAATTAAAAACAGACATGTAAATATTTGAATTAGTATTGGTTTATAGTTATAGGAAGAAAGAAATAATGTATTTACCACTGAATATTAATTATTTCTTAATTTTATGTGAAAACTCTAGAAAAATATTCTTGAAGAACATATGAAGTATATTATGGAAAAAAACCATTATTTATGTAAATGATAGATTGTTATATTACGATTAACAAATTATAAAATAAATACCAAAAGATATACCTATTAAAAATGATTTATTCAGTGTCCTGCTTACATCATACCATCGTTTTTTTGTGAACCACAACTAATCGATTCAATAGTTTAATATTTTTATACGAATATTTAATATTTTTTATTCATTTGAATCATATCGAAAATTAAAAATCGAACTAGACATGTGAAATGGATGTAGAATCTATTTACTCCTCCCTAGCATTTTTTTAATTACAAAAAGCAAAATATTCTGCCATGTAATTAGTGGTAACTGTCGAATTTTGGGTACAAAAAAGTTAAAAAATCTAAGAAAACTTTGGGTTATTGAATTTGAGGAGAAGAACCCAACTTTTCTCTCTTATTCAACTCACTTAATTTTCGATATGGTTCAAAGGAATAGTTATCCAAATTATTCGAAACTATAAAGATTATGATTCTATCGGATATTGATAACCCTCTTCCTTTACCTAATTAAATTGTATAAACACCTTTCTATTTGTTAGTATATATATGTATTCATTATATATAAGATGGTTAATTAATAACCAATTAATTAATGGATGAAAAAGCACAATAATGTGGATATGTGGTGATTAATAGAGGTGTGGCAGTTTTTTTTTTCTTCCCATTCGTAACTTCTCTTTTAATAGATTTAGTTTAATAACTTCTCACTTGAATATCTTAAGAAGAAAAAAAAACAAAAACACACATAAGAAATCGCCACTTTAGATAACAAAAGGGTTAAAAACATTGATTTCTTATCCATCAAGGAGATCATTAAAGAGAAATGTTAAAGGAGGAGAAAATCATTTTGTCTAATTCTTCATGGATCAACGTTAGTAGTTTCTTTTTACTAAAAAATATTAGGGTTGAATTAAATCAAATCGACATGTTCTTCAGATTAAGATTTCATAATTGAAATCATTAAAAATAAATTTACACTCCGATCACAATGCGATCGAATACAAAAACAAGAAGAAGAAAACAAGAGAAGAGAAGAAAGAAGTAGAGGAATCCCGGAGAATACCATTCTCCCTCGCTCTAAAGCTCTCTCTCTCTCTCTATCATGGCTCTTCACGAAGAAGGCTACCTCTCGAACCCTAGGAAAATCTCTATTTATATATACATATATGTGTTCGTTTAATATCACATGTGAGAAGTACATGTCATTAACCTTATGTAACTCGAACCCTCTGTCTCCTGGGGAAGATTTTAAACACATCATTATTTTCTCTTAGTCCACTTTCCTTTCACGTGTTGTTTCAATTCAACCCTCTTTTCTTAGCCGATTCTTATTCTTCTTCCATGTTATTCAAGTTGAATCATAGTCAACATATAAAAGCCATTGAAGAATTATGTCAAATGAGAATTTCGATAATAGTCTAATTCTGTTATGTCTTTTTGAATATTACTTTTGCTTTTCTGCAGTCTCTTTTGTTTGTTCGTGTAACTCATTCAAGTGTTTGCAGCAAAATTTGGTTCCGATGTTTATTTTCAAACTTTTGAAGAATCAGAGACAAGTCAAGGAAGTTGCAGAGAGGATTCTTGAATTTGATTCTAAATAAAGGTATTGCTACAAAAGTATACGTTTTTTTAATCTGAATACAAGTCAATCAAAGACTTGTTCTCAAGCAGAAGGTCTCACACTCTTCCGCACAAAAAGAATAGTTGACAGAAAAATAAAGAACTCGGCAAGAAGAAAGAGAAATGCAGAAAGTACAGACAAACTTCTGGGACATTTCTATTCTCCTAGGAATCAACAACAAGAAGCAGTTTCTTTGTCTCTTACATTCAGACTGCTCTGATGCAAGAAATCTGGAATTACCTCAGGTGAATTACTTAGGTAAATGAGTGATTATCAAAGGTTGTAAAAGATGCTCTGAAGTTGTTTTATAAAACTGAAACAGAGCATGTTTAGCGTGTGTGCGAGTAAGAGAGTTTGAGAGAGATTTGTAAACAATCTGTAAAGGGTTAAGGCTCAAGTCTGAGCAAGGTCTTAGTGGATTATCCTCCGGAGAAGTTCTCCGGCGATACGTATGGTCTGAGTTTAGAACCGAACTCGTAAATCTCGTGTCATCTCTTTCATTCTCACAAAGTTTCTTTCTAATAGTTGTTTCTCAGAAACTACAGAGAACAATAAGTTCATTTTCTGACACTTAAAGTCAAGATAAAAACGCTTTCTTTATCAAACATAACACCTAAACACAGAGAAGGTTAAAGGTTGATTCTTAACAATTTCATACTCATTACTACCAACACTAATGAGTAATGAGTATGGTCCTTTTTGCTTGGATGGTTCCTCCAGCGGCCCTTTTAATTCCGATAAAAATTTCATACTCAAACTGGGGAAATTTCCTCAATATATTGGTGTTTATCTCCAACCAACAACTGTTAAACCTAAAATCGGTACGACCAATGCAGAGGATTTGGATTCAATAAATATTGGTTAAGTATTGAATATGCAAGTTTGTATTCCATACCTTTTCTGCACATACATTCGACATGCTTATATGTATATGTACCTATCAAAATGCTTATATGAATAAAATTTGTTGACGTGTACATGTCAACGATCATTTACCTCTTAAGATCAGTTAAGAATCCTCACTAGAGCAGACTCGGTCCAGAATACTGCCGTTGCAGTATGGCAGGCGTTCACCTGTAAGTTGCAAACTTCACCACCAACAAATCTTCGCGACGTACAAACTTTGATCAAGCCCGCGCAACCATAAAGAAGCTACGTACTATTTCAAGTTTTCAACTATCGGTGTACAATGCAAGGATCTTCACCACGACGACAACATTATCACTGGCAATGTGCATCCTCATCCGTTCTTCTCCTTGAACCGTATTCTAGTTGTATTTTTAATCTCTCTGTCAGACAATGTTCCTTTTGCTATGTTGGAAGTGCCTTCATTGTGAGAAACATTCTGAAGCAAACAGAAGGTTTTTTAAAGAAGAACAACATCTTCCTCTCAAGTACATCTCATGGTTTATCAATGGTTTCAGCAACCATGGCAGAATGCTGCAGGAAAGGACTGCAGAGAGACAAAGAGAAGAAAGATTCAGACTTTCTTCACCTCGAAAACAGTCAAGGAAAGCCTGCAGATTCTCCGGAAAAGAAAAGTTTTGGCTCCTCAAGCTCAAAGTCAACAAGTCGACGGTTACTCCTCTTAAATGAAAGAAAAACATTGAGAGTTGTTTTCTGTCCGTTGAATGCACACTTGTAAATCCCATAGTATAAATGGGATCGTAAGAGAACAAAGAACAGTGTGTGGTGTAAGAGAAGAGAGAGTGAGCGTTATTTCATTTCCTAAGTCGTGAGGGAGAGGTGAGAGCAAGTTCTTGTAAGTTCTAAGTTACTCGGTTTGAGTTTAGTGGATTCCCGGAAGTAAAATTCCGGCGAGACGTAGGGTTGACAAGTTTGTCAAGCTGAACTCGTAAATACTCTGTGTCAAGAACTCAATCTTTCATTCAGCTCACTAAACAACTTCTAAAGAAGTTAACACACAAAGTACAAAACTCTATAAATCGACAAGCCTAATTCTTTACATGCTAGATCGTAGAAGATGTAACTGAAGAAAATATATCCGTTTTCCATCAGCCGCATACATGTTCGAGAGAGATGCACATAAGTTGAATGGATTTTAATATTCAGGTCACTGATAACATCACTAGAGAAAAAGTAAGGATGTCCTCATCCACTATTAGCAAAAGGAAAGCTTGCCTCCAATCTTTAGATCTAGAATGTATAAGAGATATGGTTTTGGTAAGAACAAAATCACTTGGCTGTTTTAAAAAATGCTTTTCAGATAAAGATTTGCATTAGAATCATTTGGCTTCTTTGGGCATATTACAGAAGTCCAACTAAGGGGATGCATTAAGCAGTCAAATAATAACAGATATAGCCAAACATGAGCTGTTCGAAACCAATCTCCTGTGTCTCTCCGTCTATATATGTTACAGAGGCATCATCAGAATAATAACAATTGACCTTTAGGCTTAACACAAAGATCTCAGTAGGTGAAAAGTAGATTCGGTCATCTAAAGGGCGACTGAGACATGACACTGAAGGCTGGAGATGGGAGAGTCTTCACAGGCGCCCAGATATCAGCCCCGTTGCTTTGAGCAATTCCTACTGTATACTCCATTGGAACAAGACATAATCCTATGTTTCTTAAATTGTACTGATCCAGCTCCACCTAGTTACACAGAGAGGAAAATCACTCGTTCAAGATATTCAAGTTCCATGTACGGCTCTCTCTATTCCAGACTAAAAATATGAACCAAAGTATAAACGGGATCATGCTCACCTGCGTGGCAGCGGAAATTGTTTGCAGATATGGAGCGCTTAGCACCTGTACAGAAAGAAAAGGAAAACTTGGTATTGAAAGAATTTATGCTTGGTATTGAACTTATGAAGAGAAACTAGCGGACCTTCACTTGTTCATGAAGGAACTCTATGTAATGCATTGCGTCTAGAAGAACTGATGCAGTATCGGTCTGTGGTATGTACTCGAAGAAGAAGATTAGAGAAAAGTATGGTCTCTAGATTTGCTTCAAAAACTAGATTTCTTGTTTACAAAAAAGTTACCTTTCCATAAGGGGAAACTATCTGTTGAAGAGCTGAAATGCGTTCTCCAACCTTGTCCTTCCTCTCCTGTTTTACCATTAAGTGAAAACAAGAAAAAGAATCATCAACATTGCACTCTTTTTGGTCTAGTGAAATCAGAAGCAAAGATCAAAGACCATCCATGAAAATTAAGGTTAAGCAAGACCTTGGAATTAAAAGAGAGATCGGGCTTATGGCGTTTGATGCTGTTTTCCTCGAGAGAGCAGACACTCTTCTTATTCTCCATCATCATTTCGGCTTCTCTTGAGAATTCCATTCCTTGTCAAAAGAGAAAGAAAAAAACAGAGCATCAAAAAATGCAAAAAATCATCAACTTGAAACAAGATTATACTACAATTAGGAAGTTACCATCTTAATGCAAATTGCAGACCAAAAAGTTACAGGATCTATGAAGGATCAAGATCATGCTTTTGAGCAACCAATGCAATGGAAGACATGATTTCGATTAGAATATTTAGCCAAGGCAAGATATGGTCAACGAAATAGAAGAGGATTTTTGGTCAGAGCTAGGCCTTAAGCTTAAGTATAACATTTTAAGATTTGTAAGCTCAATTGTAAGCGCAAACAAAAGATTAAAGTATTGAGTTAATTTAAACTTAACATATTGCATTACAATAACAAATCTATGAGTAGAAATTGGTAACCTTATCAAAGATGGTAACTTTTTGGTCACAGGTATTGTATTAACGAAAATCAAAAGGTAATCCAGCTAAAGATTAGCAACAAGAAGATGAGAGAGAAGTATATATTGCTAGAAGTTAGCTTTTAACCGATTAAAGTTTGTATAATTAAGCCAAAACTGAAGAAAACAAACAGAGCAAATGAAGAAAGAGAGAGAGAGAGAGAGCTTACTGAGAGAGAGAGAGAGAGAGAGCTTACTGAGAGAGAGAGAGAGAGAGCTTACTGAGAGAGAGAGAGAGAGAGATCACAAATTGGCAGAATAAGCTAACGAAAAGTTTTCTTCTTTAAGAACCCACCACCCAGAACTTGTCAAAGCTCCAATATTTCGTCGTTTAAACCCTGAAAAGAATTGCTTTTTTGTCCTTCGGCTTATGAGTTTTGACAAGACAAAACCTGATGAGACCCAGAATTGTTTCTCTGACTTTTGAGCTTTCTCAGTCCAAAAAGCAAAACCCAAAACCCGTATTTAGTATATAAACATCACCAAGATCGTGCTGCGAGGCGAACACAGGCTGAATTAAACTAACGTTGGTTCTTAAAAGGTTGTGAGATTAGAGCAGTCGCAAAAATCTCGGCATGAGAAAAGGAGAGAGAGAGAGAGAGAGAGAAAGAGGGAAGAAAAAGAAAGGAGAGAGAGAAAGAGACTGTCTATGTATTCTAAGCTTAACCAATCGAAAGCAAATAAAAAAGAGAACTAAATTCTTAATGATGCTGCTCGTTTCGACAATTCGAAAATCAGAATTCTACAGCTATTAATGCGCAACCTATTGAAAGAAGTCATCGTAGTTATACCAGTCCCAGGTAGAATTCGCTTTTTATTATTTTCAATAGGCTTGTCAATATGAGTGTTGACCCGCAAGTTCCGCCCCGTTTGACTCGCTGCGAGATGGATATGGGTCGAGTGAAATTTTTTTTTTTATTTGCGGGTGGTTGCGGGTCGAGCATTAGTTAAACCAAAACGGTTGCGGATTGCAACTTTTTAATTTGTGGGTTCGCGGATATTCGCAAATTTTGTGCTCAAATTAATTAATCATTTGAGATCTAACTAATTTAGATCCAAAATAATTTAAAACAAAAAAAATAATTTTATTAAATTATTTAAATATTTTTAGAAACTTTAATTAAATTATTAAATATTTTAATTTAAATAAATTTATTAAATATTTTAGTCTAATTAAATTTATTAAATATTTTTAAAAAATTTAATTAAATTCATTAAACGTTTCAGTTTAATTAAATTTATTAAATATTTTATTTTAATTAAATTTATTAAAAAAATTTAAAAATTTTTAAAAAATGAAACGGGTCAGCCGCTAACCCGTCAGACCCACTTGATTAATGCGAGACGGGTGCAGATTTGAAAAATTTGATTCACGGATTTCGTGGGTAAAAAAAAATTTTGCAAAAAAAATTTGTAATCCGATGTGGGGCGGGTCAGGCGGGGTGAATTTTCAACATTTACTCATTATTATAAATAGAACTATTTTTCCTTTTTTTTCTTGACAGTGACATTTTAAAATCTAATTTTATTTTTTCAAAATACTTGACCAAGTCTATGCACCATCAATCTTTTCCTTTCTTTTTCTTTGAATTTTGTATTGTTTTCTTTGAAATTAACCTAAAATTCAACGAGAGAGGTTAAGGCATCGGAGTCTACTGACAGTCACTACAATTCTCTGATTTGAAAAAAGCATATATATATATATATATATATCAATCAATCAATTAAACAATGGACAGAAAACAATCACGTCGCAACAACTATACTTTTCTCTTATTCCTTATTTCAATAAATATGATTACAATTCTATGCATAAAATAGTACATTTATATCCATAATTAATCATTAGTGTTAGTTATAGGAGAAATTGAATGTAGATTTTGATGATAATTAATTAAATAAATTGAAAGACAAGTAAAGACAAAATTTTAATTTGTTTGATGTAAATGCAACTCACAAGACTCAAAGCGTTCAAACACCTTAAAACGCGCGTTAAGAATTGTTCACGTGGAGAGAGGTTAAGAAGAGACGCGTTTTGAAACGCAGACGCGGAAGGGAGTGATCGCGTGCGGTAAAGAGTTAAAATAGCGATTTGTGGGGTCACCGGCATACAGACCATGCGGTCGCAAAAGTCCAAGGAATCAGCGTTTCTTTCAAAAGGTACGTTTCTGTGGGACCCACGCGTGTTTGGGTATTTGCCCTCTTGTCACTTTCTTATTTGTCATTTTTTTCGTTGTGTTGTGGCGAACCGGATTAGGTAGATGCTATTATTTTTGTTTTTTTCGTACTTATTTTCTTATTAATCTCATAGAAAGATACATAAACCGGCCAAAAATATATATATTCTGAGAGATAAAGCTCAAAAAGAAATCATTTTGGAAATAAAACTAGATCAAACAAAACTCACATACAACATAATGTTGGCCTTCAATCTAGATAGATTGATCTGAAATCTGATTCAGATACAATTCTATTATAGTCCCTATAGGTGGTAATCAATACTACTCATAATAGAGATCAAAATAAAAGAAAACATGAATAATGAAGAAAAGCAATTGAAACATAAGTACTATCGATGGATCATTGAACCAAAAAAAAAAGAACCATTTAACCAAGATAATCCCACGACCAAATCCACACAAATTCTAGATATTGAAATCTAAATAAGTTTTGAAATCCCGGATAAACCATTAAAATTTGAATTATGTATTATGTAGAGGGTTTACTTCCATTAACTATACAATATATTTTCACATGTATTTTTTGTGTCTTTCATAAGTTACATAAATTATATTTTTCTTTCATAAATTACACAAAGTTCATAAATTATTTTAATTACATAAATTCTATTAATTTTTACACGTTAAATAGCTATTAAATACGGTTTTAATTCGAAAATATAGTTATAATTTGTATTTATTTTGAAATTAAAACCAGATTTTTAAAGTAAAAGTTTAATAACAATTTAACGAGTAAACATTAACGGAATTTCTATAATTGGAATAATTTATGAAGTTTATATAGTTTACGGAAAAAAATATAGTTTATGTAACTTATAAAATACCTAAAAAGTACGGGTAGAAATAAGTTTATTCACATACATTCGTGTAGTTGACGGAAGTAAACCTTTCTGTAGAAGAAGCTTAAACATAAAACAATAGAGCGCATCACCAACATAATGAGACCTCCAAAAAAGTATTGCACTCGAGCAGACCCCAAATATAAATCCAAACCCTACTTTAAACACTCCATCAATGAGGGGATGAGACAACAACACCTTGCTAACCTTATGTAAAACTCCAAGACACATAGAAAAAAAAAAGATAACCAAAAGGACAAAAAATTGTAAGACTTCACATATAAGAATCCAACATTATATAGCATCACAAAATTATCATTAGATTTAAAGAATATTTTAGAATTAAATAATATAAAATAAGAATTTAATACGATAAAAAAATAAACAATCCGTGCATAAGGTACCTCCTAATTAAGTTAAAACCATAAAGATAAGAGCAATTGTCTAAAATAATACTATTTGAAGCTTTTGTTCTAAATATAATATTAATCATTTAAATTTCTAAAATTAGCATAAATTTAATATTAAAATAATTAAAAATCTTATCTTAATAAAACAATTTAAATCCTAAATTGAAAACAAACATTATGTTTTAATTTTATATATATTTTATTTGAAATAAAAAACTCTTTTCACATAAAATTTTATGCTATTTTAATACTTTTATTTTTAATCTGCTATATTTAAAAAATAAACCTAAAAAATATTATTTTAACGTATTATTATAAAGGATAATTACATAGCCAATATAAGTGATAAGAAAAATATGTGTATTGCTTAAAATTAATAATTAAAAAGTTTATAATAGAGTAACTTACCGTTGTGTAGAGGTAAACATTTAAAAATGCAAAACGTTAAGATTTTCTATGAATCATATGATGTATCGTTGGTTCTCAAATGAAATGCAATTCTAATTGTAACGAATAAAATTGGGTTTACTTCCGTCAATTACACAAATTTATGCGAATAAACTTATTTCCATCCGTACTTTTGGATCTTTCATAAGTTACATAAACTATGTTTTTCTTCCGTAAACTACATAAATTTCATAAATTATTCCAATTACAGAAATTCCGTTTATGTTTACACGTTAAATTGTTATTAAACCTTGTTTTACTTTGAAACTCTGGTTTTAGTTTCAAACTAAATCCAAGTTAAAACTATATTTTCGAATTAGAATCAGATTTAGTAGCTATTTAATGTGTAAACATTAATAGAATTTCTGCAATTAGAATAATTTATGAAGTTTGTATAATTTATGAAAGAAAAATACAGTTTATGTAGTTAAAAGAGACCCAACAAATATGAGTGGAAATAAGTTTAGTCGCATAAATTTGTATAGTTGACGAAAGTAAACCCAATAAAATTTAGGGAATGTTTATTGTTTTGGATTTTATAACACGCTTTTTTACAACACGGATTATATTATTCGCGCTTTTGATAAATAATGATCCACTATAATTAATCTCTAATAGTCTAATTTAATCAATTTTTTATTTAATCACAAATAATTTAAATTTTTGGGGGGAAAATATTGATGGAGAGAAGTGTAACGGAACTTTTTGGCAATAAATAAAGTCGTCAACGTTTCGTCTATATAAACCCGCAAATCTCCCCTTTCTTTGCCTTTTTGCGATTCGTACACCTGATTCGGTCTCGCGATCAAACCCTAGGGCTCCCCATTCTTCTGAGGTGAGACAAATTCGAAGCTTCAATCGCTACTGAAACTTTGATCTCACATTCCCCACTACTCTTTCGTTCTCTCTAATTTCGTCTTTCCACAATTTATTTTCCGCTTCGTTTTGTTGTGTTACGACTTTCGCCGAATGTGATATACGACAATGTTTCATAGTGTGTGTGTGTGTGTGTGTGTGTGTGTGTGTGTGTGTGTGTGTGTGTGTGTGTGTGTGTTTGTGTTTATTTTCTCATGTGGAAGTGAAAATCCGAAGTAGTTTTGGTTCGTTTTGTTGGTAAATCTCTGTGTAGTTAGTTCATGATGTACGATCGGGATGTTGAAAATTAGTATATTTTCTGTTTTACCTTTCAAGGATTTTTGTCTTTTGCTCTGTGATGAGATAGAATCTAACAGCTTTTGTATGATTCAAGGCAGTGCTTTTTCTCTTGAGGTTGGTGATATCATTGATTTTGCTGCACGAGAACCCGCTGCTGTTGTTGACCCACTCACTGGTAATGTCTCAAGACTCTCAATTATGGGCAGTTTTATCTCCTTCCATAAGTGATCTCATTGTCATTTTTATGGTTCTTCCTTTTTGTTTGTGTGATTAGAGCTGTTTTGGGTTTGTAAATTTAGGTTGGGAAAGCATTTATCATGCAGTATTACTACATTTTGTGTAACATGCCTGAGCATCTGCACCGGTTTTATCAAGAGAAAAGCAAGGTTGGGCGTGCTAGACAGGACGGTTTCATGCGCATATTATCCCCTTTACAAATAAGTATTGTAAGGTTTGGTTGAATGAGTATATTCATATTTCCATGATTTCAGAGATGAATTAGCATTTCACTTGTGTAAATTACGTGGGGTTTGGCTGGAGTGTTAATTTGAGAGAGAGAAAGACTTTGTTTAAAGCACCAGAAATAAGATTCTTTATCGTTTTCTTAGATTTAAGATTCTCTGATACATATTTTTTTGTCTTTCTCTCGTGTGCTTAAAATTGAAATGTGAATTTTGTTTTATTCTAAACTTTCGTTTTGTGGTTTTGCGAGATGCATTTCAATTTGTTTTCTACTCTCGTCTTCGTAACCCCTAATAAATATTCTTTGGGTCTCGATTTACATTTCTCGTTTTGAATTTCTGATTTACCGATCATTCTCTGTCTTTTTCCTCATCATTTCCATCGTTTTGATCTGTGCTTCAATTTATTTCCGGTGTTTCTAAGAGATTTTTCTGTAAATAATTAATAAAATTTCTGTCATTTTTGTTAGTGTATGAAAAAAAGCAAACTTCTCATAGAAGAGCCTGTAATCTTGCGTTTTCCAGGTATGTCTTAATCTACCTCTTGGTCTTTAGATTTTTATTGACGTATTATACACTAGGCAAAAATGACATTAGAAAAACGAGAAGAAACTCTGCAACAACTAGAACAATATGTAATTACAAGAGATGGATATCTGATTTTCTTCTTAGCTAGAAAATCGATTAGTTTGGTTAGGAACTTAGTAAGGAGAACAAAACATAGCTTTTATTTGAAGTTAATTTCGTACCTTAAAATTTTCACCACCCAAATTTTGGAGGAGATTTTAGATTACCAGATTGACTAAAGAAGTATGAGTGGTAAGTTGTGTATAGGTGAAAACAAATCGAAAATGGATCATGTCTTTAGATTGCTAGCAGTTTGATTTTTTTTTTGACATTGTATTACTATCTTATCACTCATCTTCCAATTAATTTGGTAGCTAAATTTTCTCCACAAACCAAGCATAGGAGAATGTTTAAATGTTAAAAAGATATTGCTAGGTGAACTAATCAAACTTATATACTATAATTTTAAACGCTATATTTGAAATATGGAATCTTTGAATAGTAATTGGTTTCAAATTTGCCTTAAAACCCTTATTTGCTTTTTTGGTCATGCTTTCATTTCATATGTCATAGGAATAAATTTTAGATTGATAAGTGAACTACTGAAATAGAAATAGATTTTAGTTAGGTGAACTAATCACATATAGGAGGAGATTGTAAATTACTAGATTGAGTAAGAAGCATGAGTGATAGGTTGCGTATATGTGAAACAAATCGAAAATGGATCCTGTCTTTAGATTGTTAGTGATTCCACTTGTTTGATTTTTTTCTTTTCACATTGTATTGCTATCTTATCACTCATCTTCCAATTAATTTAGTAATTGAACTTTCTCCACAAACCAAGCATAAGAGAATGGTTAAATGCTAAGAGGATATTACTAGGTGAACTAATCAAACATACATGATATAACTTTAAATGCTAGATTTGAAATATGAAATCTTTGAATAATAATTGGTTTTAAATTTGCTTTAAAACTCTTATTTGCTTTTTGCTCATGCCTTAATTTATACATAAGAAGAGATTTTAGATTATTAGGAAAACTAATCTAGATTGGATGTTATGTATGAGGATATTTTAGATTGATAACTGAACTAATAAATAGAAGTAGATTTTAGATTGCTAGGTGAACTACTAGGTGAACGAACCAAACATGGATGTTGTATAAGAAGAGATTTTAGATTACTAGGTGAACGAAAGTTATATAAGGTTGTTTTAGATTGTTAGGATAAATTTTAGATTGTTAGGTAACGAACCAATCCTAGTTGTTATATATGAGGTTTTTAGATTGCTAGGCGAACGAACAAACATGGATGTTATATATAAGGGGATTTTATATTACTAGATGAACAAACCAAACATGGATATTATATAGGAGGGGATTTTAGATTACTAGGTGAACGGATGTTATATAAGGTTGTTTTAGATTGTTAGGATAAATTTTAGATTGTTAGGTGAACGAACCAATCCTAGTTGTTATATATGAGGTTTTTTAGAATGCTAGGCGAACGAACAAACATGGATGTTATATATAAGGGGATTTTATATTACTAGGAGAACGAACCAAGCATGGATGTTATATAGGAGAAGATTTTAATTACTAGGTGAATAGATGTTATATAAGGTTGTTTTAGACTGTTAGGGTAAATTTTAGATTGTTAGGTGAACGAACCAAGCCTAGTTGTTATATATGAGGTTTTTTAGATTGCTAGGCGAACGAACAAATATGGATGTTATATATAGGGGCATTTAGATGACTAGGTGAACGACCAAACATTGATGTTATATAGGAAGAGATTTTAGATTACTAGGTGAACGGATGTTATATAAGGTTGTTTTAGATTGTTAGGATAAATTTTAGATTGTTAGGTGAACGAACCAAGCCTAGTTGTTATATATGAGGTTTTTTAGATTGCTAGGCGACGAATAAACATGGATGTTATATATAAGGGGATTTGGATTACTAGATGAACGAACCAAACATGGATGTTATATAGGAAGAGATTCTAGATTACTAGGTGAACGAATGTTATATAAGGTTGTTTTAGATTGTTAGGGTAAATTTTAGATTGTTAAGGAAAATTTTAGATTGTTAGGTGAACGAACCAAGCCTAGTTGTTATATATGTGGTTTTTTAGATTGCTAGGCGAACGAACCAATATGGATATTATATATGAGGAGATTTTAGTTTATTAGAGGAACAAACCAAACATGGATGTTATATAAGGTTGTTTTAGACTGTTAGGATAAATTTTATATTGTTAGGTGAGCGAACCAAGCCTAGATGTTATATATGAGGTTTTTAGATTGCTAGCGACGAACAAATATGGATGTTATATATAGGGGCATTTAGATTACTAGGTGAGCGACCAAACATCGATGTTATATAGGAAGAGATTTTAGATTACTAGGTGAGCGAATGTTATCTAAGGTTGTTTTAGATTGTTAGGGTAAATTTTAGATTGTTAGGTAACGAACCAATCCTAGTTGTTATATATGAGGTTTTAGATTGCTAGACGAGCGAACAAACATGGATGTTATATATAAGGATTTTATATTACTAGATGAACAAACCAAACATGGATGTTATATAGGAGGAGATTTTAGATTACTAGGTGAGCGGATGTTATATAAGGTTGTTTTAGATTGTTAGGATAAATTTTAGATTGTTAGGTGAACGAACCAATCGTAGTTGTTATAGATGAGGTTTTTAGATTGCTAGGCGAACGAACAAACATGATGTTATATATAAGGGGATTTTATATTACTAGGTGAACGAACCAAACATGGATGTTATATAGGAGAAGATTTTTGATTACTAGGTGAACGGATGTTATATAAGGTTGTTTTAGATTGTTAGGGTAAATTTTAGATTGTTAGGTGAACGAACCAAGCCTAGTTGTTATATATGAGGTTTTTAGATTGCTAGGCGACGAATAAACATGGATGTTATATAGGAAGAGATTCTAGATTACTAGGTGAACGAATGTTATATAAGGTTGTTTTAGATTGTTAGGGTAAATTTTAGACTGTTAGGATAAATTTTAGATTGTTAGGTGAACGAACCAAGCCTAGTTGTTATATATGTGGTTTTTTAGATTGCTAGGCGAACGAACCAATATGGATATTATATATGAGGAGATTTTAGATTATTAGAGGAACAAACCAAACATGGATGTTATATAAGGTTGTTTTAGACTGTTAGGATAAATTTTAGATTGTTAGGTGAACGAACCAAGCCTAGTTGTTATATATGTGGTTTTTTAGATTGCTAGGCGAACGAACCAATATGGATATTATATATGAGGAGATTTTAGTTTATTAGAGGAACAAACCAAACATGGATGTTATATAAGGTTGTTTTAGACTGTTAGGATAAATTTTATATTGTTAGGTGAACGAACCAAGCCTAGATGTTATATATGAGGTTTTTTAGATTGCTAGGCGAACGAACAAATATGGATGTTATATATAGGGGCATTTAGATTACTAGGTGAACGACCAAACATCGATGTTATATAGGAAGAGATTTTAGATTACTAGGTGAACGAATGTTATCTAAGGTTGTTTTAGATTGTTAGGGTAAATTTTAGATTGTTAGGTAACGAACCAATCCTAGTTGTTATATATGAGGTTTTTAGATTGCTAGACGAACGAACAAACATGGATGTTATATATAAGGGGATTTTATATTACTAGATGAACAAACCAAACATGGATGTTATATAGGAGGAGATTTTAGATTACTAGGTGAACGGATGTTATATAAGGTTGTTTTAGATTGTTAGGATAAATTTTAGATTGTTAGGTGAACGAACCAATCGTAGTTGTTATAGATGAGGTTTTTTAGATTGCTAGGCGAACGAACAAACATGATGTTATATATAAGGGGATTTTATATTACTAGGTGAACGAACCAAACATGGATGTTATATAGGAGAAGATTTTTGATTACTAGGTGAACGGATGTTATATAAGGTTGTTTTAGATTGTTAGGGTAAATTTTAGATTGTTAGGTGAACGAACCAAGCCTAGTTGTTATATATGAGGTTTTTTAGATTGCTAGGCGACGAATAAACATGGATGTTATATAGGAAGAGATTCTAGATTACTAGGTGAACGAATGTTATATAAGGTTGTTTTAGATTGTTAGGGTAAATTTTAGATTGTTAAGAAAATTTTTAGATTGTTAGGTGAACGAACCAAGCCTAGTTGTTATATATGTGGTTTTTTAGATTGCTAGGCGAACGAACCAATATGGATATTATATATGAGGAGATTTTAGATTATTAGAGGAACAAACCAAACATGGATGTTATATAAGGTTGTTTTAGACTGTTAGGATAAATTTTAGATTGTTAGGTGAACGAACCAAGCCTAGTTGTTATATATGAGGTTTTTTAGATTGCTAGGCGAACGAACAAATATGGATGTTATATATAGGGGCATTTAGATTACTAGATGAACGACCAAACATCGATGTTATATAGGAAGAGATTTTAGATTACTAGGTGAACGGATGTTATATAAGGTTGTTTTAGATTGTTAGGGTAAATTTTAGATTGTTAGGTGAACGAACCAAACCTAGTTGTTATATATGAGGTTTTTTAGATTGCTAGGCGACGAATAAACATGGATGTTATATATAAGGGGATTTAGATTACTAGATGAACGAACCAAACATGGATGTTATATAGGAAGAGATTCTAGATTACTAGGTGAACGAATGTTATATAAGGTTGTTTTAGATTGTTAGGGTAAATTTTAGATTGTTAAGGAAAATTTTAGATTGTTAGGTGAACGAACCAAGCCTAGTTGTTATATATGTGGTTTTTTAGATTGCTAGGCGAACGAACCAATATGGATATTATATGAGGAGATTTTAGATTATTAGAGGAACAAACCAAACATGGATGTTATATAAGGTTGTTTTAGACTGTTAGGGTAAATTTTAGATTGTTAGATGAACGAACCAAGCCTAGTTATTATATATGAGGTTTTTTAGATTGTTAGGAAAATGAACCAACATAAATGTTATATTTGAGGAGATTTTAGATTACTAGGTGAACGGAACCAAAAATGGATGTTGTATAAGGTTGTTTTAGATTGTTAGGTGAACTAACTAAATGAGGAGGAGACTACTAGATGTTATATATGAGGTTATTTTAGATTATTAGATGTACGAACCAATATGATTGTTATATGGGAGATTTTAGATTATTATGTGAACGAACCAAACATGGATGTTATCTAAGGCTGTGAGCTAACTAAAAGAGAATGAGATTTTAAACTATTAGGTTAATTAATCTCGCATGGTTGTCGTACATGCTTGATAGGTGAATTAATAAATTAAGAGTAAATTTTAGATTGTTAGGTGAACGAACTAAGTCTAGTTGTTATATATCAGTTTTTTTAGATTGTTAGGCGAACAAATTAAATGAGGAGATTTTAGACTACTAGGTGAATTAATCTAGCATTGATGTTGTATATGAGGATATTTTAGATTGGTAGGTGAACTATTAAAATAGGAGTAGATTTTAGATTGGTAGGTAAACTATTAAAATAGGAGTAGATTTTAGATTGGTAGGTGAACGAACCAAACATGAATGTTATGTATGAGGTTATTTTAGATTGCTAGGTGACCCAATTAAATGAGGAAGAAATTTAGACTGTTAGATGAATTAATCTAGCATGGATGCTATGTATAAAGATATTCTAGATTGATAGGTAGACTAATATGAACTAATTAAAAGAGTAGGAAATTTTAGACTACTAGGTGTATTAATCTGTCTTAAATGTTTTATAAGAATATTTTAGATTGTTAGGTAAATTAGTAAAATAGAAAAGATTTAGATTAGTAGGTGAACTAATCAAACATAAAAGGAGATTTGAAGTTATTAGGTGAACGAACCAAATATGCATGTTGTATATGAGATTACTTAGTAAAAAAGAAGAAGATATTTTAGACTACTATGTGAATTAATCTCGCTTAGATATTATATATGATGATATTTAGATTGATGGGTGAACTAATAAAATAAAAGATATTTTAGATTGTTATGTGAACAATCCAAGTATACATAATATATATGAGGTTTTTTAGATTGTTAGGTGAACTAATAAAATAAGAATAGATTTTAGATTGATAGGTGAACAAACCAAACATATATGTTATTGTTAGATGAACTAATAAAATATAAAAGTAGACTTAAAATTGTTAGGTGAAAATATATGATAGATTTTAGATTATTTGGTGGACTAATTAAACATGGATTAGTATGAGTTACAATATCATTTCGTGATAATTTATGGAATGTGTTTCTCTAGCTTTAGATGGACGCTGAGAAATTGTGTCGGAGGAGACGGGAGGATCAAAGGAGATTGCTTCACAATGGCTTAAGGCTCTGGAGAGAGCTGGATGGTACCATGTTGAAGCTTGCTTTTAAATCCAACTTCGCTTTCAGGTTATTGGTATAACACATGACTAAATTTCGAAGTAGATGATTTCTTAATCAAGTTAGAAATTGTAAAGTAATTTTCATTCAAATTTATGATTAATATTGTTAAAGTTAGAAATATCCGAATTACAAAGAAATCACTGATTTCAAAAATGCGACGTATTCTCTGTTTTTCACGGGTTTCCAGTGGAATTCAACTTATATTTCTTACGGAAATTTTGTGAATTCTGGAGAATTTGGTGGTGAACAAAACAGAACACGACTCCATCATTGTCTTCCTCATCTTCAATGGCTTCCAAGAAGGCAAGTATCCATTGCAAGACCTCGATGATTACCTGGACAGAGTAGAAACCAGCATCAAAAACATGACTATATGCAATCAGATCGAAAAACAATATTCCCGTTGCTACCCCTTCTTGCTATCTCGAATATATAAGCACTAGTGTCGGAAAAAAAAACCACAAGTTTTGTTGCGATGCGTCTGAGTAGCTGTCTGAGTAGTTGGTGTGTCAAAAAAAGTAGCTGTTCCGTATGGGCTTCGATGCTATTATTAATGGGCTTTGATGCCATTATTAATGGGCTTCGATGCTATTATTAATGGGCTTCGATGCTATTATTAATGGACCTCTATGCTATTATTAATGGGCCTCGATTCTATTATAATGGGCCTAGATTCTATTATAATGGGCCTCGATTCTATCATTAATGGGCTTCGATGTTAATGGGCTTCGATGCTATTATTAATGGGCTTCGATGCTATTATTAATGGGCTTAGATGCTATTGTTAATGGACCTCTATGCTTTTATTAATGGGCCTCGATGCTATTATTAATGGGCCTAAATTCTAGTATTAATGGGCCTCGATGCTATTATTAATGGATTTCGATGCTATTATTAATGGGTCTGGATGCTATTATTAATGGGTCTGGATGCTATATTAATGGGTCTGGATGCTATTATTAATGGACTTCGATGCTATTATTAATGGGTCTGGATGCTATTATTAATGGGCCTCAATGCTATTATTAATGGGCCTCTATGCTATTATTAATGGGTGTGGATACTATTATTAATGGGCTTCGATACTATTATTAATGGGCTTCGATGCTATTATTAATGGGCCTCGATGCTATTATTAATGGGCCTATGCTTATTAATGGGTGTGGATGCTATTATCAATGGGCCTTAGGTAGTTTTAATGTGCAAACGCATCGTTTAACATTTCCTACGCTGTATCCAAAATCGATCGTCGTTCTCAGTCGCACGTCGCACACTGTGCCTAAGAACGGTTTCTCTGAAGAGGGAGATAGAGAGACCGGAAACGAAAAACTTTCATTTTTGTGTGTTATCAAAGTCTAAAAGTTTATTGTTGCATTTCCTATTATTTACCGTTTCACCATCTGCACGTCGAAACCTCATTACCCGTTTTGGCCGGGTCAAGTTTCGATTTTTTCTGAGATTTTAGGGCTTTATCGATTCAAGCGAATGAATGTTCTCTTCTGTCTCGACTGTCTTACTTAGCCTGAGGCGTGTTTTAAGGTTTATGATGGACTGATGAAGCAGACATCCATTGGTCTGTGATGAAGAGAGGCACTCTTTCTGCCTTTGGAAATATTATTCAGCTCTTTTCACTTCGGTCTTTTCGAAATACTCCCAACGCTCCTGGACTCAGTTTCTCAGCGATAACAGAGGCTAGACCTTTTCCTGATTATTCTCCAAAGAAACCCTCAGTCAGAGACACTGAGTTGGTATACCAAATAACCAATGTGATTAAGCTGCGTCGAACTGAGCCTCTGAGGCGGAGTTTAAAGCCTTATGAATGCAAGTTCAAGTCTGATCATTTGATTTGGGTTCTGATGAAGATTAAGAGTGATTACAGGTTGGTTGTTGATTTCTTTGATTGGGCTCGTTCTCGCAGAGACTCAAACCTTGAATCCCTTTGCATTGTCACTCATTTGGCTGTGGCATCAAAGGATCTGAAAGGGGCACATTCTCTCATAACCAGTTTCTGGGAAAAACCGAAGTTAAGTGTTACTGATTCTTTTGTTCGTTTTTTTGATCTTTTAGTATACACATACAAGGACTGGGGTTCGGATCCTCATGTATTTGATGTTTTCTTCCAAGTACTCGTTGAATTTCGAATGCTTCGTGAAGCAAGGAAAGTCTTTGAGAAGGTGTTGAATTACGGATTGGTTCTATCTGTTGATTCCTGCAACTTTTACCTTGACCGTCTTTCGAAAGAATGCAATCAATCTGCGTTGGCTATAATAATATTTAAGGAATTTCCTGAAGTGGGTGTTAGTTGGAATGTTGCTTCTTATAATATCGTTATTCATTGTATTTGTCAACTTGGGAGAATAAAGGAAGCTCACCATCTACTCCTGCTTATGGAGTTGAAGGGCTATACCCCTGATGTAATCAGTTACAGTACAATGATAAATGAATACTGTAAATTTGGGGAACTTGAAAAGGTGCAGAAGCTCATCGAAGAAATGAAGCAGAAGGGGTTGAAGCCAAATGCTTATACCTATGGAAGCATAATTCTTTTCCTCTGCCAGACTAGCAAGCTAGCCGAAGCAGAAGACGTTTTTCGAGAGATGATAGCGCAGGGCATAGTTCCTGACACTGTGGTATACACAACTCTTATCGATGGTTTCTGCAAGCGAGGGGATATCCGGGCTGCATCAAAGTTTTTCTATGAGATGCACTCTCTGGATATTATACCAGACGTTTTGACATATACTGCTATCATATCAGGATTTTCTCAGATTGGCGACATGGTGGAAGCTGATAAACTATTTCATGAAATGCTTTGCAGGGGGTTAGAACCGGATAGCATTTCTTTTACTGAACTTATAAATGGATATTGCAAAGCAGGCCAGATGAAAGATGCTTTTAGGGTTCACAATCACATGATTCAGGCTGGGTGCTCCCCAAATGTTGTCACATACACCACATTAATCGATGGGCTCTGTAAGGAAGGGGATTTAGAATCAGCGAATGGTCTTCTCCATGAAATGTGGAAAATTGGTCTTCAACCAAATATTTTTACTTACAATTCCATTGTCAATGGTCTATGTAAGTCGGGGAATATTGACGAGGCAATTAAGCTTGTTGGAGAAATTAAAGATGTGGGAGTTAATGCAGACACTGTCACTTATACAACTTTAATGGATGCCTACTGTAAAGCAGGGGATATGGCTAAAGCTCAAGAGATTTTGAAGGAGATGCTCGGGAGAGGTCTTCAACCTACTGTTGTCACATTCAATGTCCTAATGAATGGCTTTTGTTTGCATGGGATGTTGGAAGATGGTGAGAAGCTTCTAAATTGGATGTTGGCAAAAGGTATAGCGCCTAATGCGACCACATATAATTCTCTCGTGAAGCAGTATTGCATCAGAAATAACCTGAAGACAGCAACTGCAATTTATAAGGACATGTGTTCCAGGGAAGTAGGACCTGATGGTAAGACGTATGAGAATTTAATTAAAGGCCATTGCAAGGCTAGGAACATGAAGGAGGCATGGTTTTTGTTCCGAGAAATGAATGAGAAGGGATTTAGTGTCTCCACCAACACATATAGCATTCTCATTAAAGGATTTTTCAAGAGGAAGAAATTTGTGGAGGCGAGAGAAATTTTCGATCATATGAAAAGAGAAGGGTTAGCTGCGGATAAAGAAATTTTTGATTTTTTCAATGATACAAAATATAAGAGCAGGAGGCTAGATACAAATGTAGATCCTGTTGATGAAATAATAGAGAATTACCTTGTGGATGAGGAACTAAGGGAAGTTAATTAGCTGGTGGTAGGTCAGATCTTAGTGAGAATGAATGCAGGCTCGAATGATAATTAATGCTTGATTTCAAATCTGAGAAGCATCAAGTCGTTAATATGCTCTTTGGATTGAAAGAAGCTGAAGGAGTTCTGCATATGAAGCACAGCGTATAAGCTTCTGATCAATCTGTTAGCAGATGGCCCTGTTTGTGCATGTTAATGCTACTGGTGGCACTTCACGTGGATTGTAGTTCTCTGCCAGTGCAACTTGCATCTTAGACAAGAGTATATGTGAACTTCTTCTTGAATGTTCTTGTTTGTTTCCTTATGCGTGGGCATCTCTGCAGTTCACAATCTTACTGATTTTGCCATTTGCTGAAAGAGAAATGATGCTGGTGCTACAATTGCTTCATTTTGGTGATTTTCATCAGCTTCCTGCCCAGATTTCAAAGTGCTAGAGCCTTTTAGAACTCTTCTGAGGTAGCCAACAGGGATATGGGTCCTTGAAATCGAAAGATTACAGGTGTGCTTAGCTCTTATGCTCTTTGGACTTTCTTGCTTAGCTTCAGTTTGCAGTCCATCATTTCATGGCTGCTGGTTGCTTACCCGGGACTTCTAAACAAAGATGTGAGAGAGCTTTAACTAGTTTTATTTCTTCGTTTTGTTTATTGATATCATAGCAGTCTAGTTTTATGCAATTCAGGTTGTTTCAGTTGGAAATAGTGTCATTCATCGCACAGTTATTTTGGCTAGAGGCTTAATCATCTTTGTATATCCAAGTTAGACCTGGTTTAGTTAATTTCTTACATGGTTTCATAGAGTTGGAAGAGATGTAGTGGGGATGGCTTTCTGGAAAAAGAAAAAGAAAAAACCTAAAATACTTTTTTTGGAAATTTAATAAGAAAAGTTGAAAACAATCAAAACACCTGCACATTCTCACTTTCACTCTCTGCTTATCTTCAATGGCTTAGGACCAAAGTTTCTTACACGTGGGAGAGTGGGAGCACAAAAAGCCTTGAGATGATCCGCTTCATATTTGCAAGATGGAACGAGGAATTTGGGAAAGGTTAGGGGATCTAGAAGTTGTTGTCAAAGCAGAATCTAGAGGGAGAGACTCTTTGCAGCAGAAAATGGGCATCGTTAGTTGTTCAAGAGATGTTGGAGCATATGGACCTTGAAACCGCATCAATTGCAGCTTGCTATGGTTTTGATCCATTCCATTTCACAGTAAAACAAGGCCAACTTTGGATATCTAATATAAGGACTTGTATTTTTGACATAATCTTGAGAAGAAAAATCTTGGAGACATTTCCGAATCTGGCCATGACAAGGGATTTATTGTGTACAACAGTGTGAAGAGGAGTGTATTCAACAGCTTGGCGCTGTGATGTTGTCCCGGTATAGACTTCAGTTCTTGTGATAAGGCAAAGAAGAAACTTGTGTTTGAGATAAACACGCTCATGTGGTTGGCTTGTTTGTTCATATCCATCTCCTTTTGTTTCTCTTTCGTTTATCATTATGTAATTAAGTCGGAGATTCTCAAATTTCAACAAGAGGAATGTAAATGCACTATGAGACTAAAAAAATCTCAAAAAATTGGACCGTTTTAT
The DNA here is from genome assembly GCA_018901935.1 of Pugionium cornutum. Classification (NCBI taxonomy): domain Eukaryota; kingdom Viridiplantae; phylum Streptophyta; class Magnoliopsida; order Brassicales; family Brassicaceae; genus Pugionium; species Pugionium cornutum. The sequence continues at coordinate 1,511,009 of CM032155.1, read as the reverse complement.
GCAAGACTGACAAATTTATACACGAGTCACGTACCTGTAAGCCGTTTAGACTCAAGCGAGGAGAGACAAAAGTTGAATACACCTGAGGAAAAGTCTCAAAAGCAAATCTACTGTTTCTGACACAACATTGATTTTCTAATGAATCAAAGAATGGATAAAGGTGATTCTTCACCTGATGCATTTGTTTTGTGATGGCTCCGTTGTTCTTCTGCTCTACGATCTAGTTATAACTGCCAACGTTACAAGAGCTCATCACCGATTTTTACCCCGTCTAACCACGTCTTCGCTTCTGGGTTTAGTGCTTCCATTACGGCTAGTATCTGTTGGGTAACAACGTGAACCACCTAAGTTCTTTGATAGGTTAGTGGGTCTGGAGTCAAGGAGGGATACTCTGGCAGAGAAGCAGTGACGGACTTTGATAGAATGGCTTGACGATGTAGTTGAGGAGCTTCCTCGAATCTTCACCATTAGGATTGCTTCTTTATCTCGAGTGTCTTCGCACCACCAATTCTGTGGGATGCCATCAACATAATCCTCCAATGTGTGGAAATCTTCGTGATGAACTTTCACGTCCACTGTTCCTTCTGGATTTATTATCCCAGCTGCGGGCGAAACCTAAGAAGGGAAAATTCTTGTAAAATCTTGAGTACTAAATAAGATTCATTGCATTGAAATAGAATTTAATACCTCAAGCCAGCGAGGTAGACCAAAGGAGCCTCGTGGATTATAGTCAGAATCTTCTCCATCGTCCCTAGCTATAGCCTGACCACTGCATAGAATGCTAAAAATGGCTTTGCTCGTGGTTGAAATGTTTGTGATTGTTAGGATGACTGTGTCCTGACTCTGAAGAACAATGTTGTTTGTGCTCACAGTTGTTTCTGGAACCGATCTTTTATCTTCGAATATGGATCTTATCTTCTCATTGGACCTTATTATTTTCCCCAGCTCCTGTCTCCGCACAGATTTATCAACATGAGCTATGGTTGCATGAAATTTGCAGCGCACGGGTTTGTGATCGCTCTCCGTAACATCCATGCAAGCTTCATACCTGTTGAAACGTGCAGAGGTGGGAATACTAGAATGAGGAAAACAAATTGAAGATACGAGAAAAGGTGAGGGACATCACAAAACCATACATTATAACAGATGAAACTACAGGGCATTGCAAATTGCTCTCTGAGAATGGGCTTGATTGAGTATCTCTGTATATAACTCTGTCACACCAAGCAGGAATTCGCTTTTTCTCCCCTGAATCATATCCTGGAGAGCACACAGCACAGAAAGTTCAATTTTTTCTGGAGCCACCTTTCTTACGAAACAGGTATAAAAAATGCAAGAGCGAACATAAATTGTTTCAACTTTTTCAAAAGCAAGTGTTAATATCTGTATTTCAAATCCGTTTTCACCTCCTAGGCCTGAGCGATTCCTTTCAAATTTGTAAGTCGGAGGGAAGGTGATTAATGCCTCACGCATTCCTTGAAAGACTTTTCCAACCTTCATCTCTGCTCTAAGTTGGTCTCTTTCTCTGAGCCAATCGAAGGATCGCTGTGAAATGAAGTCCCTCGCTTCATCATAGGTTATACCAAACAGCCTATAGTTAAAATCGCCAAAAAATGTGACCATGTCTGCTGCTGCTAGATCAGACTTGACTTCTTCAGTGCCACTGCTTGGAATCTGGGAAACAGAATGACATGTTCAGTACAGAATAAAATTTCAGTGTTGAAGCAGGAGTGATATGATAGGAACATACAGTGTTACTCTTTACTATATGAGCTGCCGTTGAGACACCAGCTGCAAGAGAGAGGGCCCATGGCAAACCAGAGGAATAAAGCAGCCAAAATAAATATGTGGAAAAGCCAAGTGAGCAAGTCAAAAACAGGTACGGCACCATACCAGCTGCAGCACTACTTAGATTTTGTCCTCTGGAAAAGACCATTAATCGAAAAATGTGATTGAAATCCGCATTTCTGCGATTAACTGCCTCCAAATGCGCAGCCAAGTGGCAATTCACAAAGCACATAATTCGGTCATAAACTCTGATTCTCAGACCCACACCTCCCTGTTTTGAAAAGTAAGAAAGTAATGTGTTACTAAGAGTAAATGCAACATCAAGATCCACATGGCACTGCTGCAACATCTAGATCTCCAGTGATACTCCACAATAAGATGTTAACAAGTAAAAAATGAACTGGGAGATAGAGTAAAAGTACCTTGTTGCCAATGGCACGACCAAATCCACATGGCACTGCTGCAACATCAAGATCTCCAACATGTGTTCTAATATCTTTTCTCGCCCTAAGTAAAAAATTACAACACACCAGGGGTTTAATAAGTATTTGTTTTGTCATGGAAGATACACAACTGCTGATCGCAAACCTTACATAAGTGTAAAAAGATAAGAACGAGATGCAACATGTCATAACTGAATTTTCACTTACCAAAGAGATATCAGAAGTCCTGCCAACTGCCTTGAACCCATACGCTCGAAAGTGTTTTTCTCATCAAGCGCTTTTCCAATTGCATCAATCCACCATTGCCCCACAGCACTTCCTTCAAGTCCAACCTACAACCGCAATACAAATATGAGATAAAACCAAATATGTACACGACAACACATATGAATTTGAATGCAATATATGCTAGTGAATGCAGTTAACAACCAATTGCTCTACTGATTTTCCTAATGGCAGAAGAAAACAACTTTTGCCGAGTAAAACATGAATTTTCAGCTGATCTTTTGACCTTTGTTAGTACTAAAGTCAAGGTTGTTCTGTGGAAAAAGTTTTAGTTCAAAACAAAAAGGAGTTACCGTCTCTTTAGCAGCAGACATGGCTAGGAAACCTGCACCCATCTCTACCTCTTGCAACCCAACAGCGACAATGCCAACATCTGAAGTGACAGAGCCCAGCCACGACATAAGCGCATCGTGTGAAGCCCGTCCTTGACCAACATTCCAGGTACCAATTAAAATTCTAACATTGTCTTGTCTGGCATACGAAGTTTCCTTCTGAGACAATTCCGTTCGGATTATGTTGTCCAGAGGTCCTGGAGAAGTCACATACCATCCCCGTACTCCACCATGAGTGGCCAAGCTAAAAATGAAACCACCACCCGCTGCTAGCTTTATCACAGGTTCATTGTGCGAAACCCAACTTGCAATTAACTTTCCATCCGGATCCAAGACCTGGATGTAGCCACTAGCATAACCCACATATAATCGATCGCCAAAAGTGCAAAAGCACAAAACGGGCCGGTGATGGTGATTCATTTCCCGCAAGCGGTTTCCATTTCCATCCCACTGGACAATTAGGCCACTCATATTTCCAGTCCAAATTGTTCCATCAGCAACTAACACAATAGCTTCTGTTTTCCTAGTATCTTCGGAAAACGCTCCTGCACTTCTAGTGGCTACTCGGCGAACAGCTCCTGCAGCTCCCATTATGGCATTACGTGATCGCTGCAGAAAGCCCTGTGATTTTTCCTTTTTTGATGCGGAGAAGAACTTCACTTTCATCTCATCATCAACTTGTTGGTCTTGTATAGGCATGTCCACACGGTTCTCAACTTGCCCGTCAACAGTTAAAACTTTCAGAAGGTCTTTACTCCGAGCATCCCTGCACAATTCACTCTCTTAGAATGATAAAAAAAATGATTGAAAGGAACAGTCTATCTACCATTTAAGAAAAGCCTACCATATTGAGAATGAGAGTGACTGCACAGCCCACACTTTTGCTCTTACTGAATCGGCTAACAAATATTTGACTTCTGAGGATGATATGCTGCAAGTCCCGTTGACAGTAACTTGGTTCCTGAGGTCAATGGCGGACCTCTCCACTAATAACGCAGCCATGTGTTTCTCCTCCGGCTTAAGCACAAGAGATTTCTCTAGCGAATCCCAAGGCCATATTTTTATCACACCTCCTTCAGAACACGACCACATATCACCTGCATCATAATCATAAGCATGATGAAAAAGAACAGAAATTTAGAATCCACCGTATATGTTAAAAGGAACCAACAAATGACAGATCCCTCACAATTATAGACTGCATCAGAGTAACTAACCATAGGAGCTAATGGCAATGGAATTCACTGGACCACGATGAGCTTGCCACGAGATTCGCTCCTTGAAAGGCTTTGAATCATCAGAAGCAGAAGGCTGATCCATTTTCCAAGCCCGGATTTTGCCATCCTTGTGGCCGCTCCACAAAAGCGTGTTGCTTTGGTCCGCCAGCAAACACGTGGTGGGCGAAGTAGTTACCGACTCATGAAACGGCGCCGTATCCTCATCCCCACGCCGTACCTGGCCGCCAATCCCACACCCTGCCTCGTACGCGTCTTCCAAGTTCCAGAACCTCAGGCCGTTTTCCTGACCCGCCCAAAGCTGTGTCTCCGTACAAGCAATGTTTCTTAGGAATTTCCCTGTCTGCGTCTCCCTTAGCGGATGCGGCCGCAGTTCCAGACACGGCGGCCGTCCAGGATGTACCGCTGCGCGAACCGGCACCTTGAATATGCCGGCGCCGCCTCCCGCGCCGATGAATTCCGGGAGTGGCTCGATATCGTCCTCCCCGACAATGCCATTAGGAGGAGGCGTAACGACGGCGTAATCCTCCCCACCGCTTCCATCAAAGACGCTTTCGCTGTTAACGATGACTCCACCGGTAGAGAATTCATCGTCGGAGGAATCGAAATAAACGGCTTCGTTTCCCAACGTTGCGGATCTAGGGACCTCGTCAAGACTATGTTTGCGGATTTGATGGTGTGGCTTTTGGTCAAATTGCTGACTATAAGAATGCGTCTTACGATGCGCCGGAACAGGGACGAGCGACGCCAAAGCCTCCTCGTCTTCCTCTTCGATGATTAGTGGCGAATCCATGGATAAGAGTAGGATGCTCAAAAGAATCAAGAACTGGAGAAATTTGGGAACAAGAACGAATAGCGAAGAGGAAAAAGAGAGCGAAAGAAGTTAGGAGAGAGAGAATGAGAGGAGAGCACGTCGTTGCGAGAAAGAGAAGGAGAGAGAAACATGACGACGACGACAAGTGTACGGAAGCGAATGTCTTTGTTGATTTCATGAGTCTGCCTTATGTGTTCTTCTGTGTTTCTGAACCAAAAAAAAATGTTTTGATGATTTTCTATGGAAGACGCAGTCAGAGAGGTAACTATACAATATTATTATATACATCCTACACTCGTCACGTTCGTTTTATTTTATTTTTAACAACTATTATATGCTTATAAACCCTTAAGTCTATTTTCTAATTAACTACTACATGTAGATCGTGCAAAATGCGAATGCATGGCATCTTTATTTGAATATTACACTAACCTTTTATTTTTCATACTGAAAATCACAACAGGCAACGTAAAATCATATTTTTGTTAGTTTTTATATAGAAGCAATAACGGTGGAGGGAAGAAGAAAATCATAGCGAAAGGACTGACAGCAATCGATGTAAGCTCAGGTCACAGCCCTCTCTTGAAGCCTTTCAGTACCATCGATGATTTGGATTTCTTGACCCGTACGGAAGAAGAGATCATACAAGAACATGTCAACAAGGTTCGGTCGAAAGGAATAGACGTGAAACTCGTGGACTTTGCTCTAAGGGAATTCGATGTGAACTTGAGGAGATGGAACGTGAAGAAGGATTCAGGGAGCATCACTCCTATTTACAATTTGGTTCAAGTTATTATCCAAGGTAGTCTAAAGAAGAATGATAAGATTTGTTTCTAGTCTTTCCACTCTAATGGGTAACTCTATTTCTCGTTCCTCTTCCGTCCAATGATTCCGGCAAACCCATATCGGGGGCGGATGTGATTGATGACAATTCTAATGATGACTTGCTACACAAGTAAGATAGGTTTGTCGCATGTTTTTTACTCCATAAATTAGCTCAAAATTAACTATAAAATTTGGTCATTATTTTAATTAACTATACAATTCCTTAAGTACGATTAGAGAGAAATAAAAACACCAAAAAACTACTATAGCTTTTCATATTTTCTAGAGCTCCAACCAATTAGTTTCCAAGCTGGAAAAGGCGATTCAATGCGCTTAAACATGTCACAACCTCTCACATAGCAGCTTTTAACTTACTAAAGTTCACAGGTCAAGCAACAGTAGTTATATGACTAATGTTGGATACTTATTAGATGCTCAAATATCTCAACAACACCAATGGAACCAGAGCAGACAGACTCAGTTAAGGCTTTCCACACAGAAGGTTCAGGCACCATATCCTGACTAACCATTTCTTCCAACCACATCACAGCTTCATATCGCCGGTCCATAGCACAAAGACCTTTTATAATTACATTGTAAGTTTCAAAACCAGGAAAGAATGATTTTATCAACATCTCCTCCATAACCTGACTTGCTTCAAGAAATTCACCATTGCGACACAAACCATCCACTAATGGTTGATATGTTTCTTCATTCGCTACACAAGAGACTTGCTTAGACATTTTTCTGAGATATCCAACAGCCTCCATTGATTTTCCCTCATCGCATAGACCTTGTATAAGAGCGTTGTACACTCCAACTGTTGGAAGGCAATGACCTTCCACCATCTCCTTATTGATTACAGAAACTGCTTCTTCCATCTTCCCAGCTTTACACAGTGCTTTCACCTTGGCACCGTAAATAATTGGTGTTGGCTCAAAGCCTTTTCTCCGCATTACAAGAAGCACTTCTTCACCTTCAGCAAGCCTACCTTCTTCAAAAAGATCAGCAGCCATGAGACTATAGCTATCCAAACTGGGAATTGTGCCTCGGATCAAAGTCTCGGTTAAGAATCTTTTCACCCGCTCTATACCTTCACTTTTACCCTCCCAGTGACCAGCTTCAATATGATGGTAACATCGTTTTGGAGCCTTTAGTCCTTTCCTTAAGATTTTACCAATGATTTCGATAGCTTCATCAACCTCCCCAGCATCACATAACGCATCCAATAGAATTCTATAAACCACAATGTCCTCACCTGCACCTTTCTGTGAGATCCTCCAGAACATTGAATACAACAGATGCGTGGCTTCATGAAGTTTTCCCTCTAGACAAAACCCTTTCATCAAAATCGTGTAGCTCTCTCTGTCGGGATAACAACCTTGGTAATTCATCTCTTGAAAGACATGGGACGCCAGGTCAGAGCGATTGACCTCGCAAAGAACCTTCATAAGCAAATTCAGGGCTTTTAATCGAGAATTCACCTCCCACCCATAACAATACTTTTGGAATATTTGACAAGCAGCTTCAAGCTTAGATTCTTTAACCATCTCCTGTAAAAGAGTATTGAACGACAGAGTCCAATTCACACAATTGAACTCATGAAGGCTTTTGAAGAGAGAGATGGCATCGTCCAACCTTCCAGCCTTGGAGAATGTAAGGATGGCTGATGCGAAAACTGTATCTTTACATTCACAAGAATCTTCCTTCATTTTATCTATGACATATTTCATTTCCAACACACGATTGGACTTCCCGAGGATAGCAATCATGGTGGCATACACTGAGCCATTGTGACCGTAACTCGGATACCGCTCTTTTGCTTCCTCAAAAAGTTTAAGTGCTGTTACTGGGTTCTTCTGCCTCTTCAGGATTTGAGAAAGAAGATTTGGCGTTAGAACTCTTGGCCATCTAACACTCATAATAAATCCGTCAATTAGAAATCTATTCAGGAATTCCAAACTCTTCTGAAACTCCAGCACAAGCTGCACAACATCAAGGAATCATATTTCCTGCAAAAGCACCACATCTCTTCAGCTTTAAAAAATGATTTCGCAAAAAAAAACCAGTATTTCCATTTGATTCTGATCTTTATCTGAAAAAAAGAATCTTACTACATTCGATTCTGAAAACCCCTTGAACAAACACGACTGAATGTAAGAGATTTGAAGCAAGAAGATTCATTGTTCAAATATGCTTATTATGATAGAAAATGAAAATACTAATGAAATAGCTCATGGAGCTTTATTTAAGAACAAAAAATAAAAAGGAGAAAACTTAGATAAAAACCACCAAGATCAAGAAGTTTGAAACAATATCATAAAAGTGAAAAGGGAAAGAGTTGCTCTTTGTGGCAACTCTCTTCGTTGTTGTTTTGATTGATATTACAAGCATATTTATATGAATCTTACAATTGTTAAAAACCCTAATTACATGGGCTACATAAAACATAGTATTGGGCTTGTGTTTGTAGATTTAATACTCCCCCGCAAACTTGACGCCGGATGAATGCAACGATGACAAGTTTGAAACCGCAAATAAAAGTAGTTTGAATATAAACATGAATAGAGTGGTTGAACACAAGATCATTGTGATATAGGTTGATGACTCTATTCACCATAAAGACCAAACTTTAGTGTGAGATCTATTCAGACCAATACTTGGAGAGTATCGCATGGCTCTCTCAGAGGTTTTCTTCTTAACTTGGAAAGCTTAGTCAATCTCACTCAGAGGTATTTGTTGACCTATTTATCTCACGAAGAGTCCGGATTTCCTTTATCCGTTTAACTCCCCTAAGTCGTCTTATGAAGAAGAAGAATACTCTACTCATAACTACTTAAATCTTAGTCACTATTTTTTTTTTCTCATCCATTACCCAACAATAATTTGCACTCTAATAATCTGTTTTTTTTTTCCTTTCTTTTAGACATTTCATCGAACACTTTGAATGCGCTTAGCAAAACCAGAAATTTGTAATCATCAACGCAGCCTTATCAAACTCAAGACATTTCTATTGCATTCACGAGTTCAATCCTATACTCAACCATCGAACAATCAACCATTACATCTTTCTAATCTATCAAACCACATTTTTCTTCTTTGCTATGTCTCAAAACTAAACAATAGACACATTACCATGATTAGAATGATGGAGAAGTTTGATTTTCAGATCATGAACTCATCGATACGAAGCTTGTGAGATTAAAAACCCCATAAATCGCCTACGCTCTGATACCATGTAAGAGATTTGAAGCAAGAAGATTCATTGTTCAAATATGCTTATTATGATAGAAAATGAAAATACTAATGAAATAGCTCATGGAGCTTTATTTAAGAACAAAAAATAAAAAGGAGAAAACTTAGATAAAAACCACCAAGATCAAGAAGTTTGAAACAATATCATAAAAGTGAAAAGGGAAAGAGTTGCTCTTTGTGGCAACTCTCTTCGTTGTTGTTTTGATTGATATTACAAGCATATTTATATGAATCTTACAATTGTTAAAAACCCTAATTACATGGGCTACATAAAACATAGTATTGGGCTTGTGTTTGTAGATTTAATACTGAACAGTCCAACCAACACGCGCTGGAAAAGAAATCACGGAATTTTCTGATAACCGAGAACACAAAATCCGGAGCAATCATTTCAATTTTTTTTATAAAAAGTTTGCAATTTCGCCATCTACCCATTGATTAGCCATAGAAATTAAGCAAGCAATTGGAAGTGGATATTTAGAGGAAATACGAGCAGCCATGGAAAAGATGATAAAATAAAAGTCGAAGAATGCAAATAGACTGAAAAGGGCACCTGGAGATTTTTAGTATCGGCTATTACATTACTTTTAGGGATCTCGTTGAAGTTCAGTCTTCGCAAGAACGAAGGAAATGCAGACACTTTGGAAAAGGAAATAGATAACAATTTTAGTCGGTAAATAACGATGTTTTTCACTTTTACCCCAAACTTTCAACTACTCATATAAAACCCCCATAAACTTGAGCATATGATACCTAGAAGGCTAACTCCACGATTAAAAGTTAACGTGGTGTAATAGAATTTTTCACAAGCCACTCACTGAACATGCTAGAATTACATACTTAATGCATTTCAGCTAATCAAATGTACAATTTGATGTTTACACTTCGAATTATTCAAATTTTGTTAGGACAAAACAAGAACAAAACAGCACACAGGAAACAAGATTATGTTTCCGACTTTCTTTAAGTTGGATTCGATTTCTTTTTCTTTTTATTGATCTTCAGAACCACCATGAGCTGCATTACACATCCCAGGATTCTTCAAACACCACAATGGCTGAATAGGTTCAGCACCAATTCCTCTGTTCACCATCCTATATCTCCATTGGTTTAACCTGTCCACGGCTTCACCACATCTCTTAACACCTGTCTCGTCTCTATTCCCTGACCACAAGCTCTCAGCCAATGCAGCGGCACGTGGCCAAAGTCGTGAGTCTAAAACTGTCGAGTCAGCTTGTTCTGACCACAACACAACTTCTCCTCCTAGCACCAGCTTCCTCTCTTCCTCATCGGCCAAGCCATCGGTTATATCATAGTTGTATATGGTCTGCCATGTCTTGAACGGTGCACACCAAGACCCGTCACCACTACCGCCTCCTTGCTGATCATATTGACTATCGTTTCCTAGAAACCCGCCGTGACCACAGTCTAAGTAGTAGAACTCTGATGAAGAGACTATCACTCTGTAACCAGCAGACACGATTCTCTTTGTGTTCTTAGAACCGTTATTCCACGTCTGTAAGATTGTGTGCTCTTTTGGAAGAACCGATGGATCCACCTTGATTTGTGTATCCAGCAGAACATCTTCCCAGTAAACAACTGTGCGATTCTGTGACACGATGTAAGGTAATGTCGAGTTTATGTACTTTTCAAGAAGCTGGCTGAGTGTTCCACCAGAGGACAAGAAGGAATTGATAGCAGGGTCGGTTTTCCAACAGCCTGGGATAACTTCATCTCCACCTCCATGGAAGAAAGGTTCCGGAAATTGCTTACCGACATCTTGTATAACGTTTTTCACAACTTCATATGTCTTTGGAGTCAAGGGATTAAGCTGACCAGTCCCGGGTTCACTAGCTAACCGCTCTTCCCAACTTTTTCCAGGAGGCCACCAGAACATGTTGCCACATGTCACAATTTCCGGATAAGCTTCTCCCCATGATCCTGTATGGCCTGTCAACTTTAATGATTACCCATTAGAACCAAGCTAAGTTCTTGCGCAATAGGAAACCAAGCACTGACTCACCAGGAGTGTCTATCTCAGGAAGAACTCTGACACCGTGCTCTAAACCGAACTGAACAATCTTTGAGACATCTTCTGGAGTGTATACCATGTTTGGTCCATAAGATCCTTTTGCAGCGAGTAAAGGCTCAGAAGGAAGCACCAATGGAAAAGATTGCGAATCAGTGATATGCCAATGGAACACATTGAGTTTGTTTGCACTCATGGCCTTAATTGTCCTCATTATATCATCTACTCCGTAGTAATTCCTCGATGTATCAAGCGAAATGCCTCTGTGGCCAAACAAAGGAGAATCCCGAATATAAATGCCAAGTGGTAAACACAAATCAGGAGATTTTCCCCAAATCATTTGAGAGAATGTCTCAAGGCCACGCATAGCTCCCCAAACCGATTGAGCTAACAAGTGGGCTGAAAAGCTTTCATTGGGGACTGAGAGTGTATAAGACTCATTAACACCATGGTGAAGCGGGAGAGAAAGATCGGTAACAATTACTACAAGGTTGCTCAAGGTGTAACCTTTAATAAGTTTGACAGGATGGGTAATGAGATGCGAATGGTTCTCTGAGCGGATCAGGTTGAGATAGCGTGTTACAGAGGCTGAAAGGTATTGATGTTCAGGGGAAATGATGGTGAAATTTGGAGACAGGGAAATGGCTTTATGTTGAGGCCATGAGAGAAATCTCGGCTTTGGCCAAATATTGATAGGAATTGCAGTGGAGAGCAATGGCAAAAGAAACGAAACGAAGAAGAGTAATGGGATTAGTATTACATAAAACTTGAAAAGAGGGAGCATGGTTTGTTCTTGGACCAGTCTTACTGCTAGTGAAGTGTTTCAATTGACATTGGTATCTAAGTCTGCAAAGAAACAATGAAGTGTGCGTCAAGAACAAAGAGAAGTAAATGGGTATAAGCTACACTACTAGATCAAAGGACACAAGGAGGGCATAAATCGAATGAAGCAGGCGAATATAAGGTAATAAATGGGGAAGACGAAGAAGAAACAACATTAAGATGCCCAAGTGCTAAAGTGTTGAACTTTAATGACTCAAAAGCACTCTGAAGCAAACCCTAGATGAAAATGGGTTACGTCAACCAATCTGAATTTTTTCTTCTTCAAAACTCCATAAGAGCAGAGAAATGAGAGAAAATCGGAAATCTGGAATTGCAGAAAAGCAAAAGGCTAAAAAGAAGAGAGAATTGTAACAAAAGGTTACCCTTAAAGCTAGAAGTGGAACCGAACGACGAGGAATGCTATAAGTTTCCAGAGAAGGATCGGGGGAGAATTGACTTCAGAAGTTAAAATTGCAAAAAGGAACTTCTTTCTATCGTTTGGTCTCTGGAACTTCTTCGCTTCTGGAAAAATCCTTTTAATGCTATAATTCTGTTTTAGGCTATTAGTTGAATATCCATTTTTTCATCCAGCTGACAAACTTAGACCGTAAGAGGCAATTATTTTTATGGAGTCTATCACAATTAAAACAAACTAGATTTATAAGCTCAATGTGTAAGAAAAAATATTTATAAATTATAATTTATTAATAAATATAAATTAAATATTTAATTTTTATTTAAAATTATTTTTAATATTAATTTTTGTATATACAAATTAAGAAAAGAAAAATAATTATTTTTTACGAATTTAATAGTATTTTTTGTTAATTTAATAAAATATATTAATTTTCTAACCAAATTAATAACAATGATATAATTATAATTATTTTAATAAGTTAAGTTCATTTATATATTTATTTGAAATTTACTGTAATGATAACACGTCAGCATGGTATTTCTGTTAATAACACGTTAGAATAAGGTTATTTTTTAAAAATATTTTTCAAATAATATATTAGGGATTACGGTAGTAACTTAAATTTATTTATATTTATTTGAAATTATTTATAAATTAACGTATAAAAAATTTAAAGAAATAAAAATTATTGTTTTTGCAAATGTAATAGTAATTTTTTGCTTAGTTGAATAAATTATATTTATTTTCTAACCAATTTAATATCAATGACATATATTGTAATTATTTTAGTAACTTAAATCTTTTTATATATTTAAGCTGAAATTCGTTGTGGTGTTAGACACGTCACCATGATATTTTTGTTATTAACAGGTAAGGTTACTTTGTTAAAAAGTTTCTCAATTGAGATCTCTATAAATAATTTATGGAACATTTGTCCTCCTTGAGAAACAAATTTAAACAAAATTATATTAAAAATATTGATATTATACTAGTGAAATACTATTTAGGGAAAGTTACCGGTGGCGGAATAACAACGGAACGGAACAAAATAGCGATTTAGGGAAACTTGCAGTGGCTAAAGGAAAAAAACGTTTGGAAAAGAGAAACAAAAATATCGAGAAATTATGCGAGAATTAGATCTGTTTTCTTGTAATGAAATGATTGTTCTAGTCACAAAATAATAATTGAGAGCACCCCAAATCTTAAACTGAATTAGGATGATTCTTTACCTAATCTATAAATGTACAATTTTACACAATTAGAATTCGGACAAAAATGTAATGAATCTAAGTGTTCATTTTCAACCAGCCGTTTAAGATGAATGAGTGGTCAATTATCACCACGATAACAACTAATGCATCACCTATAATTAGACATCACATTTGAAATAAAAACATCAAAAAAGTTGCAGATTAGATGTTGCGGTTAATTAGCACATTTATAAGAACGTAACGTTGTGTTCCGACGGTTACTACCGTCGTTTTAGGGGATTCCAAAAAGCCATTAAAGGAGGAGATGTCTTCAGGAATCCCCGAAAATGCGACGAATCCTATCTATCAAATTGACGAATCGCGTTATGGAAAAATTTTGTGTTACGATGAGTCACTTCTCTTTGAGAAGAGAGAACAGAAGGGATGGGAAAGCGGAAGCACGCTCGCCTCTTCTCTTCCGTTCTTTATAACGCAACTCTTCGTGGCGAATCTTAGCTATCGTCTCCTTTACTATCTAACCCGACCTTTTTATCTTCCTCCTTTCGTAGCTCAGATTCTTGTGCGTATACATAAACCCTTTCACCAAATTTGCTAAATAAAACTAAACCGTACGTACGTGTTTTTAATTTGTGTGTTGTCTGTTTTTGCAGTGTGGGTTATTGTTTAGCCCAAGTGTTCTTGGGAACACAGAGTTCATAATCCAACATGTATTCCCTTACAGATTCACAATGGTTCTTGAGACATTCGCAAACTTAGCTCTTGTTTACAACATCTTCCTCCTTGGTCTAGGGATGGATTTGAGGATGTTACGAAACACTGAACTCAAATCCGTGGTCATTGCCTTTGCAGGACTTCTCGTTGCCTTACCGGTTGGTGTCTTTCTCTACTATCTTCCGGGAAATGGTCACTCAGACAAGATCATCTCCGGTTGTGTCTTCTGGTCTGTCGCACTAGCATGTACTAACTTCCCTGACCTCGCTAGGATTCTTGAGGATCTTAAGCTGTTACGGTCAGATATGGGACGTATAGCAATGAGTGCAGCCACTGTTACTGATTTGTGCACCTGGGTCCTCCTCGTTTTCGGGTTTGCTTCTTTTAGCAAAGCAGGTATATATAGTTATTACACAAATCAAATGGAGACCACAAGCCACCAATTTTCAAACTAATATACATACCTAAGACCTTACCACCTTAAATAGAAGACTATGTATATCCTCTGCCCCAAAAAGGATATTAATGAATCCCACAATTAATCTAATTATATAACAAAACAGTAACTAATTGTTTTTCTTATAATTTTGAAAAAGGGACATGGAACACCATGATGCCGTTTGTGATACTCACCATTGGAATATTCGTAGCCATCTGCATCTTAGTGGTCCGTCCGGGAATAGAATGGATTTTTTCCAAAACCGTGAAGGCAGGTCAAGTCGGAGATACCCACGTTTGGTTCATTTTAGGAGGTGTTGTCCTATGCGGTCTGATCACGGACGCATGCGGGGTACATTCCATAACCGGAGCATTTTTGTTCGGTCTCTCTATTCCGCACGACCACATCATACGTAACATGATCGAAGAGAAGCTCCATGACTTCCTCGCTGGGATCCTCATGCCTCTCTTCTACATCATTTGTGGGTTACGAGCTGATATTGGTTACATGCTCAAGTTCACTGACAAATTCATTATGGTTTTAGTCATTTGCTCCTCTTTCTTTGTGAAGATTCTCACTAGTGCGGTCGTCTCTTTATTCATGCATATGCCTATGCGTGACGCACTTGCTATCGGAGCCCTTATGAACACCAAGGGAACTTTATCGCTCGTCGTTCTTAATGCTGGCCGCGATACTAAGGTACTAATCCGTCCATCAACTTCATTGCACGTATGTCTATAATGGCCTTACACTCCATTGCACGTATGTCTATAATTGCCCGTTTAATAGTAGAATATATAATTCTAATTTTTCCATAAACCAATTTCTTGTTAGCAATAATTCTGTATTTTAATTTAATTAGTTTTTTATATTATTAATTTAAATATATGAAGTTACAAACCAATTGCAGGCGCTGGATATCCCAATGTACACCCATATGACGATCGCACTTCTAGTGATGTCACTAGTGGTCGAGCCTCTTCTCGCAGTTGCATACAAGCCCAAGAAGAAACTGGTTCATTACAAGCACCGTACGGTCCAAAAGATAAAAGGAGAAACAGAGTTTCGCGTCTTAACTTGCGTCCATATTCTATCCAATGTCTCTGGGATCACCAGTCTCTTGCAACTCTCGAACCCAACAAAACAATCACCTCTAAACGTCTTCGCTATTCACCTTGTGGAACTCACCGGTCGCACCACAGCCTCAATGCTAATCATGAACGACGAATGCAAACCGAAAGCTAACTTCTCGGACAGAGTCAGAGCAGAGTCTGATCAAATCGCTGAGACATTTGAAGCTGTGGAAGTGAACAACGAAGCTATGACGGTTCAGACCATCACCGCGGTCTCTCCTTACACAACGATGCACGAAGACATAT
The DNA here is from genome assembly GCA_018901935.1 of Pugionium cornutum. Lineage (NCBI taxonomy): Eukaryota > Viridiplantae > Streptophyta > Magnoliopsida > Brassicales > Brassicaceae > Pugionium > Pugionium cornutum. Next base: position 1,495,023 of record CM032155.1, on the reverse strand, counting down.
GCGCATTAGCTGAGGACAAGCGAGTTTGTTTCATCATATTACCTTACCACAAACAATTGACACCAGATGGTCGGATGGGAGAAGGTAACTCGTCTCACGCCGACATTAACCAAAACGTTTTGCACCACGCGCCTTGCTCGGTCGGCATTTTAGTGGACCGTGGCATGGCGATGGTTAGATCCGAGTCATTCCATGGTGAACTCACGAAGAGAGAAGTCGTGATGCTCTTCGTGGGTGGTCCAGACGACCGCGAGGCTTTATCATACGCCTGGCGAATGGTCGGACAACACGTGATTAGACTCACGGTGTTAAGATTCGTCCCGGGGCGCGAGGCGCTAATCTCCGCCGGTAAAGTGACGGCAGAGTACGAGAGGGAGAAACGAGTCGATGATGAATGCATCTATGAGTTTAATTTCAAGACTACAAACGATTCTTCCGTTAAATATATCGAAAAAGTAGTCAATGATGGTCAAGATACAATCTCTACGATCAGAGATATGGAAGAAAATAATACGTATGATCTTTACGTTGTCGGAAGAGGATATAACTCAGATTCTCCGGTGACCACCGGTTTAAGCGATTGGAAGATTAGTCCTGAGCTAGGCACAATAGGGGAAACATTAGCTTCGTCGAATTTCACAATGCACGCTTCGGTTTTAGTCATTCAACAATACTCTGCCGCTAACAGACAAGCCGCAGCAGCAGCCGCAATTGGAGCGGTCGCTGGTACCGCACATAACAATCAAGAATATGTTGATGGTGGGGTTATGACAACTGAGCCATTTATGAAGACCATGTACGAAGATGATACGGACGACGAAGAAAATGAATTCTAATTTGGAATTCACAGGTACTGATTTTTTTTAATTAGTCTAAGAGAATGTGAATGATCTTGAAAAATGTATATCTATTCAGTCTGGAGAATTTCCAATTTTCTCATCGTCTAACCATTAATTTAGATGCTTTGAAACCGTTTATTATTCCTTCTTTTTTTTTCATACAATTTATTTATTATCATAAAATATCATCATTTACAAAATGTCGAATGAAAGACGGACAAACATTAAATAATTTCCAATCTATTAGAGAAGTAATTGATGATTTCTCCAAAGCATCCGCCACCTGATTACAAAGACGTACTTTGTGTTGAAAGACAATACGGTCGAACCGAAACACCCATTGTTATATAGTCAACATATATTGTTGAAGTTGATGATTAGTTTTTTTGTTGTTGAGGATATCGTTTAAGATTAGATTGTAGATTAGATTGTCTCCTTCAAATATGACTGATTGAAAACTCATTGACCATATTGCTTGTAAAGTTCAGATTAATGCTGAAAACTTCGGATTCAATAACAGTATGTCGTCCTTGGAATTTTCCCATACCAGCGAACACAAAAGCTCCGAATCACGTATTATCCATCCAAGTCCGGAGTGCAAAAATCCATTCATGTGTGCCGCGTCGTAATTACGTTTAAACCATATATTCGGCGGTAGTGTCCAACAAAAATTTATTCGTTGATAATATGATGAATCATGGTGTCTTGATCCAGTGTGACATTGGTTTTCCATCCATTCTCGAATATCATCATAACATTTATCAAAAAACTGATCAACAAATGTATCTCTGTTTTTAAATAGAAGCTCATTTCGCATCTTCCATATTCTCTAAAATGTGAAAAAGTAGAAATTTTTGAATGGAATCATTGGTCAATTGATCATAACTTGCCAATAAATAACTCATATTGTCATGAATATTCGTTCCCTGACCACAAATAAATGATGTGAAAATACCTATTCTCCGTCAAACCATCTGAGCAAATATCTATTCCTTCTCTAATCACCATATGATATATACCTCAAAAAGAATATTCCTTTTTTTTTAAGTCGACGTCTATATAGAAAGAATGTAACACATCGATTTGTACTATATAAACAAACTTTGAAACACAAAATAATAAAACTAAACAAAATTAACGTGACATTTTATTTGTAAGATCTGTAAATTGGAAAGAAAGTAATAATGTCCTTAAGTTTCAGAATATTCTTTACGAATTTTAGAAAATCAATATATGTAAGAGTTATTAAATTGATGAAAACATAAATTTGGGTAAATAAGAAATGGAAAATCTAATAAAACGCAAGAATATGGTAGATGTAACTGATATTTTACATAACTAAAGAAAAAACTTACACATATAAAAAACCAAACTTAAAACATTAAATCTACATTTCTACTATTGCTAATTTCAAAATTTTAATAGGTAGTATCTGTCTATTATTTATTTTTTAGAAAATCTTTAATAAATTAAAAGAAGTGCAAATGATACGCAATTTCCATTGGTACAGTGTCATCATGAGAATGTCAGATATATTCATGGAATAATTCAAATATTATTGCATTGTTTCTCAACAAAAGAAAAACATTCTGTTATCATCATCTCCGATTCTCGTATTCCGAGGCTATTCAAACATTCCTTTATTAGACTGATAACAAGTTTCGGGATTTGGTTTTGCTTTTTTTATCTTCTGATTGTAAAAATATTTTTCGAACATGCATATACATTTTTTCTCATATCTGTATGCATATGTTAAGTTGCTAAATCACGATAAATATGCTGATTCTAGTTTTAGTTTTACACAGACTAAGACCAATTTTTAACCATAATCCATAAATCTCTTCCACGAGACTTCTTCTTACCCTTTCCTTAAGAAGTTTTAAGTAATTTTTCAGGTTTTTATTCCATGACTTAACGTTAAAAGGAAAAAAAGAGAAAGAATATCAAGAAAGTAGTATATTTTATCAAGAAAACAGAACAAAAGGTAAGTGAACTCGAAACCCTATGTTTGTTCTTTGGAGGCGAACGAGAAATGTGGAGTTTCCATTAATCCACAAAGACTTTTTCATAGATCCATGCGTATGTTTGGTTTTGTCTCCACAAACATGGCTCGTTGGTTTCCTTTTTGTCTTTTATTCAAATCTTTAAAAAACTTTCAAATTAATTATTCTTTGAGAATAACAAAAGAAGCCCTTGTTTTTAGTTCGATCTTTTGTCTTCTCTAAAAAGTAGATAAGTAAAACTCTTTAAGAGCTAAGTAGCTTTGGCTTATATAACTTCTTTAGTAAAAGACACAGAATAAACCAAAAGACGATCGAAACCAAAAAAGAGACATGGAAAGTAATGGTGGTGGAGGAGGAGGAGGAGAAGTAAGAAGAGTGAATTTAGTTTACTTCCTGAGCCGTTCGGGTCACATTGAACATCCTCATCTCTTACGTGTTCATCATCTCTCCCGTAATGGAGTCTTTCTTCGAGGTTACTTATCTTCTTGAGGTTACTTATCTTCTTAATTAACTAATTCTTATTTCTTTTACTTTCAATGACAAAAATTGTGTTTAAGAACACAGATGTGAAGCGATGGTTAGCTAACGCACGAGGCGATGCGATGCCTGACACATTTTGTTGGTCTTGTAAGAGGTTAAAGACAAACTTATTTGGATATTGATTTATCACATTCTTGTAGTTAATAATCACAGTGTTTATTGAATTGATTAGTATATTTTAACTGCAGGAGGTATAAAAATGGATATGTATGGCAAGATTTATTAGATGACGATCTTATTACTCCCATCTCCGACAACGAATATGTCCTCAAAGGCTCTGAAATCCTTCTTAACTATCCAAGAAACGGTGGTGACGATAGAATAAAATCTGAAGGGAAATTCCAGAAACAGAAACTAACATCGGAGATGATACGCAAGGAGTCTCCGATCTTCTGCTCTGAAAGATTGACGCCGACAACGTCGACAGTCACCGAGGAATCATTCACGAACGAGGAAGAAACGATCGTTCTCGAAAAACCAAATCAGGACGAAAGAGACGGTTCGAAGGAAAGCGGGTCGGGTCGACCAAGTGTATCCTCCACGACGTCGTCTTCGAGTTACAGAAAGAGTAATAACGATTCGAACGCACGTGCCTCACACATGTTAAGGAATTTGATGAAGTGTGGTGGTTTGGATTCGAACGACGTCGTTTTAAGGCCTCTGAATAAGTCTTCGGCTGGGGCTTTTGTCTCGGTTTGGGAAGATGAACGCAAATACCAATACCAACAACACAATGCTCGGTACATTCCAAAGTACTCACTTTTTTATACATTTTCGATTAGGAATCATACACATCCAACTCAAAACAAATTGGTAATAACTAGAATAGCTCATGCACTTTATATAAGTGTGTAGAAAGCTTTAAACTTCCAATGTGGGACTTTACACATTCTAATAGGCTTCCTCGAGATGTGGGCGGGAGACGCACCAACATCTCGAACATACCACGACAATACGGACCACTTATACGGGCCACTTTCAATGTGGAAAATCGTTTTTATGGGAAATCGCATGTCGGGCTAACTTGGACTCTGATACCATATTAGGAAACATGAGCCCAACTCAAAAACCAATTGGCAATGAGTGGAGTAGCTCATGCACCTTATATAGGTGTGTAGAAAGCTCCCAACTTTCAACGTGGGACTTTATACTCTAATATTTTCTGTAATCCTTTATTATTTAATTCTGAAAATTCTTAATTTTTTACTGTTATTAACTAAAAATCAGTACTTTTTTATACATGAGAATTGCCATTTTGTTTGATTTAAAGAAAAAGCTTCGAAGGAGCATGGAGTGGGATAAAGATTAAAGAGACAATGGAGTTTTGTAAACCAAAAGCTTCTTCAAGCAAGCCTTCTATGGCTCCATTGTGCTCGTAATTAAGCCTCACTCTTTTTCCATCATGTAATGTTACGTGCGATTGATATGAAATGAATGATGTAATTCGCAATATATGTAGGCAATGTGGGAAGTTATTCAAACCTGAGAAGATGCATTCACATATGAAACTGTGTCGAGGGAGGAAGCATTCATCGGCGAAAGATGATTTGATGACCGGAAAACCGAGGCAGCAACGGTGCAGAAACATGCCTCCGGGAAATCCATTGGGACATCAACGTGTTGTGAGGACTACTCTCAGAGAGTGATTCTTATGTTTATGGGTCTTTATTCTCTTCTTCTTCTTCTTCTTTTGTGCGAATGTGGAATCCTACTTGCAGATTTCGTTTTCTCAAGAAATATGACTCAAATTTGAAAATTGGAGAAATTAAAAAAAAAAGTTGGGTGAGCTTAGAGTGAACAAACACACGTCTTTGTACAACTTGCTTTAAAATTGATGTTTCAATAGTCACATGAATACACTTTGAATTGAAATATAATCAATTATATAATTCAGCTGAATAAAGTTATAAGTTCTTAATTTGTTTTATCAAAGAGAATACAAAACTTGTTGTTATATTCATCTTACTTGTCGATTATTATTGTTATAACATAAATTGAAAATTCATACTCATCTGTTATTTCTTGATTCCCAAGGAAATAAGATGCATATTTTTCATCTGAGAGAAACTTTTGTCTTCAGGTTCAATATAACACTTTTATGCGAAAAACGTGTATTTATGTTACACATACGTGATCATGTAAAATCAGTGCAAGTATTCATCCGATTGTTTTTCTCATTTTATTATCGGTTATAAAATGACACAAAAAAGAAAATGTAAATCTTTTGAACTTTTCTACAGAAGTTGTTTTCTTGTCGTCCACGTAATATCGAACACGAGACCAATCCTTGTTGGATACTCGTCTCCGTTTTTTACCCTTTTTTTTTGCCGCATGGTTTCCATATGTTTGTTGTTCTTTATTTTTACATTTTAATAAGACTAATATTCTAAAATAGTACCGTTTTTTCAAATCTAGCATCATAAAATTAAATTTCCAAAAATAGTACAAATATTTATTTGAAAATAATTATTTATTCTAAATAAATTATACATAAATTTAGAGTATTGTATTTGAGTTCATTATTTTTAATTTAGGATTTAATTTTTTTCTATTAAAATATAGTTTTAATGCATTTTAATCTTAAAATTGTGTTATTATTGGAAATTTCAACTAATGATGCTATTTTTGGAACAAAAACTTAGAAAAATGTTATTTTAGATATTTGTCCTTTTAATAATAACGCTGTTTGTTTGTATGTCGTAGCGTCTGCGACATCGACCTGTAATCAGACGGTGGTTAAACGTTGTACTATTATTATTCGTTTGATTATCGCATGTTATCGCCGTAAGTTGTATCGTAATTATTTGATCGAAAACGGTATAATTCTGCATCGGTTAAAATTTTTTAATGCAGTTTTTTGCGATCGACCAAATCATATAACTACAGAAAGTTGCGGTGGCCAAACGAACAACGTTTGATCGCATAACACAGCCATAACTTTCTCTACAAAACAAACAACACTAATACAAAAAAATTCTTTCTCCCAAATAAATACAAAAGTTGTTGATTATCAACGCAAACAAATCCAATTGCTTTTCTTTTACAAAATACTCTATTCCTTTTTCGCTCTCATATTTTCAGTCATAATGACTGAAACGAAAACTTGTATATTTTATTAATACGTTAACGTCAGATCTGCAAAGAAGCAAACGCAGAATTTTTGATTATATACGATCGATGGAGCCCAATGGCGTTTATCTACTGACCACCTCAGGCGTCACAACTTATCTGATTCAATTTTGCTTATGATTGATGTAGACGCCATTCATGTGCAAACCTAACCCAAAATCAAAATCAAAATCAAAAACCAATTGCTCATCTATTATTTTATTTATATATACATTCATATAACCCTACAAATCCACATATAACATATATTCAAGTAATTACAAGAAAAAAAATTCACTTACAATGGAACAAAAAAAAATGGCGCCGCCGCATTTTCTACTTGTAACGTTTCCGGCGCAAGGTCACGTGAACCCATCTCTCCGTTTTGCTCGTGGACTCATCAGAACCACCGGTGCACGTGTCACTTTCTCCACGTGTCTTTCCGTCTTCCACTCTTCTATGATCTCAAACCACAACAACCTCGACAATCTCTCTTTTCTTCCTTTCTCTGACGGATTCGACGATGGAGGCGTCTCCAACGCCGAAGACCGTCAAAAGCGATCGGAGAATATCAAAAATAACGCTGATAAAAAGCTTTCCGAGTTCATCGAAGCTAATCGGGATGGTGACTCTCCAGTGACTTGCTTGGTCTACACGATTCTTCTCAATTGGGCTCCAAAAGTGGCGTGTAGGTTTCACCTTCCCTCTGCTCTTCTGTGGATCCAACCGGCTTTAGTTTTCGACGTTTATTACAATCACTTCAACGGAAACAACTCCGGCTTTGAGTTCCCGAATCTTCCCACTCTCGCAAACCGCGATCTTCCTTCTTTCCTTTTATCTTCCAACACCAACATAGCCATATACGCAAAGTTTCAAGAGATGATGGAGCTTCTCAGAAAAGAATCCAACCCGAGAATCCTCGTCAACACATTCGATTCACTAGAGCCAGAGGCTTTGACGGCTATTCCGAATATCAAAATGTTGGCAGTTGGTCCTTTGCTTCCCTCCGGGATTTTCGCAGAAAGCACCAAATCAGTCAGAGATACATCAAGAGATCAAAGTCGTTATACACTTTGGCTAGATTCGAATACAGAGTCCTCTGTTATTTACGTTTCTTTTGGAACAATGGTTGAGTTGTCCAAGAAACAGATAGAGGAGCTAGCGAGAGCACTGATAGAAGGGAAAAGACCGTTCTTGTGGGTCATAACTGATAAATCCAACAGAGAAGCCAGTACAGAAGGAGAGGACGAGACTGAGATTGAGAAGATAGCTGGCCTTAGACACGAGCTCGAAGAGGTTGGTATGATTGTATCTTGGTGTTCGCAGGTAGAGGTTTTACGACACCGAGCCGTAGGTTGTTTTCTGACTCATTGTGGATGGAATTCAACGCTTGAGAGTTTGGTTTTTGGCGTTCCAGTGGTGGCGTTTCCGATGTGGTCGGATCAACCAACGAACGCAAAGCTTTTGGAAGAAAAATGGAAGACAGGTGTGAGGGTGAGAGAGAACGAAAAAGGATTGGTGGAGAAGAGAGAGATAAGGCGGTGTTTGGAGGCAGTGATGGGGGAGAAAGCTGAGGAGCTGAGGGGAAACGCAGAGAAATGGAAGCGTTTAGCGGTTGAAGCGGGTGCGGAAGGGGGGTCTTCGGATAAGAACATGAAGGCTTTTGTGGAGGAGATTTGTGGAGACTCTCTTGCTCAATGTGAAGTAGAAGACAAAGATTTGGTGTCTAGAATGGCCCAAACATGAAACTTTTCTACTTTATCTTTTTTACTAATAATATCTAGAAGAAAATTAAGTAAAAGAATTCCCAAAAAACAGTGTGAGGTAATGTATTTCTTAACACAACTTTTATAGTATATAATTATAAATAATGATACAGAGCAACTTCTGGGATTAAAAAATGAAAGGTATTTTCCACTTAAAAAATGCGACTGTTGACGAACATCGCAATTTCAATTATAACTACAAATTATCGACTAATGGAAAGTAACATGGCCAGAATATCCACCATGCCGTAACTTGTGGATCACGACAAAAACGGTAAGTGGTAACACATGTGTATGTCATGTGTGTTTTTATGTTACATAGCGTAACCCAAAATAAATAAAAAATCCAATAGTTCATCTATATTTGTTAAGTATATATTACATGTAATAACAAAACAAATGACAGAATTTCTCGTACTGGATTTGAATCACTTCAACAAATCAAAGCAAATGGCGCCACCGCATTTTCTACTTGTAACGTTGCCGGCGCAAGGTCACGTGAACCCATCTCTCCGTTTTGCTCGTCGGCTCATAAGAGTTACCGGCGCACGTGTCACATTCGCCACGTGTCTTTCCGTCTTCCATTGCTCTATGATCCCAAACCACGATAACATCGACAATCTTACTTTTCTTACTTTCACCGACGGATTTGACGACGGAGTCATATCCAACACAGAGGACGTCCAAAACCGATGACTGAACCTGAAACGTAACGGAGTTAAGACGTTATCGGAGTTCATCGAAGCTTATCGAAACGGAGACTCTCCGGTGACTTGCTTGATCTACACGATTCTTCCCCACTGGATCCCAAAAGTGGCGCGTAGATTCCACATTCCCTCAGCTCTTCTCTGGATCCAACCGGCTTTGGTTTTCGACGTTTATTACAATCACTCTACCGGAAACACTGGTTTCGAGTTCCCGAATCTTCCCATTCTTGCAAGCCGCGATCTTCCTTCTTTCCTATTGCCTTCCAACAAGAACAAAGCTGCACAAGCAGTATATCTAGAACTGATGGAGTTTCTCAAAGAAGAATCCAACCCGAAAATCCTCGTCAACACATTCGATTCGCTGGAGCCAGAGGCTTTAACGGCTATTCCAAATATTGAAATGGTGGCAGTTGGTCCTTTGCTTCCTACGGAGATTTCCACAGGAAGCAAAGAATCAGTTAGAGATACATCAAGGGATCAAAGTAGTTATACACTTTGGCTAGACTCTAAAACAGAGTCCTCTGTTATTTACGTTTCTTTCGGAACAATGGTTGAGTTGTCGAGGAAACAGATAGAGGAGCTAGCCAGGGCGCTCATAGAAGGGAAAAGACCATTTTTGTGGGTCATAACTCATAAATCCAACAGAGAAGCCAAAACAGAAGGAGAGGAGGAGACAGAGATTGAGAAGATAGCTGGTCTCAGACACGAGCTCGAAGAAGTTGGTATGATTGTATCTTGGTGTTCGCAGATAGAGGTTTTAAGACACCGAGCGGTAGGTTGTTTTCTGACTCATTGTGGGTGGAGTTCGACGCTTGAGAGTTTGATTCTTGGCGTTCCGGTGGTAGCGTTTCCTATGTGGTCGGATCAACCAACGAACGCGAAGCTTCTGGAAGAAAAATGGAAGACAGGTGTGAGGGTGAGAGAAAACGAAAAAGGGTTGGTGGAAAAAGGAGAGATAAGGCGGTGTTTGGAAACAGTGATGGGGAAGAAAGCTGAGGAGCTGAAGGGAAACGCAGAGAAATGGAAGCGTTTAGCGGTTGAAGCGTGTGGAGAAGGAGGATCATCGGACACGAACATTAAGGCTTTTGTGGAGTCTCTGTTTTGAGACTGTATGAAACAGAGGAGAGTAGGCCATATTTAGTAAATGCAATTCAATTATATATATTTTTCCTTAATTCAATCATGTATGCATATCATGAAAGATTCAAGATGTAAGCCATTCATGTAAAACTAGTTAATAAATATGAATGCACCTTTTTCATTTCAATAAAACGAACGTTTATGTATTACATAATGTTGCATGAATAATTTGTGACTGAAATTTAATACATTAGTAATAGATTGCGTTATACAAACACTGCAAAACAAAACGCTACTTAGCGGTGTTTTTACCTCTCTTTCTGGTTATTAAAGCGTAAAATCCCTTATTTGTTTCCAATTTCGGCGAATCCTTCTCCGATCATGGCAGAGATGGCGACTATGGATCCGGAAGGAATAGATGGAGTCCGTATGACATGGAACGTCTGGCCTCGCACCAAGGTTGAAGCCAGCAAGTGTGTGATCCCTGTTGCTGCTTGTATCTCTCCGATCCGTTACCACCGTGATATCCAAACCGTTCCTTATGCTCCTCTACGTTGCCGCACTTGCACCGCCGCTCTCAATCCGTTTGTTAGTATGGATTTCAACGCCAAGATCTGGATCTGCCCAATTTGCTTCCAGCGTAATTACCTTCCTCCTCATTATCACGTCATCTCCGAGACAAATCTCCCCTGCGAGCTGTATCCGCAGTATACTACCGTCGAGTACACTATGCCTAGCCCTTCTCAGCCCACTGGTGTCGGGAATTTTGATCAGAGCGGTGCTGTTTCCGCCCAGCCAGCGCCGTCTGTGTTCGTTTTTGTTCTGGACACGTGCATGATCGAGGAGGAGTTTGGGTTCGCGAAGTCTGGGCTCAAGCAGGCTATCGGGTTGCTTCCGGAGAATGCACTGGTTGGGTTCGTCTCGTTTGGGACGCAGGCGCACGTCCACGAGTTAGGATTTTCTGATTTGACCAAAGTCTACGTCTTCAGGGGAGATAAGGAGATATCCAAAGATCAAATTTTGGAGCAGTTAGGGCTCGGTGGTTCTGGGAGGCGAACCCCGGTTGGTGGGTTTCCAATGGGGAGAGACAATTCTGGTGTTAACAGGTTCTTATTGCCAGCCTCCGAGTGTGAATTCACGATCGACTCGGTGGGTTTTTGTCAGTTTATCCAGTATTTTGGTTGGAGTTTGATAAATATCATGCTTTTCGTATCCTTCTGATGTTACTGAATAACTCTATCAAAGTTGACGATAAACTTTTGTTTTGTTTTGGAGTGTAGCTGTTGGATGAGCTACAGACGGATCAGTGGCCTGTACAGCCTGGATGTCGTCAGTCACGGTGCACGGGAGTGGCTTTGAGTGTGGCCACGGGACTGCTTGGAGCTTGTTTTCCTGGAACTGGGGCTAGAATCGTTGCCTTAATTGGAGGACCATGTTCCGTGGGGCCAGGCACGGTAACTTCATTTGTTTATTGCCCATTTTTCTAGAGTTACTTTGAAAATTTGCTTGCGGAAATGGGGAGAAACTTTGGCTTATTAACTATGGAGTTGTTCAACGTTGGTGTATTTTCATCTACAAACCTATTGTAATGGTAATGGTGACAGTTGGCCACAATAGTTAGGAGAAGATGCCATGTATATGCTAATTTTTGCTATCGATTTGATTGAGCATCAGATATAGCCTAAACAGGATGAATCTAGGTATGTTGTTTAACAAGTCTGTTTGGCTGCATCTTGCAACTATTGTGGATTTTTCCCATGTTCTGCTGAGATACGTGTGAGTTATGCATTTCCATATAATATGACAATTTAAATTGCTAATAAACGGGTTATTAAATTTGTTAGGAGAAGACCTCGGAACTTTCCTTGTTAATATTTGGCCTGTGAGACAAAGTTCTTCCTTTGAGTTAGTGCTATTTTTGGCTTTCTCAGATTGTGTCAAAGGATCTATCAGAACCTTTGCGTTCACACAAAGATCTTGAAAAAGATGCGGCTCCGTTCTATAAGAAAGCAGAGAAATTTTATGATAATCTCGCAAACCAATTGGTTAAGCAAGGTCATGTACTGGACCTTTTTGCATCCGCACTTGATCAGGTAATTAATTTTTTTTCGGAATGGTATGATCATGTAAAAGTATCTTATGGAGAAAATCTGGTGTGAAATGTTTCCTCAATTGCAACTCACTACGAACTTTCTTGCTTGAAGTGGAAGATTGTTTTGATTGATTTTCTTGATGTTCACACAGATGTGGAATTCAATTAAGATCTGCCTTAATTTGGATTATTATTATTTTTGTCTTTTGAATGTTAGGTTGGTGTTGCTGAAATGAAAGCTACGGTTGAGAGGACTGGAGGACTTGTTGTTTTATCAGAAAGTTTCGGCCATTCTGTATTCAAGGATTCCTTCAGGCGAGTATTTGAAGATGGAGAACAGTCTCTCGGCCTTTGTTTCAAGTGAGCTGCTGTTGCCATTTCATTTTTCCATGCATACTACTTGAGATTTTCTTATCTTAATGTTGCCACGTATGTTGCATCGAAAACATCTTCAGTTACTGGCATTCTCATTCATTTTCAAACTGCCATTTCAGTGGGACCCTTGAGATCATTTGTTCGAAGGACATAAAAATCCAAGGGATTATTGGACCTTGCACGTCATTGCAAAAGGTTAAATCTACTCGTGCTCAGAAGCTTATCCTATTGTCTTTAATGTGTGGTAGCTAGCTTAACAAGCTGCATTTTTTGGGAACGATGGCAGAAAGGTCCTAGCGTTGCTGATGCAGTTATTGGAGAGGGTAATACTACAGAATGGAAGATGTGTGGCCTTGACAAAAGTACTTGTTTGACAGTCTTCTTCGATCTTTCTTCTACTGATCAATCAAGTACGCGTGGAGGTGTAAATTCCCAGCTATATTTACAGTTCATGACAAGGTATCCTTTTCTTGCAATTCTGGATTGATCATGTTCACCTAAGTAATGCAAATTTGATCTTAAATATTTTGTTGCAGCTACCAAAATCCAGAAGGCAAAACATTACTTCGAGTTACAACTGTTAGCAGACAATGGGTAGATACTGCTCTTAGCACAGAGGTTGGTACTTTTCCACATTATTTTCTGGAGATTCTTGGATTTTGCTACTTCATTATGCGTTTCTAAAGTTAGTATTCTGATCTGTTTTCTTACCCCCAAGAATGGTCAAATATATACTGGTCCACTGCCTTCGTACTTTTGTTAATTAACACTACCACACCGGTTACAACTGGGACTATTTCAACTTGGAGAAAGTAAATTTCTAAGTTGGTGCTGAGTTTATTAGAATTCTAGAGTATGCTTCGTTATGTTTGCATTCCTTTCGTTTAGTTGTGGTACAAACTGGTCTTGCATGTTTGTAGTCCACTTTATGTTTTTTTTCTTTTCATTTTGAACACTCTCATGGTCATTTTAACCTACACATTTTCTTCTTTGTACGTGGACATGGATGCTATAATGAGGTGTGTAATATCTACAGGAATTGGTGCAAGGTTTTGATCAAGAAACTGCTGCTGTAGTAGTGGCCAGATTAGCTTCCTTGAAAATGGAAACAGAGGTAATTATTCAACTCAGGCGCTTTCATACTTAGATTCTTGATCTCAAGCCTTGGTCGCCATTTACTGATTTGCATTTTGCCAATTTTTATGTATCGTCTTGGGACAAAAAGTGAAAATGGTGGTCTGTATGTTGGATACTGAAACGTTTATGTTATGGAAACTTTGGTCACCACTGTTTAACCCAAGCTCTGTCTTTTGTTACGTATTAGTTACTGTAATTATGTTGTTATCAGGAAGGGTTTGATGCTACGCGATGGCTGGACAGGAACCTTATTCGTCTTTGTTCTAAATTTGGTGATTACCGGAAAGATGATCCTGCTTCATTTACCTTAAATCCGAACTTTTCACTATTTCCTCAGTTTACATTTAATCTCAGACGTTCACAGTTTGTGCAGGTAAGTGTGAAATATGAAAAGCTGTAAATTTATCTCTGTAATAACTGGTGCCCCCATCCATAATTTGTGGTACGGTGATATTTGTAGGTGTTCAACAACAGTCCAGATGAAACTGCCTACAACCGCATGCTATTGAACCGAGAAAATATTTCAAATGCAGCTGTTATGATCCAGCCATCTCTAACAACATATTCGTTCAACTCGCAACCTCAACCAGCATTGTTGGATGTCGCGTCCGTGGCTGCAGACCGTATCCTCTTGTTGGATTCATACTTTAGTGTCGTCATTTTTCATGGAATGACCATAGTGCAGTGGCGCAACATGGGCTATCAAAATCAGCCTGAGCACCAGGTAATGGCTATGCAAGTTGCAATTGGCCTTAAAGATTTTCTTGCAGTGATTTCGGTTTTGACCTCTTACATGTTTCAATATTTGATCTTTTAATTTGTGAAGGCATTTGCACAACTTTTGGAAGCCCCGCAAGAAGATGCTCAGATGATCATCCGTGAACGTTTCCCTGTGCCAAGATTAGTTGTATGTGATCAACATGGATCCCAGGTTAGTGTTTGTAACTCTTGAAATATGAAAACTTAGGAGTTTATAGTAGGGCAGAATGGTTAAGTTGCTAATGTTTTGTTTTTCAGGCAAGGTTTTTGTTAGCAAAGCTTAATCCGTCAGCAACATACAACAACACAAGTGAGGTCAATGCAGGTTCTGATATAATCTTCACGGATGATGTTAGCCTTCAAGTCTTCTTCCAACATCTTCAGAAATTGGCTGTTCAAACTTGAAACGAATACACAAAGGTCACAAATACAAATAAAGATGATGCAGCAATCGCTCTCACCAGATTGTCTCTGTGTCCTTTTAGTATTTTGATACACACCCACACACATGACAAGACCACGCTTTTGTTTTCTTTTTTGTCACCGAAGGTTTTTGTTTATCAAAAGAAGTCAGCAAATTTTGTAGTTTCATTTGGTCATAAGTATTGTAAACAAATACCATATAGATAAGAGTTTTAGGAGCGCATTTAAACGCCAAGTACTATAATTCTAGTTGCCTTTTACAACTTGTACACAAGATCGCTTCTTTATTTTACATTACAGCTCTCTATTTAACAAACTCAAACGAAGACTCTTGGAACGGACTGGACCTGCATTGCCTCCTCCATTCACCTACGGTCCGAACCCTTCATATAAGCCCTTGATTCCTTGTCGTTCTTTATCGATATTCTGGGTCTGGTCTTAATAACATGTGCATGGACTACAACACATGGCAAACATTGAAGGTCTCACCGAATGTGCGTGGCTTATTTGGCTTCAATTTAGGATATGTAAAAAAATTCAGACAAAATTGTACACTTGAAGTTGGAGAATCCTCCGATTAAACTTAGGAATCACGATAAATTGGTTGAGCCGTCCACTTGAGATGCAATTGAAGCTTGCCCGATTTGGATCCGTCTAATGGAAACCAGTCTTTGTATTCCTCTTCCATTATAACCCTTGTCAACGTCAAGATGCATCTCCCAATGTAATCCTGCACACAAAAATCAAGCCACAATTTTTATTGCCAACACAATTTGAGTGTTGCGTCGCGGTATGCTTTTACCTTTCCAAAGGTGTCATGGTCCCAGACTTCAAGAACTAGCATATCGTGTAACCCGTCTTCAACTACAAAATCAAAAGTCTGGTTCCAAACCGGGTTTAAGCTGTCATTGACGACCTGGTGAAGCAAAATAACAATAACCAGTTAGATACGTCAATGAAACATCTGAGTGATAAATTGGATTACTCTTTGATACTTAATTGAGAGATCTTATTTTACCCGAGTTTTGCTCTTAGCACCTGATTTCTTCATTGAGAGAACAACATATGGATCAGCCTTCCCCATCAGATCTTGTATTGGTATCTCTTCTGCAGATATCACTGTCACAGAGAGTACTCCTCTTACAATGATATCTTTTCTTTTACGCGATGATGCATTTTCTTCGTCTGTCGTGTCATTCTTGAGAACCCTCTCTAAGGAAGTCATCGATGAGGAGGCAAAGGGGTTTATAATGCCGTTTCCCGAACCGAAAGGGACGTACAGTAGCTCAAGGTGAACCTAGAATCAACAACGTGTATTCATTAGCCATCTGCACATACAGAGACATGATTATTGGATACGACGGTCTACAATCTGAGGAAATTATTGTTGATTTTTAGCTAACCTCTCCACGGTTCTTGTTATCTCTCTGGATCTCTAAATCTTTTACCAGCTTCAACCAGACGTCTTTCACTTTACCAGGTTCAAGTTCACAAAGCTTGACTTGGGCACAACCAATAAGTTCAGATGCCTGTACACCCTCATCATCATATATCCTGACCACTAAATGTTGAGTTGTCGCATCATCGACAACAAATTCAAAGTGCTCATTCCAGATGGGATTCAGGTCATTGTTCTGAGAGGAATATTTATGTATAAATCAGATCATTCGGGAAGGTGTAGCAGAAAAACAGAATTGAAAAAATGGACTACTGAACTTACAATTGTTTTGCTTCTTTTAGTCTTTTCTCGTAAAGGGCGTATAAACAATTTAGCAAAGGGGTCTGATTTTCCAACTAGATCTTTGTTGGTCAAGTTCTTCGCTTGTACAAGCTTCACCTCCAGTGTTCCAACAGGCTTTAGCTCCAGATCACTGGGAGAAAGCAAACACAAGAAAGCTATAATAGAAACCCAAAAACCAGAAAGATTGGCACCTTAATTTTGCGTTGATATAGCGATAGTGCTATAACACAATAGTAAGAAAGGCAAAAAAGGAAAAAAAATTGAGCATATTCTTCACTGAAGGCTAGGGCTTGAACCCTCTATAAAAGCCATGAACAATGGTTACAATTTCATGTATTACTCTGAGGTGTACCTGTAATCACCAGGCAAAATTGGGATGACCTTCCGAACAGGCCATGTGATAGAATCTTCCACAGCATCCCGTATTGTTTCCTGTTACAAATCAACTTACTGGTATGTATCATGTGCACCAGAGCATAAAGGAGCATCAAAAAGAATACAACATTCATCACTAGCATCGTTTGGAGCGCTGAGTAAGAAAATGAGATGGACAAGGAAAAGAAACCAAGCGAATGCTTTTATGATAAAAAAAAAGTGGACAACACCAGGAGAAAATAGTAGGCGAAACCTCAATAGCGTCAGAAAGTCCAGGAATTGCTGAAATGTCACCTCCAATAACTTTAAGGGTGAAGTCCAATTTTTTCTGCAACACAGAACTGGATGTTTTAAGCTGAACAAACAACATACAAAACTGATCATTGCCACTCGAAGATTATGTCACCACAGCTTTCTTCAACCAAACCAATCAAGCACACACATGTGTATGCTCAGGTACGCACGCACAAGGAATGCAACAAAATTAAGGAACAGTAAAGAATTATGAACCTCTCTTAGTCAACTACAGCTACAGATTCAAAAGCTTCAGGGGGCACCAACCTTTTCTCTAAGAGAAACACTGACAGCTCCAAAGCAAGGAAATTCATCAACTAGTGGCCTAAAAATCAGCCTGAAAACACCCGTGAATCCAATATTTTTGACCTAGAATACAAAGAATAAGAAATCAGTTGTAGTCAGGTTATCACTGATCAAACTAGAAAGGTTACACGTAAAATATCAGTATTTGCTTCAGAAATTTTGCAAAACAGAAAAACAAATAAAGTCAATTACTTGCAGATATATCTAGAAAAAATCATAGTAACCACCCAAGAGTTATACTGTCACAGGCACTAAATCACTAGTACCAATTTCTGCCTTGGTTCTTTATTTGCATATCAATTTGATACTAAATTATCTCCAGACTCTTACCCGTTTAGTTAAAGTGTAAAAAAAACACCATTTGTTTAAACTAGATCTGGAACTTGGGCTCAGACTATAACAATGCAAGAAAAAGCATTTCCAGGAGAATATGATGTCAAATTAGACCTCAAGCATCAATCTCACAGCATATAAAAAATAAGCAAACGAAAGCAAGGATGAGGAGGCACATATCCTGTACCTGAATTGGAAGGGATACACCAACTAAGGTCTTGACGCCAAGTACTATATTTGGATTTCCATCCCATTGCATATCAAGTTCCATGGTCATCCCATTTTTGTCACCTTCAACAATGGAAACACCTACGGAATACACAGGAACACAAGCAGACTCATAAATTCTAAAGCAATGGCATAAAGTTCATTTGATATTATGGCTTTCTTTTTTGCAAGCTTTAAACACACAATCTGCAGAAAATGTAACGAAGGATTCCACTACCATTGACTAACTTTCCAGTTGAATTTAATTCGCTTCTTATTATTTTATTCATTTGCACATTCCCTTTTTGACAGGAAGTCAATGACTATCACAGAAAAGTAGGTTACAAGGTGGAGTCACGTAAAAGTATGAACAATTTTGACTAAGAATCCAAGGTCGAAATTTCAAACTGAGTTAACCTGAAAAGTTTACACCAGTTAAAGGGGTTTCAGCGGCCAATTCAGCATGATTCAACTGCGCAAGTTCTGGTACCTCACAACACATATTCAAATTTAAAAACAGTAATGAGCAAAACAAACCTGTAAATTGAGGCGCCACGGTACCGAGAGTAAGCTTAGAAAATGTTAAGGAGGCCACTATGGCAGGTCTATATTGTTCGAGAACAGGCTCCACGGATGCCTTTATAAGCTCAGAGGCTGCCTAAATTCCGAAAAACAGAAACATAAGGAAAAAAAACCACCATGAGAAACCATATCTTCATCCATAATGCAAATTAACACCTCTCTCGCGTAATGATCTAGAGAAAAACAAATGGAGAGTAGACTTAACATACCTCATTAACATAAGGCCAGATCTTTGTCAAGTGATGGTTCAGCCAAGTCAACTGTAGTAAAAAAAAGGCGAATGCAATGGGAATTAGTCCCGTGCCACACATAAACGAAGAGACGAGACAGTGATGCAGATACATAAACAGAGGAACACGCATCGAGTATGACCAGTACGCAAAAGGAAAAGATATGTAAGCAGATGTTGCAAACACATGGATGTATACGCAAACAGGAATTTGGTAACTTAACTTCTGACGCTCGGAGAAGACGACCCAGGAAGGATAAAACTCAGCAGGCAAAAGCTTTCTCGAATCCTCCACCGTCATCTTCGCGAAAGAAGCCACCGTATTCGCCTGATAAAGAAACAAACTCCGATAAAATACTGACAAATCGAGAACTTGAATCGAAGGCTTCTCACAAGTTCAGAGATCAAAAGGAGGTAGAGTAAAACAGTAAGGCTTCTCACAAGTTCAGAGCGAAGCTTGGATCGAGAAATCTCAGCCTTGACAAAGCCAATGATGATGGCAATTCCGACGGCGAGTCCGATTACAAGGCCGACTATGAATCCCATTTCTCTCGCCGGATTTCGAATTGCAGTGTCTGTACTTCAGTACAACAGAAGATTTTAGTTTCCTAAACTAAACCAAAAGAGAGAAGTAAATATTTATTTTCTACGAAATCTCAGAAAGAAGAACCGGTTTGGTTTGGTTTTAATTAAATTAATTTGGGATTATTGCAAGATTAGTCTCATTCAGTTAGAGATTATGTCCGAAGAGGGAAAAAAGGATAAAACAATGGGCGCCGCATTAAGAAAGTTAGCTACCGACGGCTGATGTAAAGCCTGAGCTACCGTCTCCACTAATAATAAATCGGTGAGATTTGACTTTGACGTAGAAAGTTTTCTACTTTTTAAAAAATGAAAATATAAAATAAACAAGACGTAAAAAAGCAACAGTAAAAAGTAAGCCGGTGGTGGAAATGAATCGCTTGGAAAGATTTCGAACATCTTCGCCGGACCTCGCCGTATTGGGGTAGGTAGAATGCGAGGCGATGGAGAGTTGTGTCGAATCGAGTCCTTTTGGCTTGAGATTCTGCGAGTGTGGGAGATTAAATCAGTAAAGCGAGAGTGACGAGGATTGGAGATTACTTTATCTCTTATCGGCGGCGTCTATCTGAATCCGCCATGTTTCTCTGTTCTTATCCTTTCCATCGGTTTCATATTTCGTAAGTAATAAGACATTACTTACACGCTGTTTGGTTTTTTTTTTCTGAATTACATCTTTTAAATGTTCCTGCACCTGCAGTTTAAGTGACGATCATTTTCTGTAGGAAAAGAAAATGAAAAGTGTAGTTTGAGTGTGGTCAAGAAGTAAGTTTGATAAGAGAAAGAAAGAAAGAAAAAAGCAGACCTTGAAATAGAAATGCAAGAAGATTGGCTGTATTGAGTCCTGAAATAGCATGGTTGGCTTTGTCATCACGCTTTCTTCATAACCCCATCTCTCTCTGTTCATTACAAAACAAAAATCTCTTAACTATTTGCAAACTTCATCTTCTTCTTTACAACCACGGTCTTCCTGCGCAAGCAAGTCAGAAGCCATCTTACTGGTTTAAGAATCGGATCTGAACAGAACATATCTGTGAAGCAGAGTTTGTCTAGGGTTATTAGGGATCTTGGTGTTGAGAAAATCAGTTCCTAGCTCCTCTGGATTAAGAGATGGGTTTGAACAGAAGGCGTGTGTGAATGATAAGTGTTCCCCTGAGATTAGAGGTCTGGTTGTCGAGAAATCAGCTGCTGATTATATTGAGATCATTTTAGATTCTGATTCTGAGAAAATAGCGAGATCTTGAGCTAAAAAGAAGCTTTTTGATGAAGGTAGCAGAATTTTAGACTCTATCAGTGATGGAAAAGATGGTACAAGCCAATATGACAACAACAAAGGTGATGGCAAAGACGATACAAATCAATATGATAACAACAATGGTGGACTCTTTGTTTTCTGAGGATCTATTTTCTTCATCATCATCATTTTCATCCTCTCAGAGACGATGAACTTAAAGGACGTAGTTGGAGATAAAGATGATGAAGATTTGAAAAAGGCCAGTTTTCCAATTGCAGGGAAACCTTGGAAAGGTATAATAATAGGTCTGGTCCTTACTTAAACAAGCCTAGAAAAGAGTACAATAAGACTCAGAAATTAAACCGCCGAAGAAGAAGAAGGAGATTCTGTTTGCATCACCTGGAGACCAATCTCGAGAACAAGCAAACTATGACACCACCATTGGTTACAGAGAGATTTAGCGTGGAGGAACTTCAGCCATCACCCGAGAATTTCGAGCAGTAAGCAAAGCACAAAGGGACAAAGAATATCAGAGCTGGTATTTGCATGACAAAGGAAAGGAGAATTTGAGTTAAACCGTTAAAATCAACCGAAATTTGACATATTCTTATTGGAATTTCCTTTTGTTAATAACATATCGATCTTTCTTTGGCTAAAGCAGATTCTGTAAATAAAATTTAGTTTACCTTCAATAATGGGTTAGAATTAAAAATACGAGGTCTAATTAGAAAACATAATCTTAAAATAAATTATTTATCCACCATTGATTGATATTTTTAATATATTATTTGAGAAACTTTTTAACAGAGTAACTTTACATTGACGTGTTAATAATAAAAATGTCAACACCATATCGAATTTCAGGTTAAATATATAAAAATGTTTAAGTTATTAGAATAATTATAATATATATCACTAATATTAATTTGGTTAGAGAATAAATATAGTTTATTTAACTAACTAAAAAATACTATTACATTTGCAAAAACAATAATTTTTATACGTTAATTTATAAATAATTTTAAATAAATAATAGATTTAAGTTACTACTGTAATTCCTAATATATTATTTGAGAAATATTTTAAGAAAATAACATTATTGTGACGTGTTATTAACAAAAATAACATGCTGATATGTCATCATTACAGTAAATTTCAAATAAATATATAAATAAATTTAACTTATTAAAATAATTACAATTATACCATTTTTATCTTCATTAGAGAATTAATGTATTTTTATTAAACTAACAAAAATAGTATTAAATTCGTAAAAAATAATTTTTTTTCTTTTTTTAATTTATATATACAAAAATTAATGTTAAAAGTAATTTTAAATTAATGTTAAAAGTAATTTTAAATAAAATTTAAAATTATATAAATATTTAATTTATATTTACTAATAAAATATAATTTACAAATATTTTTCCCCATACATGACGTGGATATAAATCTAGTATAATATATAAATCTAGTATAATATATATATATAAATCTCTTTGTTTTTGAAGATGCTATACGACCCAGCTCTAAATACAAACGGGCATTATATAGCCTCCAAACAAACATAGAGAAAGGAGTGGACCTCCCCACAATTTAAAAGAAAAACAAACATATGCATACTAGCTAATTCTTAAGTCTATATTAAAAATATAGTATTTTAGGCTAATGTAAAAAGAAAAATAGAGAACATAATAGGTTAATAGCTGCCTGTAATATAGGTGGAGCTCATAAGAAGCAAGGATGTGACATCTTTCCAAAGTAAAAACTAGTAATGTTTCTATGAACAATAAAACCCAAAACTACTAGCTGTCACTCAAAGTATAAAGTGTATAAGATACTAGTTTACTTCTATTAACTATACGAATTTATGCGAATAAATCTATTTCCATCTATAATTTTTTGGGTTTTTTATAAGTTATATAAACTGTGTTTTTTTTCCTTAAACTATATAAACTTCATAAATTATTCTAATTACAGAAATTTTGTTAATGTTTACACGTTAAATTGTTATTAAACCTTGTTTTATTTTGAAAATCTGGTTGTAATTTTTAAATAAACCCAAGTTAAAACTAGATTTTTGAATTAGAATCTGATTAGTAACTATTTAACGCATAAACATTAATAGAATTTCTGCAATTAGAAAAATTTATGAAATTTGTGTAATTTATGAAAGAAAAATACAGTTTATGTAGTTAAGGAAAAACTCAAAAAGTACAGATGAAAATAAGTTTAGTCACACAAGTTTGTGTAATTGACATAAGCAAACCCAGTGAGTTAAACTGATACATTCTTTCTCTTTGTTTGGATTAGTAACATCTTTATCAATTATATGCAACTAAACAGCTCAACAGTGTACGTACGTAAGAAAACCTTTTTTTCCAGATTAGGTTTATGTCTTTTATAATGCAGACGACAAATATGGAGTAAAACTGTAAATGGGTATCCATTTGTCACTACTCATGTCCTTTCGCTTATTAAACAAAGAGTTTACTTCTGTCAATTACACGAATTTACGCGAATAAATCTATTTCTATCCATATTTTTTAAGTCTTTTATAAATTACATAAATTGTATTTTTCTTCCGTAAATTACATAAACTTCATAAATTATTCCAATTACAAAAATTTCGTTAATTTTTACACGTTAAATTGTTATTAAACTTTGATTTACTTCGAAAATCTAATTTTAATTTCAAAATAAACACAAATTAAAACCAGATTTGCGAATTAAAATCAGATTTAATAGCTATTTAACGTATAAACATTAATATAATTTATGCAATTAGAAAAATTTATGAAATTTGTGTAATTTATGAAAAAAAATACAGTTTATGTAGTTAAAGGAAAACCTAAAAAATACGGTTAAAAATAGATTTACTAGCATAAGTTTGTGTACTCGACGGAAGCAAACCCTAAAATAGATTGGGCACATTAAAAAAAGGTACACAAATACATTATTGGTTCTATTGATTTGAATTAATTTTAGAATATATGAGACTACTTTCATATATAAGATAAGATCTTGTAATAAATGACGATACGAGTAAAATGTTATTACTAGTCGCTTCTTCATCAGCCTTGACGCAAATAATTATGTTTGTCAAAAATATATATCGAATGTATTGATGATTAATAATCAATAAACGGTAAGCTGTCCATTTAATGTTCAAAACGTGTTTAAGAATACTCAAACGTCGTTAACCATGTCTACAAATGGTTAAAATCATTATAATATTTTTGATATAAAAATCATCAAACAGGCGACATATGTATATAATATGAGTATATAACAAGGTTTGTGAGTGCAAAAAAGGTTTGTAGGATTTTAGCAATCAAAAATTGAATGCTTACGTAAATAACCAATTGTGGATTTATTACATTTCCAAATTTATTCATTGGATCGTAGGTGTGGATTTATTACATTTCCAAATTTATTCATAGGTATTCTATAAAGCAAATCTTCGATCAAGATCGTAGATTTTCTAAGAGTTTCATTTATATTATTACGTACTTAACGATAGGCCTGTCAATATGAGTCTTGACCCGTGAATTCCGCCCCGTTTGACCCACTGCGGGGCGAGTGCGGGTCGAGTGAAAAAAAAATTTTATTTGCGGGGCGGATGCGGATCGAGCATTAGTTAAAACGGGGCGAATGCGGGTTGTAACTTTTTAATTTGCGGATTCACGAATACCCGCAAATTTTGGACTCAAATTAATTAATCATTTTATGCCCAACTAATTTAGACCCAAAATAATTTAAAACCAAACAAATTAGTTTTATTAAATATTTTAATTAAATTATTTAAATATTTTAGGAATTTTAATTAAATTTATTAAATATTTTAATTTAAATAAATTTATTAAATATTTTATTTTAATTAAATTTATTAAATATTTTTAAAAATTTTTAAAAATGAAGCGGGTCACCCTCTAATCCGCCACTCGATTGATTAATGCGGAGCGGGTGCGGGTCTAAAAAAATTGATTCGCAGGTTTTGCGGATAAAAAAAATTGTGGAAAAAAATTTGTAATCCACCGCGAGGCGGATCAGGCATGGCGGTTCTGACCCGCTTGACAGGCCTACAGTTAACTAATTAACTCAAATGGTTAGTTTTTTATATTTTAATAATAGAATAAAAAAGAAGTTAGAAAATTATTGGCAATAAATTTCTTGTTTTTTTTAAATAGATTTCTTCAGTTGTATATACGAAAAACATTAATGTAAGAAAAGGAAACTGAAAAGATGGCCAAAATTGGGAGTCTCAAGAAACATAGAGAAAAGGAACACAAACTCCTGAGACCGGTTGCGAGTAGACTTTAGAACAGTATCTTATGTCCAACATTTGTGCTACAAGGAAAGAATATCACTCAAATAAAATAATCATCAAAATTTTAGGAATTTCAGAAATTCAGAATCTCAAAATTAAAATAAAGATAAATTCAGATCAGAATAAAGAGTTTAATATAGTAATACAAATATACGAAAGGGAAAGATTATATGGCAAACTATAACAATAGAATAAGACTCATTCCTCTCTTTATCTCTTTCTCTTTTCACTTCTTCTCTCTCTCCTTTTTAGGTTTAATATTTATTTCTTTGATAGACCAAAATCTTCGAGAGAAACATGTCATAAATATCAAAATTATAACCTAATTCCAACTTGTTATTTTTGAAAAAGAAAGTGTAGCTGAATTGTCATTGCTCCCTCTCTCTCAAACTTAAACTAGATTTATTTAGAGAAAAATATTCGTAAATTATATTTATTAGTAAATATAAATTAAATATTTATATAATTTTAAATTTTATTTAAAATTACTTTTAACATTAATTTTTGTATATATAAATTAAGAAAAGAAAAAATAATTATTTTTTTATGAATTTAATAATATTTTTTGGTTAATTTAAAATATATTAATACTCTAATCAAATTAATAACAATGATATATATTATAATTATTCGAATAAGTTAAGCCTATTTATATATTTATTTGAAATTTACTGTAATGATGAAACATAAATATAGTATTTCTGTCAATAACACGTGAGATTAAAGTTATTTTTTAAAATTATTTATCAAATAATATATTAGGGATTAGGTAATAACTTAAAGCTATTTATATTTATTTGAAATTATTTATAAATTAACGTATTAAAAATTTAAAGAAATAAAAATTATTGTTTTTACAAATGTAATACTATTTTTTTTGTTAGTTAAATAAAATATATTGATTATCTAATGAAATTAACATCAGTGGCATGTATTGTAATTATTCTAGTAAGTTAAACCCTTTTATATATTTAAGTTGAAACTCGTTGTGATGTTGACACGTCATCATGTCATTTTTGTTATTAATACGTCATGGTAAAATTACTTTGTTAAAAAATTTCTCAAATAATATATTAGGGAAGTGTATTTCTTCTTACTATTGATTTTAATGCAATTTTTTGTTATCATTATAGCATATTCCATTCGTAAATATTAATTGCACTAACAATAATGTCTCCATTAATTTGTAAAGGATTTGTAAAGTAGAATTTTATTTTACACTTGACGTATTTTATTGGCTAAATTATTATATTTTTTTATTTTACTATCGATTGTATTATACAAAGTTATGATGATAATTTTCGTACTATAGTTGACAAAATCACTCGGCATGTTTATATCAATCATACATTTTTGTAGAATCATGATTTGCATTCAATTATTCTATACTTTAATATTGAAAATACAAAAGCTTTTATGTCATTTCAAAATTTTCCAATGTCGTAAATTTTCTGTTTAAGTTTTTTTACCATATCAAAATCTTTTGAAAATAAAAAAATAAAATAGTACTATAAAAAATGTACAACCAATTCAAAATCAATTGGCAATTACTATAGTAGTTCATGCATTTTATATAAGTGTATAGAAAACTTCCAATGTGGGACTTTACACATTCTAATATGCTTTTTCAAGATGTGGACGGAACACGCACCAACATCTCGAACATACCATGATAATACGAGCCACTTATACGGGCCACTTTCAATGTGGAAAACCGTTTTTGTGGGAAATCGTATATCGGGTTAATCTGGGTTCTGATACTATATTAGAAAATATGAACATTTAATTCAAAACCAATTATCAATTAATGTATTAGTCCATGCAATGTGGGAGTTTACGCACTCTAATAAATTAATAAAATGTTATTGGCAAACTTCCCATTTAAAAAAAAACTATTGGTAAACTAAAATTTGAAATTAATGCGTTTTGAATTAAAAAGACGTTGCGAATATTAAATTTTGGCTTCGAAAATCTAATCAATGGTTCACTCAATCGTCTTTTTAGATTATATAATTATAAAGTTACCAAAAACAAAAATAGGAATTCCAACAAATAAACAATTATTTAAAGCTTTAGAGCAAAGACTTAACTGTTCTCTCTGCACTTTATTTTGTTCAAACTCCGCTGCTTTTTTTACTTTGCCGTTTCATAGACGACTAAGCAAAAGAATCTCTCTCTACAATTCACTTTTATTTTCTCTCTCTAACTTCTGCTTTCATTGTCTCGCCTCTGTCTATTTCAAGAATTGTTGTCTTTTCAACACTTTCTCTTATTTTAAGCTCTATCTGCACATTTCATTCTTCCTTATTCCTCTCCACGCCATTAAAACCTTCGCTCAAGAACTACAAAAGAACCCCACTGTTTGGTCATTGCTTTGTCGTTGTGAGAGAGGCAAGAAAAGCCTTCAGATTTTATACTCCAACTTTCTTCTGTTTTTTTCCCCAGAGGAGCAAGAAAACCCCAGTTTCCATCGTTTTTTTTGGCAGTAATTCAAACAGAACCCAAACTTTTTCTTGACGAATTCTATTTGAGTAATGAGGAAAACATTTTCTCCTTTTTTTTCGTTTTATGGATGAGTTGAGTTTCTGTTAAAAGGAGAAAAAGAAGAGAGTCATACAAACGAGTAAAGAAGCAAAGAAAGAGTAACAATGAGAGAAGACAAATCTAAGACAAACAAGGTTTCTGTTTTCTCTGTGCTTCTCTAAATCTGTGACCTTATTCCCCCATCTTCATGGAATTTTAAACTAAAAAAATATATTTTTATGTCTCAAAATGAAGCTGGAATGGTCTAAGAAGATGGTCAGGAAATGGTTTAATATCAAAAGCAAAACAGAGGAATTTCAAGCAGATGATCCTGTTTCTGCTGGTAGACTCTCTCTTTCTTTAACTAACTTTTTTACTTGTTTTTGTCTGTTTTTCCTGGAGCGTTATGTTTGTTTTGTCTCTTCTGAGTTGATTTTAATGCATTTGTTTCTGATATTGATTTGTTAAATTGTGATTAAAGGAGTTGAAATAGAACACAGAAGTAGCTTTTCAGCAGAGAAAGCTCCTCCCAGCACAATCAAGAAGACTAAATCTGGTAAATATCATACATTTAGTCACATGTTTATGATGTCATCAAACTAAAAGATTTTCTAATTTAACTGATGATTTATTGGTTTCACAGAGAAACTCGGTAAGAACTGGGAGCAGCAAGCTCGTCAAAGGAGAATGAATTATGAAAACCCGAGGAGCATTGATGTCCAAAACTACAGGTATGTATATTAATATAAACATATTTTCGTGTAATTTGTGATTATTATGATCCATTTTTAGTGAAATCTAGTGTTTGGTTACTTTGAGCAGCATATTTGTGGCTACCTGGAACGTAGGTGGACGCTCTCCTCCTTCTGACTTAAACCTCGATGAGTGGCTTCATTCATCAGCTCCTGCAGATATATACGTACTTGGGTACGTTTCAGAAAGACAAATCATTTTTGATGAATTTTGTCGAGTCTTTTGCTCAATCTTTGGTTTTCTGTTTTTTGGTCAAATTTTAGATTCCAAGAGATTGTTCCTCTTAATGCTGGAAATGTCCTTGGTGCTGAACACAATGGACCTGCTCAGAAATGGCTGTCTCTTATCAGAAAAACGCTCAATAACCGACCAGGAACTAGCGGAACCAGCGGTTATCACTCGCCTTCCCCTATCCCTGTGCCTATTGCAGAGATTGATGCTGATTTCTCTGGATCCACAAGGCAAAAGAACTCGACTTTCTTCCACAGACGGTCTTTTCAGACCCCAAGTAGTACGTGGAACGATCCTTCAATTCCTCAGCCAGTTCTTGACCGTCGTTTAAGTGTCTGTGACCGCGTCTTCTTCAGCCACAGGCCAAGTGATTTCGACCCGAGTTTCCGTGGTAGCAGCAGCAGTCACAGGCCTAGTGATTACTCCAGACGGCCTAGTGACTACTCCAGAAGGCCTAGTGATTACTCAAGACCGAGTGATTACTCTAGGCCAAGTGATTACTACTCTAGACCGAGTGATTATTCACGACCAAGCGACTTCTCAAGGTCTTCAGATGATGATAATTGCCCTGGGGATTCTCCAAGCACTGTCTTGTATTCACCAGGTTCTGTAGCAAATGAGAATGGGTATAAGCTCCCATGCAACTCTTCGCAATATTGTTTAGTTGTTAGCAAACAAATGGTCGGCATCTTCTTAACCATTTGGGTGAAAAGCGAGCTAAGGGAACACGTTAAGAACATGAAAGTATCTTGTGTAGGCAGAGGACTGATGGGTTATCTCGGAAATAAGGTTAGACCTTATTCTTCGTTATACATTGCTCTATTATAAGAGTTAGTTAACCTCTTTGTTATATAATGCATTTGCTTCTTTCTAGGGATCGATCTCAGTAAGCATGTTGCTCCATCAAACAAGTTTTTGCTTCATCTGTACACACTTGACTTCGGGACAAAAAGAAGGTGACGAATTGAAGAGAAACTCTGATGTAATGGAGATACTCAAGAAAACAAGGTTTCCTCGCGTTCAGAGTTCAGAGGAAGAAAAATCCCCAGAGAACATCCTCCAGCATGAGTAAGACTGATGATCTCACTTCTCATACTTTAGAATGAATTTAGACTTCAAGAAACAGTTTGCTTATTTGTTCCCAATCTCCTTGATCCATTCATTATATCATTTTACCAGCCGGATAATATGGCTTGGCGATCTAAATTACCGGATAGCATTGTCTTACCGATCAGCCAAAGCACTCGTTGAGATGCAGAATTGGAGAGCTTTACTAGAAAATGACCAGGTACGTTTGTAGATATACTTAGATCCTAATGGTCTGAAGAAGGCGAAAAGAATTCTTATCCGAAAAATGCGAACTTGCAGTTAAGAATTGAGCAGAAACGAGGCCATGTGTTTAAGGGATGGTACGAAGGAAAGATCTACTTCCCACCCACATACAAGTACTCAAGGAACTCAGATAGATATTCTGGAGACGATTTGCATCCCAAGGAGAAACGTCGCACTCCTGCTTGGTGAGTTTCCCCTATTTAACAGTAAGAAAACAAGAACTTTCTGCTATATAAATCTTTCATCTAACGTTGCTTTTCTTTAAAAAGGTGCGATAGGATACTATGGTATGGTGAAGGACTGCATCAATTATCTTATGTAAGAGGAGAGTCACGGTTCTCGGATCATAGACCGGTCTATGGCATTTTCTGTGCAGAGGTTGAGTCCACTCATAATCGGTTAAAGCGAACCATGAGTTACTCTACTTCAAGAGTCCAAGCGGAAGAGCTCTTACCTTATTCCCGTGGATACACCGAACTCAGCTTCTTTTAAAACAGAGATTTTCATTTTTTTCCGCTCTTCTTCAGGGTAATTTCTCCATTTTTCTTTTGCATCTAAGGTTATTGTTTACACTGTGATCAAAAGAGTCACCAGACCAGTAGATTGGGACATAACTAAAAAAACAAAATATGTAGAGTCATAGTGTCGGTGACATGAGCTGTCCAAAACTGAGATTCAAATAGAGGAAGTCTATAGAGAGCAATCTCTAATTCTGCATTTATGTGCAAAGGTGCAACCCAGCAAAGAAATGAGCCACCGACTTCTCTCAGATCATTTCAAATCACCCAATTGATTTTGATTTCCACCGTAACAAAAGGGACCCAATTGATTTTGCAGCCGGATTAGGATAAGGAACCTAACACTATCAAGTCGTTGTCTTTATTATTCAAAAAGATTTAAACTTTCTTGAACCCAGATGAAAATGGATTAAAGCTCCAAAATTTGTTGTGTAATTGAGAAAATTATGAAAGTTTTTTCACTCATGGTAGAATTGGATTGCCTTTTGTCAGGTGAAGTAAAGTGTTATTGGTTTCTTTGAGAGTGATGGAGACATTCCATTGCCTCTTTAATCAAAGCCTAAAGAGAAACAACAGGTTGGTCAATTATTTTTAATTTTTATTTACATTTTACTGTTTCCGGTTCGCTCTTTAACTAATCGTACCGTCTAATTTCCGGTTTGCAGTCTAGAAAGCGTTTTTGTTTCATAATTTTGGCTTCGGTTAACCAGTTTCCATTGTCGAACCCTCTTAAGATTCTAATGATTTTTTTTTTTAATTTTATGCATATAAATTTAGGTAGTAAATTCAAAGATTTGATTTTCCAGCAGATTCAAAGATTCTAAGGGGGTACAAGTTTTCGATAAAAAGACTTTTTCAAAATCCGAGATTTCGATTCTTGTATTTTAACTTTAATAAAATTATTTGCAAGAGACAGAGACTGGACCAGTTAATATATAGAAGGGAATGATTAAAATAAAAAAGCCTGAAAGTGAAGAGAGTGTTTTTGTGTAGATCATGCTTTGTCTTTTTCCTGTTTTCTCAGGCTTTGTCTTCTTTCAGCTTTTGTTGTTCACATTCACAACACAACTCTCGTAATTATTTTTAATAAACAAACAAAGATTCTTTTAAAATTTGGAGCCATATGATTAACTACACAGACAATGATCAGTTGTGTTTTTTTTTCCAAGAGAGTTCTTATTTTAGAAAAAATAACATTAAGGAAAGTGTTCCTCAGAAGGATATATTAAACTAGTTGTATCAGTTATTTATCCTAAGTTTATTGTCATTTTCGCAGCGAACCTGTTGCGGTTGTTTGCTTTATTTGGACCCAGGCCCGGCCCTGGTCATGCGTCGCAATTTTTTCGATCGCTGATTAAAACAGCGGTGCGACTAAAAATCTGCGATTAACTGTAACCGCAATCGCCGGCGGCAGACAAACGAACAACATCTGCCGCAGCTGTAACCGTAGGATTGACCGCAGTCACAGCCACAGCTGCCTGCGGCGACCGAACGAACAACACTAATATATAATAATTGATTCGGTCGTTATGAGAACTTACTTTTCTCGTCATCAATGAGAGCTTACTTTCCTCGTCATCAATGAGAACTTACTTTCCTCGTCATCAATGAGAACTTAGTTTCCTCGAAACGCTGCATTTAGCGAAGTCTTTTGAGCTTTTAATTTTTAGGCCCATAATAAATACAAAAACCAAAGGGCCCAAATTTCGACCCATGTGTGCTTCTTTAAAGCGAATCAATTTCGGTTGCAGCAAACTCTACGAGAATACGACTCTTCACTCTCAACTCACTCTTTTAATAGTTTCCTTTTGAGCCTGCGTTGCTCCGGCGTCAATGCTTCTCTACTTGTTTGTGTGTCCAAAGCAAGATTTGTTACAGATTTAGTACGTATGATCTCCAAAATAGAATTCTGTCTATTTCGTTTGATCGCATTCCTAATTTCCGTTTTGGTTTTAGGGTTTTAGGTTGTATAATGCTCTGAATTCTCTCTACTCAGGATTCGATGCAATCCTCCAGGGTTTTCATTTTCAGAGAGCTTGAAAGGCCTTTCGAAGTGTGTTTGAAGAAGTTAGATTAGGAGTAAGCTAGTGTCATGTTCTGGTCGCGAGAGTAAAAAGCTGGTTCTGTGGTTTTGATTAGTCAGTATTTAATCGGTGTCGATATTACTACCAAACAGTTCCGGTGTTTATAGATTACTTATATACGTTTGGTTGAAATTTGTAATTTGATTCTTGGAAATCATATAGAAAGTGTATATTTAAAAATGTGTATATATGTTTCAGATTACCATCAGCAATGAGTGTGTTTGGAGACAAGTCGGATGACGAGTATTCTGTAATTGCGGACAAGGGAGAGCTTGGATTTATAGACTATCAAAATGATCGATCTGCTGGTTGCTACAATATATTAGACGAAGGTCCAGTTGTTGTTTCTGTTCCTTTCCCGTTCAAGAATGAAAAACCGCAATCGATAACTGTCGGGGAGACTTCTTATGATTCATTCACTGTCAAGAACACTATGGATGAGCCTGTTGACTTGTGGACAAAAATTTATGCATCAAACCCTGAGGATTCATTTACGCTTTCAATCTTGAAACCGCCGTCAAAAGATTCAGACATAAAAGAGAAACAGAGTTTTTATGAAGCCTTTACTCTGGAAGACAGGATGCTTGAACCCGGTGACACTTTAACCATTTGGGTCTCTTGTAAGCCCAAGGACATTGGTTTGCACACCACTGCCGTTACTGTTGACTGGGGAGATGATAGGGTTGAGCGGGTTGTTTTCCTTTTGGCAGAGGATAAGATATCGAGTTCTCTGACTTCTAAAAGACCTTACTCTAGAAATAGAAGGGTTCCGAAGAAAGATTTTGCTGTGGATGATTATGTGACGGGATCACGCCCTTCAAAGGCAGTAGTACGTAGGTTTCAAAATAGGCTTCCTCGGTATGAAATTCCAAAGGAGATTAGAGAGATGATCGAGAGGAAGGAATTCCCAAATGATTTGAACGAAGGTCTAACAGAAAAGAATTATGCAAACTACTTCAAAACTTTACTTATTATGGAAGAAATACAACTCGAGGTATTATTTTTTTTTTTTTTTGTTAATAACAGGAACTTATTACCTCTTATATTTCCCATGAATCGTGTTTCTTATAATTTTTTCGTTGTTTAGGAAGACATGCGAGCTTATGACATGGAGAATGTTTCAATGAAGAGAAGGGGTCTCTATTTGTCCCTCGAAGTTCCTGGCCTTGCTGAGCGAAGACCTTCCCTTGTCCATGGAGACTTCATATTTGTAAGAAATGCCTATGATGGTGGAACTGACAAAGCTTATCAGGTTCTGTTCTTGATTTACCTTTTCATACTTTCAGATCACTTTCAGCCTCATAAACTGCAATTACGTTTCACCTTTTATGGAAGATAACAAATTGAAAACAATTTCTCACAGGGCTTTGTACACCGCGTAGAGGCGGATGAGGTGCATTTGAAGTTTGCCCCTGAGTTCCACCAACGTCACACAGCTGGGAATGTCTATAATGTGAGGTTCACATACAATCGAATCAACACTAGAAGGTTGTATCAGGCTGTTGATGCGGCAGAAATGTTGGATCTAAACTTCCTTTTCCCATCCTTGTACTCCGGGAGAAGGATGATAAAGACAAAACCCATCGTGCCCATTTCACCAGCTCTTAACGCAGAGCAGATTTGTTCCATTGAAATGATTCTTGGCTGCAAAGGAGCACCTCCATATGTGATCCATGGACCTCCTGGTACTGGGAAAACCATGACATTGGTGGAGGCGATAGTTCAACTCTATACAACTCAGAGAGATGCTCGGATTCTTGTATGTGCTCCTTCCAATAGTGCAGCTGATCACATTTTAGAGAAGCTCCTTTGTCTGGAGGGAGTTCGCATCAAGGACACTGAGATTTTCAGGCTAAATGCAGCTACTCGTGCATATGAAGAAATCAAGCCTGAGATTATCCGCTTTTGCTTCTTTGATGAGCTCGTTTTCAAGTGCCCTCCTCTTACAGCTTTGACTCGTTACAAACTTGTTGTGTCGACCTATATGAGTGCATCCCTTCTTAACGCAGAAGGTGTAAACCGTGGTCATTTCACTCATATTTTCTTAGATGAGGCTGGTCAAGCTTCAGAGCCAGAAAACATGATTGCTATATCTAATCTCTCCTTGCCAGAAACTGTGGTTGTGCTCGCTGGAGATCCAAGGCAGTTGGGTCCGGTTATATACTCAAGAGATTCCGAAGCACTCGGCCTGGGGAAATCCTACTTGGAAAGATTGTTTGAGTGCGATTATTACTGTGAAGGGGATGAGAATTATGTGACAAAGCTAGTCAAGAATTATAGGTGCCACCCAGATATTCTTGATCTCCCTTCGAATCTGTTCTATGATGGAGAACTGGTAGCTTCGAAAGAAGACACAGACTCTGTTCTTGCCTCGTTGAATTTCTTACCAAACAAAGAATTTCCAATGGTTTTCTATGGGATCGAAGGATGCGATGAGAGGGAAGGTAACAATCCATCATGGTTCAACCGTATAGAGATCTCCAAAGTAATAGAGACAATCAAGAGACTAACAGCAAATGACTGTGTGCAAGAAGAGGATATCGGAGTTATAACTCCTTACAGGCAGCAAGTAATGAAGATCAAGGAGGTTCTCGATAGGCTAGATATGACTGAAGTTAAAGTCGGTAGTGTGGAGCAATTCCAAGGGCAAGAGAAACAAGTAATCATCATCTCAACTGTAAGATCTACAATCAAACACAACGAGACTGATAGAGCTTTTTGTCTGGGCTTTCTGAGCAATCCAAGGAGGTTTAATGTCGCTATCACCCGTGCAATCTCTCTGCTAGTGATCATCGGAAACCCGCACATTATATGCAAGGTATCACTTGGCACTTGCTTGTTTCTTTTGGACAAAAAAAATAATGCAATATCTTAAACACAATAATACTTTCCAACCTCTCAGCTAATATAGAACTGAAACAGGACATGAACTGGAACAAACTTTTGTGGCGATGTGTGGATAACAATGCTTACCAAGGATGCCGTTTACCAAATAGGGAAGAGTTTGTGGAGGAGTCATTCAATCAACAAGGAAGCAGCAACGCCCCTCAATACCCTACAGATGCCGAGTGGAACAAAACTGGTGAGGTCAACAATGGCGGTACAAAGGAGAAATATGAATGGTCTGATGGGGGGAACAACGATGGTGGTGCTAAGGAAAAAGCTGAATGGTCTGATGGTTGGAACAACAATGACGGCACAAAGGAGAAAGGTGAATGGTCTGATGGGTGGAACAACAATGACGGCACAAAGGAGAAAGGTGAATGGTCTGATGGGGGGAACAACAATGACGGCACAAAGGAGAAAGGTGAATGGTCTGATGGGTGGAACAACAATGGTGGTGCAAAGGAGAAAGAAGAATGCGTTGATGGTTGGAAAAACGGCGACGGTGGTGGTGAAATTGAAACCGGAGGTGATTGGGTAGCTAAGGGAGAAGATGAATGGTCTGATGGATGGAAGTGAATTTTTTAATTTTAAAAACGGTAAATAAAGGGAAAAAATGTTGGTGAATTATTTGGGATTATCTCATTTCTTATTTGTCTCTGTCTCTGATCATATGGTTTTTGGCTCATTTTAAATGCATCACATTGAATTTGGTGTGGATAATATTAAAACTTGTGGAAAATGTTTCATTAATGGGAATATAGGATACAGAGGTATATAACAAACACTAATTTAAAACAGTAAATAGGAAAGTGAACATCTTATTACTATAGATTGGTCTTTTAATTAAATGATAATCTCATAGGCAAAGAAAACGAATAGAAGAAGAGAAAGCGTGAGAGAGTGCGACGAGGAAGGCAACGAGTCTGAAGGAATTGACACCGTCCGATCTCCTCCATTATCCAATTCAGGAAAACCCTCGTCTATATTTGATGTCAATAATCTCGAAATTATTAGTAACTATAAACTATAATAAAATGCTAATCTCTTAAACTATAATATTGCATTACCATCAGGATTTAGCGAGCTTGTTGGAGAAGTGGTCGGACCACCGAAAGAAGTAGGGCCTGTGAATTTTGTATTTAAATGAATAATGATCCGGTCTATGTAATGTTAATAAACTCGGAAATACTAGTTATATATTACGAGAAAAAATGTTTAGGATTCGATGTCAAACAAATGTTTAGGATCTTCAATATAACAAAAAATGTTTAGCATGTAGAAGTAAAAACACTTAAAAAACACTTAAAGAATTGGTTTACTTTACCTTTGGGAATTTGCGAATATGGTGGAGAAGTGGTTGGACCGAGAAACTCTATGGTTGTTGAGTTATGAACATTAGCCAATGAGCTTTGGTTAATAAAAGTAACACTAGATTTAGATATATATATATATATATAATTTATTTTTATTTAAAATATTTTTTTTAAAAATTAATATTGATTATACAAATAAAATATATAATAAAAATCAGATTATATAAATAAATTAAATTATCAATATTTTAGAGAGATACTATTATTAAATAGGTAAAAATTGTATATGTGATAAATATTGAATTATTCTAAAATTTGATTTTATCTTTTGTTTAACTAATTTTTTAAAAGATTAATATTTTATTTTATACTATGTGTGCTTTTTATGTTGAAATATTAGATATTTATATATGGTATAGTAATAAATATTGGTCTAATATCATTTTCGTAAATAATCTAGTAAATTATGTCTTATATAATATTTACTTTAAAAAGCTCTAATAGTTTGACATACATACTTGTAAATCATATTTTTCTTATAAAATGTTTCTCAAATAATATATTAAGAATTATATATAAGTAAATTGTATAATAGAGTTTAGATAATAAACTATCCAAAATAATGTACCTTGAGGAGGGAGAGGTGCTGCAAAAGCTGCAATTCCACAAATATTTTAATCAGATATGAAGAAAAAAACAGTTCATATAGATTTATGTCAATATTACCACTTTCCGTGACCAATATTGGAGAATTTGAAAACAGACAGAAGATTAGAGGTAAGATTAAGAAATTTTTGATATCCATTTTTTGTTTTATAAAAATTTAGAACTTTCTTAGGAAAATTAAATATATTATATTTGTTCTGGTGTTATGATTTGTTGTGTAGTGTTGATGATTTATAGTAAAGATGAAAGGATAATAAGGTAATTTTAAAAGTTGGTTTAGATTTTGACTTTTGATGGTCAAGCATAATAACTATCTTAACTGCTTTTTGAATTCGTTTTTTTTATTGCCTCACAACTGGGCAACACAATATTCCAACATATTAATATGAAAATTTAACATATTTATATGATAGAAGATAGAGTTGAATTTTACATATTTATGATGGACATAGAGGTATAGCAACCACTGTCTAATTTACTTCTCTAAAATAAAAGATACAACACGAGATACTCATCCCACTACCACTTTCGCTCAAATACGTTTAACTCTAGAATTTTGATGGGATCCACTGCATTAGTACTAGTATTATCGCATTCTTTTTAAAAATGGTGCAATACGAATACTTTCTAGTATGTCACCCATCCCAATATTATTTTTGCGTAAACACGTTTAATTGCATAATTTCCTAAGATCTAGTGTATTAATGCTGGTATGATCGCACTTTTTAAAAATAGGTGCAACACGAATTACCCATCCCAATAGTATACTGCACAGTTTTAATAAAATCCGTTGTATTAGTGTTGATATAATATCGTAATCGAGTTTGGTTATTGTTTTTACTTTAGTTGTAGGTATGAGTATTGTGTAATCACATAGTATATATCATTAATGTCAACTCGTGATTACACGATATCTGATTACTTTTTAAGATTTCTAATGCTAAATCTATAGTTTAGCCACACACCAAAAATCTGATTCTTGTGATGTAAAAAAATATAATAAATAGAAAACAATACACATGAAACTATTATCATAGAGAAAGGAGTTTGTGTAGTGTTTTGATAAAAGTCGTAATGAATCATTAAGAGCGTTTGACGTTTCGTTAAAACGCACTATTCCTTATCGCAAACATAATTATACTTTCTCCTACTTTTAATTTTTAAATTTTTTGTTATTTTAAGTGTGCAAAATTTTGTAGATATATGGGCCTGTTGGGCTTTGTTGGAAAAGTAAACTGGTTCATACTTTCGGCCCAACTAGTCTCTCTAGCATTTCATGTAAGGGTATGTTGGTCGTTTAAATGAAACAAAAATTTAGTCTAGTCAACTACACAAACTTATGCAATTAAATTTATTTTCACGTATACTTTTTGGATTTTTTTTAACTACATAAACTGTATTTTTCTTTCATAAATTACATAAACTTTATAAATTATTCTAATTACAGAAATTTTATTAATGTTTACACGTTAAATAGTTATTAAATATGGTTCTAATTCAAAAATCTAGTTTTAACTTGAGTTTATTTTAAAACTAAAACTAGATTTTCGAAGAAAAAAAAGGTTTAATTATAATTTAACGTATAAATATTAAAAGAATTTCTGTAAATGGAATAATTTATGAAGTTTATGTAGTTTACGTAAGAAAAATACATTTTATGTAATTTATGAAAAATCCAAAAAATACGGGTGGAAATAGATTTATTCGCATAAATTCGTGTAGTTTCCTGAAATAAATCCAAACAAAAATTGCTGAAATCAGATGACCGATGGGACTTGAAATTCATTTAAATTTCAAAACAAAGGAAAAACAATAATAAATAAATAGAGACAAAAATCTGAGGTAAGGAAAAAAGAAGAGTTAAAATCAGGCAACGTTGAAAATAACATAAAAGAGAAGAAGTCAGAAAAGGAAAGATTTCAGTCTCATAGTCGGAGAAATCAATGGCATCTTGCACGACGACTATTTCTGTATCTACGGAAGATTCAGAGATAAGAGACAGTAATTGTTACTTCCCAGATTGTCGCAAAGACGCGAATTGCAGCTGCGAGATTTGTCTTGATAGTCTCAACGCAATGCTCGATCTCATGCCTTTGAGTGTGCAGAAAAGTTCTCTCACTAAGCTCTCTTATGCTTCGACTTTCAAATCCTCCGTCGAATCCTCCCCGACTTCATTTGACCTGATCGTAGTCAGCACACCAGCTTCTGTTTCACGCCCAATCTCGAGTGTGATTTCTCCGCCGAAGAAGACTGTGCTGAAGAAATCAAAGGTTTCGGTTTACGTAGAACCGAGGAAGAAGAAGAATACGAACGAGAAAAAGTCACTGAATTGTGCTGTTCTGAAAGTGATTACAGTGCTTAGTTTGGCTCTGTGTTTGGAACTAGGGTTTCGTTGGGTGGTTAAAGGGATTTTAAAACCCGAACTTACGGAGGAGATAGTGAGGAGCGCTGGTGAGAGATCTCAGGCTGCTCGTGATCTGGGTGGGAAGCTGAGACTTTTGGAAGACGAATTAAAAGGATTTGTTAACAATGGAAAGTTTTCTACTTGCAGAGGTTCTAATTCCAAATGGAAAATTAATCAGGTAAGTTACTATTAGCTTACGTAAATTCCGACGAGTTTCCAAAGTTTCTGATTTGAAAATTACGTTGATAGGATGGTCGTCCAATGTTGAACTCAAAGTGTGTTATGTACAAAACCGCCAGTGAAGAGGTGAGCATATGGGGATGGCCTTTGCAGACAGCCGGATTGTTCCGTACCGGGTTCTTGTCAAGTTCGATAACCATACTGTCTGGCCGAGTGACCGAGGTAACCAAATCTATAAATTTGATCTTTGACATATGAAATGGATTTGATCTTTGGTGCCTTGAAAAGGTGTTTATAAAACCCTTCTTCCTTGAAGTGGTCAGAAGGGAATTTCGGTTACTTGATACGGGAGGCCAACACTTCATGGGAGAAAACCAAATGGAGCACATCGGTTCTGCAACTAGATCCAAACACATGGGTTCTTGAGTACAGCCTAAGCTCAGTGATGGAGAGTTCGAGTTTGTCGTCACTAACAATAGATATTCTGAAACACATGATGTTCCAAGCTGGAAAGAATGTAAATCGGGAGCTTTCCTGGATGAGCTCATCTTCAAGGAGTTTGTACAATAAAAGAGCACCGAAGGCTAACACACTGACACCAACTTAGCAACTTATTGAGAGAAAAAAGTTCACTTTTTGGGTTCTTCAGTTCAAGCAAATGACATCTTGTCTTTTCTTAGGTATAGTCATGAACAAGTTCTTGTTACTGTGTTGTACCAACTTTATGGTCATCATTGTTAAACTGTACGGATCGTAATTGATGATCGATAACCGACAACCGCCGGCGGTAGACAAACAAACAGCATCTGCCAGCTGTGATCGCAATATTGACCGCAGTCACAACCACAACCACCTGCGATGATCAAATGAACAACACTTATACCATTTTGATCTTGAATCAGAGGAAATTCCAGTTGGATACATGTAATATCTATCGAGTAACATGATTTGATATGTTAATTTCTAATGAAGAATTTTTCATTTTGACTTGGAAAAATAACGGTCTGATTTATTTCCTTTCGTATTGAACAGGTTTACTTCACATGGTTTGGTGGGTTGGTCCATCACAGAATTGTTAGATAGCAATAAATCAGTATTTGATTTTGGAGAGTTTGAAAATGATTGTAATGAAAGTGATCGACAACTTCAAGGATCATGTGATGACTTGATATCTCACATTAATTGAGCTTTTGTCCATAAGTATTTGACATGTCCTACAAATTACAACAACACTAATAATTGGTAGTGATTGAAAGAAAGATAGATACCCCTTAACGAAAACAACCACTCATTTGGATTTTATGAGATTCCTCTTTTGATAAATCCAATAAAACTATATGAAAAATTCAAAATAATACAAAATGTTTTATCATATATACAAAAATAGAAATTGATCCCAAAAAAAAATTGTGGGGCTAAAAGTTTGTTGTACACTCTATCTGACACATTTATAACACTTTTTTTAATGAAACATAAACAATGATGAGGGCATCAAGTCCTTTAGTGTTACAAACATTTAGAAGTTACCATATATTATTATCGATTTAGTATATCATTATTTATTGGGTTGTATAAATCATTTCTATATCAAATTTCGACTTCAAGATATGAGTTTGGTAGGCTTTTAAATGAGAAACTTTTTAACAAAGTAATCTTACTCCTGACGTGTTAATTACAAAAATATCATGGTGATGTATCAACATCACATTGAGTTTCAGATTAAATAAATAAAATGGTTTAATTTACTAGAATAATTATAATACATGCCACTCATATTAATTTGGTTAGAAAATAAATATAATTTATTCAACTAACCAAAAAATACTATTACATTTGCAAAAACAATACTTTTTATTTCTTTAAATTTTTATACGTTAATTTATAAATAATTTCAAATAAATATAAATAGATATAAGTTACTAATGTAATCCCTAATACATTATTTGAGAAATATTTTAATAAAATAACGTTACTCTGACGTGTTATTAACAGAAATATCATGCTGACGTGTCATCACTAAAGTAAATTTCAAATAAATATATATATGAGTTTAACTTATTAGAATAGTTACAATTATTTCATTGTTAATAATTATAATTAATATATTTTATTAAACTAACAAAAAAATACTATTAAATTCGTAATAAATAATTATTTTTCTTTTCTTAATTTATATATATAAAAATTAATGTTAAAAATAATTTTAAATAAAATTTAAAATTATATAAATATTTATTTTATATTTATTAATAAAATATAATTTGCGAATATTTTTCTCCATGGCGTGGGTATGAATCTAGTTGGGTATTATTATGTGACTTTAACTACAAAACAATCCCAAAAGTAATGGACATTATATCATTTTGTTGCTAAGAAAAATAAGATTTATTTTTTGTCCAAAATAATAAGCATAAGAAAGACTCAAATCAATTTGGTCTTGAGATTTACAAACAAAGCACATGATGTTAGTACATACATATATATATATATATTATATGTATATAAATAACATATATGATAAAATACACTATTAAACAAATCATTTGCTCAATACATTTTCTCACTCTCTCTATTATTCACAACACATTTCCAAGAATCATGTGGAAAAGCTTCCATCTTTGTTTCTTATCAAATCTCACCAAACCCTTATCTCCGTCTTCAGATGTCTCCTCCGACGTTCCCAATCGTCCATCCAGTATTTTCGTCAACAACTTCAACCTCCTCTACGACGACTCCGCCGCCTCCGCCGACCGCATCTCGAAACGTCTCTTCGACGTTTTACCCTCTTCCACCTCTACGGCCGCTAACTCTTCTTCCTCCTCGGCCTCCTGCGAAGAATCTGACACTTACGGTTTTGTCCCTG
This sequence comes from Pugionium cornutum, assembly GCA_018901935.1. Classification (NCBI taxonomy): domain Eukaryota; kingdom Viridiplantae; phylum Streptophyta; class Magnoliopsida; order Brassicales; family Brassicaceae; genus Pugionium; species Pugionium cornutum. Next base: position 1,452,231 of record CM032155.1, on the reverse strand, counting down.
GTGACGACTCTCCCCCTCCTGACTTGACCGCTATTTTAGCCTCCCGTCGCTTCTTCTTCTCTTCCCCTGGCCGTTCAAACTCAATCACCGAATCGCCGGATCTCCGCTCCCGCGATAATTGCGATACTGACGCTGCCACGACTATTACAAGGCTTCTCAACGGAGGAACCGTCGTAAAGCAATACGTGGAATCTCCTAATCCGTACAACGACTTCCGGCGATCAATGCAGGAGATGCTCGACGCCGTTACAAACGCCGGAGATCTTCGTCGTTACGAGGTTTTGCACGAGCTCTTACGTAATTACCTCTCATTGAATACAGCTGATACACATAAGTTCATTATCAATGCTTTCGCCGACATTCTACTCTCTCTCTTATCGGACGGTCACCGGACACCGGATTAGCTGACGTGGTAATAATAGCTCATAATATATATTAACGCTTTCGGACCAGACCTATATATTAGTGTAATTATTGTGTAATGATATAGAAAATCGAGAGAGGCGTGGAATTTTGTCCCAATCCCATACCGTAGGATTGCTTTTATTTTCTTTAACAAAGAAAAGATTGCTTTTATTTTGTTGTATTTTTACTTTTTAATAAATGAAAATTGGGGATAGATATATGGTAAAACTTTTTTGCCTTTTTATATAGTAAAATCTGACTCGGATATAAAGCGGAATTGTAATAATAAACATTCCACCATTTATTATTTATCATAGCTATGGGCGTTCAGATATTTGATTCGATTTCGGTCGGTTATTTTTTATTTTAGTTTTTTTGGTCGGTAAAATTAAAGATTTATTTGATTATTTTTATATTTCGGCTCGGTTTCGGTTCGATTATACCTCGGTTTCAGTCAGTTTGGTTATTAAATTTAAAAACAAAAAATAACCGAAATAAACAAAATAACCAAAAATAATCGAACAATAACCGAAATAACTGAAATAAACAAAATAACCAAAAATAATCGAACAATAACCTAAATAACCGAAAAATAACCAAAAATAACTAAAAAATAACCAAAAATAATTAAAATATCCAAAATATTTTCAGATAACCAAAAATAACCGAAAATAATTTGGTTTTTGGATATTATTTTAGTTTTGGGTTCGGTTTCGGTTACTAACCAATAACCATGGTTTTCTAAAATAATATTTGTTCGATTATTTATTTATAACTGAATACCAACCAAAATCATTTTTTCGATTCGGTTTCATTTTAATTTATTCGCTTCAACTTATTTGGCTTGATCTAATTTAACATGTTATAAATGCCATGACAAAAAAAAGAAGGCTAAGTCGACTACAATTAGTTTTTGCATAACGTATCAAGTTTGTGAAGATTGACTTTCCTTTGTTTCTTCTCTCTTGTTGTTCTCACGTTACATATCCACAAGATATATATATATATATAGAATCCAAAATATTGTATCATGTTTCATTGTTTCTGCTCATTGTGAATGATTTTTTGGAATTTCTGCAACTAAATACTCATTGAAAGCATTTTGGAAAGATTTTTCCGAGTTTTAGATAATTTATCAATAAAGAAAAAGAATGTTCATGCTAGCATAAAAAATTAAAAGATGAAGAAAGTATTTTACATATAAATTCACTGTAAATTCGAAACTATAGTACATATAAATTTAGAAGAAAGTATTTGAAATAATAAAAGTAAATAAAGTTTTTTATTACTTCTTAAAAGCTAATGATATAAACGTTAGAAAAGTTGGTATAATTTAGAGCCTGCTTTTTCTGCCACTTGTCTCCAATTCTCCTTGCCATATACATATATACTGTAAATACATATATGTGTATGTATGTCCACATGTGTCTGACATAGATAAGTTCAGATTTAGTCATATTTACATATAGATATTGCCTATAGGCTATAGCTATATGCTTACTAAGGATTTTGTGCAGAAGTTCTGCAAATATAATCTAGCTACTATGGTTACCGTTTTAGAAATTTAGTGAAATATCAAATTTTGAACAAATTGGATAATTTTTGTTACCTATTTGGTGGGCACAATTTGGCATTGAAAATAAAGTGTTTGGGTTTGGCCAATTCATACACAAATTTTCATTCGTGGTTACGATTCGATTACGAACTTTATACATGTGTTATTTCATTTACAAACTTATTGGTCAGTGCCATAACATACATTAACTTGATTAATTCGTATTAATCATACATTATGGATAAACGACATTTAACCCACCGTTAATCGAAGCTGACTGGGATGACACGTCAACTACGACACAATTTTATTAAATGAGTTTAAGAAAGTACAAAAACGTCGTCGTCCAACTTTTTCTTCTCTTCCCCATGGTGCAACGAAAATGGCAGAGTAAAATTTAGGGTTTTGTAAAATTTTCAGATTTTGGAGTATCAATTTGACGCAAAATTAGGGTGGAGAAGGCTCTGGTATGTATTTCGAATTAGGAAGAACAGAGAAACAAATCTCACAAAAGCCCTAACTAAACCGGAACACACAAACCCTAAAACAAATTGATTTTCTTCGATTCACACAAACCCTTACCTCATTTCTTCGATTAACAGCTCCACTGACCTCCAACACCACTCGAAAAGCTTCCAATATGTTGATTTTGTGACACCCGATTTCGTTTGTTCGTGTGGGAAAAATCACACATTTGGCCTCCTAATTTGGGGAAAATTAAACCTAATTTACGAGTCATAAACAAACGACATCGTTTTTACAAATTGTCTATAATGAATAAAACGACGTCGTTTAGTTCTGTTCAAAACTTCAACACGACGTCGTTTACCTAATTGTATGGTTAATATTTAAAATTAATTAATTTTATATTATCTGACTAAGCAGCACTTAACGGTTTGACTAGCACCGTCAAGTTAATGTATGTTATGGCGTAGACCAATAAGTTTATGAATGAAATAACACATGTACAAAATTTATAATCGAATCGTAACCACGGAAAATAATTTGTATATGAATTGGCCGAAAACCCAAGTGTTTGGATTGGTGGAAAGTATCTGTATAACTTATTGGTTAAAAGTTGTTAAAATATTTCTATTTAAAATCTAATTTATTTGTCAGAGCGATTAAAACAACTGGCTGGAATAGCTCAGTTGGTTAGAGCGTGTGGCTGTTAACCACAAGGTCGGAGGTTCGACCCCTCCTTCTAGCGCAGATTTAATTCTTTTTATTGTGATCAGATCCGGAAGATTCATGGTTCTGTTGTGCCCGCCATGAACTTTTCTCTAACCTCTGATGCATCAACAAGTGAAATCGATGCATGAACGTCAAAAAAGTAATTTCTAATCTTTAATTATTATTATTTGAGTGAATCAATTTGATAAGAAACTGTTGTGCAATAAAAACAGATGAAAAGCTTCAAGGGAGCTGTGATGGGTATGTACTCAAAGGCCAGGTCCTTCTGCAGCTCTTATTGATTAGGTTACCATGTTTCAGAGTTGGAACTTGAAAGAAACAGAAGATATATGTGAAATAAAAGAGCTCTTATATTGAAACTTGTATATACTACAATGTTAACAATCGCTGAATCTTGGTTTATAGTAATAAAGCAAAGACAACATCAGAAGTACTTTCTCCACGGTAATCAAAGTTGAATATGATGAGATCACGCTCGGGCTTGATGATATAGTCACTCCACTGTATAACTACAAGCTGTTCTCCTTGTTTTATAGTTTTTTCATAACAGCTCTTCAAAACACCAATCTCTTATAAGATTATGTGAACCTGAGTCTCCACTGTTAAGGAATGCAGCTTAAATGGTGACTGATGATCATCAAAATGTCCGAATAATTCCAAGGAGATACAAGAGATTATATCTCATTCGTGAGAAAAGGTCTTCTTTCACTGGAATGAAAAGCTCAGACTCATCTCAAGTAAACAATGTTTTCTCAGCAACGGTTTTTCACCTCACAAAAGGAAACCATCAGCGAATGCATCATCTTTCGATTCAGCCAGTTTAGCACTGGCACCAAGTATGTTATTCTCTACATTCAAGGAGTTTTCCTCACTCTTATTAGCTTCTTGGGAAACAGACCTTACATCTGATGATCCTCTACCCGAAACAGATGACCAAAGATTGTTTTCAACCACAAAATTAGTGCAAGCCTTGTGATCAGTGGACGCTTGTTGGATCTCCTGAGCAGCTAAACTAGCATCAGCTTCTACATTGATATCTATAAAGCCATCTTCGCATGATGATTTTGTATCTTCACTTTGCTTACTGCAGGATTTTAATGTGATATGACGAGAAGAAGAGTTAATGACACATTCTTCACCAGGAAAATATCTCCTCAACTCATGTTCCGGCTTGCAAATTGTGTTCATGGCTGTTTCAACCAATACGGGAATACTTTCCTCATCAGAAGCAAACATATTCTTGAAGCAGTTTGCAGCATCAGCTACAAATTCACAACCTTCGATGGAGTATGGATCAACATCAACAGAACACGCAAATTCTGATTTCTTTACTGTCCCTATCTCTGAATTCATAGCATCCTTATGTACCACATCAAGGTCATTTGCCGCTGCAGTGGTTATGACGTTTTCTTCATGGAGCAGGGGTTTCTGTAACATGTCTATTCCAGGGAATACCAATGTGTTCAGGGACCTCATCTCTTTTCTAACTGAATCATCAAGAGGACTGAATCCAAAGTTACCAGTCCATGCATGCAAGAAGTCTGGAATGGCAGGGATAACCAATTTCTCTACCTTGAGAGAACGCAAAGCCTTCAAAAACAAGACAAACCAAAAGTTAAATAGTTAAAAAGCACATTTCAGAATAAAGAGTATAATCCCAACAAACAATGACTATATAGTTCAACCAGCTTACCGTTTCAATTGCATCAAAAAGGCGACGACACATTCCTTGACGCCTATATATATGCCTGGTTCCAATAAATGGCATCTCTGCCAATTGCATACCATGGAACCTAACAAGGAACGAAGCACTTAAACTCTAGAAGGTCCTTGAAACTGAACATCGATGGAAAAGCTAATGCTTAAAATGTATGAACATGTGCAATCATTTGCATTCACAAGTCTAAGAAATGGAATAGCGTAAAGTTGATAAATAGCATTTCTCGGTCACAGGCTCACAGCTGGTTAAATGGTCCTATCAGGATCCAGTTTGAACAGGCATAAGATATACAACTAGAGAGCCAGAGAACTCACATTTGTAGCAAAGAGGGTGACAAAGAATCAGTACAAATAAACGAATTTTCATTGTTAAAAGACTAGAGGGGGAAAAGAAAATGCAAGAGTTCCAAATGTGTCCCACTAGTCACAATTGATTTCCAATAAATTCAAAAAACGCTAGATATCTCTGATGCATGTTATTAAAATGTGTTGACTAAGATGAAGGAAAATACCTGAGAGATGCTGCAGATATAATTTCGTCTCCTCTCTCTAGGATAGCAGTGTAGAAGCCAATATAATTTATCCGGCTGAAATTGGATCTGCATAGAGAGAATGCAGTCAACATATGGAATCAAAAATAGACAGCAAAAAGAGCGACCCAATTTTGCATCTCAAAAATAGTTTGCAAACATATAATAAAGATCAAACTATCATTAACAATATAGATCAAACTATTATTAACAATAAAGTAGCAAACTTGGTAACACAAAAACACCAGCGTTTGCTTCAGTATATCTACAACGTCAGGTTAACAAGTTTACATTTATTACAGCTGACATGTTTATCTCCCGGCTCCTACTAGATATCACATATAATATACTTTCAGGAAAATCAATTACCACTTCAATGCTTGTATATAACTCCATATCAAAAGGAGTTAACGACATCATACTTTTCAGCATGAATATAAAAGACAGATTAAAATACAAACTTACCCACAATTATAAAGGACATTCCGTATCAGATTTACCCCACTCCTTCTGTCAACTATTGGCAAAAAGCATTCATCCATGATAGCAAACCCGATAGCTAGCTTTGAATTATTTTCGATCCTTTGTGCTGACAATTGAGAGTTTGTATCTGAATCAATATCCATCCTGTGTATAAGAGACCATGAGTAGCCATCTTCTAATTCATTTTTGACACCAAGATACTTCTGTAACTCTTCGAAGAGCTGTTAAAAAAATAATGAAAGTTCAATATAATGATATGGTTCTAAGAGGAGGAAAGGGGACCAAGAACAAGAAATGCCAACTGCATGCATTGACTTGGTAATTACTGACATAGCATTTCCCCAACGTATAAATACAGAACATGCACGCTCGCCCCCAAGAAATTAGCGATATAAACAGGAGGAGCAAAGGAATTAGCCTCTATCGAAGCTATTACACATATGAGGGTTTTGTATGATGCACAAACCATGCAACTTAGAAAAAAAATAGGTTTCGAAATAATAACATGATACTTTTATGAGGCTAAATAAGGCGTCGACCTTGTCTATGACATCTAAATGTCCATATTTCTCCTTACTGTCAGCAAGAAGAAAATGAACTCTAAAATTAAGGCACAAATTTCTGAGGAAAATAAAGAAGTCAATACCTCTAAGCACTTAGGCCCACAGAACGAAGTATCTGAACCAAACGATTGAACCTTACGAGCTTCAACCTCATGCTTGCAAGATGGGTGATCTACAAAAGAAGTAAAAAAATGTTAGTGAGATCGCCATTGTTACCAATGGAAATTCATTGAAAGGAAAACCAGCATCAATAAAAGGGACATCTTACATCTTCTCTCACACATACTACATGAATGTAATGGGAAAAGATTTCCGTCCTCGCCACCAGAATCCATAGCTGCATCACAAAATTTGCATGTGCAATTTGGACAATGCCAATCCCCCGAAGGAAGTATCTACAATCAAAGAATGATACAAGCACGTGAACAAAAATAAGAAACAAAAACGAAAGAAAGTTGAACTCGAAACCAAAAAATGGAAAGAAACATTAGAAAGGTCAAAACAGATGAGATTTTACAGTAATTCATACCTTCATACCTAGGCAGGTTTGATGGTATGTTGATGGACAACCATCACAGCAAATCAAATCTCCACCATCTCCACAGATACCACAAGCATCATCGTTTGGATCATCCCCGTCAGTGTCCACTTGATGGAAACCAAGATTCGTAGCATCTTTTTGCCTATTCCACGCTCTGACTTGGCATTGAAGAAGAGAAGCGCCAGATTCCAGAAAAATATTTTGGAAAGGCTGACATGACATGCTCCCAGCATGAATTTCAAACCTTGAAAGTGTGAGGATTTTACTGCAACAAATACAATGAATCCCTTCTCTTGTTATCCATCCCTCCAGCATCACCTTTGTGGCTCGACGGTTCATGTATTGCACTTTTTGTCTCAGTTTGACAACGCCAGAGTCAATCAACCAAGAGAGTATTGTCCTTCTTCCAGAGTATGGATTGAACCCATCAACCGCTGGATTCTTTTTATCTTTAGAACCACGCACCAACAGTGTACATCTTCCAATTTTTCTGCTTTTTCTCCCATGTAGATAACGTGAATCCGATCCAGAGAATGGCCTTGCATCATTATAATATAATGATCTTTTACTTTTCGACTGTAAATCATCCCAGTTGCCACCATTTCTTCCATTTTTTGTTGATTTTCCAGCCAGCTTTACAAATGAACTTGTCCTCTCTTCAGGGGTATCAATGGCTTCTCCTCCTTCACCATCTCCATCACTTTCATTTTCACTGTCGCTACCACTGAAAACATTTTTCCATTTCTTTGTCATCTCAATACGGGTCTTCTTAGCCTTCCTTGCTAAATTGTTCATAATATCTTCCGATACTGATGCTACAACTGCAGCATCTTTCCTAGGCCTGGCATCAACTTCCTCGTCTTTTAACTGCTTCAGAAGTGCATCATACGCTTTGATTATTGACCAATATGCTGTCCCTGAGGGGTTTACATAGACAGCATCCAGGTAACTCTGATTCCTTCTAGGTCTATAGTCTATCGTCCATCCTGCATCAGTAAGCATTCCTTTAATCCGCTCACGTAATATTTGCTTCTCTGTTCCACCACCACGCTTTCCTTTTCTTTCTTTTCTCACTTCAGGTTTCACCGGTTTGGAAAAGGTTGATTTGGATTTGGAAAAGGTTGATTTGGATTTGGAATTCGAATTGATCACCTTTTTGGGTTTACTATACTCTGATTTCCTCCTTTTTGATTTCCTCGACATGCTGCTCTCTTCTGACTCTGAATTGTTGTCTACATTATTTGATACCGTAAAGGTTGGTTTGACTACAACATTCTCACGCTTTTGTGCCTTGCTAGAAGAAGCCGGTCTCTCATAGATTTCTGCTTCCTGGTGATTGACTGAAGCAGCAAGAGTGCTTGTTTTATTATTTACCTTCACCTTCAGAACACCGTTTCTACCCTGCACCCTTATTGGTTTATCAGAATCAGATTCGCTACTCAACATCTCCTGTGAGCTCACAGTACTTGAGCCATTTACGCATGGAATTTTTCGCCTAGTAAATAGACCGTCCCTGTCTGATCCAGACCTTCCCACACTACTATCAACCCTTCTGGGTGCAGAAGAGCTTCTTCCGCTAAGACCAACACTGTCATTATCAAAACGTTTCCTCCTCAAATTTGCGCTATCAAACCCATCGTATTCATCAAACTCAAATACATCTATCTTGTTCATCTTCATCAAATTGCCCGACGCCTCGGTGTTTCTCCTCACATACCCATTTCGATCCTGCTGAACCCTACTCCTCTTCCGAGCAAACTTCTCTTCCGAGCTAACTTTCTCTCTTCTAAGTGGAGGTTTTATAAACTCATCACTTGACTCGGAATCACTAACAATCACTCTGGATCTCTTCTGAAAAATCGGCCTAGCTCCAGTAGAAGATACAGTCCTGCCAACCGCATCGCTCTTTTTCTTCAAGCTCAAGCAACCCGAAGAGGTCCGAGGAGTCTTCGCCGCAATCCGTGAGCGCTCACCCGGCCCACTACCCCGTTCCATAAACGACCACTACAGAAAATCGAAAATAGGGACGTTAATTCTAATCCCGTTAATAAATATAAAACCAATGAATACAAAATACCCAGAATGATAAAACCTTTACTCGATAAACATCAAAAAGCGCCCTAAATCACTGGATCCAAAGTGAGAAACAGAAGAGTCTCGATCCTGACGGGAAACAAAGAAAAAGGGAGTATTGATGAATAATCCCTGAGAATCAACGTGACGCGCTTCTGGACTCAAGATTCCACAATCGTCGGTTTTCTTGGTGGTCGACAATGTAACTCCGCCGCTAGCGAGGGGAAAGAGAGAGGCGCAACGGAGCAGTACAAAAAATTAGAAGATCTTCAGGATATATCTATAGTAAATTAGTAATCCACCTTTCTTGAAAAGGCACCCTATAGTTTGTGATTTAGTCAATTAGCCCCTCTAACGTTAAATCAAGTTTATTTTCGTCAATTATACGAATTTATATGAATAAAACAATTTATATCCGTATTTTGTGGATATTTTATAAATGATATAAACTTTGTTTTCTTTCGTAAACTATATAAATTTCATAAATTATTTCAATTATATAAATTTCGTTAATGTTTACACGTTAAATTGTTATTAAATCTTGTTTTATTTCGAAAACATGGTTTTAATTTCAAAATAAACGCAAGTTAAAACCAGATTTTCGAATTGGAACCAGATTTATTAAATATTTAACACATAAACATTAATATAATTTGTGCAATTAGAATAATTTATAAAATTTGTATAATTTATAAAAGAAAAAATATAGTTTATGTAATTAAAGAAATATCCAAAAATTACAGATAAAAATAGATTTAATCGAGTATTTGATGGAATTAAACATTTTTTAATAAATGGATTGTAAACTGTTCAACTCTTTGAAGACAATTTGAAAGATAATATGTATGAAGCCCAGTTATAGATTTATGGGCCAGAAAAAATAATAGTATCAAAGCCCAAAAATAAAGTTAGTCTGTAGCTAAGTTGTTTAACTAATCAAAGAGATGTAAGATGTAAAATTCGAATGGTTATCAAACGCCATTTACTTAGTGAATTTATGATTGATTCTTGTCATTTCCTGAATTCAAAATTTGAATTTCATAGAACATAACAACAAATGAAATCGAGTTTTAAAGAGGTTTGGTAAAACATGAAAGAAATGTTTATTAAGAAGACGAAGAAATAAGGAGCAGACTTTGGGGGGTCACGTGAGTTGTTGTTGACATTATGCGTCAGAAGAACAAAATTATTGTATTTCCAGATGTCCTCAAGTCAATTATTACATTAATGTTCTTATCTAATGTATGTAAATTCTTTAGTCTCAATTGTCAATTTCTTCTCAGAAAATCAGATTGCAAGAATATATGTCGGATTTCTTTAATCATGAAAACATTTACAGTATTTTCTAAAACATTGATTTTATAAGCCAATTCATAATTTTAAATCTGAGTTATGTTAACCTTTGCAAGTCAAAATAGATTGTTTGCATGCAGATGAGAAAAAGTCACTTTTGTTTTTAATTCGTCGTAGCATTTAACTACTCATAAAATAAATATACAGCAAAAAGCTTTTCTAGTTAACTAACCATTAAATAAAAGACAGTTAACTAAAATAGCATCATTTTAAGTTTTTGTTTCAAATATAACACTAGTCATTTAAATTTCTAAAAATAACATAAATTTAATATTAAAATAATTGAAAACTTATTCCTAATGAAAAAAATTTAAACCCTAAATTGGAAAAAGTTAACCCAAACATTATGTTTTAATTTTATATATATTTTATTTAAGGTAAATAATTATTTTTACATAATAATTTATGCTATTTTGGAAATTTTAGTTTTAGTGTGCTAAATTTAGAAGATAAACTTAAAATGATGCTATTTTAGGGTATTACTCTTAAATAAATCATTGAGTAAAGTTCAAAAGTGAATAATCTGAAATATATTGTTTGAATGTGGCTGCGTCGCAATTTTTTCGACCGCTGATTAAAACAACGATGCTATTAAAAATATGCGATCAACCGTAACTGCAACAAACGAACTCGTTTGACCGCAGCCGCCTCGGCGACAAACGAACAACACTAATATCTAAAAAATTGAGTTTACGATCAAATGGGTTTGTCAACTCTATACTATGCATGCAAATATATTTGAATTAAAGGTTGCTGCTAATAATCTTAATTTTTATTTAAAATACATAGAGTAATGTGTTATAAATGAAAGAATAAACATAATCATAGTGACTTTTCATGAGATTAATAATGAAAAGTTTGAACTTAAGTCAAAGTCATCTCATTGTATATTACTTCTGTTCCATTTATATATAATTATTTTCTCTCCCAAAAATATAGGTAGATTTTCTAAAACAAAAGAAGATATAGGTAAATACAAACAGAAGAGACATAAAATTAACAAAATTCATTTACAATGAAATTAAATATGTACATTTATATTTTTGACAGATAGTCTGATATGTGCGTAAGTATCACTTTCAGCTATTTGTTGACGGGCTTCTTTAGATTTATATTCGCATATTCGCGAAGTAAAATAATTACTAAATAAATATAATATAATTTTAATTATAAAATATAGTATAGTTATTTGTGAAATATTATTATTTGGAATTTAAAATTTGATTATATTTATTAAAAATATTGTTTACTATTTTTAATATAATGATAGTTTTTATTTTGTTTAAATAATTGATAATTTATATATAAAACACATTTTATTCGTAAAATATTAGAAACGATAATTTATTTTCTTATTTAAATCAAATACTCAAATTTTAAAATATCAAATTTATAACATATGTTAACATGTTACGATTAAATATTAATTATTTATAATTTTTGCATGTGTAAAGAAATAAAAAGATTATTTTTCGAAATAAAAAATTATTTTTAGTTAGTTTAATAAAATATATTGATTTTCTAACCAAATTCATATGAGGGGACATATTATAATTATTCTAAAATTTAAGTTTATTTTTATATTTATTTGAAACTCATTTTCATGATGAAACATCATCATTACAGTATTGTAAATAATACATCGAGATAAGATTGTTTTTTAAAAATACTTATCAATTAATATATTAAAAAATTTCTTATCCATAAACACTTTTACAGCAAAAGAAAAAATATTCAAAAGACTAAGCTTTTGGAGATGTCGTTTCGACTTCGTATTTGTAAACCTTTATATTTTTATGAAATAGTATCAATAATCTTGGATGGACCCTTGTGAGCTAATTAAACTGTATACTAATTATTATTACAATCGGACATGTTATGCTATCACATTTTTCAAAAATAGGAAACCCAAATAACAATAAAAACTCGATAACAAAAATGCAATGCCAAACTTAAAAATAGTAATAAATCGAGCATGTACTTGTTCTTCCAAACATATTCACAGTTCAATAAATTTTAATCAATTCTTTAAAAAAATATCAACTATAAATTAGAGAAATTTACAAAAAGTTTTTATTTCTAGAAAATATCTCAATTATATTTTATTTTCAAAAAATACTACTAAAAATTTATCTTCTCAAAAATATCATAAAACTAAAATTCAAAATTAACTTTTAAAAGTAAACCCTGAATCCAAAAAATTAAACTTCAAAACCATAAAACTAATCTCTAAATCCAAATTATCATTTTTAGTGTTGTCGTATTTTTCAAAAATAATTTAGTTTATTTTTAATCCTGTTTTGGGAATAAAACCTTTTGTGCTATTTATGATGTTTTCTTATAATATATATAATAGATTTATATCTACGTTATGCGTGCAAAAAAATATTCATAAATTATATAATACTGTTTATTACTAAATATAAATAAATATTTATATAATTTTAAATAATAATTTTTGTATATATAAATTAATGAAAGAAAAATAATTATTTTTTACGTATTTTTTAGTTAGTTTAATAAAATATATTAATTTTATAACCAAATTAATAACAATAACATATTTCATAATTGTTCTAGTAATTTAATCATATTTATATATTTATTTAAAATTTATTATGGTGATGAAACGCTAATATTAGATTTTTGTTAATAAGACGTTAACCTAAAATTATTTTCAAATATTTTTTAAATAATATATTAAATGTATACGTTTTAGCTATAAAATAGTGCACAAATTAGGATATCTTTATACGTACATAGTTCTAATAATATATAACGAAACTAAAGATAAACTTGTACTAAGTTTCTTAAATACATATGAAAATCTCATAATTCATAATGATATTACTTATATTGGAGTTTGCACATTACTTTAAAGATATTTAACACTAAATAAGTTTAATTGGTTCTTTATCAGAAAAAACGCTTAATTGGTCCAATTCGTACTTTTTGTTTTTTTGTCGTTGTCTGTTGTTTCTTTAGAAATCTGAAAGTGGTAGCATTTAATTGTTGTAAGTCTACCAAATAAACTAACATAAAAGTGTAATACAAAATATAAGTATTTGGAATTAAATCCGATTGGTAGCACGAGAGAGCCATTTGCCCAATCAACCTATCTATTGCCTCTTTCATGTTTTCTCTTGAATTCTGTCACATATATATACATAAAAATTGTATATTTCTAATATATTATTTGAAAAATATTTTAATAAAATAACTTTATTATAACGTGTTATTAATAGAAATTTTATGATAACGTGTTATCAACATAATAAATTTCAAGTAAATATATAAACGGAGTTAAGTAATTACAATGATTACAATATATATCATTGTTATTAATTTGATTATAAAATCAATATATTTTAGAGTAATACCCTAAAATAACATCATTTTAAGTTTATCCTTTAAATTTAGCACACTAAAACTAAAATTTCCAAAATAACATAAATTATTATGTAAAAATAATTATTTACCTTAAATAAAATATATATAAAATTAAAACATAATTTTTGGGTTCACTTTTTTCAATTTAGGGTTTAAATTTTTTTCATTAGAAATAAGTTTTCAATTATTTTAGTATTAAATTTGTGCTATTTTAAAAAATTTAAATGATTAGTGTTATATTTGGAACAAAAACTTGAAATGGTGTTATTTTAGTCAATTGCCCTATATTTTATTCAACTAACCAAAAAATACTATTAAATTCATAAAAATATATTTTTTCTTTAATTTACATATACAAAAATTAATATTAAAAATAATTTTAAATAAAAGTTAAAATTATATAAATATTTAATTATATTTATTAATAAATAATATTATATAATTCACGAATATTTTTCCCACGCATACCGTGGATATAAATCTAGTATATTTTATTTATGACGATTAGAGTAAAGTAAGTAAGAGTAATACCCTAAAATAGCACATTTTAAAGTAATTCTTCCAAATCTAGCATCATAAAATTAAATTCCCAAAAATAGCACAAATATTTATGTGAAAATACTTATTTATTCTAAATAAATTATACATAAACTTAAAGTATTGTATTTGAGTTCATTATTTCCAATTTAGGATTTAATTTTTTTTATTAAAATATAATTTTAATGCATTTTAATCTTAAATTTGTGTTATTCTTAGAAATTTAAACTAATGATGATATTTTTGGAACAAAAACTTAAAAAGATGCTATTTTAGACATTTGCTTTTAGAGTAAACTATTAACACAATTATTTACTATAACAATTCTAAGTGTATGTGAACAATGATGTAAAACAGTTTTAAAATTTAGTGAAACTACAAGAAGAAACAAAAAATTTGTAGTTGTGGAGTGTAATGAGCAAACATACAAAATATATTCATTATTTGTTCCAAAGAATTTTGCAATGTCATATCTAAACAAGTTCCACTAGTTCTGATTTGACATTTTTTGTATAAAACCTAGCAAGAATACGTTTTTGTTGTAGTAGAAGTTAAAAATATATGTTTGTTTGTACTAACAATAAGATTCATAATTTTGAAAAGAAAAAGAGAGATTGATGTGATCAAATATTACTGCTTTTAAAAACTATTTAGAGTTCAACGAGTTTTTAAGTAAAGTAGAATTCTTGTAATAATATCTGTTTCAACGGGCAACATATGTCCTTGTGTGTCAAAAACACTTGACGCCGTTTGACCTCTCCAACGTTTGCTGTAATGCCAAAACTTTTATTCTAATTTAGATTAATATTAATCGCAATTGATTATAATAGCACTATTTTAAATTTTTGTTCCAAATATAACATTAATTATTTAAATTTTTAAAAATAGCACAAATTTAATATTAAAATAATTGAAAACTTATTCCTAATAAAAAATTTAAATCTTAAATTGGAAAAAGTGAATCCAAACATTATGTTTTAATTTTATATATATTTTATTTAAAGTAAATAATTATTTCTACATAATAATTTATGTTATTTTGGGAATTTTAATTTTATTGTGCTAAATTTGGAAGATAAACTTAAAATGATGCTATTTTAGAGTATTACTCTAGTATCTATATCAAATCAATAATATTATATAAAAATATTTAAAATACTATAAAAATTTCTTTATTCTAAACATACTATTATTAATTTTATTGATTTATATAATATTAAAATTTGTTTTACTTCAAAAATAACACAAACAATGTAATGACTTTTAAACATTTATAATTTAAAAATTTGAATTTAACGTATTTAAAACTTAGTTTTTAAAAATTAAGTTATATTTTTATGAAAATTTTAAATTTTGTAATACTTTTAGAAAATAATTTTTTAGCATTAAGTTTTAAAAATAAAAATTAATTATGATATTTTGTAATATTTTTGAAAATTGTTCTATAATATATCTAAGTTTATCCTTTAATTTTTGTGCTTTAATTAATACGTCAATAAAAATGTTAACGGGGCGTTAACCTGCCGTTATCTCCTTCCCAAAATATATACAAGGAATCTCTTTCTGTCTCTCTCACCATTCACTCACTACCAATTTTTCAAAATCTCCTTTGTTCTCTCTCTCTCTCATCTCTCTCTCTCTCTTCTCTCTCTCTCTCATCTCTCTCTCTCCCCTAACTTGAAGAACAAGATTGGTATATTTGTTACAACGGGCGAATTACTCAATCTCTTTCACAAATAAAGAGAAGACATAAATAAAGAAAGAAAGGTGAAATTTTGGGGGTTTGGTATCTCGAAATGGGGAAGAAAGAGCAGAATGATCATTCAACAGCAGAGAGCGATGACAAAGTCGAAGCTGTTCTTCATCTCCTTCGTAAACATTCTCCTCTCACTCTTAAACAGGTTGGTTTACTAATTAATTAGCTTACTCAACTATCTGTTATCAAATTCTGAAAAAGTTTGTAATTTTCTGTTTTTGCTATCGGATTTGCAGGAGAAGTTCTGTAACAGTGCTTGTGTCGGTAGATTCTTGAGAACAAAAGGCGACAATGTGAAGAAAGCAGCTAAACAGTTAAGGTCTTGCCTTTCATGGAGATCTTCTATTGGCATTGGTACTTTCTCTCTTTAAACCTATTCACATACACAAGTATATTCAGAGATATACGTTCTAAATTTTAAAAATAATTATACGAGAGTATAAAAACATAAAGCTTAAAGTAAGCATGTAGAGATAATAAATTGGTTAATGGCTATAGTTTTCGTATTTGTGTTCCTTTTGTGCAGTTAGAAAACAGACGTTTCGTTGCTTTTCTTGGGTTTTGATGTGTCCCATGTTTGAACATCGAGCGTTAAAGTGAAATATTCACTCATTATGACACCCACTTATTTAACATCTTCTAATTGAATTTTTCAAGATTCTGGTTTCCCTTTTTTAGTTTTAATTTTCTTATTGATATAATATTAAATATACAGAGAGCTTGATCGCCGACGAGTTCACGGCGGAGCTAGCTGAAGGTCTTGCCTACGTCGCCGGTCTTGATGACGAGTGCAGACCCGTTTTGGTAACTTAAATCTTTCTCATTTTCCCCACTTTCATGATTTTGTATATATACTAATTTATTTCATAGCCACTTTGTTTAATTTCTCTTATTTTTCCCTCTTAGGTTTTCCGCATTAAACAAGATTATCAGAAGTTACACACGCAGAAACAGTAAGTATAAGTTACTTATTCAAATTAAAGCATAAATAAATTCACAAACATTATAATATATCTTTTTTTTTAAAAAAAAGGTTGACTCGGTTGGTGACATTTACATTGGAAGTGGCTATCTCAACAATGTCCAGAAACGTCGAACAATTTGTCATCCTTTTCGATGCTAGTAAGTTCTCTTCATTTTTTTTTGTTATAGAAATTTCCATTTATTAGGAGGAAAAAGGTTTCAAAATGAAGGGGGAAATAGTATCAATTAGGTTAATGAATAAAAAAAATTGGTAAAAATAGGGGACCGGGGCATGTCGGAATTCCGGCAGTAAAGTGGGAGAGATAACGATCTGAAACTGTCCGTATATGTCCCTGTAGAGTCACGGTCACACAAACATCACAATCTCATATCGAGGATGTTTTTGGCATTTACTTATGTAAATCTTTTACAGCAGTTACAGTACTTCTCACAACTCTGATAGTAACACTCTTTAGCTTTTCACTACTTGTTCCCTCTTTCCATCCTCTGCAACTCCACAGTAAAGTCTTTAAAAATAAATAAAACGATTCACAATTAATATTTAACGTTTTGACATCGCAGGCTTCTTCAAATCAGCATCAGCTTTCATGAACATACTTGTGACTACACTCAAAATAATTGCAGAATATTATCCTTGTCGTCTTTTCAAAACCTTCGTCATCGATCCTCCTTCTCTTTTCTCTTACCTTTGGAAGGTACCCATATTTTGCAATTTTCATTATTCAATTATCTATAATGTTAACTTTCTGTATAATATTTACAATTTTGAATTTAAAAACGATAGATATTATTTGAATCCAGTTATCCTTAAGTCAAAGCGTTAGTTCACCAATCTAAAATGTAATCTAAAGTTGACAGCGAGAAGATATGTTTCCGTTGAAGTCAGAGATAATGACCTACTAACGCTTACGTGTAGGGTGTTCGTGCATTTGTGGAGCTATCAACGGTCACGATGATTGTATCAATGGTAGATTTCCAAGATTCGTTTGACTACGACGACTTCTCTTCTTCGTACCCCTCACGCGTCTCTTCCCTTCGATTTGACACGTCATCAATAAAATCAACGGACAAGATTGGGTCTTGTGCATCATCTAGGTTCGCATTCACCGTATCACGCGACGGTCTCGAAACAGTCAAACCATGGTGTCTCACACTGACCGACACGTCATCATCAAAACTACGACCCGCAGGCGCTTACATCTCACCGTTAAACGCGCGTTCTTTCTCCTTCGCGTCACCAGCTGCTAGGAGCGAGGCGCCAATTGGTGGACCCAGGAGGAGCTTTTTCGCTTCCACGCCGATGCCAGCTAGGACGACCGACCGTCACTCTATAGGAACCCTCCGAGACCCACGGATACCTCGCCCGTCTTTCTTCCAATCGCCGGCAGTATTCTTCCGGCGAGAGTCAAACGTTAGCAAAAGTGAGAAACCACGAGAATCGTTCGTTCAGTTCCTTAAGTTTTATCGTAGACCGTACGATGAAATGACTTATAGGTCAAAGATGCGGCCCCCACTCGGTGGTCTCGTGTCTATTGTCTCTACCCAAATTAGAAGACGCCACGTGTCTTTATCTCAACGGTTCTAAACTATCCCATCTCCTGAAGTAGTATATAACTTTTGCCATGATTTTTTCTTTTAAAAGATTTCCATTATTGTTGTTTCTATCATCTTATTATTTCATCAATAATTTTGATCAATTGCTTATTTATTCAACTATTTTTCTTGGTTTGATTTCGTGTATTCAATATACTGTTCAAAGTAAAACTCTTTAACTTTGAAGTGCTTTGTATGAAGTTTGTAATTTGAATTCTAATGGCTTTTTAATGCATGATGATGACTAATGATTATTAATAATAATAATTACTGTGGGGGCACATTTCGGGATAAGCATGCAAAGGTAAAGTCTTCGCTTTGGGTAAATCTTATTTTCAAAAATTAAGAAGAAAAAAAAAGACAACGTGGTCGTAACGGAGAATGACTCATTGGGAAAATTCAAATGGGAACATGCGATGTTGCTGTTGTTTCTTCATTTGTTAGAGGATACGACATGTACTTACATATAACACATATGACACCCAAAACCGGTTCTCGAACCAAACGGAACAAATACGTACTTACGACAAGGGTTGGACCTGGGTCCAATCAAAGCAAGTCTATGCTTGCGGCCCTCACTATTAATATAAAAAAATCAGTCTTTATTTCAAAAGTACACTTAGCACAAATGGTAAATAAAAGTAAATTGCTTCCTTGAGTTATTCAGTTCGAGTCCTTATAACAATAAAAAAATTTAAAAATTAGAATGACCCAATTTTTTTATAATATAAAACGACTATTTTTTTTGCTTGCGGCCCTGTTAAATTCATGACCAGTTCTGCTTACGACTTTTCATATTTTTGTAAAATAATCGATATTTATTTTAAAAATTTTATTATAAAATAATATAAAACAATTTTTTTTTTACGTTTTTGTTAAATTTAGGATCGGCCCTGATAATACCATTATTTCCTAATCATAAAATCAAAAAAGTAAACCGTTGACAAATACAATTGTTGGCAATAGAAAGGATATTCATGAAACTGAAAATACTTTTATCACATAAAAGTAGTTAAAAATTTGAAACAAAAATGAGATATGTATATATATACTGGTTTTGACAATACATTACTCAAGAGATTTGCAGTATTTGTTAGGAATATGTGTCAATTCAGTAAACATATGTATATAAAAACGATTGAAAAGGTCAAGGTGGACTTTATTTCTGTTTTGTAGTGGTTGTGTGCATATGCAGAAGGTTACATTATAATATTAAGGTTTATTGGTGTAAGCAAGAGTATAGTATTAATCTTAGTAGGAAATAACTTTATCTATGCATTGAAATATGAGTAATATGTCTTGGAGCAATTGTCGCCATTGTATCAAGGTTTATTACAAAACTCACATTTCTGAATTGAGATGACATTTTCTATTTGGAAGTTTGTCTATAAATTCTTTTCAAGCATACTTATTTTTCAAAAGAGTTGAATTAATTTGTACTTTTCTTGCAATCTTGCATAATTTTCGGGGTCTTTTTATTCTATTTTTTTTTTAATTGTTGACAAGTCTCTCGACCTTTTATTCTTTGTCTGTTTATGCAGTAATGACTTCTCATTTGTCCCTTTCGTTTGTTACTTTTTGAGGTTAATTCCTAAATTTGATTTCATCCTTTAAACGAAAGTATACATTCTAATTAAAATTATTAGTATTATACAGGATTTAGTGCTCGGACAAACCCATTTTTATTGTAATAAATTTGATAAAATGCTGATTATTTTTCCGAAATTCTGTCTATGATATTGCAGTACAAATAAATCCATTCTGGAAGAAATGTTGGTTTGGGATGCTGAATCAACTAACAACTTGGATTCCAAGTAATTCTAAGAACATTTGATTGAGATTAGTCATGTTCGTTTGTCTGCGGCAGCGTCTGCGGCAGCGACCTGCGGCTAGACGCTGCGGTTAGACGCTGCGGTTAGACGCTGCGGTTAGACGTTGCAATATTATTGTTCGTTTGATCGCCGCAGGTTTTTACCGCAGGTTTTCGCCGCAGGTTATATCGCAATTGTTTGATCGCAAACGCTATAATTTCGCAGCGATTAAAATTTTTGACCGCAACTTTCTGCGATCGACCGCAGCGTTTGACCGCAGGAACCTGCGGTGGTCAAACGAACAATGTTTGACCGCATGACGCAGCCGCAGGTTCCTGCGGCTACGAAACGAACAGCCCTGTTATATGTTTCTTCAGATTTAACATGCTCATGTCATGTTTTATTTGGGACATTTATGCAAATTGATTAGTCGTGCTGATCAAAACTCATATGGGTTAAATTCTTTAAACTCTCAATCTGTTTCTATGTTGTCTTCTGTCTGGACACATTTTTTGGTTACCAGACGAGAAAAACACACAATAATCTGGTTTCTCTGAAAAACACAAAAGTTAGAAAAGATCAATAAATTTCTGTCTAGTTAATTTTCTTTGAGACGGCCGAATTTGGTCAAGGCTTCTAGTTCTTGTTCTTGTTGCTTCCTGAGGTATCGCTGTGCAGTTGCAGTCACAATCTGGCCGAAGAAATTCAAAAGCATCAGCCACACGACTCCGTTCCACACCGATGCAAATGAAAGATCCCATTTTTTGACCTTAACCAACAAAACAATCATCGAAAAATCTCAAAATGCAGAAAAAAATGCAAAATCATTATGGCCTAAGCTAAGAAAAGAGAGACAAAGATATAGTACATGGATATCAGAAGTTACTGGAGGCGAGGCAACCAAGTACTTCTCTTTCATTAAGCGGATTTTTGATGTGAGCTCAGGCAATGCAGAAGCAAAAGTGGGCACAAAGCTCAGGATATATATCAGCTCATTCTCCAGCCAGTCAAGAAGCTGATTGTTACAGACGCATATGATGAACACCGTCTGCAAAAGAACAAAATATTTAAACCCATGAGTTTGAGATCAACCCCAAATGATGAGAACGAAAGTGACACAGAACAATAGTATTATCGAAACAACACCTGTATATGTGTCTTGATGATTGCCTTTCCAATCAAAGTTGCAAGGAAAAACTCCCAAAAGGGCTTCTCGAATTGTCCACACATGATTCCAGCAAGGTCAAATAATGGGTTAGGAACCTGAATGCAAGACAGGATATGATAAGCACACCATGATTTTTTGGATTATAAAAGCGATACACAAAAGTGTCTCCAATAAGCATTGAACTGTTCAGAAGACTCATCTAAAACGTACCGAAGCAAGAATCAGAATAGTGAAGAAGTTGAGGTATTGTGAGTGTGACAATAACCAGCCTTTGATCTGATTTACGCTTTTAGCAAAAATTCCATTATTATCACCAGAACATGTCTCCAGATCTTCCATATTGCCACCGGAAAGACTTGCTGTACAGAGTCAGAACATTAGTAATTAATCTTGCTGCATAAACTATTGGCATCCCTTGTTCATGTGTCACCAATTTAACTTGACACCTTTAAACCCCATATATTCAATCTCACATAGATAAAGCTCAAACATCAAGAAGCTTTTGAAACTGTGCCCCAAAATATCGATGTGAACACTAAACAACAAACATTAGTTATCGGCAAAAAGGTGGGCAAAGCGAATTTCTACCTGCCCTGGAGATAAAGTAAGGAGGAAGTTCCCCTAACGCTGTTCCCAGACCCCAGAGGATGGCTTCTATCTGAACCTGAGGCAATATGCTGCTAAGTGGAACTCCTGAAGAAAAGCCTGGGGAGCCAAACTCGTGGCAAGGTTTATCAAGCCACGAAGGCCTTTTCTTTAACTGAATTGTGTCATATATAGCACTTTTTAAATCAACCCGTCCGCATGTCATTGCTTTTAGGGTAAACAAAGCAATATGAGGACCCAAATAAAGAACAAATGTATGCAAACCAGATCCTGGAATCATCAATACAAGAGAAAAGAGAAGTATGTTAGTATTCATCAAAACATTTCGGCATGTGATAGAAACAGCATTCAATCAGTGTTTCTTTCATGACAAAAACGGACACAAAACTATCAAAAAGCTAAACCAGAAATAAAACATATTCTTACCAAGACCAATTGATGATGCAACACCTAAAAAAATCCACCATAGACCAAACCTGATGTACTCTGACAGCTCGTCAAGGTGCTGTACGAGGAGAAGATTAATGTGTAGTTCAACAAAAGAAGCAGATAAATTAAGAAGGAAACAGATGTATTTCCATCATGAAAAAAACATCGATTTAACCCCCAACGCAAGTTTTATTTTTTTTTCTCCACCAGTCTCACCTCCTTATCCATGCCTAAAGCTATACACAGCAACATTCTCAAATCTATTTACCTTGACATGTGGGCCATCTACGGTCACAAGAAGAGCTGCAAAGGCCAATAAAATGCTACTAAAAAGCAGAGCCCACCCACCATTTGTAAGAAGGTACGAGATAGATCTTCTAACATATAGAAAAACAGCAACAACAAAGAATCTCAAGGTTTTGAATGGCTGTGAGGTCAATGTTAGTTTTTCTAGATCCTGTTGATGCCTTTCACGCAAACCTTCAAAAAAACCGTAGAGCTATTTAGCCGCACAGTAAAATATTTTTAAATTCTAAGATATTACAAAGCAATGATGAAGTTGCTCATGAATCAATCATAGACCGATAGTTTAGTATAATCATATCAATCAGATAATCATCTAAAGAGGCAGGCGCACACGAATGTATATATTAACAATGTATGCAATGTATGCATCGATTAAAGATGTATGCATCGATATAATAACAATGTATGCATCGATTAAAGACAGTTTAAAGTGCAACTACAGAAGAAAAATTTAGAAAGCCCTAAAAAAGTTCAAATTTTAGGAACATAAACAAAAAGAGAATCAGAGAAGGGCACCTGAGATTGCAGGATTTCTAGGAGAAGCACGTTTCCCAGAATTCATATTTCTTTTGCACGCTACGAATCAATAAACCCGACGACTGATGATACACACGAAATTCAGATGCAACTTTGTCGAGTTCTACTGAAACTGGTCTCTCATTCTCCGAAATGTGACGGAAAGAGAATCAGATGACTATTGGTGAGAAGATGAACATTGGTTCAGAAGCAAATTTGAATTGGATCGATTCAATCTCGATCTCGATGAGGAAAGTACATATTTGCTTCTCCTATGTTTATGGTGTGCTGTGCGACCAAAATCAGGTTCCCGTTTTGTTGGATGTTTGGTTCTTTGTTTCCCACTGAAACCTGGGACGCGAAACATCTTCGGTTTACCGGTTGTTTCGTAAACCGATTTCTAGAAGAAGCACTTCCTTTTTTTTTCTTCTGTTCATTTGAACGAATATTTTTTTTGAGCAACAAAGAAATTAAACTAATGGGCTATGTTTAGGGCCCACTTTGATAAATTTGGTGTTGTTTCATTTTTTTTTATTGGTTTACTTCCCTCAAATACACAAACTTATGCGATTAAATCTATTTTCATCCGTACTTTTTGGTCTTCCTTTAACTACATAAACTGTATTTTTCTTTCATAAATTACACAAACTTCATAAATTCTTCTAATTACAGAAATTCTATTAATATTTATGCGTTAAATAACTATTAAATCTGATTATAATTCGAAATTCTGGTTTTAACTTGATTTTATTTTGAAATTAAAACCAGGTTTTCGAAGTAAAATAATGTTTAATAACAATTTAACATGTAAACATTAACAAAATTTTTGTAATTGGAACAATTTATGAAGTTTATGTAATTTACGGAAGAAAAACGTAATTTATGTAACTTATAAACGACCTAAAAAGTACGAGTGAAAATATATTTATTCGTATAAATTCGTGTAGTTGTGAGAAATAAACCCTTCTTTTATCGGTCAATTTTTATCTTATTTTTTCCTTAGTCAACTCTGTTTTGTTTTCTTCTTATTTATGCGATTAAAAACGCCCGTCTTTAAGGCCTCTTTACAGTACACTTTCAGAATCTATCTCTCTCTCAAATCCGTTTGATTTCTGTAATCAGCATTTCAGATTTCGCAGTCTGATAGCCATATCCCTTTCGGCTCTTTGTATTATCCTAAGTTATATGAAATGGAGGTCGAATTCAAAGCAATGCTACATGATCTTGATGTTCTCGAAAAATCTCTCTCCGATCCGGCTCCGATCCACAAGGTTTTTGGGTGATTTCTTCCAACCTGTTTATTCCTCGAGCAATTAAGGCTCAAATTGTGATCTCGTTTTGTCTTCATTTCGAAAGAACTGAAAATTTTCACATGCATTGGTGTTTACGAGTCTCCTTGGATTCTCTGAAATGCATTTATCTTTGTTGGATTCTCGCCTTAATGCATATGTGTAAAATGTCAAAGCTTGTGTTTTAGCGTTTCTTAAAATTTTTGGATTAGTTTCATGAATGCTCTTGAGGCTAACAATATAAGTTTCACTTACCAAAAATTTTCATGGGGTTTTTTGCAGCTGAGATCACATGTTGAAAATCTAGCGACTTTGTCTAAATGTAATCCCCACCGGCGTTCCAAAGTCATGGTCTGCATTATATCGACAAATTCATCTGATTGAAGTTGACTATAATCTATGGAAAAAGTTCTGATTTCAAGGAGACCTTTATTGCAGGAACTGAGTTCGGAAGTGGTAGATAGCAATCCTTACAGTAGGCTTATGGCACTTCAGCGGATGGGTATTGTGGAGAACTATGAGAGAATAAGAGAGTTTTCAGTGGCCATTGTTGTCCGTATTTCTCTCCTTGTCTCAAAAGTTTCCTTTGCTATAGAATATTTTTTTAGCTATAAGTTTGTTCATTAATCTATATACAAGGATTCTTTAAATGACAGGGAATTGGTGGAGTTGGAAGCGTTGCGGCTGAAATGTTGACCCGATGTGGTATTGGTCGTCTTTTGCTGTATGACTATGACACGGTGGAACTAGCTAACATGAACAGACTGTTTTTTCGACCTGATCAGGTACTCAATTCTCATTGAATTCTGGAAAATCACTTTTCATTCAGTTAGTATCGTCTCCCAATGCACTGTAACTGTGTCTAATCTGGTTGCGGAATTGATTCTGATCTCTGAACAATGGTGACCAACTGACTGTAGGTTGGTATGACAAAAACTGATGCTGCTGTCCAGACCCTTGCAGAAATAAACCCTGACGTAGTACTTGAGGTAAGTTTTCTACATGATCTCTTCTTTGATGGAGGTTAAACACATTTGGTGCTAGTTTAGTGGTCGTTTACATCATATTTGTTAGAAAATAAACAGTCTATGGATGTTCTAAAAACTGGTGCTTTTGATTTAAAGTCATTACTTATTAAGTGAGAGATCTTTGATGTATGGTGTTTTTACTTTTGGCTCTCTCTGGATAATTTATTGTTTCTGCTCTTTTCTTATGAGAACTAGTAGTGTACACATACAGAATTCCTGTATTATAATATTATGCAATTTCCATTTATTTTTTCCTAGAGTTTCACAATGAACATAACAACACTGCAAGGCTTTGAAACCTTCACATCGAGCTTGAAGAACAAATCGTTTTGTCCTAGCAAGGAGGGCAGTGGTGTTGATCTTGTTTTGAGTTGTGTCGATAATTATGAAGCAAGGATGGCTGTTAACCAGGTAGCTGTTACTTAATATCACATAGTTCTTACTTCACCATCAAGCATTTTATTCTTACATTGTACATGATTCAATTAGTTACATCATTTGAATATGCTTGTGAGCGAAAAGTAGATGAATGTTCTAGATCCGCTTCTAATATGAGTTTGTCCTTTGATGTAGGCATGCAATGAGTTAGGTCAGACTTGGATGGAGTCAGGTAAATAGTAAGAAAGCTTATAATATGTACCTCTTTATTTTCTTGGGACATGAATCTGCCTGCATTGGAAACAACCTATGAACTTGCATGTCTGCTGTAGCTCTTATGCTCAAATGGTTTTGTTACATTTTGCAGCAGTATTGTCTGTCTGCAGTTTGCCAATGCTGGTGGATCAGTCATCCATTTATGAGTTATGGCAATTTATACAAAACAAACAGAAATACTGAAATGAAGCTTCTGAACGTTTTAGATTCTGTTATTTCTTTTGTATTACAACTTTATTGTATCAAATAGGTTTTTGTGCACACATGCAACTTGTGAATTTTTCTTTCGGCTACAAAGAATATGATATATTTTGCAGGTGTTTCGGAAGATGCTGTTTCAGGTCACATACAACTTCTGGTTCCTGGAGAAACTGCTTGTTTTGCTTGTGCACCTCCTCTGGTGTGTCCTTCTTCTTCTTAAATCCTGTGTACAACTCTTAACCTATTATATTTTGCCTAATGCAAGGAATGTAATAAGTGGAATATTGGTAAACTTAAGGATTTTGGGATCCAGGTTGCTGTTAATTCTACAATTGCATCTCCCCTAAATAAATATATTTCCTGTGGTAGGTTGTGGCATCTGGAATTGATGAACGGACACTTAAGCGGGAAGGGGTCTGTGCTGCATCTCTGCCTACTACTATGGTAATTTTCTACCACCTTATAGTACGGTTGAACTAAATATGAATATATTGACTAGTTATGATATTTGCAGCTAATGTTTTTGTTTATTTAAGCTCTGTCTATGTTCTAAGATTTGCTTGATTGTCAATTCAGGGTGTTGTTGCAGGGCTTTTGGTTCAAAATTCTCTCAAGTTCTTACTAAATTTTGGTGCAGTTTCTCCATACTTGGTAAAAAGTCTTGGCTTTCTTCAGCTCTTCTCACATTTCTCTTCTCCTCATGCGTAACACAAACCATTCTATGGTTCATCATAGAAACATTATCATATGAATCATTTAGCGTGTAGTTGTTTTTTTTTATTCTTGACCCCATAGGGTTACAATTCACTAAAGGATTTTTTCCCAACCATGCAAATGAGACCAAATCCACATTGCTCGAATGTAGCTTGTTTAGAACGGCAGGTAACATGAGTAAAACCAAATAAAAACTCTCTCAGCTTATCTTTGTTTCCATGTGCTGATGAAAAAAAATTGAAATCTCAAAATGCAGAACGAATACATGCTTGCAAAGCCAACAAGGGACGCTGCTGCTAAAGCTAAGATGGAAGCCGATGCATTAACAGCTATTGATGATGGTCCACTCCATGATGATAATGAGTGGAACATAAGGTAAACAACTCAGGGAATAGTTTAGATTCAAATTCTTAATTTGAATCATATTTTCTTCCAATCAAACCAAAGCAATAAGAAATCTGATGTGTATCTGATGTTTTATATATAAGTGTTGTCAACGATGAAAACGAGAAGGATACTACAAATGCTGCCTCAAGTTCAGGTATTTTTCATCTTGGGATTCTTAGTGCTATTTATGCAAAAATGTATCAAACTTAAGTCTTCTTCTTCCTGACGGCTATCTAAAATCGATTGTTGTTATATAGGTACATTGCCTGAAGGGCTTACTCGAGAGCTTCCAGTCGCAGATGAGTATGAGAAAACAATAGCTATAGGGTCTGGAGAGACAGAGGAGGACGATCTTGAAGATCTGAAGAAACAGCTCGAAGCTCTTAATGCTGCTTGAGTCTTTACGGATTGTTGTTTAGCAATTTTGTACTTGAGAGAGGCTGCAAATGAAATTGTGTAAGCAAAAAGAGTGTTAGGGGTAATGAGTTAGATCTCATGGGCATATATACTAAACAGTTTTCGGATGATAATTTCTCCCTTTTATTTATTGGGTTACCAAAGACAATAGAAATACAGTTTTGTAGAAGATGAATGGTTTTCGGGTTTACTTTCGTCAATAAACCTATTTCCATCCATACTTTTTGGGTTTTTCATAAGTTACGTAAACTATGTTTTTCTTGCGTAAATTACATAAATTTCATAAATTATTTCAATTATAGAAATTTCGTTAATGTTTACATGTTAAATTATTATTAAATATTGTTTTACTTTGAAAATCTGGTTTTAATTTCAAAATAAATCCAAATTAAAACTAGATTTTCGAATTAGAACCAGATTTAATAGCTATTTAATGTGTAAACATTAATAGAATTTCTTAAATTAAAATAATTTATAAAGTTTGTGTAGTTTATGAAAGAAACACACAGTTTATGTAGGTAAAAGAAGATCCAAAAAGTACATGTGAAAATAGGTTTAGTCGCATAAATTTGTGTAATCTACTAAAGTAAACCCATGGTTTTTTTTTGTTTGTAATATCCGAACTAGAAGTTTATTAGTAATCAGACTTTTTGCCTAAGTGGTAACTGCAACAATTGAAGTTTTTCTTTTCAAGTTTTAGCCGACTGTGATACTAGTTTGTGTTTGGTAAGTACATATCTTTTTCCAGGAAAGCTATGCCGGGAAAATCAACCAAGATGACGTGTGGATTGTGTTTTTGGGTTAATTTAGTTAATTTTCGAAGACTTTGACCAAAAATTTAAAGGTTTACTTCTGTCAACTACACAAATTTATACGACTAAACCTATTTTCATCCGTACTTTTTGAGTTTTCCTTTAACTACATAAACGGGATTTTTCTTTCATAAATTACACAAATTTCATAAATTCTTCTAATTGCATAAATTCTATTAATGTTTATGCGTTAAATAGCTACTAAATCTGATTCTAATTCGAAAATCTGGTTTTAACTTAGATTTATTTTAAAATTAAAATCAGATTTTCGAAGTAAAACAATGTTTAATAATAATTTAACGTGTAAATATTGATGAAATTTCTATAATTAGAATAATTTATTAAATTTATATAGTTTACGAAAGAAAAATACAATTTATGTAATTTATAAAAAATAAAAAAATATAAATGGAAATATGTTTATTCACGTAAATTCGTATAGTTTTAATTTTGGGTTTATCCAAAAGAAGAAAAGAAGCTTAATAACGTTTTCTCAAAATCCTATAAGAAATGAGAATGTGTCACACGTGTCGATACAATTCCGTATCGCGTTTTTCATCTTGAATTGTGTTCACATTACTTTACGGAATAATTTTGTATATTTAATACTATTAATCAGATTGACTCACTAATAAAAATTATTAATTATATTATACTGTTTAAAATAATAATATATTCTGGTGAGACATTAATGTTCTATCCTCCACGCGGTTCTAAAAAAACCGACCTACGTTTTCCTTTATCTATCTCTATAAATATTTACAGACAGAGTCGTTCATATTCTTATTACATAACTCATTGCCTTAGATCGAAATTTCTTTACACTAAACCTTCGAAGATGAGCCACTACAATCACAACCAATCTGCAGGTAAGAAAGTTCCTCTGTTTTTTTCTCTATCTTTTAAGTTATTTTTCTAAACAGGTAATTAGATATTATGTGATTACTGATGGTATATTATATTGTGTACCGTAGGAGCTAACTCTCCCCCACCGATCTCGACCGGTCCAACGTCGCCACCGCCTATTGGTTATCCGACGAGTAATCCGAGTCATGGTTCGGTGGCTCCAGTTAAAGTCGAGACAAAGTCTAAGGGTGACGGGTTCTTTAAAGGCTGGTAAGTATTACTATGGAAACTAAACTAGATTTATATCCTGAGAAAAATATTCGTAAATTTTATTTTATTAATAAATATAAATTAAATATTTATATAATTTTAATTTTTATTTAAAATTATTTTTAACATGAATTTTTGTATATATAAATTAAGAAAAGAAAACTATTATTTTTTTATAAATTTAATAGTATTTTTTTGTTAGTTTAATAAAATATATTAATATTCTAACCAAATTAATAACAATGACATATATTATAATTATTCGAATAAATTAAGTATATTTATATATTTATTTGATATTTACTGAAACGTAAGTATGATATTTCTGTTAATAACACGTGAGAGTAAAGTTATTTTTTAAAATTGTTTTAAAATAATATATTAAGTATTAGGTAATAACTTAAATCGATTTATATTTATTTAAAAGTATTTATAAATTAACATATTAAAAATTTTAAAAAATAAAATTATTATTTTTGCAAATGTAATACTATTTTTTGGTTACTTGAATAAAATAAATTGATTATCTAACTAAATTAATATTAGTGATATGTATTATAATTATTCTAGTAACCTAAACTTTTTTATATATTTAATCTGAAACTCGTTGTGCTATTGACACGTTAGCATGATATTTTTGTTATTAACACGTCATACTAAAATTATTTTGTTAAAAAGTTTCTCACATAATATATTAGAGATTATGTAATTTTATATATATGCTTCTATGAAGAGGTAATTTTCTACTTCGATTTTTGATTTTGGAGTTTTTGTTTGTAGTCTTGCGGCTATGTGTTGCTGTTGCGCCTTGGACATCTGCTTCTAAAGAGTTACAATAGCATCGGAGTTGTGTGAGTTTGATGTGAATATTATTCTCTTTCAGCCTTATTGTAAAAAATTATGCTCTTATTGGTTTATTAATTTCTTGTAAGATTCTTATGTTGATAATGCAATATTTGGCCTTAGATCGGCAAATATGAATAAAAACAAACCCAGAAAGAATCAAAAGAAAGATCTTTTCATATACAAACAATCACACCATTACAAATTTGATACTTTTTTCCCAAGAATGATACCTATAATGACAGACGCAAGAGCCACACCAAGTACGATTTTCAATGTCATGAGATGCGATGTTTCAGCTTTCTGAAATTTAAAGTTTTCTGAAGAAAACGAAGAAGAAGGAGAAGCATCTGACTCATTCTTGCTCTTACGTTGCTTTGGAGTTGAAAAAGATAAGTCAATATCTCTAGATTTAGCTTCTACTTCCCTTTTGACCGTAGACTTCGTTTCCTGCAAGTTTGGTTTCTACATTAACAGATCTTTCTTTTTGTAGCTAAAAAACAGTTGAAATTTTATGACTTACTTTAGATTTAGCATCTGCAAGCTGCATTTTCTGTTGAAGTTCTTTGAGTAGTGATTCGAGATGAACAATCATTGTTTTCTTAGCTTCAAGCTCTTCTTGTGATTTCTTTAATGTAGCTTTCAACTCTGAATGCTTCTGAGAAATCGTTTCTTTCTGTTTCAACAATCAGAACTCATTAAGATTCAAGAGCTCGAATAATAACAGAAAGAAAGTAATCATTAACCTCTTCAGAAAAGAGTGTATGAGAAGCTTGAAGCTCTTTACGAAGCTGAATTGCTTGCTCGTATAGCATATCTCGGTCACTCGCCTTATGTTCATGTTCCTGCAGTCTCGATGTCAATTCTGCAACTTTCTTGACCTGAGAAAATAAAACAAGAAACATTACCGATTAGTGCAGAAGTATTCAAAAATGTTATCTCATAGAACTGAATTATTATTATTGGTACCTCTTCTTTCAACTGAGCTTCGACTATTTTCAATTGTTTTTCTACTTCTTCAAATTTCGAATCCAACACTGATTTTTCAGCAGCCACAGCACAGAGCTTCTTGATTTCTGATACCATAGCATCGGATTTAGACTTGTCTACTTCAAGTTGTTCTTGAAGCTTTACGAGCTCATTCTTTGTGCTCTGATATATCTCATTGACTTGGCTATTTTCTTCTGCAATGGAAGATATCTAAAAACAGAAAAAGAATGTCCATTTTTTTTTTCATGAGATGGTTTGTTAATACTTGAATTTAGAGTGTCTGTTTACCCGTGATCGTAATCTTTCTCCTTCAGAAGTAAGCTGACTTTTTAATTCTTCCATGGCTTTCTTTGAATCACGAAGCTCTTTTGCTGTTTGTTCTTTCTCAGCCTCTAAAGCAAAGAACATCTCATGAAAATCGCTGGTCTCTGACCCATGATTTGCTAGTTCCTGGCTCAGCCTTACATTCACCTCGGCCAAGTATCCATTTTCTTTCTCAAGCTCTACGATTGTAGTTTGTAGAGTCTTGAGTTTCGACAGAGCCTCTTCTAGTTCCTCTTTTCTGGAATCAGCAACTCCAGATGCTTCAAGAACCTCTCTTTTGTGTTCCTCAATTAGGTTTTCATGGGATTTCAACTTTGTAACCAACTCTTTAGCTTCTCTGTCTCTCTGATTAAACCTTTCGGTTGCTTCTTCAGTCTGTCTTACTGCGGTTTCCTTCTCAAAATCCAGATATCCTTCAAGTTCTTGAATCTTGATCTCGAGATGGTTGTTTGTATCTGTTAGTAATTCATTCTCCAAGGATGACTGATCAAGTTCTTCTTTCAAAGAAAGCAAATGATCAGATGCTTCCGCCAGTTTCCCTTCGTACAATCTTATTCTCACCTCGAGGTCTTTCGATTTCTCAGTCAAAGACTTGGCCTCTGAATCTCTATTACAGAAATCCTCCATTGACTTTTGGATTCTAAGCTCTGAATGCCTATACAAAGCTTCAAGCTCTATGTTTTTTCTGTTACCTTCATCTATTTCTCTTTCTTGCTTCTCAAGTCTCTCTTTAGCGGATTTCAGCTTTTCACTATATCCTTTCTTCTCGTTCATCACAGCATTAAGATTTTCTGACAGTTTCCTCTCTTTCTCAATTGCAACGCTTAGAGCAGCTTCAAGACTCGAGTTTTGCACTTGGAATGCCTCTAAGTCTTTCAATTTTTCCTCTGCTTTCTCTAGTTTTGACTGCGATGTTTGGAACAGACCTTGTAGCTCAAGTATCCGCTGAGAACTCACATTTCCAAGATCTTCATGCTCTGCACCTTTCTGCAATGCAATTATCAAATCCTCTTCAAGCTCTGAGATTGTCGCCAATGATTGGTTCAGAGACGATTCCAGTTTACTTACTCTTTCTTGGTATTCCTGCATCTTTCTAGCCGAATCTTTTTCCTCCTCTTCAGCCACTATCAAAGCAGATTTTAGTTGAGATACTTCCTCAGATAACTCCTCCAGAGATTTCAGTTTCTGTTCAAGTTCATAGTTGTTGGACAAAGCCTGAGATAGAAGGGCATCTGTTTTGGAGAAATTTTCATCTGAAATCTTCAGTTTCTCTTCAAGAACTTGTTTTTCTTTCAATACCTTACTCAACTTCTCATTAGCAGCTCTGAGATTTTCTTCTTGGTGATTCGAAAAAGCATAGAGCAAATCCTTCTCTTTGAGTTCTTCCTTTAGCTTTAGATTAATAGTTTCATGTTCATAGATTTTACCCTTAAGATCT
This sequence comes from Pugionium cornutum, assembly GCA_018901935.1. Classification (NCBI taxonomy): domain Eukaryota; kingdom Viridiplantae; phylum Streptophyta; class Magnoliopsida; order Brassicales; family Brassicaceae; genus Pugionium; species Pugionium cornutum. The sequence goes on along the minus strand of CM032155.1, from coordinate 1,418,506 downwards.
TCAATAGCCAATAACTCTTCTTCGAACCGAGATTCAGACACATTCTTCTTCTCAAGTTCCTGAGTTAACTCTCCAATAAGAGTTTCATTACAAGAAATCTTTTGTTCCATCTCCAGAAAATGAGATTTCGAACCGCTTGAGATTGTTTCCATCGAAACTTGCACTTGCTTCTCTGCTTTCCTGTCAACATCATCATCATCTTCATACTTTGTGTTGATTCCTTCTTTCTCAACTTTTACGAATCCACCATCAAATGTTGTATCATCCTCTTCTTTCTCCATTGCAGTATCTTCTTTTGTCACTTCTCCATTCACAACCTGAAATAAATCGTCAAAACTATAATGGATGCAATCTCTTCAAAACAATAAAAATGAAAGAAAAATAAATTCTCAAAACTTTCATCAGAAATTACAATGAAAGAGGAATTATTCAAAGCTTATGAACAAACAGATCATTACCTTAACACAAACATCGACTCTGTTTAGATCATCAGGTGCAGCTTCCATTAGAGAAACCTCGGAACTCATTTTTGTTGCTTCTTCCATAACTATAACAACAAGCAATTCCTCTTATCTTTTGTTCTGCAACAGATGAAAAATCAAAGTATTTAATTAATGAGTATAATTTGTATAATCAAAGTACTTAATTAATGGTCAGACGAAACGGTCAGACGATGCGTCCTGCGTAGCAATTTTTTCGATCGCTAATTAAAACAGCGGTGCGACTAAAAATCTGCGATCAACCGCAACTACAATCGCCGGCGGCAGACAAACGAAAAACATCTGTCGCAGCCGCAACCGCAACATTGACCGCAGCCGAAACCGCACCCGACTGCGGCGACCAAACCAACAGCACTAATATCACCATTTTTTTTTTCTTGTGTCAACGAGAAATACGATCAAGTTCAAGTTATCATTCCGAAAGCAACAATTTCATTTTTTAAAAGAAAAAGAAAGTTTCTATTGTTCTAACTTGCAAGAAACAAAAACTCAGAAGAAAGAAAGAAAGAAAGACATACATCATTTCTTATTCCGTTTTAACAAAAAAAAATAAAAATATGAGTAATACCTTAAAATAATACGTTTTCAAGTTTTTTTTCTAAATTTAGCATCTCAAAATTAAACTCCAAAAAATAGCACAAATATTTATGTAAAAATATTTATTTATTTTAAACAAATTATATAAACTTAAATTATTATATTTGGTTTCATTTTTTTCAATTTAGGATTTAATTTTTTTCTTTTAAAATATAGTTTTAATACATTTTAATCTTAAATTTGTGCTATTATTAGAAATTTAAACTAATGATGCTATTTTTGGAATAAAAATTTAGAAATGTGCTATTTTAGACATCTGCTCTAAAAATATTTAATGAAACATTTATTATTGCCAACAACATTCTTTAAAAATATATAAAAAGTTTAAAAAAGAGAAAATATGGAAGATCTCTAAACAAAAGTCAACGTCCATATCAAAAGAGTTTGATTCTATAATTACAATTTGACCAAACCAACTCTAAACAAAAACAATTGCAAAGAAATTTCAAAATAGAGAAAACGATTTGCACGATAAAATTCAATATAAAAAATGATACCATTGCAAAGTCCATTAGAAAATGATTAATGTGACGGCTAGAAAGTAATAATTATGATTTCAATAAGAACTAAATGAAGGTTTATAAATAATTAAGGATCGATTAAGAAGAAATTAAAAAAAGTTGGAAGGTTGATATGCTTACTTGAAAATGGTTAATCTCCTCTTATTTTGGATTTTGTCTTAGTAGAAGATTAAGAGATGTAAATGGCAAAGAGAGAAGTTTTATCTCTCCTCTTTTAGAGTTTATAATAGCTTTCGGCATTCGGCCCAAACCGAATAAACCAAACCAGCCGAATCAGATTTTTTTATTTTTGGTTTTGATTTTATTATATGTACTAAACCGATCATATATAATAATAATTTTAATCGGTTTACGGTTTGGTTCAATTCGGCTCGGTCTGAAAACAAAAAAAATAAAAAAATATAAACCAATAAACCAAATTACATCGAATAATTGAATGAGCTTAATCGAAAAACCCAAAATACAAACTAATAAACCGATTAAACCTAAATTTTATGTAATTAAACTGAAAATTAATTTTTAATTCGATTTAATTTGAAACAGTTTTTATGCTAAAAACCAAACCGATTAAACCAAATAAATAATCGAACCGATTATTATTTTTCGGTCGACTTTTCAAAACCGAAAAAACCAAAATCCAAAAAATCCGATCCGATTAATCCAAAAAAACGACAAGTTATGTAAATACCCATTCTGCCCCTTTTTTTGCTTTTCGAGTTTCCTGTTTTGAGTTAGGTCGATGGTCCGATTTATAATGCATATGGTTCATTGTTCATTCTGTAACTAATTATTCAATCCAGAAATATAATTTTTTTACCATTAAAAACATTCAGCCGTAGCCAAACATAATTGAAACATAAGCTTTTTTGGTGAGGTTTCTTTTCACTTGAGAAGTAGACGAAACCTTAGTTCAAATTGATTGTAGTTACTATCATCATAAGACTGCAGATAAGTATTACATATAGTCAAATAACCACTCGACAAATTTAATTATATACTCAATTTCCAAAGAATGACAGGTATTGAATGTGGCATATCTGGAATTGAAGTCTACTAATAAAATGATAAATCAACAGAAGCAATTAAACTGATGATTAGAGTTTATGATGATAAATTATTATACTGTAATATAATTGCTTTGAGTCGATTAGTATCTCTAATATATTAATTGACAATCATTTTAACAAAATAAATTTATATTGACGTGTGATTTATAAATATGTCAGGATGATGTGTTACATTATTAGAACATCTTAAGATAAATATTAAATAAGACATAATTTACTAGAGTATTTACGAAAATTGCCATTAGACAATATATTATATGTAAATCCCTAATATTTTGACATAAAATGTATTTTATCATAAAATACAAATACAAAATAAAACAAAATATTATAAATTTTTAAAAATTAGTCAAACAAAATATAAAACAAAAGTTTAGTTTAATTGAATATTTATCATATCTACAATTTTATCTAAGATAGATGCAATTTAAATTTATTTGTATAATTCGATTTCATTATCTATTTCATTTTCGTAATCAATATTAAAAATTTTACAAAAATTCTTTTAAATATGAGATAAATTATATATATATAATTTACATTAACATGAATTTACAATGTGTGAATATTTTTTTACACGCAGGACGTGTATCAAAATCTAGTATATATATATATATATTGTTCTTGACATTTTTACCAAAATAAAGTATATATTTTAGCATTTATTATAACATCGACAATAGATTTCCAAAATATAATACAAATTAAAATTAAAATGATCAATCTTTCTTGTAGAGACTATTAAAATGATCAGCCTTTTTGGTAGGTCGATCAAAATTGTTTTAATATCCTAAGAAAGCAAACATTAGAAAAGGGTAATTTGCAAGGCATTCTAACAAATCCTTACACTTCATGCAATTTCATGTTTCCATTTTCCTTTTGTTAATTATGTTTCCCTTTTTATTCATATAAATATATCTTTCTTTTGCATTTCTCCTATTCATTAAGTTCCCTTTCCCTCTCCAATCCCTAAAACCACCAACCTAATGCAATTTTACACCAAAAATATGAAATCTATAAGACTCTCATTATTTATATCTATAGGCATTGCAATATTTGCCATTTTATCATCCAAATCTCTCTTTAAAACTCATCTTATAGCTTTTATGCTCACACCTTTCCATATATTAGATGGTAACAAATCAATATCATATTCAGTTGTAGAAGCTCTTTACGGCCACCACCACCACCATCATCATCACCATCACCGTCGTAAACCTTCACCGGACGACAAAAGAAAGGTATCAATATGCGATGACTTCCCCAAAAATATACCTCCACCGGACACAAACACAACGTCCTATCTCTGCGTGGATAAGAACGGTTGCTGCAATTTCACGACGGTGCAATCGGCTGTTGACTCAGTCGGAAATTTTAGTCAGAGAAGAAACGTTATTTGGATCAACTCCGGCATGTACTAGTATGTTAACCATACTTTCGTTTTGTTTTGCCTCAAACTGCATAATGTTGTAATAGATAAATTAATGTATATATATATTGTGTGTGGCAGTGAAAAAGTGGTGATTCCAAAGACTAAGTCAAACATAACGTTACAAGGACAAGGGTTCGAGACAACGGCCATAGCGTGGAACGATACCGCTTATTCGGCTAATGGCACCTTTTACTGTGCCTCGGTCCAAGTATTTGGTTCTCAGTTCGTCGCCAAGAACATTAGTTTCATGGTAACTCAAGTTTCATACAAAGAAACACTATAATTAAGATGCTAATTCAATTATATCAAAGGTATTTATTATCACTTCGATTCGGTTTTGTACTCAATTTTTTGGGTACGGTTCTGTGATTAAACAGGATTAGGTATACCAACAAATTAAAAGAGGCTAATAAAGAACTTATGGTGTATATTTTGTGACAGAACGTGGCACCGATACCAAAGCCGGGAGACGTAGGAGCTCAGGCGGTGGCGATAAGAATCTCTGGAGATGAATCGGCTTTTGTGGGATGCGGTTTCTTCGGAGCACAAGACACTCTTCATGACGATAGAGGTCGTCATTACTTCAAGGATTGCTACATTCAAGGCTCCATTGATTTTATCTTCGGCAACGCTAAATCTCTCTACCAAGTATGTACATACATTGAGTTATATTCTCGTCATGTCTTTTTTTAAATGCACTGTTTATGTACTTTCGTATTGTCCCAAAACGTAGGACTGTCGAATAATATCAATGGCGAACCAATTGAGTCCAGGGTCAAAGGCAGTCAACGGAGCCGTGACTGCAAACGGCCGTAACTCCATGGACGAGAACAGTGGCTTCTCTTTCGTCAACTGTACAATCGGTGGCACTGGTCATGTGTGGCTCGGTCGTGCCTGGAGACCTTACTCACGTGTTGTTTTTGTTTCCACTACCATGACCGATGTTATTGCACCCGAAGGTTGGAACAATTTCAATGATCCCTCTAGAGACTCGTAAGCATGAAAACTAAAGTTTCTTATTTATTTTTTGTTGAATAATTAATAAGGATAACAGATCTTATCTTTTTTAATTTGCTTAGGACAATATTTTATGGAGAGTATAATTGCTCCGGTCCAGGAGCCGAGATGTCGAAAAGGGCATCGTATGTTCAGAAGCTTAATGAGACTCAAGTGGCTCAGTTCATTAACATCTCTTATATTGATGGTGACGAATGGTTATTACAGTTTTCCGATCTGTAAAAAGGAATTAATTCAACCAATAAAATGAATAAAAAAACAATTCTCAAAATTTTCCCTGATTTTCCGTTATAATAACTAAAAATTAACCATAATTTATAGTATTTTATTTCGTTGTAATTTTTCAATGTTTATATTAGAATGTGTGAAAGTCCCACATTGGAAGTTGAGAACTTTCTATACAAGTATATAAAAGATATGAGCTACTCTACTCATTGTCAATTGGTTTTGACTTGGATGCCATGTTTTCTAATATGGTATTAGAGCTCCAGGTTAGCTTGACATGCGATTTCCTACAAAAACGATTTCCCACATTGGTAGTGGTCCGTATAAGTGGCCCGTATTGTCGTAGTATGTTCGAAATGTTGGTGTGTGTCCCGCCCACATCTCGAGGAGGCCTATTAGAATGTGTGAAAGTCTCACATTAGAAGTTGGGGACTTTCTATACAAGTATATAAAGGATATGAGCTACTCCACTCATTGCCAATTGATGAGTTAGATGCCCATGTTTCCTAATACTTTACTTTGTTTGTGTATCATTTCTTTATTTATTTGTAATTAAAACTTAATACTACCAATTAAAAAGTAGCAAGATAGTGAAGTAAACACACAATAAAATACTCTTGTTTTTACCATGGATAAGTACTACATCCTATATAATATTTAAGAAAATAACTTATCAAATAATACATATGGAATAGATAAATACGAAAGTCTTATCTTATCATAAGACATTGCAACTATGAATTTTGAAATTAATTTTGGACTCGAAAAAGTTAAGATCTTTGTAACAAATTTTGTTATAAACTTGAAAAATCGAAATTGTCTCCATCGTATTCGTCCAAAAAGAGCCATAACGTTCGACATATTCACCTTTTCTGCCACTCAAAAACCCTTTCAAGTAAACTGATTATTCCGAAATGTATGCTTTACACAACAGCATCACACGCACTTACCACGTGCAAAGTTCGATCCGTTTGAACATTAACTATAAATTAAGTAACACAAACTAGAAAAAGTGTGTTTCTTCAAAATCTAGAAGACTCAAATTCCATTTTTTTATTAATGATTTTTTTGTTCATATTATTTATTTATTTATTTTAGAAATACAAATAATGGGATCGCCATTCTGCGATGATTGCAATATGGGAAGATGCATTGTTTATTACAATACTCTTTTGTCTAGGCTTTGTCTTCAATGTGACGGGTTGTTTCACTCTGTGACTGTGGACAATCATGCTCACTCGCGGTTTCCGTTGTGCAACAATAGCGTTTCGGAAACCGCGGTTGTTCAATGCCTTGATGACAAGGGATGCCAAACATGTGTTTCAAACGCTAATATCCAGTGTCGTTTTCTTCTTTGCAACCGCTCAAATAGCAACTCGAGTTATACTTGTTCACCTGATCTCGATTACTCATCTTCTTTCATTGATCACAAATTTTCATTTGTTTCTTCAATACCTCCCAGTAATGGTGACCTATCACCATCTTCTGTTTTTTTTCAAAGTTTTGACAATTATACAACGAATCTTAGTGACCAACAAGTGCTACTCCTCCAGCCAGAATATCTGGACATTCCTAAGGTACTGAGGACTAGGATTACTATTTTTCACTATTAGGTTTTTCTATATCGATTCAATGTTTATTGTATGTCATTTTACGCAGGATAGTTCATATTCAGGCTTCGATGTGTATGATACTAAAGAAGAGAAAGTTTGGATGAACAATTTTGACGACGAGAAGATAGTATTAAACCTAAAGGAACATTTCCCCAGGGAAGATTTGCTCCTACACGAACTACTAATCGATGAAATAAAAGATTACAACACTGGAGCTTTGGCTGATAAAAGCTCTCAAGAGAATCAAATGACTGGCTCAAAGGCAAAACAAGAGACGAATAGTGTTGAACTTGACTGTGAACCATCGAAGTTGAGTTTAAACGATGAGATGTTACCATGGGAGGATCAAACACTTGCATCTCCTGTATACCAGCGAACACGACAAGAGGCACTGCAAAGATATTTCGAGAAGAAGAAGAAACGCAAGTATGTATTATTTTAAATATATATCAAGAAACATATCTTATATTATTTTACGTATATAGATAACTCCATGGAAGTGTAAGCACGTATTTACAAAGATTCTGACAAAGGGACAGGTTTGGGAAGCAAATTAGATATGAATCTCGAAAATCTACAGCTGATACGAGGAGACGAATGAAAGGAAGATTTGCTAAAGCTGGTGCAGAATATGATTTTGATCCACGAGACAATAATATTAACAACAAGATTAATAAAACAAGATTAAATAAATTAGGGATGTACACCCTTGACGACTGCAGAATATCAATTGTCGATAACTCAATTTTAGTTTCAGATTCCACTCGAAATATCGATTAATTTGGTCGAAAAAATAAACTCAATTTTTATATTTTCTAGGTGTTTCTATATTTCTAACAAATTGTTTTAATAAAAGCTTCTAAAAAATTATGCACCCCTAACACATCTAAATTTAATTAAAAATACTATTTTATTTTTACAGTAATACCCTAAAATAGCAGTTTTTAAAAAATTCTTCCCAATCTAGCATTCCAAAATTAAATTCCCAAAAATAGCACAAATACTTATGTAAAAATACTTATTTATTTTAAATAAATTATACATAAACTTAAAGTATTATATTTGGATTCATTTTTTCCAATTTAAGGTTTAATTTTTTCTATTAAAATATAATTTTAATATATTTTAATCTTAAATTTATGTTATTATTGGAAATTTAAACTAATGATGCTATTTTTGGAATAAAAACTTAGAAATGTGCTATTTTAGACATTTGTCCTTATTTTTAGAGAAATACCCTATATTAGCACTAAATTATGTTTTAGTGACAAATATAACACTCAATATAAAAATTCACTAATATAGCATTTTGACCAATCAAAAAAGATTTTACTATCTTCCAATTAAAACAAAAAACTGAAAACCTAATTTAGTTAAAATAAAATGTTTATATGTCAATTAGTTACCATAGCATATTGATAGCACACTACTTGTTTTACACATATGTCCAAGGTTTGATCCCATTAAACTGATATAATTTTTTATATTTTAATTAAACAGAAGAATATATATTAAACAAAGTGATTTATGCTGATTGACTAGTATAGCGTATTGGTTACACATCTTCTTGTTAGAATTCATGGTGCATGGACCGATCTCCCATATTACATTTTTTAATTTTTTTTCTTTAATTTAATTATTTTATTTAGATAAGATTTCCTTAATATTAAGAACTTTTTACTAAATTTAGGTTAGTAGTCATATTTTATGCATAATTTAGGAATACTTTATGCAAATTTAGAAATAATATCTTATGTTTTAGGAATTCATTTCTAAAACGTGAAATTGCATATGATTAATTAACAGTAGCAAAAAATGTTTATCTAAAAAATATGAGCAATAGTGTTTATCAACCTTCAACAATCACAAATACAAGTTATAAACGAAAACATAAAAATGTCCAGCACAATTAGATATCAAATTTATTATGAAAATTAAATTCAACACAATTAGATGTAATATTGAGTTTTGAGGCTTTTTATGCAATAACGTTCAGTTCCTAAATTTTGCTATTTAAACTAAACACATATATATATACTAAACAAAATAGTTACAGTAGTGTATTGGTTACACACTCCATCTTTTTTAAAGTGATTCAAGGTTCGATCCCCCTTCCTCGAACTCATATTAAGATTTTGTTATTTAAACTAAAGACATATATATATATAATACACAAAATGGTTATATGTTTATTAGTTACAGTAGTGTAGTGGTTACAGACTCTTTCTCTTTCAAAAGAGGCCAAAGTTCGATCCCCCTAAGCTTATATTAAGATTTTGCTATTTAAATTAAAAACAGATATTCCAACATATTAGGTTAAAAATTATTTTAGTCTTTTTCATTTAAAAAATGCTATTTGTGAGAGTTTAGGTTTGGGATACTAATTTAGTCACTAAAACATTATTTAGTGTTAAATTAGTCAATTGCTCTTATTTTTATTCTATATTATTTTTTTGACTAATCTGTTTTTTTTTTAAATGTTTTATTTTATTTTTAATCAATATTTTAATTTTAATGATATAATCATAATAACTCAAATTTTCACAATTTTCACATATTTGTTTTGGACTAAAAATAACTTGAATTTAGTACATTCATGATTACCAATAAACTCAAAGTCAAATAAATATAGATATAAACTGATTTGATCTCATACTTATTAATATTATTTGAGATAGTTATGGCAACGATAGCGAGACCCAAAGTAACTCCTCAGTTTCTTGCCTGTGTCGGTCCAGTCTCAGTCTCTTTCAAGCAAGGCAAACTTCTCTGGTGAGGCTTTCAATAAGTTCTTTAATCATATTTTCATGAAACAGAACTCAACTACTATTTATTAAAATATCATATAAATATCGATCCCCTTATGGCTTGGATCTTGTGACATTGCACATGTCGGCAGCAAGATTTACGTTACCAGTCGTTTCTTGTTTCGTCTCTTCTCAATATTTTAATTAATTCTTATATGCTAATGTATAACAGAATGATAGAACACATAACAAAAAAACAAATTAATACTTAATGTATTATTTAAAGAATATTTTAATAAAATAATTTCACCATAATATGATATTTAGTTTCAAATAAATATATAAATATATTTAATTTTATAAAATAATTACAATATATGTTATTGTTATTTATTTGGTTAAAAAATCAATATATTTTACTAAATTAATTAAAAATATTATTAAATTCGTAAAAATAATTATTTTTCTTGTTTTTCAATTTACATAAAAAAAATTAATATTTAAAATAATTTAAAATAAAAGTTAAAATTATATAAAAATTTAATTTATATATTTACTAATAACAATATTATATAGGGCAATTGAATAAAATAGTATTATTTTAAATTTTGATTTCAAATATAACAGTAATCATTTAAATTTTTAAAAATTTCTAATGAAAAAAATTTAAATAATAAATTGAAAAAAATAAATCTAAATATTATGTTTTAATTTTATATATAATTTATTTAAAATAAATAATTATTTTCATATAATAATTTATATTATTTTTATAATTTCATTTTTAAAATACTAAATTTAAAAAATAAATTTAAAATAATACTATTTTAATATTACTTTATTATATAACGAATATTTTTCTCCCACGGACTTCCATATAAATCTAGTTTATATTAAAAGATAAAAGAATGAAGTTAATAAGTTCCTTGTCTGTTTAGGCCTTAGCTTCCGTGCTTAATCACAACTACACATAACCACCATCGTACCAAAATCTATTTCAGATCTTTCCAGTAGAATACCAAAAAAAAACTTCATTCTTCGTATATCTTCTCTATCGAACCGTAAGGAAATGGGTTATTTCCAACCTGTAATGAAAACCCATTCTTCGACTATGGCGACGCGTATGATTAATTTCATACTAATTCTTGTATTGATTTTCTTGGTCTACCTCCTCGTCTCGGTCTCGAGGCTTCAGTCAAAAGACTCTGTTCATGCTTACTTCTCATCTTCTCAAGATCAATCTCAAAGCTTGACAAAGATCGATCACATCGTCTTTGGGATCGGTTCGAGCACGAACTCGTGGCCTGCTCGTAGAGAATATGTTAAGCTTTGGTGGGATAGTCAGAGAATGAGAGGCTGTGTCTTTGTTGAACGTCCCTTGTCGTCTTCGGAAAACCACACAGATTCTCATTTCTTTCCTCCGGTTTGTGTTTCCGAAGATACTTCCCGGTTCAGGTAACTAAGCAAGCCACTAATTTCATCATCATTAGTTAGAAGTAGGCCAGTCAAGCGGGTCAGACCCGCCCCGCGGCGGGTTACAGTTTTTTTTGCACAAAATTTTTTTATCTGCAAAACCCGTGAATCAATTTTTTTAGATCCGCACCCGCCCCGCATTAATCAAGCGGATCCCGCGGGTGACCCGCTTCATTTTTCAAAATTTTTTAAAAAAATTAATAAATTTAATTAAACAAAAAAATTTAATAAATTTAATTAAACTAAAATATTTAATAAATTTAATTAAAATAAAATATTTAATATATTTAATTAAAATTTTTAAAAATATTTAATAAATTTAATTAAACTAAAATATTTAATAAATTTATTTAAATTAAAATATTTAATAAATTTAATTAAAGTTTCTAAAAATATTTAAATAATTTAATTAAAATATTTAATAATTTCATTAGTTTGGGTTTAAATTAGTTTGGACCTAAATTAGTTGGGCCTGAATTTGATTAATTTGATTGAGCCCAAAATTTGCGGGTACTCGCTAACCCGCAAGTTAAAAAATTGCGACCCGCACCCGCCCTGCTCTAAATAATGCTCGACCCGCATCCGCCCCGCATATGAAAAAAAATTTTTCACTCGACCCGCACCCGCCCCGCAGCGGGTCAAACGGGGCGGGACCCGCGGGTAAAGAATCATTTTGACAGGTCTAGTTAGAAGTAGGTTTAATTTGTGGTTTTTGGTAAGTCGAATCGGCGTAATGCATGAAAGACCTGTCTCTACAGATACACTTGGCGCGGCGGTGACAGAAACGCGATCCGAATTGCGCGGTGCGTTTTGGAAACTGTAAGACTGTTCAACTTCTCTTCTAAGGAAGTAAGATGGTATGTATTTGGAGACGATGACACAATATTCATCCCGGAAAACCTCGCTCGAACTCTCTCGAAATACGACCACACATCATGGTATTACGTAGGATCAAACTCAGAGATTTATCGTCAAAACTCGATGTTCGGACACGACATGGCGTTTGGCGGTGGAGGATTCGCTTTAAGCAGCTCATTGGCTAATGTTTTAGCTAACAACTTCGATTCTTGTCTCGAACGTTATCCACATTTGTACGGAGGAGACTCTAGGATTCATGCTTGTGTGCTTGAGCTTGGAATCGGATTGTCTCATGAGTCTGGCTTCCATCAGGTTTGTTTTTTTTTAAAATAATAATTATTATAATGCTTTCGAAAATTTAAACTAAAGATCTGTTTTAAAGCAGTTTGACGTGAGAGGAAATGCATTGGGAATACTGACATCACATTCGACGAGACCATTGGTGTCACTACACCATATAGCTCACATTGACCCAATTTTCCCAAACTCAACCACTTTCTCTGCAGTCCATCACCTCTTCTCCGCCGTAGATCTTGACCCTCTCCGTATCTTTCAACTCGCCGTTTGCTATGATCGTTGGTACTCTTGGACCATCTCCGTCTCTTGGGGATATACTGTTCAGGTTAGTAATAGACATGTTCGTTTCGTAGCCGCAGGGTTCCTGCGGCTGCGTCATGTGGCCAAACTTTGTTCGTTTGACCGCCGCAGATTCCTGCGGTCAAACGCTGCGGTCGACCGCAGAAAGCTGCGATCAAAATTTTTAATCGCTGCGAAATTATAGCGTTTACGATCAAACAATTGCGATACAACCTGCGGCGACAACTTGCGGCGATCAAACGAACAACAATATTGCTGCGTCTAACCGCAGCGTCTGACCGCGGGTCGCTGCCGCAGACGCTGCGACAGACAAACGAACAGCGCTAATATATACTTGTCAAATATTTTGTTCAGCTTTTGTGGGTTTTGAATAAAACTAACAATTTTATTGTTTCAAATATTAGATTGAAGATAGGCATATGTTTCTAGGGGATGTTTTGCGGACACAAGAGACTTTCCGACCATGGCAACGATCTGGTGGATTGTCAAGTGTTTACACATTCAACACAAGAAAGATTCATCCTGATCCTTGCCAAAGACCTGTCACTTTCTTCATGGAACATGTTTCTTCTAATAGTGATAACGAAACTATCAAAAGTGTGTATAAGCAAGCTTACGTGAATTGCACTTACGATCTTATTTCATCGCCTCGCAAAATCCATGAGATTAGAGTATTTTCCACAAAACTCGATCCCAATATCAGACAGGTAACAATTCATTCCATCTTTTTTTTTCTCTTTTTGCATTAGATTTTATTAAAAATTTATCTGTATTTTTAAAAAAAAATAGCACTAAAAATGCAATGTTTCTTATAAATCTTAGCTTCTTCCTATTTATTTCAAGTTTCTTTATGAGTAATACCCTAAAATAGCACCATTTTAAGTTTATCTTCCAAATTTAGCACAATAAAACTAAAATTTCCAAAATAGCATAAATTATTATGTAAAAATAATTATTTACCTTAAATAAAATATATATATATATAATTAAAACATAATGTTTGGATTTACTTTTTCCAATTTAGGGTTTAAATTTTGTTCATTAGGAATAAGTTTTCAATTATTTTAGTATTAAATTTATGCTATTTTTGAAAATTTAAAGGGCAATTGACTAAAATAGCACCATTTCAAGTTTTTGTTCCAAATATAGCAATAGTCATTTAAATTTCAAAAAATAGCACAAATTTAATACTAAAATAATTGAAATCTTATTCCTAATAAAAAAAATTTAAACCTTAAATTAGAAAAAGTGAACCCAAACATTATGTTTTAATTTATATATATTTTATTTAAGGTAAATAATTATTTTTACATAATAATTTATGTTATTTTGAGAATTTTAGTTTTATTGTGCTAAATTTGGAAAATAAACTTAAAATGGTACTATTTTAAGATATTACTCAAATTTAAACGACTAATGTTATATTTAGAACAAAAACTTGAAATAGTGTTATTTTAGTCGATTGACCTTTCTTTATCTATAAGTAATTAAATTGAGATTATGAATTTGGTAGTTGAAGGCACCCAGAAGGCAATGTTGTGATATTTTACCAACTACTTCTACTGGTGGAGAAATAATGGAAATTGGAATTCGAGACTGCAAAGAGGATGAGCTTATCTATATGCATCCATAGTTTTTACGTAACAAATTAATATATTTTACTTTTTTACTTCTTTTGATTTTTTTATACAAAACATTAAATTCTTAATTGGCTGGTTGCCTTTCAACTTTTGGGGCTATATAGTTATAATTTTATTCATGGGCTGTAACAATCTTGTGATATATACATATGTGGGATCTAATGTTCATATTACTATGCTACAAAAAAATCAATTGTATGATTGTTGTATGATTGTAATGGATGCATAACGTCCAAACCAAATAACACCAAAAATCAAATGAAATTGTATATTGTGATAGATTTTAAATCCGAAATGAGTCGTAACAGTCTTGATTAATCCGAAATGTGATACAATTAGTTTCATCCACTTTTAGTAGTCCTGTCAAGTGGGTCGTATCCGACCTGTATGAACCGTTTCATGGTGGGTTGAAGATCTTTTTTATAATTTTTTTTACCCACAAAACCTGCGAATCATTTTTTTAAAACCCGCACCCGCTCCGCATTAATCTATCGGGTTTGCGGGTGACTCGCGACCCGCTTCGTTTTTTTTTATTTTAAATTAATTAAAATAAATCCAAATAATAATAAATCTAAAATTAATATATCAAATATATCGAAATTCAATTTTTAAAACATCAAATTACACAAATTTTGAACATAAAGTTTGATATTAAATTGGTTTAGTATTAAATTGGTTTAGTATTAAATTAGTTTAAAATTAAATTAGTTTATAATTAAATTGGTTTAAAATTAAATTAGTTTATAATTAAATTGGTTTAAATTTTGGTTAAATGATTTTGACCCAAAATTTGCGGATACCCGCTAATCCACAAAATAATAAAACGAAATCCACATCCATCCCCCTATACCAAAGATTCGATCTGCACCTGCTCCACATATGAATTTTTTTTTTTCCTTCGACTTACACCTGCCCTGCAGTAGGTCAAACAGGACAGAACCCGCAAATAATAAACCAAATTGACAGGCCTAACTTTTAGTCATCAATTAAAATATAAGAATGACGTTTTACTTCTATTGCAAGATAAGAATCCAAAATTTCTTTAATGTACATTTCTCAATTTTCAGATTTTCCATTTAAAAGTGCTAACGTCTTCAAAATAACAATCGATCACACTCACATTCTTTAAGTTTAATATTAATAAATTACGAGTTTACTTTTCAATTTTTTGATATAGTAAATAATTGTTGAATTATGAAAATTAATCTTATGAAGTATTATAATTTGAAAATGATTTAATAAAAAGAAGAATATTTGTTTGATAATAGTGTTGTTCGTTTGGTCGCCGTAGGCGGCTGCGGCTACGGCAGATGTTGTTTGTTTGTTTGCCGCCGGCGGTTGCGGTTGCGGTTGATCGCAGATTTTTAATCGCACCGCTATTTTAATCAGCGATCGAAAAAATTGCGACGTAAGACGCAGCGTCTGACCGCTGCGTTTGTTGCAGATACCTGCGATAGCTAAACGAACAAAAATCTGCCACAGTTGCGGCCGCAGGTTTCTTCGGCAAACGAATATCACTAATATTAATAGTTTGTTTAAATTAAGAAATTGAAAACGTCGGTTTTGAGAAGGTAATTAAATTTGAGTATAGTAAAGCATTAGCGTTACCTTTCACTCGGAGTAAACGACTTTCCCACCATTATACCTTGCCTTCTTACGATTGTTAGTAACCATTGCGTGATCCAAATCTATATCTTCGCATTTCGCAATCCTCGAAATTACTCTATTTCCCATTTCATTCTCGGTTCGATGGAACCGACGCAATCGCCGTTGGACCCAGAGGTTCATTCTGGTGAGGACTTTGTTCACATCGAAGACCCCAGGCCTACCGGCGATATCTCGTTAAGCGACAGCATAGTGAATGTCGAGAAGGAGGGACTGCTCGACGAGGCGTTGGAGGAAGAATATAAAGACTCCGTTTCCGGGGTTAGCGGCGGCGATGCAGCTGGTGGTGACGGTGATGGTGATGGCGAAGGAGTCGGCGGTGGAGCGGATGATGATTACGAGTCTTCATCGGAGACGACTAAGGTTGAGCTGCCGGAGGAATTGGAGAAAAGCGTTGTGATTCTCACCTGCGAGTCCACAGGGAGAGGCGGATCTTGCGATGTGTATTTGATTGGGACTGCTCATGTTTCGCAGGTAATCTCATTCGAATTTGTTTGCTTCTAAAATTTGCCGAGGAGCTGTGTTGGAATCAAACTAGGACTGGTAAATACTGAAATGATTCAGAGATTGCTTATTTATTGTTCTCGTAATCTGGCGAAAGCTGAATTGCATGTGAAATTCGAGAAACCTACCAAACCTTTGTAGACATTTCTAGTGGGGAATAATGCCGGGACCGTGATTTTGGTTGTGTCAGAAGAGTTTCCGTCAATGGAGCTAAGGTTTGGATTTAGTAGTCAAACCCACCTTCTGGAAAATTGCTCAGCATGATAGAGTTTTCAAGATTTGGGATGGGCTAGAAGCCTAGAATTTGATCTCAACTTTGAAATTCAGTGAAAAGATTCAGAATGTCTCAGCTTCCCTGTTTGCTGACAAAATCTTGGTTTAACTAGCCTGGATAAAAAGTGGTTTTCTTTGATTGAATTGGCCACAAAATACAAACACTTATCTCTTTGTCTAGATTATACAATGATAGCGTCATAGAATAATCCTGTAAATCGTTGCATTTGTTGTTGCAGGAATCCTGTCGAGAAGTCAAAGCGATAGTCAGCATCTTGAAACCAGAGGTTTGTCTTTAAATGTTTATCGAGGACTAAAGTTAAATATTTTTACGCCTATGTTTGGGTCTAAGCACGTTGTTGATATGACAGGTTGTCTTCGTAGAGTTGTGTTCAAGCCGATTATCTATTCTCAAACCTCAGACTTTGAAGGTTTGCTTATAAAACTTGTGATTCTGCCTCTTCCTTCCTACTTGGCTAACTTCTTTGTATTTTATAGCAATCTATCATTGTGTGAGTTTCAGTAAAAGAATGTGCATTTCAAAACAGAGCCTGCTCATTTCTTAAATGAATTTTATGATGCATGAGGAAGATATGCATGTACTATAGTTGCTCTATATGCTATCCTTTGTTGATGATATATCACAGATCCTAGAACTTATAATATGGTTCTAGCTCGTGTAACCCTTTTGCTTATTCTGAGATTGTACTATGTTTTACTTCTCTTAGATTCCAACTATGTCGGACATGATAGAAAGTTGGAAGCAGAAACAGAACACGTTCGGAATACTTTATGGATGGTTTCTTGCAAAGGCAAGTTTTCTTAATCAAGACATTCTTCAATGGAAGATTAACTTTTTGAACCAAAAATCTACACCCTTTCCTTCTGTTAGATCGCCAGTCAGCTTGAGGTATTTCCTGGTACTGAGTTTCGTGTGGCATATGAAGAGGCACTTAAATATGGTGGCAAGGTGATACTTGGTGATCGTCCTGTACAGGTGATATGTTTTCTGTAGTTTAACATTCCTTTAGTAATGTTATGCTTCTTATATCATGGAGTTGCATCTCTAACATTTTATGGTCTTATATTGTCTAAAAGCATTTGTTCCATTATATTCATTTGGTTTTGTATTTGCCGAAGCAGATTACATTAAAAAGAACATGGGCCAAGATGCCTCTATGGCACAAGGTAAAGTTTCTATACTCTGTTCTGTTTCAAGCCTTCTTCTTGCCGAGCCCTGAAGAACTCAACAAAATGGTAAGTCTTAGTGTGTGGTTTTCTTCTTTTCTGCACATATAATGTAATTATAGCGAGTATATCTTGATTCTGAATATGGATCGATTTTGAATTTGGATCTGATGCAGCTGAAAGAAATGGACAATGTGGATATGGTGACATTGTTGATTCAAGAAATGAGCAAGGAATTTCCTTCCCTCATGGATACACTTGTGAACGAGCGAGACCAGTTAGTGTTCTATGGTCCCTCTCTCTCGGCATATCATGTTTCATTATATGAAAATTGAATAGAAATGTTGGTATCAGCAAATATAGAGAAGATTTACATTGATTGATTAATTGGTGGCAACATATGTGGAAATTTTCAGGTACATGGCAGCCTCTTTGCTGAGAGTTGCAAGTGAGCACAGCTCGGTTGTGGCAGTTATCGGCAGAGGGCATATTAATGGAATCAAGAAGAATTGGAAGCAATCTATAACGGTTTGTTGTTGTGAAACTTGTCGTATATCACTCTCTAAATTCTTGGATAGTAATTTTTTATAATTATATTTGGTTTCATGGAAGTTGCAGATGAAAGATCTGATGGAGATCCCAAGCTCTGAGTCAATGTTTACAGTGAAGAGGATAATATCATCAGTGGCAATTGCAGTTGCAGGGACAGCTATAGTTTCTGGTATACTTCTTGCAAGAAAAAAGTGAAATGTTTGTGATGGGGGCAGAGTTATACTAAAAGGAATCATTCAAACTAAACAGTTGTTACTCTTTTTTCTTTTCCTTTCTATTAAATCTGTTGATGACTATTTTCCTAATAAATTACAAATCTGGAGAAAAAAAGAGAATCATTTACACCACACAATCGCGTTTGCAGAGTTTAACACATACTCACGTAAGCAAAAGTCAACATCGCTTTTGTTACAAATCTTCCTAAAAAGACCTAAAAGCTTAGAGTCAGTAGACCTAATAAAATGAAAACATATTCACTTTAGTAAATTCTTAACATTTTTGGATTCGCTTTGCAGATAACTCTATCGACAAGATGGCAACGGTACTTATATATGAACCAATATACTCACTTTTATTACTTTATTGACCAAGTCTATAACCAAATCCATACACAAATTCCAAAACGGTCACATCACAATTATTAATTTCACAAATACCCCCAAACTCCAATATCTTTCATATTTTCACTCCTCAACTACTTGCAACCGAGCATTGCCTCCTAACCACTCCGGCTGATCCAGTCTTGACATTGATCCGACCCATTTTCTCCATTGACTTAGCAAACTCAGAGAAGAAACTCTCCACTGAACCCTTCAAGATCTGGTTTATATTTGAGAGTGTCGTGGGGTTAGTGGTGAGAGCAGAGTCTGATTGAAACAAACCTCTACGCTTGAGAATGAGCTGATAGTAACTTAAATCAAATGTTTTACGGCTCCCTGGATCCATCTCTACGATGGTCGTATTATCGTTGAGACTAGGACATTTTCTAGACTTGAGATTCGCTGCGTATTCGCTGTCTAAGGCCGGATCTTGGTCTCCACGGCCCGTGAAATTGTAAAGACGGTTTGTGAAAGACGAACAGTGAGATACACCAATTGTGTGAGCCCCTGTACACAACATTTTTTCCAAAGAAAAACAAACTCAAAACATAAGTTATAATGTTTTACTAATCATCGTAACACTATATATACACTCTTCAAATGAAACCATCATATTTTTAATCGATGTTTTAGTCTGTAGGTAATAAACATTTTTGTATTTAAATCTCAACGAATATAATTACCGGAGAGTAAGACAAGGTCTTTAAGATCAAGTCCTTGGTTTGCAAAGAGTGTCTGAAGAGTAGTGAAATTACTAGTCGGAGGAGGAATGTTGGCTAATGCCTCAGATGCGTTTGATATCCTTCCGTCTCTTCTTCCAGTCGGTACACTCCAATTTGGTCCACCCTAAAACATACCAATGATCAAATTTATGACGAAAAATTAATTAAACACTATAAAATTGTAACTTAACTACAAAAATGTTATGTGAATATGATTGCTTACGGTGAAAACAACAGCATCCCGAGATGCTAGAGCAATAATATCAGCGCAAGAGACGATTCCAGGGCATTGAGCTTCAAGCACAGTTTTGATTGAATCGATAAAGCCAAACCCTCGTAGGGTTAGGTTAGGAGCTGAGTCTCTCTCAGCGTTTCCGGACGTTGAATTTATAAGCACTGATCCATCACAACCCTATATATACAAATACATTAATTAGACTGTTTGACATTAGTGCTGTTCGTTTGCGTCATGCGGCCAAACGTTGTTCGTTTGACCGCCGCAGCTTCCTGCGATCAAATGCTGCGGTCGACCACAGAAAACTGCGGTAAAAAATTTTAATCGCTGCGAAATTGTAGCGTTTGCGATTAAACAATTGCAATACAACCTGCGGCGACAACATGCGGCGATCAAACGAACAACAATATTGCAGACGCTGCGGCGATCAAACGAACAACAATATTGCAGACGCTGCGGTGATCAAACGAACAACAATATTGCAGACGCTGCGGCAGACAAACGAACAGCACTATCGCAAGAACTATAAAATACGAGAAAAGAAGAGTTTAGTTACCCGGACAAAGCAATCGTGGAAATGCATTCTCAAGAGAGTAGCGGCAAGAGAGGGAGCATTAGAAATGTGGTTTGAAACAAAATCTTGAACAATCTTTTCAGCGTTAGGACAAGTATTGGCATAGAAGTTCAGTTGTAATTGAGCTTGGTTCGGTCTAATCAATCCCATAAGAAAGAAAGAAATAAGTGAAAGAGCAATCACTCTCATCAAGCAATTCATATTTATATTTGTTGGGTTTTAGACACAATGTTAGGGATTATATTGTTCACTGTGTGGACTATTGAGACGTTAAAAGAGGTTTATATAGAAGATTTGGTGTGTTTGGTTACCATCGATGGGTCCATCTAAGCTAACTAACATGTGATCTTATGAGTTGTATATATTTTTCTTGTCATTGTAGAGTGAATATGGATATATTCCTAATAACTTTTTTTTTATCAAATCGACTAATTATATATTAAAAATAAGGAAAATGGTCATTAAAATACTTAATTTTTGTGTTTGAACTATTTAAATAACAGATTTTTTAATGAGTCATTTAAATAACGATTTACAGTTGACTGCGCTGATTTAAATATGCGATTAGTCAACATTAACACCAAAATTAATTCTAACGATGATGCAATGTTTAAGTATCTAGTTTTAGTTGGTTAAAATAAGTAATAAAGTTAACAATATTATTTATTGTGTTAATATTGACTAATCGCATAACTAAATCGACTAAACTATAAATCATTATTTAAATAATTTATTAATAAATACAATATTTAAATGATCAAAACACAAAAATTCAGTATTTTAATGATTATTTTGCCGTTAAAAATGGTGAAAGAAGGTGAATATTTGGTCCATAAATCAAGCTTTGGTAAGTAAGCAACATAGAAATCTGAGCCAATTGTATGTATTGACCGTTATAATGTCACACTCAACAAAAATAGAAAAAACATAGAGAATAGAAATTTATATGTATATATAAGGGCAAATGTCTAAAATAGCACATTTCTAAGTTTTTGTTCCAAAAATAGCATCATTAGTTTAAATTTCCAATAATAGCACAAATTTAAGATTAAAATGCATTAAAACTATATTTTAATAGAAAAAAATTAAACCCTAAATTGGAAATAATGAACTCAAATATAATAATTTAAGTTTATGTATAATTTATTTAGAATAAATAAGTATTTTTACATAAGTATTTATGCTATTTTTGGAAATTTAATTTTATGATGCTAGATTTGGAAGAAAAATTTTAAAAGCTGCTATTTTAGGGTATTACTCTATATATTATGACATTGAGTTTTAAGATTATCAACCAGACTTCAATTAGTTTCCTCCTGTCACAAGTCCTCGAAATCGACCCTCTGTTTTCTGGATGACCAAATAACAAACGGTTGAGTAATCTTCTTCAAATATGAACCAATTTTTTCACTAAAAACAATTTGTTTCGTAATATATATCACTAATCTTTTCTATTCCAAAATTATACAATACTACTCAACCTAATCCCTAATAATACAACTAGGAACCACAACGAACAATTACTAACGGGCAAGAAAGTATTCCATATGTTAATCATATTTAAATCATGACAGATACAAAAGAATTATGCCAACGTATATTATTATTTACGACTTTTATTTTGTCCTAAATTGTTGTAGCTTTATATTTTGAGCCTTATGTTTCTCTTCTTCTGTAGCATGCGAATCAATTTTATAATAACATTGTGATATTTTATTATAAGGAGAACTAGATTTATACCCACGCTATGACTGGGAAAAAATATTCGTAAATTATATTTTATTAGTAAATATATATTAAATATTTATATAATTTTAAATTTTATTTAAAATTACTTTTAGCATTAATTTTTGTATGTACAAATTAAGAAAAGAAAAATAATTTATTTTTTATGAATTTAATAGTATTTTTTGATTAGTTTAATAAATATATTAATACTCTAACCAAATTAATAATAATGATATATATTGTAATTATTTGAATAAATTAAGCTTATTTATATATTTATTTGAAATTTACTGTAATGATGAAACGTAAATATGTTATGTCTGTTAATAACACGTGAGAGTAAAGTCATTTTTTTAAATTGTTTCTCAAATAATATATTAAGGATTAGTTAATAACTTAAATCTATTTATATTTATTTGAAATTATTTATAAATTAACATATTAAAATTTTTAAAAAATAAAAATTATTGTTTTTGCAAATGTAATACTATTTTTTGGTTAGTTTAATAAAATATATTGATTCTCTAACCAAATTAATATCAATGACATGTATTGTAATTATTCTAATAACTTAAACTCTTTTATATATTTAAGCTGAAAATTGTTATGGTATTAACACGTTAGCATGATATTTTTGTTACTAACACGTAATGATAAATTTACTTTGTCAAAAAATTTCTCAAATAATATATTAGGATTTCACTTAACTGCTCTATTGAATTGAATTATAAATAAATCGATCACGATGGTATTAAATAAACGTTTCAACTGCTCAAGGAATGACGTTTCGTCAAATTACCACGCCATTTTGTTTCTTAAAGTCGACGTTTTGCCAAAAGAGAAAGAATATGAAAGTGCTTTATAGTCACAAAACGTTTTTACAACATATTCCAGTTTGTCCTAACGAACTACGTACTTGAGATTTTAATTAGCCAGTTCGATTTAGACATTTACTACTAGTTTTCTAAATTTTGTTCTTCAAGTTAAATGCAATCAAATATCATAATAAACTAGAATACAACAATGAATAACTTCCATATATTATCTGAACTAGATTTATACCACGGGAAAATATTCGCAAATTATATTTTATTAGTAAATATAAATTAAATATTTATATAATTTTAAATTTTATTTAAAATTATTTTTAATATTAATTTTTGTATATATAAATTAAGAAAAGAAAAATAATTATTTTTTACGAATTTAATACTATTTTTTATTAGTTTAATAAAAATACATTAATTTTCTAACCAAGATAAAAAATGTTATAAATGTAATTATTCTAATAAGTTAAATTCATTTATATATTTATTTGAAATTTACTGTGATGACATGTTAGCATGATATTTCTGTTAATAACACGTCAGAGTAATGTTATTTTCTTAAAATATTTCTCAAATAATATATTAGGAATTACAGTAGTAACTTAAATCTATTATTTATTTGAAATTATTTATAAATTAACGTATAAAAAAAAAAAAAAATTATTGTTTTTGCAAATGTAATAATATTTTTCTGGTTAGTTGAATAAATTATATTTATTCTCTAACCAAATTAATATTAGTGGCATATATTGTAATTATTCTAATAACTTAAACTCTTTTATATATTTAAGCTGAAACTCGTTATGGTGTTGACACGTCAGCATGACATTTTTATTATTAACACGTCGTGTAAGATTACTTTGTTAAAAAGTTTCTCAAATAATATATAAGGAATAATAAATAATAGTTGCGTTTTTCAGACAGCTGAAAATAATAAAACAAACCGACCATTAATTGAATCACGAAAACTCTTGACTTTGAGAAAATTAAAGAAGCTTCACAAAGGAATAAAACAAAATGCAATAATAAGCAATCGTTTTGACTCAATCGTCAATTCGAAGAGCTATCGAAACTCAGTTAACGAAGGCGCATCTCTTCCTGATTTCACCATTATTACCGGTGAGGATTTCGACGAAACCAAGTTTGAACATTGAGTCAGAGAAATCATTGGCGAATGATTTGCCAGCAGTGTTAACCTGTGTGTCAATGTAGCTTTTGGTCTCAGGGTCATCGAGAAGTGTTGAGTCAGAGGTGAACAATCCCTTCCTCTGAGCAACAATGTTGAAATAGTGAGAGTCAAATTTCTTGACACTTCCTGGGTCCATGTCCACTTTCGTCTTGAAGTCAGTAGGTTTGCATTTTTTCTTCAATGCCCTAACGTAGCTAGGGTTCATCGAGGGGTCAAAATCGCCTTTGCCTGTGAAGTTGTAGATACGTCTGTTTATGAGACCGCAATTAGAGAATCCAATCGTGTGAGCACCTGTTCAAGAAACCATTTTTAATTATTCAGCTTTTGAAACTTCTAAGTTTATGACATTGAGATTGTATGTAGAATTACCTGAGAGTACGATAAGGTCTTTAGTGTTAAGACCCTTGGCGAAGAAGCTCTGTTTCAATGCAGCTATTCCGGCAAAAGGCGATGGTAAATTAACCTCGGAAGCTTTTGAGATGCGACCGTCCCTCCGGCCTAATGGAACGGGCCACCACGGTCCATTTATCTGCGAGAAGACAACGAAATATATATGTTTTAGTACCTACGTACTTAGCTTCCTGGAATGAAAAAAGAAGAAGAAGAGGATGTTACCTTTACGACGGCATCTCGGGCGACTAAGGCAAGAACATCAGCGCAAGAAACAACACCGGGACACTTCTTCTCGAGCGCTGTCTTGGCGGCATCGACCACTTCAAAGCCTTTCAAGGACAGGTTTGGGATAGCGTTTCTTTCCGCATCATTGTTTGGGGATTTCAGAAGAACGGAGCCATCACATCCCTACATGAAACCATGAAAAGAATTAGCAGATTTTATTCATTATAGTCTCAAAGAAGCAGATATCAAGTGCAGCAAATTGTACGTACTCTGACGAAACAATCATGAAAATACATCCTTAGAAGCGCTGCTGCAAGACTCGGCTGGTGAGAAACATATTGTCTTGTGACACGTTGGACAATGTCTTCTGCTGCAGGACACTTGAATTTGTAGTAGTGAAGATCAAGACCATTCTGATGAGCAACAGAAACTCCAAGGACACTTATTAGAAGACCCACAAGGAAAAGAAGGTTCTTCATCGCCATTTTTTTTATTTGCTCGTTAGCTTTGTTGAGTGTTACCCAAGAAAGGTCAGAACGAGTTTGGAGATGAAGATGAAGGAGAAGGAGACAAATCTCATGCTTTTTATAGATAAATCGCATATATTGAAAACGTCCATTTAGCTATGCCAAAAAGGATTTAGATAAACCAATTTGCAGTATTCTTCTGTTTATTAATTAGGTTTGGAAAACAAAGCAGGATCTCCACTATCTTTTCTGATCTCTGTTGGTGATTCGATATAAACTTTTCCAGTTAGAAAAGCTCAAAAGCATGCAACGATTAAGAAACTTTCAACTCCTCTTTTGCTCTTTGAAAAGCTATTGACTTTGAGAAGCTTATTTAAACTGTTTTATTAGTCCTTACCTCCCAAAGTATACTAAAAAATTAATAGACTGTTGTCGAATGTGGAATTCACGTTCTTGTATTCACATAGAAAAATCATCCAAGTTGCCGAATATAGCAATCCGATATTATTTTCAATGGAATGTCAGTTTCTTGTATAACAAGAAACGACCTAAAATATTATAAATACTTTAATTACTCATGAGATGATGAGAAAAGCATTCATCCCTCAACGAACTCTCCTGGGCTTCCGTGTATGACTTTGGGCCTTTCCATTCGTTGTGGATCCTTCGTAAAACATATAATGGGCAAATTTTCAAGTTTATTTATTATTCAATAATAAATTCCATTTAATCTCATATTAGATTTATACCCATGCTATAGAAAAAAATATTGGCAAATTATTTATTATTAAATATAAATTAAATATTTATATAATTTTAAATTTTATTTAAAATTATTTTTAATAATAATTTTTGAATATGTAAATAAAAGAAAGAACAATAATTGTTTTTCATGACTTTAATGGTATTATTTGATTAGTTTAATAAAATATATTGATTATCTAATCAAATTAATAACAATGACATATATCATAATTATTCTAGTAACTTAAGTATATTTCTATATTTATTTGAAATTAATTATGGTGATAACATGTAATCATGACAATTATATTAATAACACGTCATAATAAAATAATTTTATTAAAATATTTCTTAAATAACATAAATGAACAACACTTACCTCAAATAAAATCTTAAATTATATGATAATTTTTCAAATTTTAATTAGTGGTTGTTGAGAGTTCGTAAAACATTATGTAAATTAGTGTATGATTTTTTTTATTGATGAAGAAGTTTTGATTATGTATTTCATATATTTAACGTTTCGAAGCCAGATTAATTTACTAATACTTATTAACACGTTAACATAAATCATATTTCCCAAATAGAGACTCGAATCATTAAAACAAACAGATGAAATACCCCATTTTGGTTGTAAGTGGTATGTTTCAAAGGTTTAACTCAAAATTTTTATTTGGCACTTATCCTTGAACTACTTGTGAAGTAGTACAAGCAGTGAGTCAAGATCTCGTGGAGACTGTCCAAGCGAAATAGAATGAAAGGAAACAGAAAGTTGGACTACGTGAGAAGCCCATTGGGAAGGATCCAACAAGCTTGGATCAAGTGGGAATGATACAAAAAGACAGTAAAGTGAAGTTCAAGGAATTTTCCTATTCTTGTAAAAGAATAAGGAAACTTGTAATAAAAAGAGATATGAAAATCTTATAGAGAAAAGGAATTTGACTCTAGGGTTTTGCATAAAGAAATAAGAATATATATAAGGAGGGAGAACAGTGGGACGAATTGAACACTCACTAGAGAGAGCTTTTATTCAAGGGTTTTGAGTTTTTAAGAGAGAGGGCAAAACTAAAGGGATAAAAGAGTTTTGGTGAGGTGTTCCATGATTGTGTGCAATCTTGTGAATGTGTGAGGCTAGTGTAACAAATCAAGGGCGTCTTGAGCTTGTTAAAGGTCGTTTTAGGTGAGACTTGAGAGTGCACCTAAAAGATTTTCTAGTGGAGACACGTACTGTAGTAGTCGTTGTATCACTACTTGACGCAGTTTTCTATTTCTATTAGCTTTTGCATTTTCACGATCATCCATGCATGGCCTCATTTATCCACAAAGACTTCCACCATATGGTCATGACCTTAATTCGAACGTCAGACGATACATCATGCACACCCATATATATGTGATTTATGTATCAAATCTTCTGTGGAGAAACAACTTTTGAATTCAATTTGTATGTGAATGATCGATGTTGCAGCAGTTACTTTATAAACGTATAGCAGGAAAAAGCTCAAAAATGTTAGGCATTGAATAATTAGTTATCTTAGTAGGATGAGAGTAGGAAGAAGGAAGAGGAGGTTAAATGCAAGAGAGGCATGAGAGCAGTAAATGGCCTAAGCCATGCACTCTCTGTGTAAATATTTAATGCCAACAAATTAACCATTCGCTTCGCCGCTCTATCATATATTCTTACACCGATCTACTTTTAAATCAAATCACATAAAATATAAAAAGTTTATTTCCGTCAATTATTCGAATTTATGCGAATAAATCTATTTTCACCCGTATTTTTGGATATTTTATTAGTTACATAAACTGTATTTTTTTCCGTAAACTACATAAATTTTTTAAATTATTTTAATTATATAAATTCCGTTAATATTTACATGTTAAATTGTTATTAAACCTTGTTCTAATTCAAAAATCTGATTTTAGTTTCAAAATAAACCGAAATTAAAACCATATTTTTGAATTAAAACTATATTTAGTAGATACTTAACGCGTAAACATTAATAGAATTTCTGCAATTACAATAATTTATGAATTTTGTGTAATTTATGGAAAAAATATAGTTTATGTAGTTAAAGTAAAATCTAAAAAGTACAGGTGAAAATAGATTTACTCGCATAAGTTTGTGTAATTGACAGAAAGTAAATCCAAATATAAAAGGTTAAATTTATATATATGAAGGTTTAAACTGATATCAGTCGGATGAATGCATGTTTTTTCTCACAAATTATCACTGTTTGATTGAATGATTTGTATTTAATCACAAATTATCACTGTTTTCACAATTATACATATTTAAATAGCTAAAATGATATTGATATAATTATGGAAAATGTGCATAATAATTAAAAATTTCTATTAAAAATAATAATATTTTGTCGGTAAATTTCCGTATAAGTTTAAATGAATACATAGTTTTGTAACATATATCTCCACTCTCTAAGCGTGAAGGATAATTAACTATCGCTATCTCACCATTAAATGTCATTGCACCCTCTCAATACTCTCTGTCATTACTCTCCTCTCCCATTGTACCTCTCTCTCTCTCTCTCTCTCTCTCTCTCTCTCTCTCTCTCTCTCTCTCTCTCTCTCTCTCTCTCTCTCTCTCTCTCTCTCTCTCTCTCTCTCTCTCTCTCTCTCTCTCTCTCTCTCTCTCTCTCTCTCTCTCTCTCTCTCTCTCTCTCTCTCTCTCTCTCTCTCTCTCTCTCTCTCTCTCTCTCTCTCTCTCTCTCCTCTCTATCTCTCTCTCTATCTCTCTCTCTCTCAGTATCTCTCTCTCTCCTCCAAGAATTGCACCTACCTTTCAAACTCTTAGCCCAAAAAGACAGCTTCACAAACCCATCAGCGGTTTCTCGAGAAACAAATCTCAGACAAGACACCGAACCCAACCATCTCCCTCCATCTAGGGTTTCGTCGCTTCTTCCTTGCAGGTCTGTATGTCTCGATAACCTCATTATTTCTTGGGTTGTATATGTATAATATTGGATCATTACGCTCACGATGATTTTATAACCAAATATCTATAATCAAATCAAATTTTTACTAACTTCTTTGATATATTAAGATAAAATGCTTCCAATATTCTTAGTAATTCCTCTCTTATTTTGCTTTCTGGTGTGGTAGCTTTAACTGTTTATTGATTTTATGAAAGGAAGAAAACAATAAAAAGGAGATTAAAGGTTTTTATTAATTTCGTATATCCTTCTTTTCACTATACGTTAATTAATTTTATATACAAACAAGTGTATATATACGTTAAAATAACTCTTTTGTTATCACTAACTATTTTCTTCTACAAAAAATATTACAAATTCTAAAAAATAAAATTAGAGTTCTTAATTTTATATACTTGGACTTTCGTTTAGTATTTTGGTTTAAGAACTATTTTTAGGTTTTAAGATTTAGTTTGTAGAGTTTAAGATTTAAATTTTAAATTTAGTTTATTTTAGTTTTGAAAAATAAATAAATTAGTAAGCCATTTGGACATTGGATATTTTTGTTTTTTTTGGTATTTTTAAAAATTACACTACTTTATAAACAGTTATTTATTATATATTTATGTGTAAAATAAAAACGTTTAAATGCGATGATGATAAAAATATAGCTGGAAAAATTTAATACATCACAGTCTTATGTCACGTTGGGTGTAAGTTGTATAATAACTTCTCTTTTGGTCCGTCGCACCGTGCACATATATGATAATAATATTGGTTTCCCTTTCAATATTTTTTAGAAAAACAATCTCTTTTCTCTTTTTATTTGCTTTGAACAAATGAGTCCAACATTTCTCTTTTCGTGTTCTATAATCAAATACCTCCACATTATTTGAGATATCAACTAATCTCCATCTTTACTACATATATTCAAAACAGAAATATACAATGCTCGTTAGGTTTTGGTTTTTTTGAGAAGAGGATTGGATAATTTGGAGTATGTAAAATTCATTATTTTGGGTTGGTTATTTAATAGGGTTTACTTCCGTCGACTACACGAACTTATGCGAATAAACTTATTTCCACACGTATTTTTTGGGTCTTTTATAAGTTACATAAACTGTGTTTTTATTCCGTAAACTACATAAACTTCACAAATTATTCCGATTACAGTAATTCCATTAATGTTTACACGTTAAATTATTATTAAACCTTATTTTATTTCGAAAATCTGGTTTTAATTTTAAAATAAATCCAAGTTAAAACTAGATTTTTGAATTACAACCAGATTTAGTAGCTATTTAACGTGTAAACATTAATATAATTTCTGCAATTAGAATAATTTATAAAGTTTGTGTAATTTACGAAATAAAAATATAATTTATGTAACTTATGAAAGACCTAAAAAGTATATGTGTAAATAAGTTTAGTCGCATAAGTTTGTGTAGTTAGACGGAAGTAAACCCTATTTAATAACATATTAATACGTGATTGTGATGTTTTTTTTGAAAGGATCTTTTTTCCTACTTTCAATTAGTGGGTCCATTGTTTCCTACAATCATCTAAAGAAAGTTTAAAGTTGTTGACGTGGAAACAGTATTGCCATAATTATTCACGATCTTGTTGAAAATTTTCTGCTTCTTGAATCCAAGAACAAACCCTAATTTTCTTGATATTTGACAAAAAAATTCTACTTCTTTTTGTGTTTAGGGTTTGGTTTTAGCTTCCAGTAGAAGAAACGATGTTCGAGCCAAATATGTTGCTTGCAGCAATGAACAACGCAGATAGTAATAACCACAACTACAACCCCGAAGACAACAACAATAATCATCAAGGGTTTCTTCGTGATGATGAATTCGATAGTGCGAATACTAAATCGGGAAGTGAGAATCAAGAAGGAGGATCAGCTAATGATCAAGATCCTCTTCATCCATATAAGAAGAAACGATATCATCGGCATACACAACTTCAGATCCAGGAGATGGAAGCGTACGTATAACTCACAAACTTCTTGTTTACTTTGACTCTCTACATGTTTTGACAAATTAAAATTTTAAATTATTATGTAATTTGGCTGCTAATTAGGTTCTTCAAAGAGTGTCCTCACCCAGATGACAAGCAAAGAAAACAACTTAGCCGTGAATTGGGTTTGGAACCACTTCAGGTCAAATTCTGGTTCCAGAATAAACGCACCCAAATGAAGGTATACTATAATCTTGGATTCTTGGCGGTTCCATTAGGCACATAAAATATTCCTATTTGTTAGCTAAGTTAGAATCCTAATACATAGACTGAAACGTTTTGGACAGATCTGCTTACGTTATGCAAATATGGTGAAACAAAGAATAATATATATGTAGTTTTCTTCTTTTAGTAAAATCCATTTTTTTAAGGAAAATTCATGGTTGTTTCATGTGTAGAATCATCACGAGCGGCACGAAAACTCGCATCTTCGGGCGGAAAACGAAAAGCTTCGAAGCGACAACCTTAGATATAGAGAGGCTCTTGCAAATGCTTCATGTCCTAATTGTGGTGGTCCAACGGCTATAGGAGAAATGTCCTTCGACGAACACCAGCTCCGCCTCGAAAATGCTCGATTAAGGGAAGAGGTATGTGAACTTTGTAATGGAAGGTTAGATAAATGCAATTCAATTCTTTGTTAAGTAAAATTGAATATTGAAAAATATTAAAGATATTTTAAGACAACTATCATCAATTTGATTCAACACTTGATATGTCGTCTAGATCGACAGTATATCCGCCATAGCAGCTAAATACGTAGGCAAGCCAGTTTCAAACTATCCTCTTATGTCTCCTCCTCCTCTTCCTCCACGTCCTTTGGAGCTCGCCATGGGAAATCTTGGAGGAGAAGTTTATGGAAACAACCCAACTGATCTCCTCAAATCCATCACTGCACCAACAGAATCTGATAAACCAATCATCAACGACCTAGCCGTGGCTGCAATGGAAGAGCTCATGAGGATGGCTCAAGTGGACGAGCCATTATGGAATAGTTTGGTTTTAGACGAAGAACAATATCTACAGACGTTTCCTAGAGGGATCGGACCTAAACCGGCTGGTTTTAGATCCGAAGCTTCACGGGAAAGCGCGGTTGTGATCATGAATCATGTTAACATCGTTGAGATCCTTATGGATGTTGTAAGTAACATTTTCACTTTGCATATTAAAAAGCAATCCTCTCTGTTTTAAGAGTTTCAACAACATCGATGATATTGTAGAATCAATGGTCGACGGTTTTCGCGGGGATGGTTTCTAGAGCGATGACATTAGCGGTTCTATCGACTGGAGTTGCAGGAAACTATAACGGAGCTCTTCAAGTGGTAAATTAAATTTTACTTTCTTTCTGTAAAAACTTAACTTTAAACTAACTACTTGTAACTGAAGTAACAACTCTGCTTTGTCAGATGACTGCAGAGTTTCAAGTACCGTCACCGTTAGTCCCGACACGAGAAACCTATTTCGCACGTTACTGTAAGCAACAAGGAGATGGTTCATGGGCGGTTGTTGATATTTCCTTGGATGGTCTCCAACAAAATCCCCCGGTTAGATGCAGGCGACGAGCTTCAGGATGTTTGATTCAAGAAATGCCAAATGGATACTCTAAGGTATATAATTATGAAGAAAACATCAGGTTATATATGCAACAAATCGAAATGTTGGTAAGTAGAGGGAATTAATGTAACAGGTGACTTGGGTAGAGCATGTGGAAGTTGATGACAGAGGAGTTCATAATTTGTACAAGCACATGGTTAGTACTAGTCATGCCTTTGGTGCTAAACGATGGGTAGCGATTCTTGACCGCCAATGCGAGCGGTTAGCTAGCGTCATGGCTACAAATATTTCTACTGGAGAAATCGGAGGTAAACATACTGTTTTATAGCTATCAGAATCAGAATCAGAGTACTAAATTGATGAATGGTGCAGTGATCACTAACCAAGAAGGGAGGAGAAGTATGCTGAAATTAGCAGAGCGGATGGTTATAAGCTTTTGCGCAGGAGTGAGTGCTTCGACCGCTCACACATGGACAACATTGTCTGGTACAGGAGCTGAAGATGTTAGAGTGATGACTAGGAAGAGTGTGGATGATCCTGGGAGGCCTCCAGGTATTATTCTAAGTGCAGCTACTTCCTTTTGGATCCCTGTTCCTCCAAAGAGAGTCTTTGACTTCCTCAGAGATGAGAATTCAAGAAATGAGGTAAAGTCTTTTAGTTACTAACAACTTTTGTTCTTATTTTGGACAAGAACTCTTTTATATGTTTTTTTTACTTGATGAGAATTTGCAGTGGGATATTTTGTCAAATGGAGGAGTTGTGGAAGAAATGGCACATATTGCTAATGGGAGGGAAACTGGAAACTGTGTTTCGCTTCTTCGAGTAAACGTGAGTAGAAAATTTGTTACATGAGATTGTAGTCATATGATCTTAGCTAATATTCTTGAATCTTTCTTGATGTCACAAGAGTGCAAACTCTAGCCAGAGCAATATGTTGATTCTACAAGAGAGCTGCACTGATCCTACAGCTTCCTTTGTGATCTATGCTCCTGTTGATATTGTAGCGATGAATATAGTGCTTAATGGAGGTGATCCGGATTATGTGGCTCTTCTTCCCTCAGGCTTTGCTATACTTCCTGATGGTAATGCCAATGGTGGAGAAGGAGGGTCTCTTTTGACTGTTGCATTTCAGATTCTAGTTGACTCGGTTCCTACCGCTAAGCTGTCTCTTGGCTCTGTTGCAACTGTTAACAATCTAATAGCTTGCACTGTTGAGAGGATCAAAGCTTCAATGTCTTGTGAGACTGCTTAAAACCACCTATTAGGTACTTTACATGCTAACAAGAATCTGGTGATATTCTTCTCTCTATGTGATCATACTTCTTTCTGCAGGAAATAACAAATGACAAATGAAAAAACAGAAGAATGAAGCAAAGAGGTTTGAAGATAATTTTTTGGTGCTAAAGAAAGAAAAATAGGGGAGGAGTCAAGAGCGAACCTCACAAGATATACCATTGAGTAATGTTATGTATTGTAGTGTTAACTGTTAAGTTTTGCTCTGCTTATTTGTTGAAAGTAAGCAGTGATAAACTATCTCTACTTAGAAATTAAAATGCAAATGGTTTTACGAGGTTCGGGAATTGACTTCCCCTGCAACATTCTGAAATGTAAAAAAGTTAAAGAAGAAAACTTTAGACTTCGTTGTGTTACAGAGAGTTTGTTTTCTTCTTTCTGCTTTTGTTTGTATTCTTTTTAAGTACTTTCTGCTGGTATTCCATTTTTGTTGTGTCTTTGCTTTGTAAGCTTATGTGAGCTGATTTGTGAAAGCTCAACCTTTACTCACCTGGTTAAAATGGTTTATATGTGAGAATGGAAGAACACAAGAATCACTGTGAGTGGATACGATAAGAGTGAAATCTGGCAGTTTGCTGGTATAGTTAAGAAATGGAGGCCACCGCAGCCATACAAGGGTAAAGAGTCAAGTATTCTGATGAGATTGGAAAGAAAAGCTGGAAGAAGTGATCATTATTTTTTTATTGTTATGCAAATTGTAATTTATCACCATTGTCTCTTTCCAATGTTGTGGGCACCAAATTCGACCACAAGAACCAGACCAATTGACTTGAATCGAACCGGGTTCAACCGGATCACCTAATCTGGTCAAATCTACTTATTTTTGTAACCGTCAAAATTTATGATTTTGTAACTTACTTTGCAATTAATTCTCTAGGAATTAATTGCCCAAAATAGTATAAAAGGAAGGAGGATATCATTTGTAAAGGGATTCCAAAAATCATTGAGAAATAAACAACAACTATTCAGATCATTTTTTAAGTGAGAGCTGAATTGTTTATTCGGTTCTAACATTTGGCGCCGTCTGTGGGGACAATTCACCCTAAGTAAAAAAAAAATAATCATCAATCACAATGTCGAGCTCCGGCGAAGATCGCTCTGATTCCCTCTCGGAAATTAAGGCTCTGTTGATTGACCTCAAGTCAACTGCCGACAAGCAAAAAGAATCCAATGACAATCTCGTGGCGCGGTTTAACGCACACGAAACCCAAGTCTTGACGCAGCTCAACAACCTTGCGACAGCTCAAGCCGAGCTCGAGTCGAGAGTAATGGCGCTCAGCGCACCGAGCGGTTTCCAAAACGAGGAACACCCTCAGCAGGGATCCGCTAGAATGCGCCTCGACTTTGGCACCCGACCCGAGGATCGAGTCATTTTCAGCACGACTCCTCGCGCCAATCTCCTCCCAGGAGAAACATCGGGAACCCCACCACCATCGCAACCCCACACGGGGTTGTCGCGAGAAGAACCCACGCTACTCCCTGTTCTTGGACAGGGTGTAGACCGTGATCAAGCCCTACCTGGAGGACGCTACGAGAACTCTCAAGAAAACCCCAATGTGGTGGGATACGAGAGTCTCCGGAGATCCATTGAAAGAACTAACGCCGGGCTCGCGGCAATGACCTCTAAAGTTCATAAAGCATCAAGCACAGCCTCTGAGATCGATTGCGTGATCGAAGAAACTGAGAAGTCACCATTCTCATCTCGGGTAGCGAACACGCAAGTGAAGGAGACTAGCAAGCTGAGATTGCCGGTCTATGAAGGGAACTCAGATCCGAAAGCATATATGACGGCATTCCGAATCGCCGCGAACCGAGCCCACTTCAGCGAGGAAGAAAAAGACGTGGGATATTGCAGGTTATTCGGAGAAAATTTGGTGGGACCTGCACTCGATTGGTTTTCTCAACTACCAGAAAACTCGATCGATAGCTTCAATCAGTTGTCGACGGTGTTTATCAAGCATTATTCCATCTTTATGGGAAGCAGAGCGACCGATGCGGACCTGTGGAATGTCACGCAAGCCGAAACAGAGTCACTATGGTCCTATATAGACAATTTCAAGAAGGTGAAGGCCAAGATAGCTGGAGTCAGCGACTCGACAGCACTCGCCGCCCTGAAACACGGACTCTGGCACGAGTCCCCTTTCCGTTTTGATCTGACGATTCATAAGCCAGAAACGATCGAGGACACATTACACAGATCGACAAACTGGATAGTAGCCGAGGAGGAGAAGTTGGCACTCGCCAGAAAGTTCAAACCAAGCAAAAATGGAGTAGAGTCTTTTCCAAACCAAAGGCGGTTCGAGAAGAGAGACGGAAAAGATACCCGTACGTACGGCACTGGAAAACTAACATACGCTATAGATCGGACCCCTGAAAGAAATGCAGAGGGTAGTCCAAGAATAATGGGCCGAGACGAGAATTCATACTGCGAGTTCCATAAGTGTAATGGACACGCCACTAAGGACTGTTTCAACCTAAGGGAATTCCTAATGGCAAAGTATCTCACAGGAGAGCTCTCGGGCTGCGGGGCCAAGATAGACGAAGGAGAAGTCCAGCGCAACGAAGAGGAAAACGCAAATAATAAGCGGGGTAGGCCATCTTCCGAGAAGGAAACGAGGATTCAAACACAGAAGAAGCGAATAGATTTCATAATGGGAGGATCAAAATACTGCCGCGACTCTGTAACATCAATAAAAACCTGGCAACGAAAAGCCGACTTCGGACGATCTAAGTTTGAAGAAAGCTCCGGGCCCGTTCTATCTTTCTCCGAAAAAGATGCCGCTCACCTCAACAGCCCGCACGATGACGCGCTACTCGTCGAGCTAGACATCGGACCCAATTGCGAGGTGTCAAGAGTCCTAATCGATACCAGGAGCTCAGTCGACCTATGTTCCTACAAACACTACGAAAGATGGGAATCGACAAGGAGGAAATTCAAGGACCTCCCCTCCCCCTGACCGGATTCAATGGGGTGACCGAGATGTCATTAGGTACTTTGAGGTTACCCGTCTCAGCTAAGGGGGTGACTAAGATGGTCGTTCACGGTGGTGGACAGACCAGCAACTTACAACGTCATCCTCAGCACGCCTTGGATCTACGCAATGAAGGCAGTCCCCTCGATATATCATCAGTGTGTGAAATTCCCAACACCAACAGGAGTAGGAGTATTACGAGGGAACCAAAAGAGCTCACGGATATGCTATATGAGCGGGCACCGTCTCCGACTTCAATAGCAATTAACAAGAGGGGACGAGTCCAAAAAATCGGAAAAGATAGAAAGTCGGAAGGGTCCCCTGTCCAACTCTATAATTCAAGTCCCTCTCGATCCAACAGATCCGGATCGGAGCGTCGTTATAGGGGCAGACTTGGACCATGCGATCAGACAAGAGTTAGAGACTTTCTTAAAAGAGAACAAGAATACCTTCGCTTGGACCACCGAGGACATGATCGAGATCCCCGCCGATGTAATCACCCACGAGCTGAATGTTGACTCAGCATTTAGGCCGATCAAACAAAAACGGAGGCGGACGGGGCCGGAGAAAGCTCAAGCCGTGAACGAAGAAGTAAAAAAACTTCTCAAAAATGGAATGATTCGCGAAGTCCGATACCCAGAATGGCTAGCTAATCCAGTGGTAGTCAAAAAGAAAAATGGGAAGTGGCGAGTGTGCATCGATTTCACAGATTTGAATCGAGCATGCCCAAAAGATAGCTTCAAACTACCACACATAGACAAACTGGTGGATTCAACGGCGGAAAATCAATTGCTAACTTTCATGGACGCGTTCTCTGGATATAATCAAATTCTTATGCATTCAGACGATCAAGAAAAGACGTCATTCATCACCGATATGGGGACCTACTGTTACAAGGTCATGCCATTCGGGTTAAAAAACGCTGGAGCCACTTATCAAAGACTAGTGAACCGAATGTTCTCGAATCAAATCGGGAGAACTATGAGGTTTATATAGATGACATGCTCGTAAAGTCTGCGCGTGCCGAAGAACACGTGGATAATTTGAAAGAATGCTTCGATATCCTGAATCAATTTGGAATGAAGCTGAACCCCACGAAGTGTACATTCGCCGTAACTTCACGGGAATTCCTCGGATACTTAGTCACAGAGCGAGGAATCGAGGCCAATCCTAGCCAAATCTCCACTTTCCAGCGAATAAGTTCTCCAAGGAATATTAAGGAAGTCCAGTGCCTGACAGGGCGAATCGCAGCCCTGAACAGATTTATTTCCCGATCAACGGATAAGAGCCTCCCATTCTTCGAGATACTAAAGGGAAACAAATCGTTCATTTGGAACGAAGAATGCGAACAAGCGCTCACTGAGCTGAAGGCCTATCTCTCCAGCCCTCCGATATTGGTCAAACCACAGCCAGGAGATATCCTTTACCTATACGTAGCTGTATCTGCCGTAGCAGTCAGCGGAGTGCTAATCCAAGAAGACGAAGGGGAACAAAGACCGATTTTTTACGTGAGCAAACGATTGGTCAATGCTGAAACGCGATACCCAGCCTTCGAGAAATTGGCTCTCGCAGTGATAACGGCAGCT
The DNA here is from genome assembly GCA_018901935.1 of Pugionium cornutum. Lineage (NCBI taxonomy): Eukaryota > Viridiplantae > Streptophyta > Magnoliopsida > Brassicales > Brassicaceae > Pugionium > Pugionium cornutum. The sequence continues at coordinate 1,379,977 of CM032155.1, read as the reverse complement.
CGGAAGCTGAGACCCTATTTCCAATCGCACACGATTGTCGTAATGACAACCCAACCACTACGCGGGGTACTCCATAGTCCGAATCAATCGGGACGGTTGACAAAATGGGCAATCGAGCTGAGTGAGTATGACATCGAATACCGGATAAGAACAAGCATCAAGGCCCAAGTTCTTGCCGACTTCGTCATCGAACTACCCAAGGACAGCTTTGGAGAATCGTGCCGCAATAGGAGGTGGACTCTCCACGTGGATGGATCATCAACGAATCACGGATCTGGTATTGGGATACGGCTCACGTCTCCGACTGGGGAAGTAATCGAACAGTCTTTTCGCCTAATGTTCAATGCCTCCAATAACGAAGCAGAATATGAATCGTTAATCGCCGGCTTGAGATTGGTGAGCGGAATCGGGGTAGACGAGCTAGAAGCATTCGCAGACTCTCAGCTCGTAGCTAGTCAATTTAACGGCGATTACGAAACCAAGGACGAGCGAATGGAATTATACCTCAGAATAGTTTAAGGACTCGCGCGACTGTTCGACCACTTCAAACTCAAACGAATCCCAAGAGCAGAAAACGCTCAGGCTGATGCTCTGGCGACATTGGCTTCCACAACCGAACCAATGATAAAAAGGGTAATTCCGATCGAAAGTATTGAGACACCAAGCATAAAGTTCCATTCAAACATCATCTTCGAGATCAGCGGAGACACAGAGAGCCAACCCAATGATCAACAATCTGTTTTGATCGAAGAGGAACATCAAACCGAAGATTGGAGAGTCCCGATAAAGGAGTACATAACAACGGGAACAATGCCAAGCGATAAATGGGATGCAAGGAAACTCAAAGTAATCAGCGTCCGATTCTGTGTACTCGAGGATAAGCTATACAAACGGAGCATAGCCGGCCCGTACCTCAATTGCGTCAACAAAGAAGACGCAGAAACAATAATGAGAGAAATGCATGAAGGCTTATGCGGAAGCCACTCATCAGGCCGTAACCTCGCACTCAGAATCAAACGACAAGGGTATTACTGGCCAACCATGCTGGCGGACTGCGAACGTTACACAAAGCATTGCGACAGCTGCCAAAGGCACGCACCAGTGAATCACCGTCCGACCGAGGAGCTCCAATCACTTTCAACCCCGTATCCATTTATGAGATGGTCAATGGATATCGTCGGACCTTTGCATCCTTCGACAGAAAACGTAAAATACCTATTAGTAATGACAGATTACTTCTCGAAGTGGGTAGAAGCAGAATCATACAAGTCGATCGTGGACTCAACGGTACAAAGTTTTATATGGAAAAATGTTATATGCAGACACGGTTTGCCGTACGAGATCGTCACGGACAACGGATAGCAATTCATCTCGAAAAAGTTTGAAAGGTTCTGCGAAACATGGAAAATTCGTCTAAGTAAATCAAGCCCTCGTTACCCGCAGGGGAACGGGCAGGCCGAAGCCACAAACAAATCGATACTAAGCAACCTAAAGAAGAGACTCGGAGCACACAAAGGGAATTGGGCAGACGAGCTGCAAGGAGTGTTGTGGGCTTATCGAACTACTCCACGAAAGTCTACTAGCGAAACACCATTCTCCCTACTTTACGGAATCGAGGCAATTGTACCGGCCGAAGTCGCAATCCCGAGTCATCGAAGGGAGTCAGCTCCGGAAAACGGAGAAATTAACGAAAACATGCTGCAAGACAATCTCGATGTAATAAACGAAAGACGAGACCAGGCCCTGATACGGATACAGAACTACCAGCAGAGCGCAGCAAGATATTACAACTCAAGAATCAAACCACGGAGATTCGGCATAGGCGAGCTGGTACTACGAACAGTGTTCGAGAATGCAGCAAAGCTCGGGGCCGGAAAGTTGGGTACCACGTGGGAAGGTCCGTACAAGATCGCAAAAATAATCAAGCACGGAGTGTACGGACTAGAGACCCTCGACCGAAAACCAGTGATGAGATCGTGGAATGCGATCCATCTTAAGAAATACTTTTGCTAAATTAGTTTTATTTCAATATATCTGATTCGGAAAATTAATAAAGTTTCTTTTTCAACGAATGCTATCCGAGATAACACTACGTGAACAAGAAACCAAATAAAACGAAGCAGCTCCTCGTAAAAAATACGGACAAGTAGCCGTTACAGAAGCAAGGAACACTTCGCCGAAATATAAAAAGAGCACAAGCAGCTCCTCGTAAAAGAATACGGATAAGTCACCGTTACAGAAACGAGGAGCACTTCGCCAAAACAAAAAAAACACGCAAGCAGTTCCTCGTAAAAAATACGGATAAGTAGCCGTTACAGAAGCGAAGAACACTTCGCCGAAATATAAAAAGAGCGCAAGCAGCTCCTCGTAAAAGAATACGGACAAGTCGCCGTTACAGAAACGAGGAGCACTTCGCCAAAACAAAAAAAAGCGCAAGTAGTTCCTCGTAAAAAATACGGACAAGTAGCCATTACAGAAGCGAGGAACACTTCGCCGAAATATAAAAAGAGCGCAAGCAGCTCCTCGTAAAAGAATACGGACAAGTCGCCGTTACAGAAACGAGGAGCACTTCGCCAAAAAAAAAAAAAAAAAGCGCAAGCAGTTCCTCGTAAAGAATACGGACAAGTAGCCGTTACAGAAGCGAGGAACACTTCGCCGAAATATAAAAAGAGCGCAAGCAGCTCCTCGTAAAAGAATACGGACAAGTCGTCGTTACAGAAACGAGGAGCACTTCGCCAAAACAAAAGAGAGCGCAAGCAGTTCCTCGTAAAAAATACGGACAAGTAGCCGTTACAGAGGCGAGGAACACTTCGCCGAAATATAAAAGGAGCGCAAGCAGCTCCTCGTAAAAGAATACGGACAAGTCGCCGTTACAGAAACGAGGAGCACTTCGCCAAAACAAAAAAGGCAAGCAGCTCCTCGTAAAGAATACGGACAAATAGCCGTTACAGAAACGAGGAACACTTCGCCTAGAGATAAAAAACATTCTAAGCTAATACATGAGCTCGCGTGCCCGTCTAAGCGAAAAATGGATACGAGGCACAACTCAGCACAATCGAACACACCGGCACGAGGACTACTAAGTCTCAAACACGAAAGGCTCGGCGCGCGAGCGAGTAAGGACTCGTACGTACGCGCATGGAGCTCGGCGCGCTGGAAGGCGTACGGTCCCAACACGAGACCCGACAAGCGCTCGACGACTAGCTAGGATCGGAGAGCGTGCGCGAGAGCCAACGAGCACGGAAAGAGCGTGCACACGAGCCGACGTTACCCGAGGACTAGCTCGGGTGGGAAGGAGACCCGTGCGCGAGCCAAAGAAGGTCGCGCGAGCCAACGAGCACGCAAGCTGAGGGTACGCGAGCCGACGGGCATGCGAGCTCATGCGCACGGAGGGGGCGCACACGCGAGCCGACGTTACCCGAGGACTTGCTCGGGTGAGGAGACTCGTGCGCGAGCCAAAGAAGGCCGCGCGAGCTGGCGAGCACGCGAGCTGAGGGCACGCGAGCCGACGAGCACGCGAGCTGACGGGCACGCGAGCTGGCGGGCAGGGAAGACAAGCCCGAACCAGGGAAGTCGGCAGGCGAGCGCGCACCGGTCGAGTACGCGAGCCGAGGCGCTCGAGAGGAGGATGAGCCCGGACCGCCTAGGGAGCCCGAACCAGGAAGCTCGGCAGGTCACCCAGAAGAGGCGAGCCGAAGCACCCAGGCAGGCGAGCCGAAGCACCCAGGCAGGTGAGCGCGCACCGGTCGGGGACACGAGCCAAGGCGCCCGAGGGGAGGACGAGCCCGGAGCGCCTAGGGAGCGCGAACCAGGAAGCTCGGCAGGTCACCCAGGAGAGGCGAGCCGAAGCACCCAGGCAGGTGAGCGCGCACCGGTCGGGGACACAAGCCGAGGCGCCCGAGGGGAGGACGATCCCGGAGCGCTTGGGGAGCCCGAACCAGGAAGCTCGGCAGGTCACCCAGGAGAAGCGAGCCGAAGCACCCATGCAGGCGAGCCGAAGCACCCATGCAGGCGAGCCGAAGCACCCAGGAAGGCGAGCGCGAAATCCGTTTCGCCCGAGCGTCGGACTGCCAGCCGCCGGAAAAGAGAGTCGCCGGCGAAAATTCCGGCGGTCGACCCTAAGTGACGAACGGATTTTCCCACCAAATCACAAAAAAAAAAAAAATAATCAGAATCTGAAAATTTCCCAAATCAGATTAGGAAACTTGGGGGGCAGATTGTGGGCACCAAATTCGACCACAAGAACCAGACCAATTGACTTGAATCGAACCGGGTTCAACCGGATCACCTAATCTGGTCAAATCTACTTATTTTTGTAACCGTCAAAATTTATGATTTTGTAACTTACTTTGCAATTAATTCTCTAGGAATTAATTGCCCAAAATAGTATAAAAGGAAGGAGGATATCATTTGTAAAGGGATTCCAAAAATCATTGAGAAATAAACAACAACTATTCAGATCATTTTTTGTGTGAGAGCTGAATTGTTTATTCGGTTCTAACAAATGTTAATTTTATTTTGATCAAATTTGTTTAGTTTTTGTGGGATTCTGGTAGTTTTTTAAAGGAACCCATTGTTCTTGATTCTGTGAGAAATGGCATCTGAATGTTTTTGGTCCATTTTTTGTGGAAATCAATCCGGTTGGTTTTAAATTGATTAAATGTTTAATAAAATCGAGATTTCAGAAAACCAGTTTAAACCGAAAATGATACCGATTTTAATTTGCTAATTAAGTAAAGACAGACCAAAGCGTTCTTTCTGTTGAAGACTTCACCGGAGGCAAAATTCTTAGCACGCTCTTTGCCTCTGCGTAGCTGTGAAGCGAAACCAGTGAAAAACAGCCTGAAGAGGAGACTATAATGTCGGAAGCTAAAACCAAGTACGATCGTCAACTCAGGTATACTTTGTTCGTTCTCGATCTTTGTATTATTCTATCGCTCTACTTTGTTGGAAAATTTGATGAAGTAATCGCGGTTTCGAATATCGGATGCTATTGATTGGGAAAATCATAGGATTTGGGGGGAGCTAGGGCAAGCGGCTTTGGAAGAGGCGAGTATATGTTTGCTCAATTGTGGCCCTACTGGCTCCGAGGCGTTGAAGAATCTCGTCCTTGGTGGAGTTGGGAGCATCACCATCGTTGATGGATCCAAGGTTGAAATTGGTGACCTCGGAAACAATTTCATGGGTATTCTCTATCTTCCTACAGACAAAATATGCTATTAGTATCTTGAGAAGTTTCTTGTGCTCCTTCTCGGATTTTTGGGTATATATATCAAGTGTGTTTACTTTGGTTATGGTGATTTTTCATGTCAAGTGGATGAGACGAGTGTTGGGCAGTCAAAAGCCAAATCTGTTTGTGCGTTTCTCCAAGAGCTTAATGATGCTGTTAAAGCCAAGTTTATTGAAGAGAATCCAGACACGTTGATAATAACAAACCCATCTTTCTTCTCTCAGTTCACTTTGGTTATAGCCACTCAGGTACGATTCGGTCTGTCAAGTTGTAATATTTTCCTCACCAGGAATTTTTTGTATGTCATAAAACTCATTTGCCCCCCCCTTTCTTTGTTCTTGGCTGCTTGTAGCTGGTGGAAGATTCAATGGTAAAACTTGATAGAATCTGTCGTGAATCAAACGTCAAGTTGGTTTTTGCTCGTTCTTATGGACTTTCTGGATTTGTTCGTGTCTCTGTAAAGGTAATGGCCTTTCTTGGCCCAATTTTTGTCAGAAAACTGATTACTGTATCGTAGCTGAGTTTTGACAATGGTATGCTGTGGTTAGGAGATTGACCAATGGAAACATGATAAGTTGTATTCTTTTCTGTTTATCAGGAGCACACCATAATTGACTCGAAGCCTGATCATTTTCTTGACGACCTTCGCTTGAATAATCCATGGCCTGAACTCAAGAGGTACACTGTTCTCACTTCCTCTCTCATTGTGTATTGTGTTTGGGAATATAGACGACTGGTTGATATGTTCGTTAAATGCAGTTTTGTGGAGACCATTGATCTGAATGTATCAGATCCCGTTGCACATAAGCACATACCTTACGTTGTCATTCTTGTGAAGGTGGCTGATGAATGGGCTCAATCCCATAATGGTAATCTTCCCTCGACCAGGGAAGAGAAAAAATTGTTTAAGGTTCTTTTTTTTGTAACTTAGCCAATTCATTAACTGGCTTACTTTCTTCTACTTTCTTTCTAATTTATCTATATCCTTGAAATCTTAGGATTTGGTTAAATCCAAGATGATATCTATGGACGAAGATAACTACAAAGAAGCCGTTGAAGCCGCTTTCAAAGTTTTTGCTCCTCGTGGAATCAGTAAGTAGATATCTTATTTGGCGTTGGTAGAAACTTGACATAAAATTTGGTGCGTCCATGCCACTTTGTTTGGAAATAATGAAATTGATTGGCAAATGGTGAGAATGGTTCATGTACCTAATTGATCACTTCTGTACTGTTCCAGTGCTTGAGTGTTTTAGCTGTAGGGATTGTTGACATTACATCTAAACTAATAGAAAACCTTGTCATGGGTCAAATCGCAGCATCCTCATGTTGAACCAAATATGTTTTGTCTTCCAGGCTCAGAAGTTCAACAAATTAGTAGTGATAGTTCTGCTGAAGCGAGTTCAAATTCTTCAGATTTTTGGGTGATGGTAGCTGCTTTGAAGGTTTGAAACTTGAAATTCTGTCTGCCAAACTCATACTTCCATGCTCATTTAAGAAGTGCAAGTGGTTGGGTAAATTTCAAGGGTTTAAAGCATTTTCGAGCTTGGATTCAGTCAATTGTTTTCCATTGAGTGCAATTTCATTTTTATCTGAAATCATAATACTCTTACATAACAACATGCAGGACTTTGTTTCAAACGAAGGTGATGGAGAGGCACCCCTTGAAGGATCTATACCAGATATGACATCTTCAACAGAGTTAGTGCACCTGCCTCAATGGCCCTGAAATTCATCCTCAAAACTAAATTTCAGATTTTAATGGAGCTGTATGGTTGCTCTTTGTAGACAATATATCAATTTGCAGAAAATCTATCAAGCCAAAGCCGAGGCCGATTTTCTTGTCATGGAGGAACGAATAAAAAATATTTTAAAGAAAATCGGTCGAGATCCGAGCAGTATCTCAAAACCAACAATCAAGAGCTTCTGCAAGAACGCAAGAAAACTTAAAGTGCGGATACGAAATTTTCTAAAAGATTTAATTTGTATTCTAATGTCAATGTTCTCTGCCTATTGTTGGATTTACTTTTTTTCAGTATAAGAAACATATGTTTTGAGTGAAATGTAAACCACAATCCGTGCTTTGTAGGTATGCAGATATCGTATGATTGAGGACGAGTTCAGCAATCCTTCTGTAGCCGAAATTCAAAAGTGTTTAGCGGACGAGGACTACAGGTGTGAATTTGTCAGAGTTTGCACTTTTCATATGAGTACAAAACATCAGCTGATTTGAAAATGACCTTTCTACAGAACGGTTGCCTTTTCTCTGTCACATGATACATATTATAAGATGCTTTGATTGAGTATTGCAAAACTGCTATTTATTTAGTTAACCTTAGCTAACCGAAACTTCTAGTTCATCTTACACTTGTGCCATAGCAAAATAGATTCTAGTTTTAGTTCAAATCTTTTCTAGGTTTGCATGTGGAAGCCAGTTGTTAGCCATTATACTAATATTGTTTACCGTCGCAGTGGTGCAATGGGATTTTATATTCTTCTTAGAGCTGTGGACAGATTTGCTGCCAACTACAACAGGTTTCCTGGACAATTTGATGGGTAAGAAATTCATTATGGCAAGAAGCTAAAGCCTATTACTAAACAAACGTTCCTTGTTTGGCTATTAACATGCAATCTGTTTTGGTAGAGGAATGGATGAGGACATTTCTCGGTTAAAAACAACTGCCTTGAGCCTTCTTACCGACTTGGGCTGTAACGGCTCAGTACTACCCGATGACCTTATCAATGAGATGTGTCGCTTTGGTGCTGCAGAGCTCCATGTGGTTTCTGCATTTATTGGAGGCATCACGTCTCAAGAAGTAATCAAGGTTCGATTCCATATTTTATTTCTTATTGTTTCAAGAGTCTTGTGAGGAAGTCACTAGCTTCGTGCATACGGAGATGAATGAATACATAGCTGTCTGTCTCTTTGTTGCAGCTTGTCACAAAGCAGTTTGTTCCGATGTTGGGGACTTACATCTTCAACGGAATTGATCACAAGTCTCAGTTATTGACATTGTAGAAGACCTTTCCTTACTTACACATTGGCTTGAAACAGAGAAAAGCTTTGTCATATATTTTTATTCTTGACTGAGTCGAAAGAGAAATCTTTATACTTTGTCATAAAACAAACTGTCCAAGGACGATTCAGCCCACAATTCGTCTCCGAATTTTCCAGGATCTTAGTTTTGCTTTGTCATTGCAAAACTTGGAAGGTTTCATTTGTGTGACATTGATCAGATTGAGTGAAGGCTAGTTTCATAAAATAGGCCAGTGTAAGCCCACTTTCACATAACTTTAGTAGGCAAAGGTTCATGGAGATGATTCCTGGAATCATACAAACGAAAGACTTTGAGTTATTAACACACCCAATTACATCAGAAATTGTTTATCAAGAAGATGGGGCCCAAGAATAAGATCAATCAAAATTGTGTAAAAGTTAATCGGCATCATCGAATCAATTTTGCTCCTTCAAAAGAAAAGATAAGAGCCCACAAAACAGGATTTAGAGATGTTGGAGAGTAAATAAACTTAGAGTTAATTTTCGTTAATAATTAACACATGCACACTTTTGAAATTAAATTCGACTAATAATATAACGGTACTAGTATAAAAACCCCAATAGATTAAATATAATTGAACTAGATTTATACCCAAAAAATATTTATAAATTATATTTTATTAGTAAATATATATTAAATATTTATATAAATTTTATATTTATTTAAAATTATTTTTAACACTAATTTATACATATAAATTAAGAAAGAAAAAAATAATTATTTTTATGAATTTAATAGTATTTTTTGGTTTGTTTAATAAAATATATTAATACTCTAACCTAATTAATAACTATGACATATATTGTAATTATTCGAATAAATTAATCCTAATTATATATTTATTTGAAATTTACTGTAATGATGAAATGTAAACATGATATTTCTGTTAATAATACGTGAAAGTAAAGTTATTTTTTAAAAAAATTTCTCAAATAATATATTAGAGATTAGGTAATAATTTAAATCTATTTATATTTATTTGAAATTCTTTATAAATTAACGTATTAAAAATTTAAAGAAATAAAAATTATTGTTTTTGTAAATGTAATACTATTTTTTGGTTAGTTGAATAAAATATATTGATTCTCTAACCAAATTAATATCAGTGGCATGTATTGTAATTATTCTAGTAAATTAAACCATTTTATATATATATAAATTGAAATTTGTTGTGGTGTTGACACGTCAGCATCACATTTTTGTTATTAATACGTTATGCTAAGGTTATTTTATTAAAAAGTTTATCAAATAATATATTCGAGATGTGTAATTAGGAATGATGGATATTTTATTAAGCTGGGAAATTCTGAGAAATAGAGTACAATTGAGGAAATGAAAATTATAAAAAGATATAGAGAAATGAAATAAGAAGAATAAGCCCCCACAGACTACTCGTTCCAGACAATACTGTCCACTATCTGCTTTTATACAAAGACACGGAGACAAATAAACAGCTTGGAGAGAGTCTTTGGATGGACCATTTTTACAATATTATCAACACTTGTTTTTTTCTTTTCTTTAAAGAGACAGCGAAGAGAGAGAGAAGCTTTACAGATCAGAGGATCCAATGTCGAGATTTTCGCAACGGAGCCCCGAAATTGACCAATCTCCGTTCTCTGTTTCCAGCATTTGATTCCTTTTTCGGGTCTGTAATTGAATCGATTCCTGGTTTTTGTTTCCTTATATTGAATCCTCTTTTCTGAGCCCTAATTTTAAAGGAAAATAGACCTTACAAAGGCTGCAGCTTTGCGGTTAAAATATGGCGACTAGAGGAAGCAGATCGGAGAAAGTTAAGAGGATTTTCCAACAATTTGACGGGAATCGCGATGGTGGGCTTAATCGGGAAGAGATGGCGGCTCTGGTCGTAGCTGTAAACCCTAGGGTCAAATTCAGTGAAGAACAGATCAACGCGATTCTCGATGAGGTTTTTCGAACCTATGCCGAATTCATCGAACTAAATAAGGGCTTGACCTACGACGGTCTCCTCCGTACTTACGACGATGGGGCCGGAGATGTTGACAGAGATTTCGACGCATTAGGGCTTGAGTTAAACGCCGATGAGACAACAAAAGGCTCGGAGGCTTCATCTTCTTCGATTGCTGACGAGAGAGCTGTTGAGGCACAGAAGAAGCAGAGAACGGCGGCTTGGGCGGTTTCGCCGAACCACGGAATTGTATTTGACGAGACGTGGAAATTAGTCGACGATTTGGAGATTCTGGTAAAGAGATTGAAATCGAAACAGGAAAAAGATGGGAAATTGAAGGCAGATAATAACAATAATAATGTAGATGCGTTTTCCGACGCCGGATGGTCGAGAGAGTTAGGTCCGTCGGCGGAGATCTCCGAGAAGAGAATCTATTGGGAAGAATCGAGTAACGATTACACGGTGTTTGTAAAGGAATTAGGAGTGTTAAGAAGCAAAGCAGATGGAGCTAGATCGAGAGAAGAAGCTTTTGATGGACATATGGCGATTGGTAGGGTTTTGTATGAGCATCAATTGTTCAAAGAAGCTCTCGTTAGTTTCAAGAGAGCTTGCGAATTGCAACCAACGGACGTGAGGCCTCATTTCAGAGCTGGGAATTGTCTATACGTTTTGGGGAAATGCAAAGAATCGAAAGATGAGTTTTTGTTGTCGTTGGAAGCGGCTGAGTCCGGCGGGAATCAATGGGCTTATTTGCTTCCTCAGATTTATGTCAATCTTGGTATTGCACTCGAAGGTGAAGGTATGGTTTTGAGTGCTTGTGAGTATTATAGAGAAGCTGCCATTCTATGTCCTACGCATTATAGAGCCTTGAAGCTTCTAGGTAGTGCGTTGTTTGGTGTGGGAGAGTATAGAGCAGCTGTTAAGGCCTTAGAGGAAGCTATATACTTGAAACCGGATTATGCGGATGCTCATTGTGATTTAGCTTCGTCCTTGCATTCAATGGGTGAAGACGAGAGAGCTATCGAGGTTTTTCAGAGAGCTATAGACTTGAAACCTGGCCATGTCGATGCTTTGTATAATCTTGGGGGGCTTTATATGGATTTAGGTAGGTTTCAGAGAGCTTCGGAAATGTACACTAGGGTTTTAGCGGTATGGCCTAACCATTGGCGTGCTCAGCTCAACAAGGCGGTTTCTTTGTTAGGTGCTGGAGAGACTGAAGAAGCTAAACGAGCTCTAAAGGAGGCTCTGAAACTGACGAACCGGGTTGAATTGCATGATGCGATATCCCATTTGAAACATTTGCAGAAGAAAAAGGGTAAAAACAATGGAAATGGTAATGGAGAAGGTCCGTTTATTGTCGTGGAGCCTTCCAAATTCAAGACCGTTGGTGAGAAGACAACTTTGAGACCAGATTTAGCTACAGCGCTCCAAATTAGAGCCTTTCAGAGAGTTACAAGGCTAGGGAAATGTGATGTGGAAGCTGTGCGAAAGGAGATGAGAGACAACAATGTTCCTGTATCGTATTCTGGAAGCGGTGGGCCCACGAAATCAATTCGGAAACCCAATTTAGAGGAGATTCTCCGGCGTCTGCTTAATTCCTTGAAACCCGAAACTTTTCAAGGAGTGATTAAGGCTATAAACGAGAAAATCCTCTCGCTACTCGATGATTCGGGGTCGGGAAGAGTGGATATGGGTATGTTTTACGCTGTGATTGCTCCTTTATGTGGTGGACATTCAGACAAACGGAAAAGAGTTGCCTTTGATGCGCTTCTTTGGAGACCCGTAAACGAAGGAAGCTCTCAGATTACGAAAACGGATGCAGTCAAATACATCAGACTGTTGAGAGCTATTTACATTCCATCACAGGGAATGAGCGAAATGTTAGAAGTTCATGGAGAAGAAGAAGCTGATTCCTCAACGACAGTGACATTTAATCAGTTTCTAGCCATGTTCGATGATCCGGATTGGGGATTTGGTATCATGTCAACGATCCTTAAACTGGAGACTAACGATAGGAACCGGCATGGAAACCAAGTTTGCTCGGTTTGTCGGTATCCGATTATAGGATCCCGGTTTAAGGAAGTGAAAGCCCGGTTTAGTCTGTGTAACCAGTGTTACAGTGAAGGGAAGGTTCCTCCTTCGTTTAAACAGGAGGAATACAAGTTCAGAGAATATGGGAGTGAAGCTGAAGCCATGAAAGCTAAGTGTGTTTGTTTTACGATGCAATCTCATAAAAAACCGATTGCCACTTGATATGAAACAAAAAAACTAACTAACTCATCAGGTGTTTCTCGGAATCTTTGTGTCTGATTTTGCAAAACTTGCAACCCTTTCTTTTCTTCTTTATCTTGTGTGCATAGTTTCAGTCAAGTGTTATTTTGATAAGAGTACGCAATGTTGTTCTGGTAAATCACGCAATTGCGTTGTAAACCAATTTCGGTTTGTATTGGAAGTTTTTTATATGTCAACTCCAAATCAGATTGTATTTAACGCATAAGCTTCTCCGGTTTTGGATAACAGAGGAATGTTATTAATGAGCAAAACTAGAGGAAGTGTTCATCTATTTTGACTTTGAAGAAGAATATTTCATTAAATGTTTCCCGCCAACGGCCCCAACGCGTCGAACGCAACATGTTTGATGAGCCATATTTAATAGTGCTGTTCGTTTGTCTGCCGCAGCGTTTACGGCAGCAACCTGCGGTCAGACGCTGCGATTAGATGCTGCAATATTGTTGTTCGTTTGATCGTCGCAGGTTGTCGCCGCAGGTTGTATCGCAATTGTTTGATCGCAAACGCTATAATTTCGTAGCGATTAAAATTTTTGACCGCAGCTTTCTGCGATCGACCGCAACGTTTGACCGCTGGAATATGCGGTGGTCAAACGAATAACGTTTGGCCGCATGACGCAGCCGCAGGTTCCTGCAGCTACGAAACAAACAACCCTAATATCTTCTTCGTCCCACTTGCTTATTCCTTACAACTTTTCAGGAACTGTGATGGGGACTTCGAGGTATTCGGACGATTATTGTAGGTGGGGCCGGAGGTGTAGTGGACGTGGCCGGTTAGGGCGTTGTGGTGGTGAAAGGTTCGGTGGCAGGGGAGGATTTGGATGTAGGAGAATAACAAAATGACGAATTAGTAAATGTTCATGAACTCTAAACCACCAAGCCTTTTACCATTTTTCACTCAAATTCAAAATTTCAATTTCCTTAACAATTTTCAATAATTGAATAGTCTCGATCAAGACTCCCTCATGTGACCGCTAATCATTATTCCGTCGCACCGTTATCCAATCTTCACCGCCATTGTCCAATGTGGGCCCCATCCAGCTTAGCACTCTAATCCTCTCGTCCTCGTGACATTCCCACCAGCTAGGACGGTCCAGATCATCCACTTCCACTGATGTCCAGAACATTTGATCCGTCACACTTGTCGGTGAGTTCGTAACCAACATTGGTTTTATGTTCGGTTTTGTTATTAGGAACGGATGGTTTAATAGTTTTGTCGCTGTCCATCTCTCATTCGCTTCTTGTATCAAACACTTTCCCAAAAAATCCTTTGCTTGTTCTGTAAATGGGTAAGGCAGCTCAGGTGACTCACCTAAATACCCGACCCGGTAAAGAACCGAAACTAGGTCGGTTTCATCCAACCCAATCCACGGCGGAGACCCAGTAACCATCTCAATTACCGTACAACCCACCGCCCAAATATCACTCTCCTTCCCTTGTCTCTCTCCACGTGCCACCTCCGGAGCCATAAATGCTGGAGTGCCTTTTACCGGTTCGGTTAATTCCGATTCAACCCATTTCGCGCACCCGAAATCAGCGATCTTTGCTTCTCCGTTATCTCCGACAAGCACGTTGCTTCCCTTAATGTCGCAATGCGCCATTCCCTTTGTATTATGAATATACTCTAAACCAAGAAGTATCTGACGCGTGTACGTCGCGACCAAAGTCTCATCGACAAATCCACCGTTCTTGGCTGCCACGTCAGTCATCGTTCCATATGGTGCGTACTCCATGAGGAGATTGTAAGTAGGTTCTCCGTTGTTGAAGGGCTCTTTCGTAATTTCGCATCCTCTGTATCCGATAACGTATGGGGACTTTAAGGAGGAGAGAATTTTGGCTTCTCTTTGCAAGAGTCCCGACCGCTGAAACTCGGCGGATTTCACGGCGATGATTTCTCTGGATTCGTGACAGCTGCCGAGGGAAACGGTGGCGGTTGAGCCACGGCCTATATTTTTCCCTCTAGTCCAATTCATTTGGAGAAGACTAAAAAGAAAAAAATAAAACTTTTGAAAGTATACAAAAAAGTTTTTTTTTTGTAGTCTGCTCTCACACTGTTATCATAGATAAACTATATATAAGGGTTTCGAAATTTTTTTTGTTCTTTGGTAATTAGATAGTATATACTTTTGGTAACATCGATTTATCTAACAACGCTAAATAAATTCGAAATAAATTCAAAATAAATTATATATAGGTTACGTTCGTTTATCACCCACAGGTTCTTGCGGCAACGGCAGTGGTAGACTGTTGTTCGTTTAGCTATCGCAGGTACTTACGACAGACGTAGCGATCAGACGCTTCGTACTACGTCGTAATTTTTTTTACCGCTGATTAAAACAGCGGTACGACTAAAAATCTGCGATCAACTGCAACCGCAAACATCGGCGGTAGATAAATAAACAATATATATTATAACCGCAATTATATGATTGATCGTAACTACAACCGCCTGTGGTGACCAAACCAATAATATTATATATGCTGTCGTCTATACACGTGGTCTCTTTTGAGAAAAGTTGATTATAAATTTATAATTTAACCCCCAAAAAAAGCAAAAATTGTAGAGAACAAATAGTACCCAAAAAAAAGAAACGTGACCAAAGAGGAGTGACGTGGCAGTGAACGTATCTAGCGAAAGGTTCGATAGGAAGTGACGTGGCAGTGAACGTATCTAGCGAAAGGTTCGATAGGAAGTGACGTGAGACTTCGTTAGGAATGGTGAGTCTAACTCTAGTCTTTGGGTCTACAAGGTGATGACGTGTCGAATTTCACATAGTCAAAATAACTATTTTGTTTCTGTTCCGACCGGAGTTCCGTATTTGTTTCGAGCCACGTGTCTACAGAGTTAGGATACGACTAGGTGTCGACAAGTGTCCAAATAATTCTCACTTTTTTCCTTTAGATTTTCCTAAAGTATATTAGATTTTTTCATTTTGGTTTCGGCATGAGTTAGGTGAAACACACAAAATAGGGAACGGAATATTTGGTATATTTCATGAATCATATTTAATGTTATTCACATTTGAGATCGTTACATCTCTTCTAACATATTTGTATAATCACTTTTTTTTTTGTTACAAACTTATATTTCAAAGCTAAATAAATAACATAGCTATATATATGTATATTAGTTTTAAGGGTTTATTTCTGTCATATTATATGAATTTATGCGAATAAACATATTTCCACATGTATTTTTTGGATTTTTTCTAAATTACATAAATTGTGTTTTTTTTCGTAAACTACATAAATTTTATAAATTATTTCAATTACAGAAATTTCGTTAATGTTTACACGTTAAATAGCTACTAAATTTGGTTCTAATTCGAAAATCTAGTTTTATTATCAAAATAAACTCAAATTAAAATCAGATTTTTGAATTAAAACAAGATTTAGTAGCTATTTAACGCATAAACATCAATAGAATTTCTGCAATTAGATTAATTTATGAAATTTGTGTAATTTATGAAAGAAAAATACATTTTATGTAGTTAAAGGAAGACCCCAAAAAATACAGGTGGAAATAGGTTTAGTCACATAAGTTTGTGTAGTTGACGGAAGTAAACCCTAGTTTTAATGAAAATTGACAAAGGAAAAAAACGAAATAGATATAATCATTAATTCATTATCTGATTATCTATGGCTATAGCTTATAGCAAAATAACAAATTGTGATTTGTGCATGAAACGGGACATGAACATTTTCTTTTCCTTACGGTGTGGTGGTCACACACCGAATGTAACATTAGGTAGATGTCGACCTAATTTTCATGGAAATGGATTTTAATCTGTGGTGTATAATTATAAAGCAGAACAATTTTAGAGAATATATATATATAGACGTAAATTATAAATGAAGAAGCAACAAGATGAATTTGCCTAAGGCATTGTTGGGTAAAAGCATAAGGAAAACGAATTTGGTGAGACATTTACGGCTGTCCACTGCGATACGCACATTCACAGCTCACTGTCACATGTATGCTTTATTATTAACCACATGCAAATAACTCGTATTTCCACGTGCTTTTAACATATATGCGTTTTAATTTAAAATATGTATGGTAAAAATATTGGTTAAAAAAACATTGACAAAAATTAAACAGTGTTAAGAAAATTATTGTACATTGGTGAAAATCTGCGTACATGTTGAGTCTTAGATCTCGAGAGTGAAATCTATTAGATCAATCAAAATGTACTTTTCTTTATTCCAAAAGAGGAAAAGTTTGTGATCAAACAAGAATTTTTATTATTTGATGAGGAGTTTATTATAAGTTTTATTTCGATATAAGCTCTGAGCTATTAAAGAAATTTGTCTGTCATTATGGCGCGAACCTCTCTCATTTTATAGTATCAACTCGATTAAATTTCAATATTGCAATCATTATCACTGTTAAATGTTTATAAATACCATTTAATACTGACAAATTTTTTGACGTTTTCGATTGCAAGTAGTCAACCAATAGCTTAAAGTAGCGGAGGATTTATGCCAAAATATAATAATTTGGCATAAATCCTCGACTATATAGATAATACCAATTTTTGCATCCCGGAAGAAATTTATTATTTTTTCAATTAATACAAGGACAGAAAAACTTGGTGAGATCAGACACGTTTTTGACCTGCCCAACAACTCCTCGATCGACGCGCACTCACTCCTGACAAGGATGGGTCTTCTTTCAATTGGGCCTTCCTTTTGGGCCGACCTCTGGAAGAAGAAAAGCGCAACCCACCTCCAACCTTACATATATTTGTAAAATACCCTTTAATAATACTAAATTACATTTTTACATTAGTGAAAATTTTCATGCAGAATTGGATATATACGATGCTTGATTTCTCTTTTGACATATATTACTTTTGTAAGAGATTCTACTGATTTAATTTCGATAGTTAACTCAATTGAATAGCTCTCGTTTGTATTGAAAAACATGTTACCACAATTTAATAAAACATAATTTTTGATAATAAAAAAAAAGTGAAATTAGATATTATAAAATGCTTATAAAAATCCAGAAAGTAGGAGGATATTTTTAGATGTGAACTTTTGAGATCTAAAAGTAAAACTAAGGACTCTATTATATTGGATTCCATTTTATGACAAACACTATGAGACCTAATTTTCCTAATAATATTCTTTTGTAGCTATCAAGTTCGGACAGTTTATCGACATGTTAAATCAGCGCATTTACCGTTACTAAAATTCGAATTCAAGACTATGTCAACATCATTTTTAAATGTACATTATAATATACAAATAAATAAAGATCGGAAGGTCACATGTTCGATTCACGGTCATCGCATTTAAAAAAAAATAGTAAATAATGTATTGGTTGTATTATCTGTACGTATATCCCAAAGTTATGAAATTCGACTTCACCTGCACTCGTATGAATGTGCTAAATTTTCGTACGAAGATATTGAATAATATTTTAAAGAATCCAATGTGGGTGAACGTTATCGAAATCGGTTAGATGAGTTTGTGTACCGAATTTGAATTCGAGTTCGACTATGGAGAGGTGGGCATTGAATTACACGTTCGGGCCAATGTCATATGATTACAAAAAAATTCAAGCTTTTACAAAAGATGATGATATATACACTAGTGAGAATTACTCAATTGTCAATTTTGAGGACAACAAACATTTAAGGATACCAAAGAAATAGTTATGGCTAGCTAGAAACATAACTAGATGCCGTGACTTATAAGCTTATAATAATCAAATTAAATGGATCCTCCAACAAGCAATTCATCATTTGTGTTGTTGTGTGATGCTTATATTAACGTCACCAATTAACTCCACATAAAGTAGACATTAAGTCCGGATGTAGTATCAGAACATGTATCGGTTATATTAATGTTTGCGAAGATTTGATAGAACGTAAGGCAAATAAAACATCAAGAATTTTCACCAAGAACGTAAGGCGCTTCCCCCAGCTTCTATTCTTCTCGGCGTCGTTCCTCTCTCGTGAATCGTCGCCGAGTTTTCACCGGCGTCGTTCCTTTCTCGATCAGCTCTGCTTCTCCGGCGTCTCTCCTTTCTCGGATTTCGTCGGATTTGCCCTCGTCGTCTCCGGTGGTCGTCTCCCGCGACGTCGTCTATTCGACTCCCCTGACTCGGTTCTGTTCCTCCCATAGAGAAAACGAGCTCGCATCCTCCGGCGACTCACCTCGTCTCCGGCGACTCACCTCGTCTTGTCATTAGTATTTGTCTATTTGTAGAGTCGGCCCTGAATTTAACAACGTCGCAAACAAAAAAAATAATGGACCGTTTTATACTACAAAAAAATGGACCGTTTAAATTTTTTTAAAATTTTGTTGTTTTAAAGACTCGAACTGAACAATTCAAGCAAACAATTTATTTTTATTTACCATTTGTGATAAGAATACTTTTAAAATAAGGGCTGATTTTTTTGTATTAATATCGAAGGCCGCAAGCACGAGCTTGCTTTATTTGGGTCCAGACCCAGCCCTGTCTATTTGAGAGCGCGGAGAAAACAATTCACATAAAATTCACGGTTTCGTTCACAAGGAGAAGGTAAGAGCTGAGCGGAATCTATTCGTATAAATCTATGCCGTCGTATTCATCGAATGTTTTCCAGGAAAAACCAAGTGTTAGGGTGGGGGGAAGGGTTTATTTTAGTTTTCCTAATTCCTGCTTCTAAGTAAACACTAAAGTATAGTTCTCTTTGAGTTGGATTTGAGGTATCAACCTCGATTATAAGTATGCACTATGGTGTCAGAAAAATGGTTACAATATATTAACTAGCTTACATTCTATGAATTCGAAAACCTAAAGGAAGAACTTGCCTTGATCCTTTGAAATTCATGCTTATTTAATCTCATTGGGGTTTTTTGGATATCAGCTGCTCTGTTCAAGACTTGTTCTTAGGCTGATTGGAAGCCTATTCTGATTTCTTATATGCATCTTGTGAAAGAAATTTTCAATAATCATTTATGTTTCTGGTTTTTGTCTTTTAATAAAATGTTTTACCGAATCTATTCTTTTTAGTATTATTAGTACATAAGAATTTAATTCTCTATATTTTTTTTGTTTAATTGGTCCGAATTGGACCGAAGTGGTCCAAATTGATCTTAAAAATGAATGAACCGAATTAAATCGAAAAATTAAATCAAATTAAACCGAAATTAACCAAAAAACCTGAAATACCGAACATCAAACCAATTAAATTTAAATTTTAAATAGTTAAACCAAAATTTTAGTTTAATTCGAAACGGTTTTATATACTAAAAACCGAGTTGATTAAACCGACAAAAAAATTGAATCGAACCATTTTTGTATTTATCTTTTTCAGTCAACATTTTATAAAACCGAATTAACCGAAAACCAAAAAAAACAACCCGATTGAGCCGAACAAACCGGAAAAAAACCTGAATCAAACCGAATTTGTTTTTATTTTATTTCGGTCGGTTTTTTCCAAAACCGAATTAACCTAAAACCAAAAAACTCGAACCGATTGACCCGAAAAAACCTAAAACCCAGCCCAAGTGATAAGTGTCAATGTATCACTTCAGACTGGACATGGATTGGGATGTTAATACTGGATTCGGATTGAGATTGCACTGGCCGGATTGCACAGGCGGGATTGCACAGGCCGGATTGCACAGGCGGGATTGCACAGGCCGGATCGCACAGGCGGGATTGCACAGGCCGGATTGCACAGGCGGGATTGCACAGGCCGGATTGCACAGGCGGGATTGCACAGGCCGGATTGCTCAGGCCGGATTGCACAGGCCGGACTGCACAGGCCGGATTGCACTGGCCGATTGCACTGTAGTAAAACATGGGTTAAAGCACAATGGCAAGTTATAGTTAAAGTTGCGAACAACATAATAAGTAAGGGTTGTTATGTAATTATTTTGACGGGACGAGTTACATGTCTGTTGGGTTTTTCTTGATTTTGTAATTAGGTTTTTTATTTCTTTTTTTTTTTTTTTGCAGAGAGGTGAAGGATGAGTAACCAGAGAAAGAGATTAAACGGAGAAAGAGAAGAAGAGGACGAGGAGGATGCGGAAGGTATCGGCGAGTGGGAGAGAGCTTATGTTGACGACAGATCTTGGGAAGCGTTGCAAGAGGATGAGTCCGGACTTTTACGGCCGATTGATAACAGTGCCATTTACCATGCTCAGTATCGCCGCCGCCTCCGCATGCTCTCCGCTGCTGCCGCTGGTACTCGCATCCAAAAGGGGCTTATTCGCTATCTCTACATCGTTATTGACTTCTCTCGGGTATATTTTTCGGTTATAGGTCATCTGAATTGAGTTGTTGATTATGTGAATTCCAGCTTGAATGCTGTTTCCTTTGAGTTTACTGCGATAACTTGAGCATATCATTGGGAACCTATATAGAAGAAAAATTATGCATTTGGGGATAGCTGATAGGAGCTTTTGTATATAGAGAAACCCTACTCTTTAGCCTTATGCAACGGTGTCTATTAAGTTGGCTTTGTACTGTTTATAACTATAATCTTACTCTTAGTGGGTTTTGGTTTTATGATCCCTGCATTGTTTGAGCGTATGAATGAAGAGACTCTTTCTTGATCTTTACTTTTTTTCAGTGCAGCATTAGTATTGGTTTGATATTGGAGGAAACATTTTCCTACCCCATTAGTTTCCAAATTCTTCAGTTCCAATAATGCAATGTCTTACACTATTCTTTATTCTCGTGTCTAGGCAGCCGCAGAAATGGATTTCAGACCAAGCCGGATGGCTGTAATGGCAAAACATGTTGAAGCTTTCATTAGAGAATTCTTTGACCAGAATCCTCTGAGTCAAATTGGTTTGGTCTCTATAAAAAATGGAGTTGCGCATACACTAACAGATCTTGGTGGTAGTCCTGAGGCTCACATAAAAGCGTTGATGGGAAAGCTGGAATCCTCGGGGGACTCCTCTTTGCAGAATGCCCTGGAACTTGTACATGAGCATCTCAACCAGATTCCATCTTATGGTCATCGCGAGGTTCTGATATTGTATTCAGCTCTATGCACATGCGATCCAGGAGATATCATGGAGACCATTCAGAAATGCAAGAAATCAAAAATAAGATGCTCTGTAATTGGGCTTTCTGCAGAAATGTTTATATGCAAACATCTCTGTCAAGAAACCGGCGGATTGTATTCAGTTGCTGTAGATGAGGTGAATGTAGCCACCTTGTACTTCCACTTGTACCTTTAAAACATTTATATATACATATATATTTGTATAACAGTGTGCTTTGTTTTTTTTCTCCTGACCTTTTATGCAGGTCCATCTAAAGGATCTTCTGCTTGAACATGCACCTCCACCTCCGGCAATAGCAGAATTTGCAATTGCAAATTTGATCAAAATGGGGTTCCCACAGAGAGCTGCCGAGGGTTCAATGGCAATCTGCTCGTGTCATAAGGAAGTTAAGATTGGTGTTGGATACACGTGCCCGAGATGCAAAGCTCGTGTATGTGAGCTCCCTACGGAATGCACCATATGTGGTCTGACACTTGTTTCGTCGCCACATCTTGCTAGATCATACCATCATCTCTTCCCAATTGCTCCATTTGATGAGGTTCCTACTCTTTCAAGCATCAATGATTCTCGGAGAAGATTGGGAAAGAATTGTTTTGGCTGTCAACAGAGCCTACTTGGTGGAGGTAAAAAAATGTATTAGTTGACGTAGTCTTCATACATGTTTATTAGTACAACTGGGTAAGAATCATTGGTCCACTAGACCCGCATTAAACTTAAGATAGGCTTAGTAGAACCTTGTTGAGGTATACCATTACCCATTGTTTCTGGCGCTCATTGGTTCTTTTGTGTTTAGCAGGGAACAAGCCTGGGGCATGTGTAACGTGTCGTAAATGCAAGCGTTATTTCTGTCTGGATTGCGACATATACATCCACGAGAGCTTACACAACTGTCCTGGTTGTGAGAGCATTCATCATCCCAAATCAGTTTCCTTGATGGAAGAATGAGAGAATTTGTTCACACTCGCACAATTTTCCAAATCAAAGCTATATATGACTCACCCTTACCATTATTATAGGCTTCTAGCACCGACATGAGCTTGTGTATTAAAGATATTGAAACAATTGATCAACTTTTTGTCTTCTTAATTGTTATTTAACTTTTTCTAGAGAGTGAAAAACAAAAAATAGAGGATCAGACAAGCATTAGCCTCACCATAGTCGCTAAAGGTTTGTCACATTGTCTTTTTGTCTCTAATGTTTAAATCAACAGAAAAGTTTTGAACACACTAGAAGCTTTACGTGTCTATATCTGAAAAAAAAGAAACTTGTGTATTTATTATAGTTTTTCACTTAAAAACAAGAAGATGTTCAAACAAAGACGATAAATAAATCAAACTATGAAAAGAAGATTAATCTGCACTAAAAGTAAAATGAAGACAAAATAATGGACTATGTTATTAAAAGTCAATGATTCTTATTAACACAAGAGCAAGGCCGGGCCTGGGCCTAAATAAAGTAAATCCGTGTTTGCGGCCCTTACTATTAGTATAGAAAAATCAGCCCTTTATTTTAAAAAATATTCTTAAATAAAAGTAAACTACTTTTTTGAATTTTTTGATTCGAGTCTTTATAATAACAAATAGGGTCGGCTGTGCACAAGAGTCTTAACAGAAAAGTACATTTTCTATGCTTTTTTTATAACAAAAATGTTTATAATTTTCTCAACTAGTTGCTAAATTCTATTTCTGTCTTATTCTTTACACCTTTTTAATCTTGCATTTATATATGAGCCACCAAACTTTTGAATTTTCGTAAATGTCAATGGTTGTGGCCTTGTGGGGTCCAAATACCAAATAGTTACTGTACAAGTGTAACTCGTGGAAGCTGCTCTCTTCTCTCTATATAACCAATTCTCTGATCATCATCAGATTCATATCACACTTCAAAACCGTCAACATAAAGTTAGGCAAAAACCCACAACTCCAAAATATAAAAAACGAGAAGAGAGATGGAAATTTTCCCGATCATCGATCTAGAGAAGCTTAATGGAGAAGAGAGAGGAGTCACAATGGAGAAAATCAAAGACGCTTGTGAAAACTGGGGCTTCTTTGAGGTATATTATTCTCTATTAATAATGGAAGCTCAAAGCTATGGAATTAAGATGATCCTTAACATAATTTTCGGTTGGTAATTATAGTGTGTGAACCATGGAATTTCACATGAGTTATTGGACAGAGTGGAGAAGATGACCAAGCAACACTACAAGAAGTGTATGGAAGATAGATTCAATGAAACGATTAAGAACAGAGGACTTGACTCTGTTCGGTCGGTAGTCAACGATGTTGACTGGGAGTCCACTTTCTACCTGAAGCACCTTCCTGTCTCTAATATCTCCCATCTTCTTGATCTCGACGACGATTACAGGTAAACTTTTCGTTTCTAAACCGTCCCGGTTTTCAGATCTCGATTTTACCTATGGTTTTTACCGGTTTGTGAAACAATTCAACAATATGTTTTAGTAACTAAATATACAAAACTAGATTTATACCCACGCCATGCGTGGGGAAAGATATTCATAAATTCTATTTTATTAGTAAATATAAATTAAATATTTATATAATTTTAACTTTTATTTAAAATTACTTTTAACATTATTTTTGTATATATAAATTTAGAAAAAAATTACTTTTATGAATTTAATAGTATTTTTGGTTAGTTTAATAAAATATATTAATACTCTAACCAAATTAATAACAATGACATATATGTAATTATTCGAATAACTTAAGCCTATTTATATATTTATTTGAAATTTACTGTAATAATGAAACGTAAGCATAGTATTTCTGTTAATAACACGTGAGAGTAAAATATTTTATTAAATTATTTGTTAAATAATATATTAGAGATTATGTAATAACTTAAATCTATTTATATTTATTTGAAATTATTTATAAATTAACGTATTAAAAATTTAAAAAATAAAAATTATTGTTTTTGCAAATATAATACTATTTTTTGGTTAGTTGAATAAAATATATTGATTCTCTAACCAAATTAATATCAGTGACATGTATTGTAATTATTCTAGTAACTTAAGTCTTTTTATATTTTTAAACTGAAACTTTTTGTGTTGTTGACACATCAGCATGTCATTTTTATTATTAACACGTTGGTAAAGTTATTTTGTTAAAAAGTTTTTCAAATAATATATATACTAGATATTCAAGTTTTACTCTTTGGTTCAACAACTCTAACATGAACTTATTTCAGCGAGATGAAGTATCATTTGGTCTTCTTTCTATATCTATACTAAACCGGAATTTACAAACAAAAGATCATTTGATACGAATACAGAACCGGTTTTCTTATTTGGTCAAAGTAATTAGCAAACCGATTCCGTCTTGGGTTTTTTACAGTGTGATAACGTGACAGGTCGCTGATGAAGGAATTCGCCGGAAAGATAGAGAGGTTGTCCGAGGAATTATTGGATATATTGTGCGAGAATGTGGGATTAGAGAAGGGCTATCTGAAAAAGGTATTTTACGGATCAAAAAGTCCAACTTTCGGAACCAAAGTGAGCAACTATCCACCTTGTCCTAAACCGGATCTAATCAAGGGGCTCCGGGCCCACACTGACGCAGGCGGCATCATCCTCCTATTCCAAGACGACAAAGTCAGTGGACTTCAGCTCTTTAAAAACGGCGAGTGGGTCGATGTTCCTCCGGTTAAGCATTCAATCGTTGTTAATCTTGGTGATCAACTTGAGGTACTGAACCGAACCGAATTAAATCGAATTGTGATAACGTGATACCAACTACAACATGGATTTTCCGATTTAGCAATGTTTATTGAAATACTTAGCATTGCTTGTCAATATCTACCGGTTAAAAATTAAATTGGATTAAACCAGGTGATAACCAATGGGAAGTACAAGAGTGTGGAGCATAGAGTGATTGCTCAAACGGATGGAGAAGGACGAATGTCGATCGCATCATTCTATAATCCTGGAAATGACTCTGTTATTTTTCCGGCACCGGAGTTAATCAGAGAAGAATCTGATAAAGAGAAGAAACAGAAGTATCCAAGATTTGTGTTCGAAGATTACATGAAACTCTACTCTGCTGTCAAGTTTGAGGCCAAGGAACCCAGGTTCGAAGCAATGAAAGCTATGGAGACAATCACGGCCAACAATGTTGTTTAAATGAAAAGGAAAGAAATGAAAAATACTTGTTAAAGTCATATTGGGATAAACGAAGAATATATATACGTATTTATCTATCTTAGATGCTTACATTGAGCAGAACTGAAAAAGGTAGAAGTATTATCAAAAAGAAAAATGAACCTTTTTCTCGAAATATTATTATTGATTCTAGAGAAAGGGAAAGAAACAGAGGAATGATTCCTCTGGAACTCTAATGTGAATAAAATCTTCTTCTGATTGGACTTTTTATATGAAGATTTTAGCTTCACTGTTTGAACAAGAGAAAGTCAAAGGAATATGATTGAAACAGGAAACATCGAATATCTCCATGAATCTTTGATCTGAAATTCTAGCTTTTGCTGCTGCGAATCGCTGGTACTCATCGAATATTGATGTCAAACACCATTTCTGAAGCTTTCTCAAGCAACCGACAAGACAACCTGTCCGATGCTGCAAATTTCCAGATTCATACTTTTTGAAGTTTCAGTTTCTCTTTAATGTTAGAGCCAACATGTCAAGCAATATTGAAGATTCGAGAGAAAGTTTACCTTGCCTCGCTTACAATGAATGAGAACCGGATGGTTTTTCTCATCTGAGGAAGGTATTGATAAGAAACAAGCTATATTTAGAAAATATCAAAGTGTGGTTTGTTTTTAGGGCTTCTATGATTCATACGTACCCAGGAGGACTTTGAGTGCCTTGCGGATTTTATGATCTGGAATATTCACAAATGGCTCCTGAAAACATAAAGATGTCTTTCTCAGTTTATAAGATTATAAATTGAGCAGATTAGGATGAGATAAGGCAATCTACTAAGCAAGGTTCATACACAGGCAACGTCGAGAGAGACAACCATGTAAAGGCTCATAAAAAGAAGAAAAAAAAGAACTAAACGTTATGAAGCATGTCAAATGTGATACTATCTTAGGAATAGAATCCTACTGCACAATGGGGGTTCTATAGACAGCTAATGGTAGCTACTGCAGACCACATATCAGTCAATGCAAGCATATCTGCTTTTAGTCCCTCTTTTCAATTGTCAAGATGCCAATCTCTTTAGCAAAGTGAAATGTTTTGGCTTGTCATTAGTGAGACTGAAACAAACTGAGACTTCATACTTCTTCATAAATCAGTTTTCCAGCAACTCCTAACCTTATCTAGATTTAATATGGATCAACACATTTTCTACAATCATAAAAAATGGTGGAGGTGTATTACTACTTGTACACCCTCATGAAACTCCTTTGATGATGTATGATTTCAATAGATATCATATCTGTATAAAAAGTGCATAAGCAATTAACAGGAACCAAGAAAACAATATCAACAAAAACTTTCGTAGTGGCGTTGACAATACTTGCAACAAGCAGCTCAGCAACGATTGTGGAGCCCCTTATCTAATTTTATATATAGACACTATAAGGACCAAGTGGTAATAGTTGCTGAAGGGGCAGATAACAAAGAGTGGGACCAAACCAGTGGAGGTCGAGAGAAACGGAAAGAGCCAAAGAGGCAACGATAAAGAAAAAGTGTGCTTTTCTGATAACTCATAATAATTAAAAATATGGCTTGGAACAAAGTGTTCACGAGGATCAAAATCAATACAGAACACGCAGACAGTTTTGGTAATCTCAGGTAACAGTAATGAAGCAGGATTAAAGAAAAATTAGGCAAATAGATCAAGCAAATCGAAACCCCGAAAATGGAAAGAACTCCATCATATTCAGCAAATAGTGTTAAGCTCAGTTACTAGATAATCATACCAAAGTCTAGAGAACAAGGCAGAGGTTTACAAATTAGAACGGAGAAAGAGAGAGGAAGAGAAAGCAGAACGATGTGCACCTTATTGCCTTCAATGCCAAACTGAAAAAGCCTAATTCCATTGGATTTGAGGAACTGAATGTTGCTCTCCGGGTAAGGCTCCGGACACAAATATCTTCAAAAAACTCGAAATACCCAAACAAAAAGCCTAAAATCAGAAATTTCTGATATACACGAATGTCAGAGATAACCAAAATGTAGGAGAAGTTTTACATGATTGAGCCAAGGCCGAGAGTTTGGAGAAAGGAGAAGTTAGCTGAATCAGGGAATCCAGATCGGAAAATACCGTTATCCACCATAGAGAAGTTGAGCGGAGGAATCAAGTTAAGTTCTTCGCCGTCTGGAGCCTGAAACCCGTCTGTGTCAATCGCCGCAACCTCGATCGTACGGCAGACATATTCGCCGTCCTTCTCCGTGGTCATCTTCTCCATTAGTTTCATCTCTGAAAGGTATAATCTAATAGAGAATCAGACGCAAAAGAGAGTAATGAAGATGGTCGTTACGTAGCTGCGACGCTTAAGTTTATATAAACACACTTGTGACTGTTAATATGACCTTTTTCTTGTTTTTTTAAGAGAGAAAAAAAACATGAAAAAGATTCTTTATTTTGTTTATTTAACTAAATAGTTTTTTCTCAAAAAAAAATTAATTTTTAAAAATGGTATTTTAATTTTATTAAAGTAAATAAGTTTATGATATTTATATAGAGAAAATGGTCATTAAAATATTAAATTTTTGCGTTTGAACCATTTAAATAATGAATTTTTTAATGAATCATTTTAATAATGATCTATAGATAAATGTGCCAATTTAGTCATCCGATTAGTCAACATTAATACTAAAAATAACATCGTTAACTATACTACTTATTTTAACCAACTAAAATTAGAAATCAATAAATAAAAATAAGTAACATAGTTAACAATGTTACTTCCGGTATTAATATTGACTAATTATATACCTAAGATTATTATTTAAATAGCTCATTAAAAAATTCAATATTTAAATAGCTCAAACGTAAAAATTCAATATTTTAATAATTATTTTCCCTATTTATATATGTGTTGCATGTTTGAATTTACAGGTAAGTAGAGAAAATTAGCATAAATTATTAGGCTAACAGAAATTAGTATTTACGTTAACGATATATGTGTGTTATTTGAACGAGTCAAATATAGACAACATCAAGCAAGGAAACAACCGAAGTGATAGATTCCAAAGACAAGAAAAAAAAGGGAAAAAGAGAGGAAAGAGATATCCCAATGGACAAGAGTTTCATCTGCAAATTGAGAAGAACAATCACTGATTTCTGAGTCATGTGGCAGTCCATAACCATATATACACTTTTCTATAATGCATTCATTTTTATGGAATGTTAGGAGATTAGTTTTTTTAAACTTTTTTTTGTTAAACAAACTTATTTCCAATATGTACCTTAAGAATTCCATTTAGGGTTGGGCATTCGCATATTCGATTCGGTTTCGGTCGGTTATTTTCGATTTCGATTTTTTCTGTTGGTAAGATTAAACATCTATTCGGTTATTTTTATATTTCGGTCTGATTTCAGTTTGGTTATATCTTGGTTTCGGTCGGTTCGGTTATTAAATTTAAAAACCAAAAATAACCAAAATAACCGAAAATAACTGAAAATAATAATAAAAATAACCAAAATAACCGAAAAATAACCAAAATAACTAAAAATAACAGAAAATAACCGAAATATCCGAAATATTTTTGGATAACAAAAAATAACCGAAAATAATTCGGTTTTTTTAGATATTATTTCGGTTTTCGGTTCGGTTTTGGTTACTAACCAATAATCATGGTTTTCTAAAATAATATCCGTTCGATTATTTTTTTATAACCGAAGACCAACCAAAATCATTTTTTTATTCGATTTCGATTCAGTTTATTCGATTCGAATTATTTACCCATAACTAATTCCATTAATCTGCGTAATGGCGAATAATGTTTTTTGCTGTATAAGATGAATATATATATATATATATATATCACCAAAACATTTAAATATATGTATATCTAACTAATAACAACAAAATAATGCGTGCCAGAAAAAAAAAACGAAATAATTGGAAGTACAAAAACAGAAAAGAACCACATGACGACAACAAATAATTAAAATCCATGTCACATCTTTGTCTTCCACATAATAGTCGCAACAGAAAACTACACTTTTCTAATAAAAAAACTCACATAATAGCCAAGTTAAAGACAGAAAGTCTTTAATCTTTAGTGCTTAACTGAATTTTTAATTGGATAAAATACTCCATGGATACAAAATTCACCCAATAAATATTTTCCCTTAACAAATATAAAGGTACATCCCAAGGAATATACCTTCTGAGTCCAAATGAGTATCGGGTCACGAACTAAGTCCGACAAAGATACTTGGTACGTAATATATAATATACATATTTAAATATAATTAACAAAAATAATACATGGATTTTGAATTTATATAAAATTTGCATTTATATCATATGTCAAGTACAAATGCACTTTCTTCAAAAACGAGGTTATTTGGGAATTCTTAATATATTATTTGAATTTTTTTTTAACAAAATAATCTTAATCTAAAGTGTTAATAATAAAAATGTTATGCTGACGTGTTAACACCACATCGAGTTTCACATTAAATATATAAAAGAGTTTAAGTTACTAGAATAATTACAATACATGTCACTAATATTAATTTCATTAGATAATAAATATATTTGATTCAATTAACCAAAAAATAGTATTACATTTGCAAAGACACAATAATTTTTATTTGTTTAAACTTTTTATACGTTAATTTATAAATAATTTCAAATAAATATAAATAGATTTAAGTTAGTATCGTAATCCCTACTATATTATTTGAGAAATATTTTTAAAAAATAACATTATTCTGATGTGTTATTAAGAGAAATATACATGTTACTACTACAGTAAATTTTAAATAAATATATATATATATGAGATTAATTTATTAGAATAATTATAATATATGTCATTATATTAATTTAGTTAGAAAATTAATATATTTCATTAAACTAACCAAAAAATACTATTAAATTCATAAAAAAATAATTATTTTTTTTTTCTTAATTTATATATACAAAAATTAATGTTAAAATTGATTTCAAATAAAAATAAAAATTATATAAATATTTAATTTATATTTACTAATAAAATATAATTTGCGAATATTTTTCCCTATACATGGCGTGGGTATAAATCTAGTTTATTTTACCATAGCATCCATCCAAAATATTTTACTATTGAAATTAAGAATGGTTAAGTGGTAGTTAAGAAAATATCAGAAGGCTTTAACCTAAATGTTTAACATAATGTCTTAATATCCAACAAACTTGTCTACGTCAAAGTTAGTTGTTTTTTTGGTTTACAAGACATATATTGTTTTAAAAACGACATACGTAGAAAAATGTAGAAAAACTATTTTTGTGAGACAAACATAAAAACTAGAATTTATTTTTTTTTAAAAAGAGAGAATAATAGATAGGCAATAATACCTTAGCGCTGTTCGTTTGTCTGCCGTAGCGTCTGCGGCAGCGACCTGCGGTCAGACGCTGCGGTTAAACGCTGCAATATTGTTGTTCGTTTGATCGCCGCAGGTTGTCGCCGCACGTTATATCGCAATTGTTTGATCGCAAACGCTATAATTTCACAGCGATTAAAATTTTTTATTGTAGCTTTCTGTGGTCGACCGCAGCGTTTGACCGCATGAACCTATGGCGGTGAAATGAACAACGTTTGGCCGCATGACGCAGCCGCAGGTTCCTGCGGCTACGAAACGAACAACCTTCCTCTCAATGCAAACATGTTTCACGATGATATAATGGCCATCCCGAAGTTGCGTGTCAAAATGCAAAAGGATGATCGACAATTAACAATTCGACAAGACCGTGGACAACTTTGCATTCACTTTTTGAAATTGTTGTTTCGATAAGTCTCCGGTTTTGATTCAAAAGTCAAAACTCATTTGTTGAAATCCAAATTTTCTATGCGTGATCCATTTCCATTATGATAGTCGTGGCAAAATTGGAGGTAGAAAAATAACGGTTAAAAATTGAAAACAAATAGTCAAAAGTTCGAAACAAAAGCAGTGAGGTCCATCTTAGACCAGGAAAGTTGGTTCAATCGAACCGTCACATTAGAGGTAAGATTATCATTCAACTACATGCAGAATTTAATAAACCGTACATCAGGGTCGAATCACGAATTTGCTTTTGAATCATGGTTAATTGTCTGCACCAACTTTTTTTAAAAATTTGGTTAAATTACATTAGTGATTTTTGGGTTAACTATTCATTTAATTTTTAAGAAACCCAAATCGAATTGAGTACTGGTTGGTGGTTCAGTTGGTCATCCCATACGATTCTTAAAATCACTGCGTGGCTAGGGCTGTGCATTCGAATATTCGGTTTGGTTTCAGTCGGTTTTTTTGGTTTCGATTTTTTTGGTTGGTAAGATTAAAGATTCATTCGGTTATTTTTATATTTCGGTTCAGTTTTGGTTTGATTATACCTCGGTTTTTTCGGTTCGGTTATTAAATTTAAAAACCAAAATAACCGAAATAACCAAAAATAACCAAAAAGTAACCGAAATAACCGAAAATAACCAAAAATAACTAAAAAATAACCGAATATAACCGAAATATTTTCGATATCCAAAAATAACCAAAAATAATTCGATTTTTTTGATATTATTTCGGTTTTCGGTTCGGTTTCGGTTACTAACCAATAACCATAGTTTTTAAAAACAATATCTGTTCAGTTATTTCTTTATAACTGAATAACAACAAAAATCATTTTTTCGGTTCGATTTATTCGGTTCGGATTATTTCTCATGCCTATGCCTCGCGTGGCATAGTTCTTTTTGTTTAATTTTCTTCTTTCACATTGAAAACGCAAACACCAGAGCAGAGAAAAAGGGCAAAAACCAAAAAAAGAATAGAAAGATCCGAAATTTTCCTCTGACAAATCTCAGAGTCTGTGCAAAGGAGAAATAACGGAAGAAAATTCAGTTAATACTCCAATTATTTAAGCATTGTTAACGAGAAATATATATGTGAAAAAAACGAAACTTGAAAACGTAGTTTTTTCCTCTATACCTCTTTTCTTCCTCGTCATTTTTCTACCCATAAGAAATGGGGATAATAATCTGTTTCTTTGGATGATCGTAACACTTTCTCTGGGATTTTCCCCATTTTGTTGTTGTTGATCATCGTCTTCATTGTCAGAAATTGTGACCTTCTTTTCTCATGCGACCCATGTCAGACACTCAGCATGTTCAGAGCACTATGGGGTCGATTCGATCTTCAGATAAAATCGAAGGTAGGTTTCTGAATCTTGAGATACCCATATGATCGGGTTTGGTTTGCCGTCATGCGTTTGATTTGACGATCATATTCGGGTTTCTACTTTTGATCCCATTGTGATTTCACTTCTTATGGTGCTCTAAGCTGAGTTACGTCATCAACATTACGCGATGGGTATCTCGGAATTTTCAGGATTTCACTTCTTTAAGAGTGTTGTTTTACTTTTCTAATGTTTTTGTTGCTTTTAATGTCTCATGATCCAAGTTTGGAGATTATGAATAATCATGTGATGTTCATTATTGTTGGTACGATCTTTAAGATGCCTCTAGGAAGATGAAAGTACATGAAAACCGCGTGGTGCAATCAAAACCGTATCCAGATCGTCCCGGGGAAAGAGACTGTCAATTCTATTTGAGAACTGGTCTGTGTGGATATGGAAACAGTTGCCGTTACAATCATCCTGCACAGGTGAGAAAGAAAATGATCTATTTGCCCGAGTCTAAGTTGCATTTGTGTCTTGTTCTAGTATTTGCCTCATGGTTTATTGCTTTTTAACATCTTAATAGGGTATTATTTATTACAAAGAGGAGCTCCCGGAGAGGAGTGGACAACCGGACTGTGAGGTGCAATTCTTGGATCTCTCTCATTATCTCAATTCTTGATTAATTTGATTGGTTCTTGTGGTATGAGTGCATTATAGAAAGAAAACAAAATATATTTTGTTCATCTCGATGCATTTGACTTAAGCTTATCGTCCATCTAGCAATACCAAGAGACCTTATTCTAGTTTGGAACATTACTTAAGAAGTAACAAGAATCTACATTGAATTGCAGAACTTATTCCTCTTGTTTGGTTTATTATTTGCTCGATTTGAAAGATAGAAAAGTTCAGCCAGTAGATTTACCGAAATGTTTACTTTCCTGAAAGGTGTTTTCCAAACAACTTATATTTGCTATATGCAATTTCGTTGCAGTATTTTTTGAAGACAGGAGCTTGTAAGTACGGATCAACTTGTAAATATCATCACCCAAAGGACAGGAATGGTGCAGAACCTGTATTGTTCAATGTTCTTAGTTTACCTATGCGTCAGGTAATATCATCGCCGTTACTAAATTCTTTCTTGTCGAATGTGGAAGACTTACTTGAGCTTCGTCTTCAGGGTGAGAAGCCATGTCCATACTACCTGCGAACAGGAACATGCAAATTCGGAGTTGCTTGCAGATTTCACCATCCGCAGCCTGATAGTGGACATTGTACTGCATATGGAATGTCTACCTTTCCTCCTGCAGGTTTACATTATGGTGCTGGATTCACAATGATGTCTCTATATGGATCTTTGCCTCGTTCGCAAATTCCTCACTCTTATGTTCCCGTCATGGTTTCATCTTCTCAAGGCCTTTTACCTTCTCAAGGCTGGGCCACATGCATGGTAAGTCATAATAGAAACTGCCAAAAATGGATTGGTTCTTCTTTTTGCAACTTTGACCTTCCCCTTCAGAAATTCTAGGGAACCTGTGTTTTTTACTGTTATTTCACATGCCATGTGGTTTTGTTATGTTGCAGGCTGCAGCATCTAACCTCCTGTATAATGTGAAGAATCAACCATTTTACTCCAGTTATAATGCATCCCTGCCCGTGGCTGTGTCTTTGAATCGTGGTTTGCCTGAAAATTTTGAAGAACCAGAATGTCAGTTTTTTATGAACACGGGGACGTGTAAATATGGAGACAATTGCAAATACAATCACCCCGGAGTAAGAATTTCACCATCACCACAAAATCTCACAAACCCTTTTGTTCTTCCAGCGAGACCTGTAAGTCTCCTTGCTCTCTTGGTTTTCTTGCTCAAATTCTAGTTTTGCTAAACTGAAAGAATAGGCTTTGGTTAGAAAAAGATGTGGTCTCGAATTTGTTTCTAAAGGTTATATATATGATTTTGGCTCTCCAGGGACAACCAGTTTGTGATGACTTCAGGTCTTACGGATTCTGCAAATTCGGACCAAACTGTAAATTCGACCACTCGATGCTGCCATACCCAGGCTTAACCGTGCCTTTGTCTCTACCTACTCGTTATGCACCACCTGTTTCATCAACCCTTCGGAGGGTCTCACCATCACGAAGCCTCCCTGGTTCAAAGTCCCTTTCTAATGGTAAGCCTGATGTGAAGAAAGAAAGCTCAGAGACTGAGAACCAGGCATTGATTCAGAACAAATGAGTAACTCAGAAGTGAAGGATTTGTCTGAATGTTCGTCATTACCATGATCATGATCACGGCTCAATGATCCCTGTCCTCGTTTTTTTGTTGTTGTTAATTTCTGTGGAAGGAGGAGATTAAAGTGTTTCTTTTTATTTTGGTTTTGCTTTTGGAGACTGCCATTTCTGAACAATATTGCATGAATTTTACAGAGTTTTTGGCCGTTCATAAATTTTACGGTCACAGAAAGCTAGAATTGCTACTATCAGTAGAAAAAAGACAATTTTTGAAACACAACCACCTTTGACCAACTTTAAAAAATATCTTGTTAATAACAAGCTCACGTGTCAACATCGCAACGAGTTTCAGCTTAAATATATAAAAAGATTATAATACATATCACTAATATTAATTTAGTTAGAAAATACATGTCATTAATATTAATTTGTTAGAGAATATATGTCACTGATATTAGAATAAATACATAACACTGATATTACACTGATATTAATTTGGTTAGAGAATATAATTTATTCAACTAACCAAAAAATACTATTACATTTGCAAAAATAATAATTTTTATTTCTTTCAATTTTTTATATGTTAATTTATAAATAATTTTAAATAAATATAAATAGATTTAAGTTACTATCATAATCCCTAATATATTATTTGAGAAACATTTTAAGAAAATAACCTTAATCGAACGTGTTATTAACAGAAATATCATGCTGACTTGTAAATACTACAGTAAATTTCAAATAAATATATAAATGAGTTTAGTTTATTAGAATAATTACAATTATTTCATTGTTATTAATTTGGTTAAAAAATTAATATATTTTATTAAACTAACAAAAAAACTATTAAATTCGTAAAAATAATTATTTTTCTTTCTTAATTTATATATACAAAAATTAATATTAAGAATAATTTTAAATAAAAATTAAAATTATATAAATATTTAATTTATATTTACTAATAAAATATAATTTATTAATATTTTTACCCACGTGGATATAAATCTAGTCTTTGTTAAAAACACAACCACCCGAGAAGCGACGTCGGTTTGTCACAGGCCTATCGGTTTGTCACAGGCCTGATTCGCGGTTCTTACGGCGACTAACCAAAAAAAATCTAAATCTATTTCTTACGTTTAGCCTTCATGTTAAATCCAATTTTTGATTTGATTGATTAATTACGATGTTTTCGAAAATAGTAAGCTTTTCTACCTGTGGTTCAGAACCGTTTGCTTAAATTAATTTTTTGGTATATTACTGGTACAAAATCTTACAACTAACTCTATTTACAAAAAAGAAATGATGCAGAATTGGAGTTTCACTACTCTCATAGGAGCATTTCTGAATCTCTCCATAGCTTATTTGCTTCTATGTACATCTCTTTTTATACATCTCTTGTTAAGATTTCTAGGGTTTCTAGGTTTTTCTCTTCCAAGATTTCACAACGGACGTTTCGTTGATGCAAACATGAGGAAATGCCTCCAAGGGGATCTGGTGGATTATGCATCAGAGAGAATCTCAGCAGTAGATCGATCTATAAAAAGCAAAATTCCTTTTGGTTCGATTAAAAGCGATGATGATTCAAACCGGTTTGTTGAATTGAAGCTGGTGAGAAAAAACAGTGGTGATGTAAGTAATGCTAGAGTTAAAGATGAAACAGAGGATGATGTACAAAGAGAAGAACAAAATGTGTTCAACAGAAAGGAACTCGGTGGGTTTAACCTGATGTCCGTTCAGGGCATGAAGGGTAAGCGATTTGTTACACGAAGATCAAGAAATGGTCTTAAACACCATAGGAGAGGCCGTGTTGATTGTACAAGTCTTAGATCCATTTCTTCATCAGAAGCCTTTGATGAGACTGTAAAATCCCATTTGATGCAGCCTCAGGATGTCTTTAACAGAGCTGTAAAATCCCATTTGATGCAGCCTCAGGATGTCTTTAACAGAGCTGTACAATCCCATTTGATGCAGCCTCATGATGTCTTTACCAGAGCTAATGATGAGAGATTTTGTAATGATGACCTCAAAGGTTTTGTTTCTTATCTTAAGCTGATTTATATCGTCTTTTTCTGATTGTGATTTGTATTGATTTAATCAATGTTAGAAGCTGTTCTTCTTGAACTTTGTTGATCTAGCCATCTTCTTCTTTTTTTAGCATTCAAGATTATATTTTTTTTCGAATATTGCAGATTGTGTAAAGGCCGGAGAGAGGATTAATCTATCTCATTGGCCGGTATTTGAAAAAACTGTATCATTTAATGAACAGGTAAACTCCAATTCACCAGCAGAACAATCATTTGTGAGAAATGCAGAGGAAAATTCTGTTCGGGATTTAGAAGAAACATTGAAAGAAGAACGAGCTGCTCGAGCAGCGGTTTGTGTTGAGCTCGAGAAAGAGAGAAGCGCAGCAGCATCAGCAGCGGATGAAGCCATGGCGATGATACATAGGCTGCAAGATGAGAAGGCAACGATAGAAATGGAAGCAATGCAGTTCCAGAGAATGGTTGAAGAGAAATCGACATTCGATGCTGAAGAGATGGTCATACTCAAAGATATTTTGATAAGGCGTGAGAGGGAAAAACATTTCTTGGAGAAAGAAGTTGAAGCTTATAGACAGCTACTCGTCGAGACAGACCAATTGGAATGTTCAGAGAAGAATCTTCCAGAGAATGCCCAAAAGTCTGTGAAACTGGAAGACAAACCAAATCAAGAATCTCAAGAGAGGAGAGCATTGCTTGTTCATGAACTTGATGGAACGGTTCTTGATTTTCCCTGTGTAGAAGATAAAAACAGAGATCAGTATAAATCGGATTCAGAAGTTGCGTATTCATGCATGCGTGATGTTTATATAGTGAAGGACGAAACAGAGAACATATGTAAGGAGAAAGAATCCTCTGTTAGCAAACCTGAAGAATCATTGCAGGAAAGTAATATCATTCTCTCAGGGATTGCTCGAAAGCTTCCTCCGTTATGTCGTCCACGCAGAAAATCGCTAAGCTCTTCTGGTTCAAGAAGAAAATCGATGTCTGCAGTTGATTATGAGAGACTAAAGATTGAGAATGAAGTGGAATTGTTGAGAGAAAGATTAAAAACTGTCCAAGAGGAAAGAGAAGAACTTACAAGACGAGCATCTTTGCCTCCTTTATCATCAAAGGTTTATAAGAATTTTTTTCAAAACTCTCTGGTGAAACAATATTTTGTTCTTATATATGTAATAGAGCTACCTTGTCTTCTAGGTTAGGGTTACGTCAGAGAAGCGAGGTTGGAGAAGATCTTCCATGGACATTAACTCCTCCTGAAGCTTTTTAGAGACATGTCGTGTGTATGTATAGGATACATGAATCTGTATGTTTAGTTATTTTGAGGCATCTCCAGTGTTATGGAGCTCAAAAGATTAGATGATGTTCGGGTAAAGAAAGCTTAGGTCGCAAGTTATCTTTTGTTAATCTTTTTAACCTTTTAGCGATTTTGTTAATCTATTTCGTGAATATCTAGTTAGTGAAATTAAATATCTATTAGATTGTTGAGATAGTGAATCTTCCAGGATTCATGTATATGATACTTTCCCATACATTATCATCCCTAATATATTATTTGAAAAACATTTTATCAAAAAAACTTTATCTTTACGTATAATTTACAATAGAGTTTTTTAAAATCAAATATTATATAAAACATAATTCATAAAATATTTACAAAAATAACATTATACCAATATTTATTACTATATTATATGTAAATACATAATATTTCAACATAAAAAATAAACATAATATAAAATAAAATATTAATTTTTTAAAAAAATTAGTCAAACAAAAGATAAAACCAAATTTTAGAATAATTCAATATTTATCACATCTACAATTTTTATCTATTTAATAATATTATCTTTTCAAGATATTGATAATTTAATTTATTTGTATAATCTGATTTTTATTGTATATTTTATTTGTATAATCAATATTGATTTTTTTTAAAATATTTTAAATAACAAATTAATTATATATATATATATATCTAATTTATATTTACTAAATAAATAATTAATTATACTATGTGAATATTTTTCCCCATACAAAGTATTGGTCTAAATCTAGTTTTCTAATAATTAAGAAGGTCAAAATATTTATATATATGATACTATGAATAATAATATTATTAGCTAAGATTTATTTATATATATAGTGATAAACTAACCAAGATAATATCATCATCATATTTTTATTATTATTTAATTGATTCTATTTCGTAATTTGGATTTCTACATAAAAAGATAGAACTCAAAAAGTAATAGAAATGTATTAATAAAATACTTTTTGAATTATATTGTTGAGTTTGTTAAACTAGTAAATGAAATAACCAAATGTGCCAAGTCAAACTTTCATGTTTATCTTATTAACTTTCTATAATGAAAGACAATTACACTGTTTCCACTATCTCATTTTCTTCTTTCTTATTTCCTTTTTCCTAAAAAGATAATTTTGTTTTTACTATCTATTTAGTAAACATCTTTTTGTAAATTAAATCTAAATAATTATTTACTAAAATCTAAAATTTCTTTTCACCAACAAATATATCAAAATTTGTGCACATTTTATATACATTGTTCAAATTAAATGCAACGGTTACAAAATTACTATTACAACAAAATATTTAAATTAAAAAATTGTGCATTTTCCTTATTTGTTTCTTAACTTATTTGGTAAAACTGCTTATCAAATTTATACTTTAAATTTTCTGCACCACTCAAAATAACAAACTGAAAATATTATAAAAAATGTAAATTCCTATTATCATCATTTATATATAAAAATAGAAAATTTGGTTTGAATAAACTCATTAAACTATATTTATCACATTTGAATATTAAAATATATAATTTTATTTCAAAATTGTGTGGCCAATCTTGAAGATCTAAATTTGAATTAAAATAGAAAATTGTTTCCTTCCTTTAATTCAATATATTTGCATTATTTCTCATAGCTCAATCATTTCTCATCCTTTGGTAAATATATAAATTTGACCTATTTTATAGCCTCCACATCTGTTATTTTCTTCATCTGGGTTCTTTATTTGTACATTCCTACATACGCATCAACGTACGCGTCCCTCCATTATATTCTCTATTCACTGCTTCACCATTAAAGGGAAACCAAAGCTTTGCTTTTATGAATATTCAAAGGCTAAATAATAACCAAAGGTGAGATTTTTTTTTTAATATTCTGTAATATTTAATATATTTTTTTCGTCTGGCTTTTGCTGGTTGTTGTTGTTGCTGCCTCGCGGGAAACCCCACGAAATGGGTTCTTTTTTTATACTTTCATTTTCGCTGTTGCATCCATCGAAATCTATTTCGCTGTTTGGTCATATTCACGCTTAACAGGAGAGATAACTAATGGTTTCTTTGGGGGAAGTTGTTGTTGGGCATTAAATTCTTATTAGATGCATGTAAAGTATTTGTTAATATGCCTGTTCGAGGGTTTTCTCGGTTTGTGTTTCTAAAAATCTCAGGAAAATTTAGTTTCCGGCGCAAAAAAAAATCCCCTTTTTTGACAAAGAAAGAGATTAGGTGGTTAGATGTGTCTTTGTTATGAATCCTTAAAAGTGTGATAGCTTTTCTAGCACAAGTCGCTTTACATTTAATGGTGACCTGTCTATTCAGTTTTTGTTTTGTATAGAAGAAACAAAAGAGGAGAAGAATTCATGGAAGGGGCTTTACAGCTTTTTCCTTAAAGCCTTTATTGTTTCTTTTATTGGACTTTGCAATCTCGCTCTGCATTTTTACTGGTTGTCATCATGTATTTATTCTATCAAATTTTTCTTCATTTCCATCTTAGTGGATAATACTTTCAAATTGAACTCCTCTGTATCTTTGAGTTTCTGTTTTATAGAAAACGGTTTAACATACGTAGATGTACAGAGCCTTCAAGTCTCTGACTTTATTCATTAATAATGAAGAAAGTAAATGCCGAAGAAGGTTTAGTGGTTCTTAAAGATGGTAATTGACCTTGAAGTTCTTACCTTTTGTTCTTCTTCTTTTTTATGTCTTTTGATTAGTAAGGAATGGCATCAAGTTCTTGTCTTAAGCAAGGGTCAGTGCCAATGAACAATATCTGCATTACCCCTGAAGCAACGTATGAGGCTGTGGTTGCAGACCCTAAGCTTTTCATGTCTTCCTTGGAAAGTCTACACTCTGTCTTGGGTACTAAGTTTATGTAAGTTTCGTCTCTTGGGTAACTTATAAGAGTAGTCATTCGTGCAATGTTCAATTCTTCAGATTGCATTTGTGATCGTAGGGTTCCGATTATAGGAGGAAGAGATTTGGACTTGCATAAGCTTTTTATTGAGGTGACTTCTCGTGGTGGAATCAGTAAGGTATGAATTTTAATAATAGTTTAATTCCTGGCTATATACTATTTTATGATCTGTTTTGGATGTCTCATTTCTTTACTTTATGTTTTATCTACATTGACCTTTGTCCTTAAATCATTTCCATTCTCTGAGTTGCAGATACTTCATGAAAGGAGATGGAAAGAAGTCACTGCTACATTTGTCTTTCCTCCAACAGCAACAAACGCATCATATGTTCTGCGCAAATACTACTTCTCGCTTCTTAACAATTATGAGCAAATCTATTTCTTCAAATCTCATGAACAGATTCCTCCAGGTTTACCCATTAAATTTACCTAAATGTATCTGCTTTTGCTATTTTACCAAAATCAAAATTTCTTCAGTTGATTCTCAGTTTTGTAACAACAATTCTTCTCTAGACTCTCTGCAGAGCCCATCTGCTAGACTGGGACTTATGCAGGGAACCATTAGACCTCCACAAGAACTTCAAGCTTTAACCTTTACACCACAACCAAAGATATATTCTGAAGAACCCCCTGGAGGTTTCAACTTTTTCTCTTTTCGTTTCTATAAATTGTCTAACCGGGAAACTGTTACAAAAAAATCTGACCAAAAACTGTTTACTTTGGTTGTTATTGTTTCAGGATCAGTAAGTGGTTCAAATGTGATTGGAGTGATAGATGGAAAATTTGAAAACGGTTATCTTGTAACTGTAACAATTGGAACAGAGCAGCTTAAAGGAGTTCTGTATCAGCTTCGTTCCACAGAACACAGTTGCTCATCAATCTCCACAACAGAGTCATGGTGTTTCCCCCAACATTTGGAACTATAATACCAAACCTCAGGGGATTACTGGAGGAGTAACAAAACGCCGTAGGAGAAGAAAGAAATCGGAGATCAAAAGACGTGATCCTGCTCATCCTAAACCCAACAGAAGCGGCTATAACTTCTTTTTCGCGGAGCAGCACGCAAGGCTTAAACCGCTGCATCCTGGCAAGGACAGAGAAATCAGCAGGATGATTGGTGAACTTTGGAATAAGCTCAATGAACAAGAAAAATCGGTATGTACCTGATTGGCACCGCATGTAACATAAAATGCTTAGATTTCTCTGGTTTTTTAATCATGGTCTATCTGATTTACTCTCAATTCTAGGTTTACCAAGGAAAGGCAATGGAGGACAAAGAGAGATATCGGACTGAAATGGAAGATTACAGAGAGAAGCTTAGGACAGGACAGCTCATAAGTAACGCTGTTCCACTGCAACAAAGACTTCCAGAGCAGAACATAGACATAGCTGAAGCTGATCTTCCAATAGAAGAAGTAGAAGAAGACGACGAAGAAGGCGATTCAAGCGGTATCTCAGGTGAAAGCGAGCCACGTGATGATCAGAGCGGTGAATCTGATCCTATGTTGGTAGAGCCAACGCTGAATCCTCCAGGTCTTGACCTTAACCCTAATCCAACTGATATAATGGTGGCTCCTAAGGAGAAAATTGGCGATGTTGTGATGGAAACATCTCAAGTGAAGAAAGCCGAAGAGCCGAGCGTAGGGGT
Source organism: Pugionium cornutum (assembly GCA_018901935.1). Taxonomy (NCBI): domain Eukaryota; kingdom Viridiplantae; phylum Streptophyta; class Magnoliopsida; order Brassicales; family Brassicaceae; genus Pugionium; species Pugionium cornutum. Next base: position 1,337,034 of record CM032155.1, on the reverse strand, counting down.
GGCCTCTGAACAGAACTGAAGCTGCCATTTTTCGCATTTTACAACCACAGCTAAGGTTAGAGAAAGGACAGGATTTCAGACAAGGTTACATATGGCGCAAGTCAAATCAAAGGTCAGGAGCTCCCTGGAGGATAGGATTTTGGACAGTATTGTGATTTTTGTTTTAGATTTCTTCTACAACAAGGCAGGTTTAGGTGAGAAAAGTTTTAACATTTTGTCAATCTTTTGGAATGCTAAGTCTTGTCTTCCATGGAGTTGACTATCTGGTGAGAGTGAAAGAGAGCGAAGATGTCTATGAGAATGTTTTTTTGCATATTTTAAGGATTTTGATTTTGATGATTTTTATTGGATTAGTATCTAAACGGTCAACCATTTAATAGTGTAAATCATTTATTCTAATAACATATCCCTAATATATTATTTGAATAACTTTTTAACAAACTAATTTTACCTAACGTGTTAATAATAAAAATATCATGCTGGCGTGTCAACACCACAGCAAGTTTCAGATTAAATATATAAAATAGTTTAACTTATTTGAATAATTATAATACATTCCACTGATATTAATTTAGTTATATAATAAATATAATTTATTCAACTAACAAAAAAATATTATTACATTTGCAAAAACAATAATTTTTATTTCTTTAAATTTTTTATACGTTAATTTATAAATAATTTTAAATAAATATAAATATATTTAAATTACTACCGTAATCCCTAATATATTATTTGAAAAATATTTTAATAAAATAACCTTATTATTATGTGTTATTAACAAAATAATTACAATAAATTTTAAATAAATATATAAATGAGTTTAACTTATTAGAATAATTACAAATATATCGTTGTTATTAATTTGGTTAGAAAATTAATATATTCTATTAATCTAACAAAAAATACTATTAAATTCGTAAAAATAATTATTTTTCTTTTTTTTAATTTGTATATACAAAAACTAATATTAAAATTAATTTTAAATAAAAGTTTAAATTATATAAATATTTAATTTATATTTACTAATAAAATATAATTTATGAATATTTTTCCCCATGCATGGCGTGGATATGAATCTAGTATACAGTTAAAACATGTTGAATTGTTTTCTTCACTTAAAATCGAGCAGAAATAATATATAGACCATATGTTATTTTAAACATTTACTTTTCATATATTTGCTCTATTTTATATTAAGTGTCGTTTAGACTTTAAATTTTGTTTCAATGTTGTTTTGTATTATCAATGCAATTATTTTTATTATACTTATCCTTTAGATTATTAATAAGCAAAGTTTTTTTTATCATTTTATTTTTTTATAAAAAGAAATTGACGTATAAACTTTAAATAAAAGAAAATAGAACATATACGGAAAGTTTACTAAGAATTAATTTGTAAATATTCCTAAAGGCATAAACGAACGAGTGATGTCAAAAGATGAAAGAATTAGAAAGATTAAGTTAAGACGCGAGCAATCGCAAACCGCAATCGCAATCGCAATCGCAGGAAGAGCGAATCAGATCAGTGAGTTGTTACAGTTTAAAAGCCTATGTTACCCTTTGGTTTTTTGGTCTGCTCCTCTTCCGGAGCGTTTCTTTCTTCACATTCTTTCGTCGACTCTCTGTCTCCTTTTGACGGCGGCAGCAACAACGAAGCAGTGATATCATCTCTCGCTCTCTCTCTCTCTCTCTCCCTGTAACCATTTGATTAGGCTAGATCCCAATTTTTCCACTGTCGATTCTTGTTCAATCCTTCTCATGTGTTTTCTCTCCTGAGCAACCTTTTAGGTTCTTCTCCTTCTGGGTTTTGTGGGTAAAATCTCTGGATTTTGTTTTTTATTTGATATGATTGTTTCGAACATCTTGGTTTCTTAGTTGTTTCGTTGCCTGAAAGGTTCTAATTCCTTGAATTCTGGATCTTTGTTTGCTAGTCATAAATAGTCGGATAAGTTCTCTAAAGGTAGTCCCTTGAATCCTAGAAATTTTAATGGGTAATTTCATGTTCGTAAAAAATCTTAACTTTTATGAGTAGGTGGTTGTCTTAGAATCATGGAATTGAAATGGGTAGGTTCGATTCCGAAATATAGATTGTAAATCTGATACTGCCCAATTCCAGTTATTCTTTTTTTCTGCTTTGATGAATGTGAATTAGGTTCTTGTTGTCTTTATCTGCGTATTGTTGATATTTCCGAGGTTTATCTATTGGTATGTACTCCATTGCTTCATTTGTGTTTTGCTTAGTTGTATTTGACTATGTAGATGAAGTAACCAAACAACTTTAATAACTCACTCTCCTTTTCTTGAAATTGAATTTCATTGTATTCTGATAGTAACGATGGGGAAGAAAGCGAAGAAAAAGGCCCGAGCTCTAACAAAGGAGAATCAAACCATGACGCCCTCCAAGAAGGTCTCTGAACAGCCTGGTCAAGATGAAGAAGTAGTTGAGATGGCTGTGAAAGCACTTAAGGAGAAACAGGCTTGTGTGCATTTTAATAAGGGTCTTAATTTGGATAAACTGTTGGATAAGATCAAGTCTTCCCGGCAGATTAAGTGTGAAGATTGCAAGGAAGGTGTGCACGATAAGAGAGGAACTAAAGCAAAGGGTAATAAGGGCAAAAAGGGGTTTTCTTCTTCTGACCCAAAGTCTGACAAAAAAGCTATTTGGGTTTGTTTGGAATGTGGCTGTTTTGTTTGTGGAGGTGTAGGGTTGCCAACTGGAGCTCAGAGTCATGTTCTGAGGCATATCAGATTGACGCGTCACCGATTAGTGATTCAATGGGAAAATCCTCTGTTAAGATGGTGTTTCCCATGCCATTCGCTTCTCCCTCTTGAAAAAGAAGAGAACTGTGAGAAGAAAGATGTGTTGTCGGAGGTTGTAAAGTTGATTAAAGGACGATCTTTGAACAAATTAGCCTCATCTGATACCGAAGAGCAGAGCTCTGGAAATGGCAGTATCACTAGTAGTATCAAATTAGAAGGTGCTGTGACCAGTGGTATAGAAGCAAGAGATGGTTATGTTGTGAGAGGTTTAGTCAACCTTGGGAACACATGTTTCTTTAATTCAATAATGCAGAATCTTCTTTCTTTGGAGCAGTTACGCAATCACTTTTTAAAGGAAGATGTGTCTGGTGTCGGTGGGCATCTTGCTTCTTCCCTGAAAAAATTATTTGCGGAAACGAAACCAGAGGCAGGCTTGAAGAGTGTGATAAATCCTAGAGTCTTTTTTGGGTCTTTTTGTATTAAGGCACCCCAGTTTAGGGGATATGACCAGCATGACAGCCACGAGTTGCTACGCTGTTTGCTAGATGCGTTGAGCACCGAAGAATCAGCCTTGAGAAAGAAGCATGGTGTATCTAATAATGATGAAACATCTACTCTCATAGAGTCTGTATTTGGAGGCAAAACTTCGAGCATTGTTTCTTGTATGGAGTGCGGGCATTCCTCAAAAGTCTATGAGCCATTTTTGGATCTCTCTTTACCCGTACCGTTCAAGAAAACCTCTCCTAAAAAACAGCAAACTGTTTCTCGAGCAAAGAAAGCTAAGCTTCCACCAAAAAGAGTCTCTAAAAATGTGTCAAAGGTAAGTAAAGTATCAAAAGTCCTCCCAACTAAGGCTCTGTCAGAACTGAATTCTCCGGGAAAAGCTTTGGTTGTGACAGCTGATTCAGATACATCCTGTTCCGTTGTTACACCTATTGATAATGGTCTGTCTTTAGAGGCTCCCTCCGTTATAACCCTTGACAATAAGCTGGCCTCAGAAAGTGTAACACAAAGTGATTCTACTTTTGATAGCTTCTGGTTGGATATTATTGGACCACAAACCTCTTCAAATGAGACGAACTTGGATATGCAAGATAATAATAAAGTCCCAGCAACTGAAGCTAATCAAACTGTTCCCGGTCCAACTATCCCTGCCAACACCTCAGTTTTATCGAGTGATCAGACTGAGGAAAGTAACACAGACAGGCTGGTGCAAGAGAAGGAAGAACTTGCAAAGGGAGAAACCATCTTGGATGAAAAAGATGTACAAGCTACACAGTCTGATGAATGCTCAGCTACAAGTGGTATATCTGCTGAAATCAATCAAGCTAGTTGCATCAGTGGTGATCCTGGTTTAGGGGAAAGTTATTCCTCGGTGAATCCTTGGGATGAGGAAGAGCTTCCTTTGGTGGTTGGAGATTCACAAGTTCTGTACATGCCATACAAAGAACAAATACCCAGTGATGATAAAACAGCTTTGGAAGGTGGGGTTGAGGCTTCATCTTCACTTGTTACTGCTGATCATGAACCACACAACAATGATTTTGTTGATTTTGGCGGTTTATTTGATGAGCCCGAGACTACAGAGGGACCTGTTTTCGGACCGCCTTCTAAGGCTGAAGCTTGCGGAGTTGGCTTTGTGGCATTCAGCAGCGAGTCTGATCCTGAAGAAATTGATGATTCAGATTCACCGGTGTCTGTAGAGAGGTGTTTGGCTCATTTCACAAAGCCCGAGATTTTGTCGCATGACAATGCTTGGCATTGCGAGAACTGTTCAAAGAACCTGAAACTCCAACGGTTGAGAGAAAAGCGAAAATCCAAAAACGATGGATTAAGATCAAGCAACACCTGCAACGGATGGGTGAATGAAAATGAAAATGGAGTTTTGGGTATGAAACAAGATCCAAGTAATACTTGTAGCGACAAGGATCATAACTGGAACGGAAGAGAAGCTACGAGTTCTCACTCAGCTAATGACAGTGAATCCGAAGGAACTCAAGATGAAGAGGAGGATTTTGAGAAAGTTACAATAGTAAAGAGAGATGCAACAAAAAAAGTACTTATAAACAAAGCCCCATCTGTCTTAACCATTCATCTAAAACGATTCAGCCAAGATCTGCGTGGTAGGCTAAGTAAGTTAAATGGTCATGTTGCTTTCAAAGAGGTGATCGATCTCCGACAATATATGGACTCAAGGTAAAACATCTCTTCTCTTCTACATCACCCCACACTTTTAACCTGTCTTTGAACTTTAATCTCCATCGTAAGAAACCGTTTCTTGGTTCTTTCAGGTGTAACGGAGAAGACCCACCCGTTTACAGACTGGCTGGATTAGTGGAGCATTCAGGAACAATGAGAGGAGGTCACTATGTGGCGTATGTTAGAGGAGGTCAGAAAGCTAAAGAGTCTGATTCCTCCACTGTGTGGTATAACGTAAGCGATGCACATGTTCGTCAGGTTTCATTTGAAAAGGTTTTGCTCTCTGAAGCGTATATCTTGTTCTATGAAAGGATCCTCTCACAACACTAAAAACTTATTTTGTTTCCATTATACTGAAAAAAAACACAGAAAAACAATTTTGATCTGCTTCTCTACAGTTTTTGCTGGGAAAGCTTTTGACGATCCCATTAGATCAGATACCATTAATTTTATTATTGTTACATTGTGTTGATATTCTTAAAATTACAATAATATCAGTATAATGGAAAGAATATAATAACTGGTAAAAGCAGTTAAAGTAAGAACAATACGCCACATTATAACTATATATGAACTAGCGTTTGTTAAAGTTAAGTTTGTTCTGTCTAAATAATCATAACTAGATTTATACGTGAGATAAAAAATATTCGTAAATTATATTTTATTAGTAAATATAAATTAAATATTTATAAAATTTTAAATTTTATTTAAAATTCTGTTAACATTAATTTTTGTATATACAAATTAAGAAAAAAATAATTATTATTTTTTACAAATTTAATAGTATTTTTTTAGTTTAATATAATATATTAATTTTTTAATCAAATTAATAACAATGATATAATTATAATTATTCTAATAAATTAAGTTTATTTATATATTTATTTGAAATTTAATATAGTGATGATACGTCAGTATAGTACTTCTGTTAGTAACACGTCAGATTAAGATTATTTTCTTAAAATGTTTCTCAAATAATATATTAAAAATTAATGTAGTAACTTAAATTTATTTATATTTATTTGAAATTATTTATAAATTAACGTTAAAATTTTTAAATAAATAAAAATTATTGTTTTTGCAAATGTAATAGTATTTTTTATTTAGTTGAATAAATTATATTTATTTTTTAATCAAATTAATATCAATGATATATATTGTAATTATTCTAGTAAGATAAACCATTTTATATATTTAATCTGAAACTTGTTGTGGTGTTGACACATCAACATAATATTTTTGTTATTAACATGTTAAAGTAAAATTACTTTATTAAAAAATTTCTAAAATAATATATTAGGGATTATAACAATCAATTTACAAATTGGTAAATGCTCAAAATCTGGCCAGTGTCCACGTGAGCTGTGAGCTATATTAATACAAGTATCGATCGAGTAGTTCTTTGGGATTTGTTTAATTGCAAAATTAAGAAAACATATACAGTAGAATGATCATTTATTGGGATAATCAAGTCACCAATTGCCTTAAAACCAATTATTTTGGCGGTTTCTTAACGAATTATTCGAGAAAATATCCCCTCTCTTTTTTTTTTGGCTTCTTCTGGATCCAATTTATAAATAAAAACAAAACAGTACTACTTTTAGGAATAAAAAATTACATTTCACCAAACTAATTAGTTGAAATTGTTCTGTTTCAATTCTGGTGATTTTTTTAATAATGATAGTTTCTAATTAGTACTTACTGCTATAATTTATGGTAATTTAGATTGTTAAATTTTGCTGTTTTTGTTTCACATCAGACTCATGTTTGGAGGAGCTTTTAACGGTTATCATATTCATCTAATAAGCTCTTCCCAAATTTCATGTAAGCTTCCCGACCGGACTTTGAACCTTTCCATTAGAGACAGCCAAAGGAATCGTGTTCATCTTCGGTTCCTCTGCCTGTTATATTCCTTTCTTCCAACTTTTAATCTACTTCACATTAAACTCTCTTTGCTTAGATCTCTTCTTTCAACAAAACTATCTTCTCTCGGGTGGGTTTTTCCGATCTGGGTCGGATCTGATTCCTCACAAGCAACGAATCTCGAGGCGTCTTTTGTTTTGGCTTTCGGGGAAAGGCGAGTATAATTTCGAAGTTGAGGAAAAGAAAAAATTTCCTTACTTCTGTGTTGCTGATTAGCTTCAATCGTCGTCTGCTTCTTTATCTGACTATCGAAAAAACTTTCTTGTTCGACGAAAAAATTCTGGCTTTTAACAACTTCCTAGGCTTTGTTTGAGATTTCAAATTTCGATCTGTTTTCGAGTGTCGAATCATTGAATTTCAGTTCCTAATGTCTTAATAAAAGCTGTCGATTTTAGGCATTTGGGGATTTTGCTCGGGTTTTGGCTTTTATCTCCCTTTTTTTTCCATATTTGTTTGCTCTAATATGAATGGAGAGGAGAAATTAGGTTTATAAAATACTTTATGTTTCTCAGTTTAAATGGTTTAAAGGGTTTTAGGTTTAAGATGATGGAACTTGAGTTGGGTTTCTCCTAGTGAAAGGTTGAGTCTTTTTTATAGCTCGTGTTTGTTATATACACTCCTGAGATATGGCAAGCACCATTGATGCTTCCAAGTATGGTCATAGTCCTGTTCATCAAGCTGTTGTCACAAGAGATTATGTCGGTCTCAGGAAACTATTATCTGCTCTTCCACGAATGCGTGATCTGTCTGAGGTTAAAAACGAAGCAGCTTCTGTAGCTGAAGAGACAAAAGCTGATTCAATTGCGGCTATTATAGACAGGCGTGATGTCATTAACCGCGATACGGCTCTTCATTTAGCTGTAAAGCTCGGTGATGAGACCTCCGCGGAGATGCTAATGGCTGCTGGAGCTGATTGGAGCTTGCAGAACGAGCATGGATGGAGCGCTCTACAAGAAGCTATTTGTGGTAGAGAAGAGAGAATCGCTATGATTATCGTTAGGCATTATCAGCCTCTGGCTTGGGCTAAATGGTGCAGGAGGTTGCCTCGTCTTGTGGCTACTATGCATAGGATGAGAGATTTCTACATGGAGATCACTTTCCATTTCGAGAGCTCGGTTATTCCATTTATTTCTAGAGTGGCGCCTTCGGATACTTATAAGATTTGGAAGAGGGGTGCAAATCTTAGAGCAGATATGACATTGGCTGGGTTTGACGGTTTCAAGATTCAAAGATCGGATCAGACTATACTTTTTCTTGGAGATGGGTCAGAGGACGGTAAAGTTCCTTCCGGTTCTCTTCTTATGATATCACATAAGGAGAAGGAGATTATGAATGCGTTGGACGGTGCTGGTGGTCCGGCTTCAGAAGAAGAAGTTTGTCAAGAAGTGGCTGCAATGTCCAAAACGAGCATTTTCAGACCCGGGATCGATGTTACTCAAGCGGTTCTCTTCCCTCAATTAACATGGAGGCGTCAAGAGAAGACGGAAATGGTTGGGAAATGGAAAGCAAAAGTGTATGATATGCACAATGTAGTTGTTAGTATAAAATCAAGGAGAGTACCGGGTGCAATGACCGATGAGGAGCTTTTCTCAAACACAAATCAAGAAAATGAAACGGAAGGCGAAGATCTTGGAGATATCTTGACAGAAGATGAGAAGAGGCAACTAGAGTTAGCACTCAAGTTGGACTCACCGGAAGAATCGTCTAACAACGAGAATTCTAGAATAGCTCAGCAGCATAGTAGTTGTTCTTTCGAGGATCGAGAGATTCCAATAACAGATGGAAACGGGTATTGTAAACAAGAGAAGAAAGGATGGTTCAGCGGGTGGAGAAAACAGGAGGAAGGACACAAACGAACTAGTGTTCCTCCAAGAAGTTCACTTTGTGTTGATGAGAAAGTAAGTGATCTTCTTGGGGACGATGATTCTCCGTCTGGTGGAGGAATACAGATAAAACCAGGAAGACACTCAACAGTTGAGACTGTTGTGAGAGACGAAAACCATGGAATGAGAGGTTCATCAAAATCTTCAACATCAGAAGGCAATGGAAGTAGTAAGCGAAAGGAAGGAAGCAGAGAGAATGAATACAAGAAAGGGCTTAGACCTGTTCTTTGGCTTTCTGAGAGATTTCCATTACAGACAAAAGAACTTCTTCCATTGCTTGATATCCTTGCAAACAAAGTCAAAGCAATTCGGCGTTTGAGGGAGCTTATGACCACGAAACTACCCTCCGGAACATTCCCAGTCAAGGTCTGTTTAACCGTCTATGATCCACCATCTTGAATTTTGGCCAGATTTTGCTCATTTCATTCGAATCTTGTATTGCAGGTTGCTATTCCGGTGATCCCTACTATTAGAGTACTCGTCACATTTACAAAGTTTGAAGAGCTAGAAGCTATTGAAGATGAGTTTGTGACTCCACCATCGAGCCCTACTTCTTCAGTGAAGAACAGTCATAGAGAAGAAACACAAACCTCATCGAACTCATCCTCCTCATGGTTTCAATGGATCAAAACACCGATCCAACGTCCATCAACAAGCTCAAGCTCTGGAGGGTTGAATGTTGGTAAAGCCGAAAACGATCAAGACCCATTTGCTATTCCAAGGGGATATAATTGGATCACATCTGAAGAGAAGAAAAAGAAAATCCAAGAGAAGAATAAAGCTAAGAAGGGTAAGTCATCTCAAAACAGCTGAAGAAAAAGAAAACACAAGTAAGCTCTTCATTTGTCTCTGGACACATAAAATACTAAAATAGGAAAAATCTAGCAGATTATTATTACTGGTTAAGAAAAGATGGAACTTTTCTTCCTGGTTCTTGTACTTATAAACTAGGGAAAAACAAATTCAATGAAAAGTGGGGGAAATTGTGGTGGGTTCGTAGTTATGACTTTTGGATTTAATCGTTGGAGGTGATTCTTATATCTCTGAATCATCATCTTGAAATAAGCTGAAGTGGTTAGTTGGTATGAGATCAAGTTGATTGAGCTTCAACATTGTTTCTTCAAACTTCAGCAGATCTCTTTATTTTTCTTGGGTTTACTCCGTCAATTACACAAATTTATGCGAGTAAAACTATTTTCACTCGTATTTTTTGGATCTTCTTTTAACTACACAAATTGTATTTTTTTTCATAAATTACACAAACTTGATAAATTATTCTAATTGCAGAAATCCTATTAATGTTTACACGTTAAATAACTATTAAATCTTGTTCTAATTCAAAAATCTAGTTTTAACTTGGATTTAGTTTGAAACTAAAACCAAAGTTTCAAAGTAAAACAAGGTTTAATAACAATTTAACGTGTAAACATTAACGGAATTTCTGTAATTAGAATAATTTATGAAGTTTATGTAGTTTATGTAACTTATGAAAGACCCAACAAGTACGGGTGGAAATAAGTTTATTCGCATAAATTTGTGTAGTTGATTGAAGTAAACCTATTTTTCTTTTCTCTTTCCCTCTGGGCTTTTGTTATTACAGAACACAGCCGAAACATGTCTCATAAGAAACAATTCTGTTGAGACCAGTCTTTCTATTCAATGATACATTTGTGAAAAACTTTCTTAGAATCAACTCATTTCAGACATAGCGCGCGGTAAGAGAGAAGCAAAAAAGCTTAACTCACAAAGATATGTTATTGAATTATACAGACACCACAATATTTTTTGTTAGAACTTTCTGCAAGTTCTCCGTCCTCCGATGCGCTGCAAATATATTCCATAAACGCAGATTAATCCTTCTAAACCGGTTATTTAACAACTTCCCAAATAACCAAAATTAACCAGGCCGAGTACCAAATTCAAATATGTAATAAACAATTTAGAAATCCTTTGGACAACAAAAATCTTTTTTACCTTGGTTCAAATTCTTGAACATGAGCAATATCTTTGCCATGAGCGTCGGGCCAGCTTACTTTTCTCTTTTCCAATTCCAAGCCTTTCTCAGCCTCCGTCTTGATCTTGAGGTTACTTTTGAGTCGGCAAGGTTCGCTGGATACGGCGGTGCAGCTTCTTCCGCCGTACCTCTTAGGCGGCTGATGTTTTCGCCACCGTCTTCCTCCTCCTCCCCCTCGGAAGCCAAAGCCATCTTCGCCTTTCGTGTTTGATTTAGTAATAATGTCGTCACAAGCAGTTCTCGACGGTACGACGTAACAAGACCTTACCAAAGCCGAACACTTTTCTCTTGTTAATGTCGCCAGGTGTCCAAACTAATGATCCCTTCCGATCCAACCCGATCCGTTGTCGTCAGTCAAGCCTTGAATATAAACTAGACAAACAAACCTCTCTTAACTTAAAACAAAGGACAAAAACTAAGTTGTGTATGGAGTTTGTGTGATTAGGGTTTTAAGTTGAGACTTGAATCTTGAAGGAGAAGTGAGTTGCAGAGATGGTAATAAGAAGAAAGACATGAGAAAGGAGAAAGAGTAATTAATGTTGATGGTGAATGTTTGTGGGTTTAGGCAATGATGCATTTTTGGCGTATGGGGTTTCTTGTGGGGTTTCTTGTGTTTCTTTTCTCTGAGTTTTTTTCACATAGAAACGTTTATATCTTGACAGTAACTTTAACTCAGTGCTGGCAAATGATTGAGCGTTCTTCATCATCATTACATACTTTATTTAGTATATTATATACTCAATGAGGTATATAACTCGACGTATATATATATACTGTCACACAAGAAAAGGATTTTTGTGTATTTTACACTCATTGACTACACATATGTGTCATTGTATATATAACATACTAAGCATAACTGTATTGAGAAATGAAAAAGATGATTAAAGGTACGTATGTGTATGCATTGGGCCATAATTGGTAACAATAACATCTAACAAAACATGCTGAGGCGTGGCTTTGGGATAAAATCATCATTATGATGTTTCCGTTAGCCTATATATCACTTTTATTCTTCTCTCTACTCTAAAATTTCGACCTTTTACAAACAAAAATGAAAAGATAAAAACGTTCATTTGTTATTAGTTTCTTTCAATTCGGATTCGCTATTGCCGGATTTTCGCATTTATAAAATTTATTTACGTAAAATCAATCTCTGAATTGAGTTTATTTAAAGTAAAATGACAAATTTTAAAAGCTCTAATATATTATTTGAAAAACTTTTTAACAAAGTATGTTAATAACAAAAATGTCATGCTGACGTGTCAACACCAAAGCAAGTTTCAGCTTAAATATATAAAAGGGTTTAAGTTACTACAATAATTACAATACATACCACTGATATTAATTTAGTTAGAAAATAAATATAATTTATTCAACTAACCAAGAAAATACTATTACATGTGGAAAAACAATAAATTTTATTTCTTTAAATTTTTTATATGTTAATTTATAAATAATTTCAAATAAATATAAATATATTTAAGTTACTACCGTAATCCCTAATATATTATTTCAGAAATATTGTTAAAAAATAATCTTACTCGGACGTGTTATTAGCAGAAATATCATGCTGACGTGTCATCACTACAATAAATTTCAAATAAATATATAAATTAGCTTAACTTATTAAAATAATTACAATTATACCATTGTTATTAATTTGGTTAGAAAATTAATATATTTTATTAAACTAACAAAAAAAACTATTAAATTCGTAAAAAATAATTATTTTTCTTTTCTTAATTTATATATACAAAAATTAATGTTAAAAGTAATTTTAAATAAAATTTAAAATTATATAAATATTTAATTTATATTTAGTAATAAAATATAATTTATGAATATTTTTCTCCGCGTATAGCGTCCATATAAATCTAGTATAATATTATCGAACCAAAAGGATTTCTTTGTGTCCGATTATAAAACCAGCCTTTTAACAAATGAAGAGACGAAATTGAATATTTCAAAACTATTGGACCGAACAAAGATTCGAATGAAGCCATGTCGTCTGAGATGAAAAGTAAATGCCACACGGACGGCTACCTGACTGACACGTAGGTCCATCTCTTTACTTCGAAACTTGAAAGATATTTGTCACGTTGAATAAAACATATCAAATGTAGTTGGTGTCTGATATAACCTTTGCAACAAAACAAAAGATGTTAGGTTCTATGAATCTATTTATCTTGGCACATTTTTTTCGATTTTACTTTGAAATTATACAAAGGTTTAAAAGCTAAGAACAATTAAAAGTTGTTCTAAGAATAATTGACATTTTCCGAAATTATCAAAATATAGATGTAGGCGGTGAAATATGTTTTTCTAACATTTTTGGATTTATTTCTGTCAACTAAACAAATTTATTCGACTAAACCTATTTCCACCTGTATTTTTTGGGTTTTTATAACTATATAAAATATATTTTTCTTTAATAAATTACACAAACTTCATAAATTACACAAATTTCATAAATTATTCTAATTTCAGAAATTCTATTAATGTTTACACGTTAAATAGCTACTAAATCTGGTTCTAATTCGAAAATCTAGTTTTAACTTGAATTTATTTTGAAATTAAAACCATATTTTCGAAGTAAAACAAGATTTAATAACAATTTAACGTGTAAATATTAACGAAATTTCTGTAATTAGAATAATTTATGAAATTTATGTAGTTTACGGAAAAAAACGTAGTTTATGTAATTTATGAAAGACCCAAAAAGTACGGGTAGAAATAGATTTATTCGCATAAATTCGTGTAGTTGACTAAAATAAACCCAACATTTTTTATAACTTTGAAAATCCTTATAGAAACAATGGGCGAAATTTTTTTTTTAAATTATACAAAACCAATATAATAAGATTGATAATGTCGTATAAAATACTTTCAGCAGAATATGGTTAGGGGCGACTTATCTATCAGGATAAATTCAACTATGGACTAAAAAAAAAATTCAATACATTAAGACCCAAATAAAATAAGAGAAAACAAAATTGGCTAAGTCGAAGTCGTGTGAGAATATTGAGGACGGACAGGCCACGTGGCCTTATTTTATTGGTTTAAATAACGACAGCCCAAGGTATTTTAGATCCAGTTGACGATAATGAACCAAGACTAATAATCGTCTACGTTCCTTATTCTTCTTTTACAATAAAATCATTTGTTCATACACCTTTAGGAGAGAGAAAATTGGTTTCTTCTTTTAGAATTTCGATAGAGAGATAAACAGAGAGAGATTGTGATGATGATCAGTCAGAGAAGAGGAGAGAGACAAGAGTTGCCGACGGCATACAACGTTGTTCATAAACTGCCACATGGAGACAGTCCTTATGTCCGAGCGAAGCATGTTCAGGTGAATATACGATTTGTGTATTTCTTAAACTGAAATAAAACTTTTCTTATCCAGAAAGGCAACTCTAGAGATTTGATTGATTTTTTTTTTTAATTATGGGATTGAAAATGGTCAGCTTGTGGAGAAAGATGCGGAAGCAGCTATAGAGTTGTTTTGGAAAGCGATTAAAGCGAGAGACAGAGTGGATAGTGCTCTTAAAGACATGGCGTTGTTAATGAAACAACGGAACAGAGCAGAAGATGCCATTGAAGCTATTCACACTTTTAGAGATATTTGCTCAAGACAAGCTCAAGAATCACTCGACAATGTCCTCATCGATCTCTACAAGGTAAAATATCAGTATGAGATCATTCTTTTACCTGGTTTCTCTCAATTATTGGTCTTAGATTGAGAATCGTATTTTTGAGCAGAAATGTGGGAGAATAGAAGAGCAAGTTGAGTTATTAAAGCAAAAGCTTTGGATGATATATCAAGGAGAAGCATTTAATGGTAAGCCAACAAAGACAGCGAGATCTCATGGGAAGAAATTTCAGGTCACAGTCGAAAAGGAGACCTCTAGGATCTTGGTACGATAATCTCTGTAGTCTTTAGTTTGTTTAGATCTCTGAAGTTTCTTGATTAATGAGTGAACTTGATGGGAGTGATTGATTGGAATTTTTGTGTTTAACAGGGAAACTTGGGATGGGCTTATATGCAGCTAAGGGACTACACAGCGGCTGAGACCGTGTACCGGAAAGCTCAAGTGATAGAGCCAGATGCAAACAAGGCTTGTAATTTGTGTACATGTCTCATCAAGCAAGGGAAACACGATGAGGCAAGATCGATTCTCTTTCGTGATGTATTACGGGAGAGCAAGGAAGGGTTTGGTGACTCGAAGTTGAAGGCTCGGGTTCAAGAGCTGTTGAATGAGCTTGAGCCACAAGAAGACGAAGCAGCAGGTCTCGCCTCTGTTTCTTTAGAATGTGAAGTTGGTATTGATGAGATCGCGCTTGTCCAAGGGATTGATGAATTTGTGAAAGAATGGAGGAGGCCTCATAGGACAAGAAGACTTCCTATCTTTGAAGAGATCTTACCACTAAGAGATCAGTTAGCTTGTTGATGAATCTCTGTGTTCGGACTGATGCTTTGTATACTCAACAGGAATTTTTTGGTGTAGTGAATATAGTTTACTTCTTGTAAGCTGTTTTTGATGTCATTTGTCGGTTATCACTGTAACATCGATCAAATAAATCTCATTCCAAATAGTTGATGTTATTGCATAAAATAGAAATGCTTCAATTTAGTTGGAGGTATCAAAAAGTGAATATTAGTATTTTAGATTACAAAAGCACAAAAGGCCTAACCTATAAATAAGCAAAACCAACCAAAAGAGCTTAATCTGTCTACCAAACATTTGATCTCCTAATGGTGTCATATTCAGTACCAAAGAAAACTGGGAAGAGAATACCAGGAGGAGTTCTAAAACGCTTAGTAGCAATGTAATAGATCGTGATCAAGTTTATGTACACTTGAAGCCGTGGCAAACCGACAAGATAATGATGAGAATCAAAGCAGCGATGATGCCGAAGACTATGAGCTTTATCTTCATGTTATCTAGCCACATCTTTCTTTTCATCTTTGTTCCTTGTGTTCTAAAATCTTGTGCCTATTGAGACATTCAGAAAAAAGAAGAGCATGAACTATCCATGTTACTACTTTATTCAGGTATACGTTTATATGTTATATGATGTAAACCTGTGAGCGAAGATCCTCAGTTTTATCTACTAGTATCTCGATTTTCTCACCACGGTCAAGGACCTGCCACAGGA
This sequence comes from Pugionium cornutum, assembly GCA_018901935.1. Lineage (NCBI taxonomy): Eukaryota > Viridiplantae > Streptophyta > Magnoliopsida > Brassicales > Brassicaceae > Pugionium > Pugionium cornutum. The sequence goes on along the minus strand of CM032155.1, from coordinate 1,321,090 downwards.
ATGAATTGTAGAAAACACACATTCAGTACAGTTTTGGTCATAGTGGAAGTCTGTCTAATAAAAACTTGTGAATCATTTGGCTTTTTTTCTAGAAAGAAGTGAAAAATGTTACCTTCTCAATATTCTCCATCATAACACCTTTCACCTCAGTCACTTGAGCCTTCACCTTAGCAAGTTTACTAATCTCCTCAGGATGATCCACGCAATATTGCATGTGCCCCTTCAGTTTAGACCTTTCAACAATACATGTTAATTCAAATCACATCTACAAATATGGATGTTTGTCAAAATGCCAAAAACTTACCCGAACTCTTTGTTCAAGCTTTTAGCTTTAGCAGTGGCAGCTTTTCCACCACCATATCTCTTGCTGAAATCCTCCTTCACTCGCTCTAAAAAGGCCATTGGTATCTGCCTCCCAGCAGATTCAACAACAACAACACAGTAGGCTGCATAGCAACAAAGAGAATGATAATCTCTAGTCACATTTTCTCTAAAGCAAATATAAAAAAGGTTTCAACATAATCTTACACCCAGAGGAAAATATTCCTCAAGACAATAACCAGTAGTCCAAGTTTCAAACTTAGCCATGCATGCGTAAGCTGATCGAATCAGAACAGAACAGAAATTATTGACCTTCAATGAAATTATTGAACAGAATCGGAGCACAAGAATCGAATGCAACCAACATTCTACGAATCCAACGACACACTAATCTCGAACATATGGATCGAAACTAAACATTAAAAAGAAAATTAAGAACCGAAACATATGAAAAACGAATCGAAGCATAAACAGAAAAACACCATACAAATCCTCATGAGAAGGTGTTCAAATCGGGAGGAGAGACTTACTGAAGCCATTCTCAGCGAGATAATTAAAAGTGTGGCCGTCGCAATTGTAGGTAAACTTGTTGTTTGAGGACGGAAGCTTCTGGAGGCACTGTGCGGCGACGGTGGTGAAATTTCCTTTGAACTCGGTGTACTCGGCGAGGATCACCGTACCTCGAGCGACGAAGCTGTAGATTAACGATTGTTGTCCCATTGTTCCTTTTTTTGAGATGAAACAAAAAAAAACTCTAATAACACCACAACATCTGATGAGAGAAATTAGTAAGGAATACGAGGGAACGAGGGGTAGAGATGGAGAGAGGAAGACGAAGAGATCGGAGAAGAGAAGCCTAAAATGTGAACGCTGGATTTGCGCGAATTTAAAATTCATACATTCTATTTATTTCAAATCCATGCATTATATTTATTTCAATCCATGCATTATATTTATTTCAATCCATGCATGTGACTATGTAAGAGCATGGTGTAGTTTAATTTTTATTTTTAATAAATAATTCAACTTCTTTCATGGTTTCTCAAATCAGAATGGACTAGATTTTGACCCAAGTACCGTAAAAAATATTCACATATAATAATTAATTTTTTTAATTTATATCAGATATATATATAATTTATCTCATATTTAAAATAATTTGTAAAAAATTTTAATATTGATTACGAAAATGAAACAGATAATAAAATTGTATTATACAAATATACTTAAATTGTATCTATTTTGAATAAAATTATACATATGATAAATATTCAATTAAACTAAACTTTTATTTTATATTTTGTTTGAATAATATTTCAAATTTTATATTTTATTTTATATTCTATTTATATATTTATGACAAAATATATTGTATGTCGAAATATATTGTATGTCGAAATATTAGTGATTTCCATATAAGATACTGTATAATGACAATTTTCGTAAATATTCTATTAAATGATATCTTAGTTAATATTTATCTTTAAATGATCTAATAGTATGACACATCAGTATGGCACACTTGTAAATCACACGTTAACCTAAGATTACTTTGTTAAAATGATTCTCAATTAATATATATATATATATATATATATATATATAGATTCTTACTTTTTCTCTCTTCTTTTATATCCTCTAAGAAACTCATATAGAAATGCTCTAATAATCTTCGATTTACTAGAAATAAAATACAATTTTAAATTGATCTTTAACAAAAAAGAGAGAAAATATTTTATTTTATTTCTAAACAAACACAAATGGTTGTGTTACTTACAGATTGCTCGATTGTTCCAACAACATATCCTTTGATTGCATTCCACTCGGCAACCTAACTTTTTATTAAAAAAATAACAAAGTTTAAATATATATATGTTGAGTTTGATTGTTGATAAAACTTCATGAACACATGAAACAACAATTGAGCAGTCAGAAAGTAGGTAGAGACAGAGCCATTTGAGATAAATAGAATTGGTTTGTTTTGTGGACATCCATAAAAATATATTATCACAAGCATAGCCACTCGTGAAACCAAACGGGACAAACACATGTTTACGACCCTTTATATTTTTATAAAAAAACTAATTTTTATTTTAAAAATATTATGATAAAAAAATATAAAACGGTTTTTTTGCGGCCGTTTTAAAATGTGGTCGGCCCTGACCACAAGACTGAGAGAATGACAGATTAAGGAAGAACTATGGGACCTGTTATTGGTAATTACGCTTTTGCTAGCCGCATGGTCCAACAAGTTTGTTTTCGGCCGATCCGGGCAACAAAATTGGTTAAAGTTTCTCGAGATTTGGTTTATCGGTTATGTGAAATTGTATCGTTGTCATTTAATTACTGGTTTTATATCTTTGGGTTTACTTCCGTAGCATACACAGACTTGTTAGGGTAAGTCTATTTCCACATGAATTTAGAGGCTCTTCTATGAGCTACAAATATTGTATATATGCTTCTCTATCCTACCTAAACCTTTGAAATACTGTTATTTTCAAAAACGCTGTTAAAACCAAACGATTTCCGTGTAAATCAATATCAAACCGAAATACAAAATTTGAAAAATTCAATTTAACCAGCCAAACCGATATAAACCGAGCAAACCAACTGAGAAAAATTTCACCACCCTCACACTCCTCAAATCCCTAAATCGAATTGGGGAAAAATCTAGGGTTTGATCTCACGGCGGATTTGTGGTCGAGGCTGCGAGGAAGAAGGCTGCCGCGAGGAAGAAGGCTGCTGCGAGGAAGAAGGCTGCCGCGAGGAAGAAGGCTGTCGCGAGGAAGAGGAAGATGGAGGTCGCGAGGAAGAAGGAGGTCGCGAGGAAGAAGGAGATCGCGAGGAAGAAGGAGGTCGCGAGGAAGAAGGAGGCCGCGAAGAAGAAGGAGGCCGAGAGGAAGAGGGAGGTCGTGAAGAAGGAGAGGAAGAGATAGCTGGCCAGGATGAGACGAAGAACCCTAGTTTCACAAAAAATCCCAAATCGATTTGGGATTTTTCGTTTAGGATTTTACTCGGGTTTCTGGGTTGAAATTGTGGATCGGATCTTGGTTTAATTTAAATCTTGGTTAGTAGTCAAACCCATGTAAACACTGGTTTTGGTTAATTAAATCTTGGTTTATATTCTAATCTAACGGAATCTGTTTATGTTTAACGGCGGTTTTAAAATTAACCGAAAAACTAATGTTTAGGTTGGATATACAAGAATATATACAGTTATTGTAGCCCGTAGAAGAGCCTGAAAGTTGATGTGGAAATAGACTTACCCTACCAAGTCTGTGTAGCTTACGGAAGTAAACCCTATATCTTTTACCCAACCTGATTAGTTTAAAATGACTACTTTACCCTTGACTCATTTTCTACTTTTTTCTTCGCCCTTTCCCACTTTACTCCTTGCTTTGTTGCTGTTAGTCGTCTAGATCTGTAGTTTTTAGCGACAGCCCGTCAAATTCTCTGATTAGACGGTCCATTGATTGGATCGGAGATTTAGAGAAAGAAAACATGGCGCAACAATCGTTGATCTACAGTTTCGTCGCTCGTGGTACGGTGATCCTCGTTGAGTTCACTGATTTCAAAGGTAATTTCACCTCCATCGCTGTTCAGTGCCTCCAGAAGCTCCCCTCTTCAAACAATAAGTTCACTTACAACTGCGACGGTCACACGTTCAATTACCTCGTCGAAGATGGATTCAGTAAGTCCGTTATAGTTTGATCTCTACACACGTTTTGTTCTACTACACTTGCCTCGTTGTGTTGTCTTTGTTTTTTTTCTTATCTTCACTGCGTATTTCCCAACGTCCGCGCAAGTTATATTTCGATTTTTGTGGAGTTTTGCATTTTAAGTATTTTGATTTCTCTCAGGAACCGCCTGAATCAAGCTTTTAGGGTTAGATCTATGTCTATTCATTGCAATATACATCTCTGGAGTTTTACTTATTTTTGTTTTCTCAGATTTCTATATGGAGACGTAGTAGAACACTAACATTGATCTGGTTGCTTGAGCTGCTTAGCTTATTTGCTTATTGTTTCTTAGGTCCTTGTCAATGGATCTACGGTTTGACTGTAATCTGTTGTGATAATCCTTTAGCCATTTCAGCTTCTTATTAACTTAGTGCCTACTAATTAACCTGGAAAGGGATACCTTTTGCTCTATCCAATATAAGAGATTAAAACCATAGCCGTTTTGCTGTTCTTGTTGTGTAGCCTATTGTGTTGTTGCGGTTGATTCTGCTGGGAGACAGATTCCTATGGCATTTTTGGAAAGAGTAAAAGAGGATTTTAACAAGAAATATGGTGGGGGGAAGGCTGCAACTTCTCAAGCAAACAGCTTGAATAAAGAATTCGGGTATTTTTATTTTTTTAAATATCTCTTCAAATTAGACTGATGATTTTCCTTTTTAGATTCTTGGATTGACTCCTTTCGATTCATCTGAAGCTCTAAACTGAAAGAGCATATGCAGTATTGCATGGATCATCCAGACGAGATTAGCAAGCTTGCTAAGGTGAAGGCACAAGTGTCTGAAGTTAAGGGTGTAATGATGGAAAACATCGAGAAGGTTGGAATCTGATCCTTTCTTTTTGTGTGTATATATATGATTTACCCACACCCCTCTGCAATTCAGAAGAGCTCATCTAGGAATGTTAAGATGCTAAAGTCTCTCGATTTGTTAACTATTGAACACATCACTGTTGAGGGAACATCCAATTTAACAATACAGCACACACCTTTTTTTGCTTTTAAATGCATATATATGGAACTCAATTTGTTTGCAGGTTCTTGACCGTGGTGAGAAAATTGAGCTTTTGGTGGACAAAACTGAGAACCTTCGCTCGCAGGTTAGATTCTCATGCAGTTATCTCCGGCATGCAGATAATGTCTACTCTCAGACTCACACAAATACAAATATGAATGTCTGACTACGTTTGAGTTCACAGCTAGTTCAGCAAATTGTCTTATCCTGTGTTTGATTAACTGCTGCAGGCACAAGATTTCAGAACAACTGGAACTCAGATGAGAAGAAAGATGTGGCTTCAGAACATGAAGATAAAACTCATAGTTCTCGCGATCATTGTTGCACTAATTCTCATCATCGTGCTCTCAGTTTGCCATGGCTTCAAGTGTTAAGCCCAGAAAATTCAAAACCCTCTGAGTTCTTTCTCACCTGGTACATCGTACTACCTTTGTCTTTTATTGCTCTATCCTCATTCTAATGTTTCTGCTTGAATTGGTTTTGTATAGATAGACATATATGTATGCTACACATCTATATCGCTTGCATCTGATGACATTGATCCCTTGCATCTGATGACATTGATCCCTTGCGAACCAGAATTTAACATGAGATCCAAAACTATTAAATGATTTTGTCGACTTAAGGCTGCTATAATGATATTGATGATGATAGGTGGTGGTAACTTCAGATTAAATCATACTTCTTATCTTCTTCTTTTTTACATTTCTCATCTTCCGACCCACTTCCAGCGACCACAACTTCATGGACTAGCCAGAACGCGGACTAGATTTTTGATGGTCATTAGGTCGTTTATTACTTCAGATTTACGTGTTTGCCATCAGTAGGAGCAGCCGATACAAGCATTAGAAAAACACAGAGACAAGACACAAAAGCTCTCTTTGTATACAGAAGCATCCTGTCTGAAACAAAGATTACAAATTGTGATTTAGACGAGGAAAAAAAAAGAATCGGTGAATATTAACTCGGAGATCACAAATTGCATGCCTTTTAAAAGCACAATTCCGCAATGTAGGCATAATCATCGTATTCGGCAAAGTTCTGTCACATGGTACAGTTGCTATCTTCGGGATATTTCAAAGAAATGGGGCTAAATCTTATTGACCCAAAACATCCTTTGAGATTTTGCTGCTACAGATTTCCCTCTCTAAAACTCTCTCTCATTCCTTCCCGATTAAGCTTGCCACCAGATTCTCATCTGCCGCTTCTGTTTTCCACAGTAATAAAATCTCGATCAGGCCGTTCATATCAGAAAATGGAAGTTGATCTCCCATTGCTGGAGGAGCTTGAGCTTCTCGAAGCCCATTCGACAACCGCAACGGAAAAAGTGATTTACGAAGATAAGCATAATAAAGCTCATGAAATATCCAAAACTTTAACTAACCCAGAATATTCAGAATTGTTTCCACCAATCCACTCATGTGTATATGTTATAATTTGCAACGTTTTAGTGAAGAGACCAATTAAAATGCGGGAGTTACTATTTTGATTATTTTTTAATATACATTTTTTATTTTTTAACCCTTTTGTGGGAAGAAAAGCTTACTGCTAATGATTAGTAGTAGTTGTTGGTTGCATTGTGTGATTAAATTTCTTTCACTGCATTGGAAATTGCAATGAAGTAGAAGACTCGGACTAAATCCAAAAAGGAATGGGGTGAGAGAGGCTCGAACTCTCGACCTCAGGATCACTCAGTAGCTATGAGACCTACGCGCTAGCCAACTGCGCCACCACCCCATTTGATAGAAGATTTCACTTACTTTTTAAACTTCCAATCACTTGGTTGATGTCTTGTCTATAGCATCTTTAATACAGTTTTTTAATGCTAACTAGATTTATACCCACGCCTTGCGGAGAAAAATATTCATAAATGATATTTTATTAGTAAATATAAATTAAATATTTATATAATTTTTATTTTTATTTAAAATTATTTTTAACATTATTTTTGTATATATAAATTAAGAAAGAAAACAAATTATTTTTTATAAATTTAAGAGTATTTTTTTGTTAGTTTATTAAAATATATTAATATTCTAACCAGATTAATAACAATGACATATATTATAATTATTCGAATAACTTAAATCTATTTATATATTTATTTGAAATTTACTGTAATGATGAAACGTAACCATGATATTTTTGTTAATAACATGTAAGAGTAAAGTTATTTTCTTAAATTGTTTCTCAAATAATATATTAGGGATTAGGTAATAATACTAATCTATTTATATTTATTTGAAATTATTTATAAATTAATATATTAAAAATTTAAATAAATAAAAATTATTGTTTTTACAAATGTAATACTATTTTTTGGTTAGTTGAATAAAATATATTGATTATCTAACCAAATTAATATCAGTTGCATGTATTATAATTATTCTAGTAACTTAAACTCTTTTATATATTTAACCTGAAACTCGTTGTGGTGTTGACACGTCAACATGATATTTTTGTTATTAACATGTGATGTTAAGGTTACTTTATTAAAAAATTTCTCAAATAATATATTAGGTATTTGACATTTTTACATCATCTGTGAAATTCTAATTAATAAGGGTAGGAAGACTATATCCACCAACGGTTAATTTTACATCTTTTAAAATAAAAAGAATTCCATTTCTAAACTAAACAATTAAATATATAAATAATATTCTTTGAGAATCAAATTTATAGTTATGAGTAAATATTACTTCGCTAGAACTGCTAAATTATTAGTTTTATTTACTCTTTTGGTAATGAATGGTTGGGAGAAAAACATATTGCATTTGATTGTGTATGTGAGTGTAGGTTTTTGTTTTGTTTCGTTACCATCTCAAACAAAACTTTACCAAGAGTAAACATGTGAAACTTTCTATAGTTATTTTTTCGTACACATACACATCTAATTACTGCATCTGCAATTGAGATGTGTCTGCCTCCATCAATATGATTGTCTCAAACGTTAAAAGGAGAAAATATTTGTGGGGGATGAACAAAATTCTCCAGCTTGCATTTGATTAGAGAGGCACAATGAGCTTTCGTTGTCTTCTCTAACAGTCTATTCTTTACTTTACATTGTTTTGTCGAATTTATAATTTTTGGCTGATTAAAAGTGGAAATACTGTATGGTAGATTGTATATATCGGTTTAATGATTAATGATTAAAAAAGTAATTAATGAATCGGATAATGGGTTCTTGCTGTTTTCATTTTGGTGAAAAAAAAAAGTGAAAAAAATTTCATGTTTTAAATAAGTCAAATGTCTAAAATACCAAATTTATAAGTTTTTATTTTAAAAATAATATCAGTTTAAATTTCTAATAATATCACAAATTTAATATTAAAATACATTAAAACTATATTTTAATAGAAAATATTAAACTTTAAATTATAAAAAATGAATCCAAATATAATATTTTAAGTTTATGTATAATTTATTTAAAATAAATAAGTATTTTTACATAAGTATTTGTGCTATTTTTGGGAGTTTAATTTTGTGATACTAGATTTAAAAAAAAAAACTTTAAAAGATACTATTTTATAATATTACTTTTTTAAATAATCAATAATTAGATTTGAATATTATTTGATTAATATCCGATTTTAATCGCCTAACGAAATTTTAAACACTAATAAAAACTAAGTGATTGGGAACAAATTTGACCGGAGAGATTTTGCTTAACCAAATCTCTTTATTGTTTGGCTTTACTAAAGTAACTTAAACAATAAAAGTGTAACAAAAAAAGTATCAATAATTATCAGTTACGACCAATCCAACCTCTCCAAATGATGAACACACATGGCACACATCATATATGTATATATAGGATACTAATATCGTTACACCTTTAATTCCCATCTTAATATCAATTCCCATCTAAAACTCTATCTGAAATTATTTCATTTATAAAAATAATATCTTAAAATAACATTTTTTAAAGTTTTTATTCTAAATATAGCATCATAAAATTAAATTCCCAAAAATAGCACAAATACTTATGTAAAAATATTTATTTATTCTAAATAAATTATACATAAACTTAAAGTATTATATTTAGATTCATTATTTCTAATTTAAGGTTTAATTTTTTCTATTAAAATATAGTTTTAATGTATTTTAATCTTAAATTTGTGCTATTATTAGAAATTTAAACTAATGATACTATTTTTGGGATAAAAACTTAGAAAACTGCTATTTTAGATATTTGTCTCCTTTATAATATGTTTCTTCATACATAAATTCGAATCTGGACAAGAAGAATAAAAAACGATTTAGCAGAAACTGTTTTTTTTTTAAACAAGAATTCAGGATATTCACAATACAATTTTCGATTCTTGTTTAGTCGATTTGGCCAACAAATTTGAGTGAAAATTTCTTGGTTTCAACTAATAGTGATCTAACAATTTGAAAATTTTCTTTCTTTGGATAGACAACGACTTGATGCATATTTTTTAAGTTATTCGTATGTTAATTTTGTAAGCCGTGATTAACGCTTTGGAAAATAACTTGTGTTATATTTATATTCATTACTCGAATATCCGCTGATTCAGCAGGAAACTATGACAACTGGACACAAGTAGACAGTTCAAAGAAAAAATATATAAACAAGAACAATTAGATTTGTCTACATTGGTGATGACAAGATTGATAACATACTTTTTATTCTGTCGTTAGAAGAAATTTACATAAAAAAGAATTAGGCTTGAACAAATAATTCGAAACGAATAAATCGAATCAAAACCGAATCAAAAAAATGATTTTGGTTGGTATTTGGTTATAGAAAAATAACTAAACGGATATTATTTTGGAAAACCATAGTTATTGGTTAGTAACCGAAACCGAACCGAAAACTAAAATAATATCCGACAAACTGAATTATTTTTTGTTATTTTCGGTTATCCCAAAATATTTTGGATATTTCGAATATTTTGGTTATTTTCGGTAATTTTTTAGTTATTTTTGGTTATTTTTCGGTTATTTCGATGATTTGTCCGCTCTTTTTTGGTTATTTTGGTTATTTTCAGTTTTTAAATCGAATAACTGAACTGACCAAAACCAAAGTATAACCGAACTGAAACCGAATCGAAATATAAAAACAACCGAATTGATATTTAATCTTGCCAACCGAAAAAGCTAAAACCAAAAATAACCAACCGAAACCGAACCAAATATCCAAATGTCCATAGCTAAAAAAAACACGGAGGAGAAATAGGTTTGAGAAAAATCTAATTACAAATATGTGTAGTTGCATTTGATTGAAAATATCAATTAAATCTTTAAAATAGCAAACTTGTTAAACTAAGACTAATACTTTTGATTTTTTTGGTGTAATTTTAAATTTGAGAAACAATTAATCATACTTGATTTAAAAATGATTCAAAGAATTATAAAGATTTTTCTTTCAAAAGTAATTATCCTTGAGCAGTTAGTGGCGGTTAGAACGGTAAATAAAGAGATGGAAATAACAACAATCACGTCAAAAAAAAAAGCAGAACTAACTGTACCGAACGACGCCGTATCGTATAGATACATAACGGCCGTCTTAACGGCTCTTTTTGGTGTCGTCTTTTATAAGAGGGGCCAATTATCTCCAAGCTCGTACATTCACTGTCTTTAACTATCATCTCTCTCTCTCTTTTCTCTGTTCTAATTCGCAAGGACCTGAGAAAAGACTTTTCTCAGCTTTTGCTTCTGCTTCTCCAATGGCGGTTCGTCCGATATGGATTTTAGCTATAACGTGTCTACTCTCTTTCGTCGGAGCAATGGACAACACTACACACCACAAGATCTCACTTCTTTCTAGGTCTTTGTCCTTCAATCTCTCTGTTTTTATGAGATGTTAAAATCTCTAGAGAAAGATACTGTTTTTTCATTCTCGAGCTACATTTTCCTTCAGACTCCCCAGAATAATTCCCATAAAAAATATAAATAGTTTTATACTCTTATTCAACCGACAAAATTAACAGTACGATAAAACAGTCTTTGCTTTTGTCGTAATTTCAATCTCTACTACAATACCTCCCTCTGTTCTTCAAGAGAATTTATCTAAGCCGTTGAAATTTATGTTATGATCCAGATCTAACGATCTAAACCGTACATTCCGGTTTTACCTGTCTAGGGCTGTTTAGTAGTATATCTCAGTTATTAATATTCTCGATTCCCAGTTTTGTGATTTCTATATTTTTAACTTTGTAGATCGGACGAAACTGAATGGAACGAACACGCAGTGTCAAATCCAGATGAAGTAGCGGATGAAGTTCTTGCCTTAGTTGAAATGTAAGTACTGATTTCTTAAAGTATATCATATATGTAGTGCGAGAGGTGTCATAAAAGCACAATATTTGGTCGATACGTACTTATATCTTTAAGTTATTCATTTACAGTTTGTCTTGTGACTTAATCTTTCATCGATACGTACTTATATCTCCTACTACGTGTTTCATGCATAGTACTTCATTCTATTCTTTCCTCAATAAAGTATTTTATTACATTTTTATACTATTTATAGGAATTCTCATTTTTTTCTACGTTCTTGTTTCAATTGTTGTTGAACGACTTTTTCCAGCAGCAGACAGTTTTCACCGCAAAACCCACATGCACTAATGCTTGGCAAATCCGTGCCCAAGGCATTATTGCATATGTATCGTATCATTTCTTCCTTTCAAAATTTATTATTTCTCATATCACAAACCATACCTATACGTTTTATACTACAAAAAAAATTGGGCCGTTTTAATTTTTAAATTTTTTTGTTGTTATAAGGATTCGAATCCAAGAATTCAAAGAAACAGTTTACTTTTATTTACCATTTGTGCTAAGAGTACTTTTGAAATAAGGGCTGATTTTTTTATATTAATAGTGAAGGCCGCTAGCACGGACTTACTTTGCTTGGGCCCAGGCTCGGCCCTGCGCCGAGTACTGTGAAGTTTTTAAATTTAATTTCAAATTATTTACTGCTAAAACAACTGTTTATGGACTTATCAATATATCTTTTAGGGTTTACTTCCATGAACTACACGAATTTATGCGAATAAACTTATTTACACTCGTACTTTTTGGTCTTTCATAAGTTACATAAACTATGTTTTTCTTCCCTAAACTACATAAACTTCATTAATTATTCCAATTACAGAAATTCCGTTAATGTTTACACGTTAAATTATTATTAAATCTTGTTTTATTTCAAAAATCTGGTTTTAATTTCAAAATAAATCCAAGTTAAAACTAGATTTTCGAATTAGAACGAAATTTAGTAGATATTTAACATGTAAAAATTAATATAATTTCTGTAATTAGAATAATTTATGAAGTTTGTGTAATTTATGATAGAAAATACAGTTTATGTAGTTAAAAAAAACCCAAAAATACATGTGAAAATAGATTTAATCGCATAAATTTATGTAGTTGGCGGAAGTAAACGCTATCCTTTATATTTTTGGTGTTAAGAATATGTTTATTAAAGCATTTTGGAACAGTACCATGTGGTCGTAACATACGCTTTATACAGTCGAAAAACAAAATCGGACGGACTTGATCGTCGGTATCCAACGGTGATTATTTGTTTGTCCTTAGTTAACGGTTATTTCTAACGTCGTTTGCTTCAAGAACCTACTCCCCCACCGACACACGTCTTTATATATTTATATTTGATAAACGGGAAAGCTCTTGAAAGTATCGATATATAAGTATTTATCATCAACCATGTGCACATGTTCTGATGTGATTTTTTTTTTTTAAACTTTGAATAATAGTTGGTGAGAAAAATAAAATCAAAGTCGAATTTAAATCGGAAATCATTTTTACAGGAGTGTGAGAAACCATACTGAGAGGAGGAAGCTGGGTTACTTTACATGCGGAACCGGCAATCCAATTGATGATTGTTGGCGATGCGATCCCAATTGGCACAAAAACCGTAAACGTCTAGCGGATTGCGGAATCGGATTTGGAAGAAACGCGATTGGCGGTAGGGACGGTCGTTTCTACGTAGTCACTGACCCAAGAGATGATAATCCGGTTAATCCTAGACCGGGGACATTGCGTCACGCCGTTATACAAAACCGTCCACTTTGGATCGTTTTCAAACGGGATATGGTGATTCAATTAAAACAAGAGTTGATTGTTAACAGCTTCAAAACGATCGATGGACGCGGAGCAAACGTTCACATTGCTAATGGCGGTTGCATTACGATTCAGTTTGTGACGAATGTGATAGTTCACGGATTGCATATTCATGACTGTAAACCGACGGGAAATGCTATGGTGAGAAGCTCTGAGACACATTTCGGGTGGAGGACAATGGCTGATGGTGATGCGATTTCGATATTTGGATCTAGCCATGTTTGGATTGATCATAATTCGTTGTCTCATTGCGCTGATGGGCTTGTGGATGCTGTCATGGGATCGACCGCGATTACCATCTCTAACAACCACTTAACTCACCACAACGAGGTTCTTTTTAAGACTTATTGCAATGTAACGTTTTCTCGGCGGATCTCGGTTTTTGATGTAGTTTTAACAGGTTATGTTGCTCGGACATAGTGATTCGTTCATGAGAGATAAAGCTATGCAAGTGACCATTGCTTATAACCACTTTGGGGTTGGACTTATTCAGAGGATGCCGAGGTATATCTATCTACTACTCTGTTTTCGAAGAGTATGCTCTGTTTTTGCTGTTTTGTTTTAAGAAGAATTTGAAAGCAAAACAGAGAATGCTCTGTTACTATGTTATGTTTACTGAACAATTCGTGCAAAATTTCTTGAAGGTGTCGACACGGGTATTTCCATGTCGTGAACAACGACTACACTCACTGGGAAATGTACGCAATTGGTGGAAGTGCAAACCCGACAATCAACAGTCAAGGAAACCGCTACGCCGCCCCGAAAAATCCATTTGCTAAAGAGGTAATAACTTAAACCAAATTAAAGAGTGATTTTTTTAATGTGGGTTTGTGAAATTTCAATGTTTTTGATAGGTGACGAAGAGAGTGGACACACCGGCGAGTCAATGGAAAGGATGGAATTGGAGATCGGAAGGTGATTTGCTTCAAAACGGAGCTTATTTCACCTCTTCAGGAGCCGCTGCATCAGGTAGCTATGCACGTGCCTCTAGCCTTGCCGCTAAATCTTCTTCGTTGGTCGGAACCATTACTTCCGACGCCGGAGCTCTACCTTGTCGCAGAGGACGTCAATGTTCCTCATAGTTGTTTTTAAACTCCATAACCATTACCCTACCCCAAAATACAAAACCATCTTCCATTATATCATGACAAAGCTGTACAATTTCACGCATTTGTCATTTAAAAGCCAATTATCTTTCTTTTTGGTGTGTGTTTGTGTTGATTTTTCTCAACCTTGGTTGTCACTTGCTTCAACTGCAAGTTAACACAACAAAACGGAAAAAAACAACCTTTCGTGAAAAAAGAGAAACCCGCCAAAGCGTTGTTGGTTCTGTTTGATCAACTCAGATTGTTCTGCCAAAAAGAAAACAAGAACAGTATGTCTTTTTTATTTCGAGGTTTATAATTTAGTATAGGGACAAATGATTTGTGAATCTTTCTACTTTTCTTTGTATTTTCTTTTTAGCTTCTTTTTAGTGCGCTTTATTGTCCCATGTAATTGTAACTTGTCATGATTGTAGCCATTGAAGGAAGCAAACAATAATAATCAGTGTTTATTATAACTTTCATTAATGTTAATTAAAATGTAAGCATTAGAAAATCTTATTTGCGACAAATTTCGAATAGCCAGCTACGTTTTCACCGACAGGCACAAATTTCGATAGTCTTTTAATATTACCATCATTAGTGTTTTACTTTAGACTAATGATAACGAATATTTCCAGTTATCCCGGGCCGCTTGCTGTAATGCATGCATGAAGACACTAGCCAGTTACAAGTTTACACAAAAAGAAAAATGAACTAATATTTCAAATTCGACCAATCAATTGACAATCGTATAGTTGTATCATCAAACAGCCTATATTAAATAAGAAATGCATGTTATAAATTTTGTGCATAGCCAAATTTATGACTTTCAACTGTCACCAACCTTGCATTTTGCTATATAAACTCAAGAAAACTCATTATAAACAACAACACACGAGACGATCGCTGGAATTTAGAAGAGAAAACAGAGAGAGAGGAGAACAGAGAGAAATATGTCGAGAGTCTTGTCAGTAGTTTTTGTCTTGCTCGCTTTGTCATTCGCCCATGCACGTGCTCGTCACGTGCCCGGAGAGCTTGGCAAAATGAGAACACGTGACGATACAAAAACAATGGTCATGCATGCAGAAGTAGTTGATCAGCTAGCACCAGCCAATTTGAAAGACAAAAAATGCATCGGAGGAATCGGAGGAGTAGGTGGATTCGCCGGAGTTGGTGGTTACGCTGGCGTTGGAGGGCTCATCGGTGGTCTTGGTGGGATCGGTAAATACGGTGGCATAGGCGGTGCAGCTGGGGTTGGTGGATTTCACAGTGTAGGCGGCGGTGTTGGCGGTCTTGGTGGAGTCGGAGGTGTTGGCGGTCTTGGTGGAGCCGGAGGTGGTATTGGTGGTGGTATTGGAAAAGCAGGTGGTATTGGCGGTGTTGGCGGTGTTGGCGGTGTTGGCGGTGTTGGTGGAGCCGGAGGAGGAATTGGTGGTGTTGGCGGTCTCGGCGGAGCTGGAGGAGGAATTGGTGGTGGTATTGGAAAAGCAGGTGGTGTTGGCGGTCTCGGTGGAGCTGGAGGCGGTCTTGGCGGTCTTGGTGGAGCTGGAGGCGGTGTTGGCGGTCTTGGTGGAGCTGGAGGCGGTGTTGGCGGTCTTGGTGGAGCTGGAGGTGGTGTTGGCGGTCTTGGTGGAGCTGGAGGTGGTTTAGGTGGTGTTGGCGGTCTTGGTGGAGCCGGAGGTGGAATTGGTGGTGGTATCGGAAAAGCAGGTGGTGTTGGCGGTCTCGGTGGAGTCGGAGGCGGTGTAGGCGGTGGTATTGTCGGTGTTGGCGGTCTTGGTGGAGCCGGAGGTGGAATTGATGGTCTAGGCGGTTTTGGTGGAGCTGGCGGTCTAGGCGGTCTAGGCGGGGTAGGTGGTGGTATCGGAAAGGCCGGAGGTATTGGAGGTGTTGGTGGTATCGGCGGTGGACACGGCGTGGTTGGCGGTGTGATCGATCCACATCCTTAATGAATGATAACAAGAAGCATTTTAGTAGAGAGATTTTGTTGATTAGGGTTTTAAATTAAGAAATAAGTAATTGGTCGAATTATAACTAGGTTGGATGTTATCTTTGGCCTTTTAATTGGTGATTATTCGTGTGAGTTTTGATCTATTTGATCGTTTGAATTTCTGTAACGTTTGCTTCGATTTCGACCATCGTGGTATGTAATGTGTAACTCTATCATGTTTACTCCGTTTGGTCTATGCAGTACTTCCGTTTGCTATTTTGCATGTTGAAAAAGGTTTAAGAGGACTAATTATCAAAGGCTTCGAATTCCGAAAAAAAACATGAAAACAATTCAACCAATAACAAAAAAATCACAGAATTTAAATACAATAAAATCAATTAACTTTGCATAAAAACATGAAAATACCATTTAAAAAATGCAACGAAAAATTATTTATTAAAAAAATTATTATGAGGCGAATGAATATGTATTATATAATTAACAATCTTATTTGCTATAAAGGAAAAAACGGAAACTGAAAATATGAAAAATATTTAAGAAAAATATGATAACCATGGCCTGGGAAGAGTCGAAGACAGCAAGAATCCACAAAATGTAAACAATAATAAATGATATAATTATTGCGTTGGGATGCGAGCGACACAAATTAAAGAAAATACGATTTGCATGTCAAACACTTGTTGTCCCATTTCATGCATCGTCCTCTCTTTAGTTATCACTGCTCCCAAACTTAAATTTATATCTCATTGCTCATGCAATTCAACACAACCTGTATGCCTCAGTGTATACTTCCTTTGGTAAAAAATATTTTTGTTAAGACATAAATAATATTTTTTGCGGTACTTTTTTGTTTCTTTCAAAAGTTGTAAATAGGGCACTTGAGTAGTACCATTTCAAGTTTTTGTTCCAAATATATCACTAGTCATTTAAATTTCCAAAAATAGCACAAATTATTAAAATAATTGAAAATTTATTTCTAATGAAAAAAATTTAAACTCTAAATTAGAAAAAGTGAACCTAAACATTATGTTTTAATTTTATATATATTTATAATTTAGGGTTTAATTTTTTTTTATTAAAATATAGTTTTAATGCATTTTAATCTTAAATTTGTGCTATTATTAGAAATTTAAACTAATGATACTATTTTTAGAAAAAAACATTAAAAAGTGTTATTTTAGACATTTGTCATAAACTGCACTATTTTAAAGTAGGGGAAATGTCTAAAATAGCACTTTTTTAAGTTTTTGTTCCAAAAATAACATCATTAGTTTAAATTTCTAATAATAGCACAAATTTAAGATTAAAATGCATTAAAACTATATTTTAATAGAAAAAAATTAAATCCTAAATTGGAAATAATGAACCTAAATATAATACTTTAAGTTTATGTATAATTTATTTAGAATAAATAAGTATTTTCACATAAGTATTTGTGCTATTTTTGGGAATTTAATTTTATGATGCTAAATTTGGAAGAAAAACTTTAAAAGGTGCCATTTTAGGGTATTACTCTTTAAAGTATTACTGTTTTTTTTGTTTTTCAGTTTAAAAAATTGGGTTCTAAAGCTGAGAATTGAATTGAAAATTGTTGTGAAAGCTGAGCTGTTGAAAAGCCCAAATCGGTCCAACGGGCCTTTAAATGTCTTTTATGTTCTCATTTTTGTTTAATGAATCGAAACTTCTAAAGGCGGAAGTACATAGCCGGAGAAATTCCGAATACCCGGAAATGTAAAGAGCGGGAAGTGAAGAGCAATTCTCACACTGAAAACACAAATTTCAAGATCGGGAGAGAGAGTGAGAGAGATGGAGAGCAATGCGATGAGGATACTCGAAGAGATAAAATCTTCTGATGTAAGCTTTTCTGATTGATTTTCTAGGCTTCTGTAAATTTTCCAGCTAAGATTTTCTGATTATTTGTTTTTCTGGAGTTTTTTTATCGCCTCCGGTTTGAAATCCATCGGCCTGTTTCATTTTCAGCTTAACAAAAATCCTATTTCTCTCCATTGCTTGTGTTGCTTGATGTTTCTCTTTAGTTTATCATCCGATTTATCTTCCATTTATGTTCGGGATTGAATTTCTGCAGCGTAAATCGGTTATCACTTTTACCATTTTTCTCATTTATATATATATATATCTGTATCTTTTGAAGTGTGTGAAGGACTGGAACATTAGGAGTTGTAACTATTCAGAATGGATTCACGCTGAGACTTGCTATATAACATGATTCAAATTCACTTAAAGGAGTTGCAAATTTTTTAGTTTATGGATCTAACGAGCCTTATTTTCTTTATTGTCTGCGCAACAGCTTATCGAGAACCGGGTTCAACTACTTGCACGGCTCAGTCAGTTAGATACAGAAGAGAATTCCGATGTGCCCTCTTTTGTGGAGAGCTTAACAGTATCCACACATACTTTTGGTGTTTTTCTTCCTTTTCACAGTTTTGCTGATTTGCAACATCTGTCAACTATGTTTAAAGTTGAAACGTTATGCGTGTGATTGTGGGTTTCAAGGCAAATACATGAAGTGAACACTTTACAGATGAAGTTTAGATGTTTAGATGTTTAGATGTTTAGATGTTTTAGATGTTTAGATGTTTTTTTGCATGCTTCACTTGGATTCAGATGATTACGCATGTTTTAAGGTGGTTTGTTCTTGGATGTTTCAAGTATTCTTTGACAGCATTATAGACACTCTGGGAAGACTTCACATGTCTTGACGTTTCCCAGTGTTTGTTGAACAAGGCAATTCTGCCTGTGACTTCAAAATACCTAGTTTTGGACCGGCCTGACTGCTTAGACTACTTTCTTGCTTTTGGTATTAAGGTACAATATTTTCATTTCCTGCTTCTCATTGCTGTACCTTTGCTTGAGAATGTTGTTCTATTAACTTCTTGTAGGTATGCCAATGGTGTGCGAAACATTTAAACATGTCTGTCATGTCGATGGAGGAGTCTCAAGAGGAAGAGCATTCCAACATTTTCTTTCAGGTTGGTGATGCATGCTTGCTGGTTCTGTTAGAACAAGTTTGTCACAGCTAATGGCTCCAGGGCCACTGAGTTTTTCAATCAATGTTCTGCAGCTTCTTTTGGATTATCTTCGCTTTTCTGCCTTAAGCTTTAATGCTTTTGGAAAAGCATGTTTCATGAGTGATGAGGCCTCAGCTGTTACTTTCTATAAGTTTGTTTCAGAGCTGCTGAATTTGACAACTGAAGTGATATCGAATAGCAAGGTATTAATCGCGAAACTAGTTGTTGAACATTTGTTTTATTGAAGTTACATATTACTACAGTTGGTGGAGATTAGTGTTTTGCATTGTTATGTTATGTTAATAGCTTTCACCTTTTTTTGAGACAGAAAGTCGAATCCTTTTCCTCAGAGATTTTTCAGGCTGCGCAAGTGGTAATTGACTCTTTTGTTCGCCTGTGCAAAGAGTACTCTCCAACAGTGAATGGGGACGTAAATGACATCAAGAATAATGGAAATGCAGGAAAGACAAGGATGGAGGAAGGCAACACTGTGTGTAATTTGGTAAGCATAATTGCGCTTGGAGTTAAATCTCTGAGTGAATTGGGCATGCTAGCTGCAAGGGATGGTGGTAGTCTCGTGGCTATCCTTAATACATCCTGGAAGGGTGTGATTACATTGCTTCAGATAGACAGGCAGACATTGGTATATAAGGTAGATGTAGGAGAAATCATTTTGAAGCTTTTATCACTGATCAAGGAGTCTCTGAGGTTTGCTGCTGAGGCTTGGTCTTGCTCGGAAAAGGAAAACGTATCTGCTACAGAAGCCAGAAGGGTCTTTCTTCCTGTGAAGTTTTATCTTATCAACGCTGTTAAAATTGCAGCGCTGTTTCCAAGCCAGGCATATCTGGTTTTCAAGGAAATAGCACTCTGCATCTTGATTATCTGTGCTTTCAGAGTTTCACTAGGCCAGCAAACCCATTGTAAATCTGCGAGTGAAGTAATGACTGATCTTCTAGAGAAAACAATTGTAGATCTTCTAAGTGCACTGTTGAACGCAGGTGAACTAACACAAGAATTCAGGCTCACCCTTCTTGCTTCACTGTTCGTAGATGAAAAAGAGTTTTCAATCCAAATGTATAAGAATCAGAGCCATGATTCTCAGACAATAACATCACTGGTGAATATCTTGTCTCTATCTGCTGAATCCATGGTAAGCGCCAACATTTTGCTCCCGGCCCGAATTGTATTATTCCAGTCTGTCATGAGGTATTCTTCTGAGTTTGACGAAGATGCAAAGCTTGCAATCACCACAAAGCTGCAATGGCTTCTTGACATATTAATAGAGGAAGAGGTTTACGCTTCAGTCCTTTCCTCTCAGCTACCAATGGTAGATGGTTCTGGGAAAACAATAATCTGGGAATCGATGTTTTCAGCTCTGCTTATATCTCTCAAAACCTTTATGATTGTTCTGTCTTCATCCCCTGCCTGGGAAGAACTTGAAAAATTCCTACTCCAGAATCTCTTGCATCCTCATTTTTTGTGTTGGCAGATAATTATGGAACTCTGGTGCTTCTGGGTGCGTCATGCCACTGAGGATTTGGTGGCTGATATGATTGACAAACTTTGTGCATTCATGATATCAATATCATCATCAGAAATGCCACTTTGTCCCGATTCTGTTCTAAGAAGAACTACAAAATCCATCTGCTTTCTTCTTACTCACAGCCCCAAATCTTTAACAGCTCGAGTTTACAAATATATCTCCACTGAAAGCAGCTCTGAATCTGCACAGGATGTATATCTGGCCTTGCTGTTAGACGGGTTTCCACTGCATTTTCTTCCAGATAGAATAAAAAATGACGCAAAGAAACATATCATTGCAGATTTCTTCAACTTCATTGAGAATTTCAATGAGAAACCATCAAATTCCTCCGGATACACTGTGCCTGGAGCTCCTGTTTTCGCATTCTCTGCTTGCCTTCAGATACTGTAAGTAACTACTAGCAAAAATTGAGGCTAATAGTAATCGAAAATAGCGTGAGCTTCAGTAGAAATTTTGCAACATTCCCTATTAGTTTTTTCTGTTGTTGATATTGATTGACATTGTTCTTTCTGTGTAGAAAGATGATCGAATGGGAGTTTGATGCCAAAACTCTGAATTTTGTCGCTGTTCTCATTAACAAGTACAGAAACTCCAAAGGTGAAACAACCAAGGATCGTTACAGTGAGATTCTCAGCGAAACACTATCAATAATCTCAAGAAACGAGCGGCTATATACTTGCCAAGAGATGGACAATGTCATAACAGAGCTTCAAAAGCTTTTCATTTCAGAAACTCGTCATCATTTCCACAAATCCATGCCAAACCTCGCCCTCTTCCTGTCAGGACTTGGCAAATACGAGATGTCTGAGACCGAAACCTGTCTAAAGAGCCGCGCAGTCTGGGAACTTTATCATTTGCTTCTCAGGAAGCGTCACTGGGCTTTGGTACACCAAGCGGTTACTGCGTTCGGGTATTTCTGTGCACGTACTAGCTGTAATCAGCTATGGAGATTTGTACCCGAAGACGCTGCTCTAGCCTTCGATATAGCTTCTGGTAAAGAAGCAAAAACAGAGCAGTTCATGTCTGAATTAAAGATATTCTTGGAAAAAGAACAAGCGCTTCTCTCAATTACACCGTCACATGGGGAACTCAAGTTACTTGCCAAAGAAGGTACCGAGGTTAAGGCAACAGTGCAGAATCTTCTAGAAGGGAGCAGGGAGAGATCAATGGAAGTAGAGAAGCGTCCGAACAAGAGAAGGAAACTTCCAGAAGGAATATGCCGAGGAATGGAGTTATTACAGAATGGAATGAAGAGAATCAACGAAGGTTTAATTGAGCTGAGATCAGATGAAAACGAGAGTCGTGAGTTTCAAGAGAGTTTACTGAACCAGATCTCATGTCTTGAAGATTTGGTCTCTCATCTGGTAAGCCTATCTGCTTCAGGTTAAGTATTTAAAAGAAAACATCGAAATTATTAATATCTAACTGGTTCAAGAAATGATGCTGTCAAGAAATGTAATTGTTTTTGTTCATGTCTTTGGACAACAAATTTCACACAATCCGTTTAAGGATTGCATGAGAGTAGTAAGCATTGGAAGACATAACTAAATCAAAACGACAGAAGGATCTTCCTTCCACACAACATCATCATAAGAAAATGCTTTGCCCAAACAAGAAACCAATTGCTCATGAATCACTTCTTCTGAGGGAAGCAGAGTATCCGTTTCCCTTCTCAAAGATGTAACTTCTTTATTAGCAATCCCACAAGGCACAATGTGCTCAAAATACTTCAATTCAGGATCTATGTTAAAGGCCAGACCATGACAAGTGATTCCAGAAGATATCCGGACCCCAATAGCACCAATCTTTCTATCCCCGACCCAAACACCAGTCTCACCTTTGTGTCCTGCACGAGCTTTCACGCCATAAATCGAAGCTAATTCAATCATCGACCGCTCCAATGTCTCTACATAGTTCCTAGCACCAATTCCAATGCTGCGTAAGGAAATAATGGGATATACTATGGCTTGATGAGGGCCATGGAAAGTGATATCTCCTCCTCTTTCAGTATAATGAAGCTCGGCTCCAATTTTTGTGAGTTCAGATTCAGGGATGAGTAGATTGTGATCGGTTCTACGTTTTTCAAGCGTGTAAGTTGGTGGATGCTGAAGCGAGAGAAGCGTATCTGGAATTTGATCAGATTTTCTCTCGGAAACTAACTTCTCTTGAAGTTTAAGGGATTTTAAATAGTTGACAGTGCCTAGTCTCCAAACCTCCAGAGTTCTAGGGGATCTCATTCCCTACACAGAATCCATAACTCAATTACTTCACCTATACAATTAAATAGGACGATTTCTAGACCCAACGCATACATATTAAAAAACGCAACAGCAATATAAGGAGCTAGGATACAAACCCTTTCGACAGCAATATGAATACTTTTTGGTACCAGGTCTTTTAGGCACTTTCATCGAACAGTTAAAAAACACAATATGATATACGATGACGAACAGATAACCCCGTCAATATGATCAAGTGGAATACATCGTAGAAAAATAAGAAATAAAGATAAAGACTTTGAAGAGCTAGATAACCGATACTGTTTCGATTCTTCTGCTCCGCCAAAGAGTTTGACCTCAGAGGCAGGTCCTCCTCAATTTTAGAATTACGGATTTATTAATGAAAACATCAAAATTCGACGACATTTGCACTTATAAACTTTAGTTTCCGATTTTCACAAAGTACGCCATATGTGGAGCAGATCTCCTCAATACACACCCCTCTGTTTTAATTTTAAGATAAAACCCAAAAATCCAAACCAAGAAAATTTTGTGGATGGTGATGTTTCTTATCCTCGTATATGAGAATTCAGATAAGTATACATACAAGGTAAAGATTGTACATTTTAAAAACTTGGGAGTCAAATTCAAAGAAAAAGTCTATAACTGGTGAGCAAAAGTTTAATTTTCCAGTAGTTTGATCTTCTCTAGACAACTGTTCATCTGCCGAATCTCATCTTCCGACAAGCTTTTGCTATATTGTTCAAACTTCTCTTTGTCGCACTTCAAGGCTGTGTCTTTACACGCTCTGATGCAACCGCTGATATCGAGCAAATTTAAGACCACCGGACAGTTTCCGATGCTTTTGACCAACGTGATTGCAGACCAAACTTGCCTATGTTCCTCTCTCGATGATCTTACAATGCAGAGCTTTGTGATAGGGTTCACATATTTTACCTGGAAGGATCTGAGAGAAGATCCGAGACCGCACTCGCCGAAGTTGACGAGGATACTGTCTTTGATTGCTTTAGATAGGTTGAATTGTGTAAGAATAATAGGAGATCCTTCTCCGAGAAGATACTTTTCAGGATCTAGAAAAACCTCAATCAACATGTACCTGTTCTTAAACCCCACCATGTTCTTCGATTCTCGTCGATCACAGTAGAACCAAAGCGGCGGCTGAAAGTTCTAAACTTTTAGGGCTTTTATATCTAAGATGAGGAAGAACGACAACACAATCACGTGACTCAACGTGATTTACTAACAGGCTTGGGCCTTTTTACTTATCTTAAATGGGCCTCGTGCAAGCCCAGTTTAATTTTTATGTTTTGAAAGCGGAGATAACAAAAAAAAAAGTGACTTGTCTCCTTTTTTTGCGTTTCTTCATCGGAATCCCTAGAGCTCTCTGTTAAGCAAAAACTCAAAATCCGATCCATTGATCAAAATCAAAATCGACTGACTGAGCAAAGATGACGGAGGCGATGATAAGAAAGAAGCCGGGGATGGCAAGTGTGAAGGATATGCCGCTGCTTCAGGATGGTCCGCCACCGGGTGGGTTCCCACCCGTCCGATATGCTCGCCGGATATCTAACACGGGTCCCAGCGCGATGGCCATTTTACTTGCCGTTTCTGGTGCCTTTGCTTGGGGAATGTACCAGGTCGGCCAGGGAAACAAAATTCGTAGGTAAGAATTGGATTTTATTAGATCGCCTTGTCTAAATTTGTTTAATGGAACGAAACGTTTCGATTTTCGAGGTTTATAGTCCAGAAGCTTTTCAGCTTGGTGTATTTTGGTCGTAATTTGTGTCGTTTTCTCTTTGATAATTTTAGGTCTCTCTCTTTCTTAACTATAGAGTGATGACCAGAATCGAAAAGATAAATTTTGGATATGAACTTTCAAAACTTAAGTATAAGCCTAATTAAATATGCTGGTGAATATTTAGCTTTGTGTTAGTAATTTCGTCGATGTCAAGTTGAATATAAATGCCTTGATTTTGAAGCTCGTCATGTCTCTCCGGAAATTAATCATCTTTTTGGTGACAGTTTTTGTTTTTCTGTTGGCCTTCGATTTAAGTGTTTCAGGCATTAGTTGATGTTAGCTTATGGAAGCAGAGGCTTGTTCAGGGTTCAATGCTTGTTTTTGACAACCTGCTGATTCGATGCTTGTTGAATCATTGTTTTCTCTTCGTTGTTTTATAAAGACATTTTTGTTGAAGCTTAATCAGCATCAATTTAGACTTCAGGCATTGTCCTTTTTTTTATAATCCGCAATTCTTAAGATGTGAAGCTGCATAAAAGAAAGCAAACATTTAGTTGCATAGTAATGATAGTAGTTAAGACTGTTAGTCAGTAGTTGTAGTATATAGTTTTGTAATCTGATTTTTGATCACAATCTTCTTGTGGTTTTACAATGTTGATTTGATTTGATGTGTAGGGCGTTGAAAGAAGAGAAATATGCTGCTCGTAGAGCAATACTTCCCATTCTTCAAGCAGAAGAAGACGAAAGGTAAACGTTGTCCACAAATAAGTCTCCGGTCCTGCAATATTCAGACAATAGTAATCTCGTTTCAACTCTGGTTCGCATTCTTTGGTGTTAATAGGTTTGTGTCTGAGTGGAAAAAATATCTGGAATACGAGGCTGATGTGATGAAGGATGTTCCGGGATGGAAAGTTGGTGAGAATGTGTACAATTCTGGTCGTTGGATGCCACCGGCGACTGGGGAACTCCGTCCTGATGTTTGGTGATTTGTTAGTACAATTCTGGAAAGGCATATGATAATGATGATGATGTGAATGGATGAGAATGTTTCTCTAATATGTTATGTTATTGTTTTCATTGAGTAATAAGGGAATGATTCATCATGCAGTTATTCGTTTGCTGGAACAATGTTTTAGATCCTAAAGTTCTGTTATTTTTATGGACATTTTATCCAGAAATTCAGATTTACAGTCTATTTCCAAATCAAATCGCATCATCTAGCTTCAGTCAATTCTTCAGGCCAGAAAAATCGTAACTTTTTTGTATTGATCGTCCAAGATAATCATGTGTAATCAATCATTCGTCAAATTAAATCATTACATACAAAGTTGTATGATATGGCTAATAATTCCTAAATCACTAAAATAACAGCTCTAACTTGTCAAAATAATCTTCCAATAATAAAACAGTATTATATTAGTTTTGTTTTCAGATATTCATGAAGAAGAACAAAACATAACTAAATTTTGACTTGCGTGGGAAAAAATATTTACAAATAATAATTAATTATTTATTTTGTTAATTTAAATTAGATATATATATATATATAATTTATTTCATATTTAAAATAATTTTTTAAAATTTTTAATATTGATTACGAAAATGAAAGAGATAATAAAATCGGATTATACAAATAGATTTAAATTGTATATATTTTGGATAAAAGTATACATATGGTAAATATTCAATTAAACTAAATTTTTGTTTTATATTTTGTTTGACTAATTTTTCAAAATTTATATTTTGTTTTATATTATATTTACATTTTATGACAGAATACATTGTATATCAAAATATTAAGGATTTACATATAATATAATGTATAATGGCAATTTTCGTAAATAGTCTAGTAAATTATGTTCTAAATAATATTTTTCCTAAATGCTCTAATAGTGTGACACATGATAGTGACACACTTATAAATCACACGTCAAAATAAAATTATTTTGTTAAAATGATTCTCAATTAATATATATATATATATATATATATAATACCATATTAGACTAACCAAAACTTGTTAGATAAAAAATAAATAATACACCACAACAAAATAAAGCATTCTTAAATCAAAATATACAAAAGCCACATCCTCCATAAAAACAAAAAAACCCCAAAATATTTTATATTTTTCACACTCCGGGGGTTTGATCTTCCGAGGAGAGGGCTTACTTATCTCTTTGATCTTTTTTTATTTCACAATCATCAAAATACTAATTTCCCATTCTCCATTTTGTATATTTTTTCCCCTAATATTGTTTTTCGAATATATACTTAGAAATGTGAGATACATCGACGGTGACGAGCTGCTGCAGTTTTCTTTTGTTTCTTAGATTCTTCTTTCCACCTATTAGCAATATCGTGAGCCACACTCAACGCGTCCAGCGACGCGCCGAACAATCCTTTTCCTGTAAACCCTACCGCATACAATCCTGCCTCTCCTTTCCATCCGTTTGGAAACGGATTTTTTGGTATCCCATCATCGGAAAATAAGTCATTGTCCTGATATATAATTAATTCCAACACCAAACAAGATTTTTATTTAGTGTACACACATTCATTAACTGTCATACCGAATTTCCTTCTGTATCTAACCAAAAAGGAACAATACTATTTTACTATACAAGCTATGGCTATCTATGGTTTTTTTACATGAATTTTGGACCTCTCTATTATATTACATGAACTAACAATACACACTTTAATTTTACATAACTATTGACATGTATTCACAATTCTCCAAATCGCTATTTTTTGGATAAATCGCGATTAATTGAAGTTAATTGCGTCTACTACATAACTCACATAACCCAAATTTTTACAATTGTGTTTACTCAATTGGTTAAAAAGAGTAAACTCGCCAACCGCAATTACTCAATGAATCGTTTTCGGGTTATATGGTAAATATAGTTAATTTCAATTGATCGCGATTTATTCAAAAGATATGAAGACATGTCAAAAGTTCGTGTAAAATTAAGGTGTGCGTTGTTAGTTTATGTGGTGTAATAGAGAGATCCGAAGTTTAGGTGGAAAAACCGTGGACAACCGTAGTCTATATAGTAAAATAGTGTCGTCCCAACCAAAAACTTTGCGATGAAAAATATAAATATTTAAATTTGGGTTTTCGCATTTAATGCTCAGATTCGGAAATCAATTTTTCGGTCGGGTTTCATCAAATTCGGACCAGATCAGGTGGGTATTTGTGGTTTTCTTTTCTTCTTCCGACATAATTGAGTGTCTGTCTTACAAAGAAACAATGAGATATGAATTACCTTAAGCCATGAAGGGACGTTGCTTCTGTATCCAGTAGCTAGAATAACGGAATCAATCTCAAGAACACGGCCATCCACAAGCTCAACTTTTCCTTTACCGAACTTTATGATTCCAGGGACGATTTTGATCTTTCCTGATCTGATTTTGGGTAATGCGCCGATGTCAAGAACCGGTGTTTTCCCTTCCTTGTTCTTTAGCTCTAACGGTCCAATTTTCGGCCTTTTTAAACCGTATTTATCGGTATTCCCCAAAACCAGCCTCGCAAGAAGGAGCAGAGTTTTGTCCGCCAGCCAAACTGGCATCCATTTCATCATTGTAATTCCTAATTCAAACGTTGATTTCCCAAATATCTCCCTTGGTAATACATGAACCTGATTAATCAAGAAAACAAATATAGTATCAGGTCTCTCTGTTTTTAAAACAGAGTATTTGGGGGTTGTAAAGACTCGAGAATTTGTGATACTTACGGAACTACGAACGACCATTGACGGGTTCGCTCCGTGGTTGTAGAGATCGAGAGAGACTTCCATTCCGGAGTTTCCGCATCCGACGACCAAAACCTTTTTCCCTTGATACCTTCCACCGGATTTATAGTCACCGGCATGGAGAACATCTCCACCGAAATCTTCTAGACCTTCGAAATCCGGAACAACTTTCTCAGCGTTCTCTCCCGTAGCCACCACAAGCCACCTGCAGATATACTCAAACTCGCAAGAACCGAGCTGCCCAATCTTCGAAATGGTTTTAACCCGCCACAGCCCGAATGTCTCGTCGTATTTTGCGGATTGGACGGTCTCGTTGAACTTAGGGTTAATGTCAAACTTGGTTGCGTAGGCTTCAAGGTATTGAATAAATTGAAACTTAGTAGGGTACTCCGGGAATTCCTCCGGGAAAGGAAAACTGGGTAATTGGCAAAACTGTTTAGGGAGATGGAGTTTAAGACGATCATAGGTTCTATTTTGCCACAAAGAAGCAATGCAGTTAGCTCGCTCGAGGATTACAAACGGTACTCCTTCGCGTTTAAAGCCCGCACCTACTGCTAATCCCGACGGACCAGCTCCAACAATGACCGGACCGTTGACCCATATGCAACGCCGGGAGAAAATGTTCCCGTCGGGGATGAAGTTTTGGAACATACTCGAGATGTTAAGACACTTCTTGTTATTGTTTCCATGCATTTTCACACAGAGTTTAGAGCTTACTTTTGTCTAGTTCTGAGAAAACTGAAATGTGTGAAAGAAATACAGATTTTAGAGAGCTTTTTGTTGGGAAAACAGGAAGGAGATTAAGTGTATACGTGTGTGTTTTGCTGGATTGGAGAAGAAGATGTATAAATATAGAAGAAGATTTGAAGCAAGTTGCTCTTTGTAAAATTAGTTACTTGTGTTTTGAGGATGATTGAAAATTATTATTAAATATTTTAACTTATGGAAGTTATTTAATTCTCAAATGATAAGCTTGCATTATTTGTATTATTTTTTTTCTTTATAGTCTCTACTTATTGTCAATAATTAATTAATACAATCTTCATTACTATTTTGTATCTCTTTCTCTTTGCATATCCATAGATAATTCACGTATACGATTTGTGATGAACTCTTTTAATAATAACAACGTAAAATTTAACTATCTCCAATATCTTAGTCATCTACTAGTTGTGGATGATATGACCAACACTTTCATAACCATTTATCGTCATTCACAGAAGAGACATGACTTAAAGAAAAAAAAAGAGATAGTGTTGTTCGTTTGGTCGCCGTAGGCGGCTGCGGTTAACCCTATAGTTGCGGTTGCGGTAGATGTTGTTCGTTTGTCTGCCGCCGGTGGTTACGGTTGCGGTTGATCGTAGATTTTTAGTCGCACCGCTGTTTTAATCAGTGGTCGAAAAAATTGCGACACAGGACGCAACGTCTAACCGCTGCGTCTGTGGCAACTAAACAAACAAGAATCTGTGTGACTGCCAAACGAACATGACCATAACGAAATTTGCTGCCAACGTGGGAATCATTAATTAAGGGTTATAAAACACAGATATGTTGCTTATATGATGGATTGTAATGAAGAGACATGACAACGCATATTGTTACATGTTCATGTACATGAAATATCCATTGCGAAGTTATTTTGCTCCCTCGTTGCTTTTATTCTAGACAAATATCTATAAATGATTTTTTTGTTGTTAACATTTTTAGTCATTAGCTGGTTTGCTTTTTATTTTATATTTTTATTATGAGCTTCAATAAAAACTAAAAGGGTGGACTTTAAGAAACTTTTATTTCTCATCCAATTCAATTAAAATTAAGAAAATTTATCGCAATTGTTGTCATCATTTGAACAAGCTATTTATCAAAACTAAAAGTTCTTGATAAATCATGTTTATGATTTTTTGTCCTTTGAATGAATAATTGAATGATATTTGTGTAGTAAAATAACCCAAATTATTTTTCCTATTTGTGGGTTAGGACAATATCAAATTTCGAAGATAAAAACTCTATTGTTGTTAAGAAGGTATAAATATTTTTTTTCTAGTTCATAAGATGAAATTTTGAAAAAACTCTAAAAATAGAGGCAAGAAAAACAAAGATTTTGCCGTGGAACAAATTTTTGCAAAAATAGAGAAAATTAGAGGAAGGGAGTTTCAAGGGTATGATTTGTATTATAACTTTTGTAAGTGTATTTTCGGTAAAATTGATTTTTTGTAAGTTTTCATCAGATTTATATTAAAAGTTTGTATAGACAAATCCTATAAAAAAATACTTTAATTGTGAACTCGGTAATCAAATTGTACGTTTTTATTTATAAACAATAATTATCAACACCAAAGACAATCAGAAAAAGATTATAAAATCTTAACAATATTGTTATTTTAAAATTTCTTACAACTCATAATATATTTGTTAAAACATGATTTACTCACAGTTTGTCACCCTGTAAAGAATTACAAAGCTTGCTTATCTAATGAACACTATACATATAGATACAGAGAATATGGATAATGGTACATATATAGTTGCTGAATCTCTAGGAATATACTATCTTTTTTTGGGATAAAAATACAATCTTTTTAGTTGATTTTAATGCATATATATATAGAGAATCGAAATCAAAGGCGTGTTCAGTACGTAAATATCGTTGATTGAGAGGTTATAAAGTGAGAAGTGAAAGCTAAAAAGACTTAGGGAAATGATATTGTTACCATATTCCAAGACTTGGGTAATGGTGTCGTCTCATTTCCTAGAAACCTCGATTATTAACATTAATGCACCAATTACACATACATTTCCTTTAACATTCTTAAGGTATGTTGGTTTTGTTTCATTCTAAGAGATATTTTTAATATATTAATTAGATAATAATTTTAACAAAATAATTTTACGTTGATGTATGATTTACAAATGTGTAATATTGATGTGTTAGAATATTAGAATATTTTAAAATAAATATTAACTAAAACATAATTTACTACATTATTTACGAAAATTGCTATTAGATATCATATTATATATAAATTTTTAATATTTCGACATACAAATAAATACAATATAAAATAAAATATAAATTTTGAAAAATTAGTTAAACAAAATATAAAATAAAATTTTAGTTTAATTTAATATTTATCACATATATAATTTTATCCAAAATAGATAAAATTTAAATTTATTTGTATAATCCGATTTCATTATTTATTTTATTTTCGTAATTAATATTGAAAGATTTTTAAAAAATTATTTTAAATATGAAATAAATTATATATATATATCTGATTTACATTAACAAAATAAATAATTAATTAATATATGTGATATGCAATACGTGATTCAAAATCTAGTTTTAGATTATTGTAAAAAGTTAAAAAATAACTTAAATATTAAATTTTGTATAACAAAACATTATATTTTAACAATACGAATGTATATATACGTTGTCAATATGTACATGCTTCTTAAAAATTCGTTTCTGCAATTGCATATATTTATAGTTACATGTATCCGTATTCCATGCATAATATCATCACATGGAAACATGGAAAATGGAATAATAATTAATCCTTTAAGCTAATCAGAAAATTCTCTCCTAAAATTTCTCATTTGACTTTGTGGTCCCTCGAAACCAACCCATATTTGCTTCCATATTATTAATCAATTTCCAATATCTTAATTTCCAACAATAATATCATTTTTCCCCATGAGAGAGGATTGTTATTACG
Organism: Pugionium cornutum; assembly: GCA_018901935.1. Lineage (NCBI taxonomy): Eukaryota > Viridiplantae > Streptophyta > Magnoliopsida > Brassicales > Brassicaceae > Pugionium > Pugionium cornutum. Next base: position 1,288,847 of record CM032155.1, on the reverse strand, counting down.
TTATATCTTAAGCATGAAATTCCTAAAATTTTAACTATATAAATATAATTAGATTTTACTGTACAATATATGATCTAAACGAAGACATTAACTGGACTAAATAGACAAACTGACAAAACATAACCATAAAACGCAACACTATGATCAGCCAAATTTTAGTCAAATATTTTGGTGGATATTTATGTAATGCCAATAATTTCTAACATCTGAAAATTATTGGTATGAAAAAAAAAACAATAATAGAACTCTTTGTTTCGTAATCTTAAGAATTTTCGGTTATGTTATTCGATCAAACGTTGTTTGTTTGATTGTCATATTTTTATGTGGTCAAACATTGCAGTCGACCACAAAAAACTGTGGTAAAAAATTTTAATCGCTGCGAAATTGTAATGTTTACGATTAAACAATTACGATACAACCTGTGTCGACAAGATGCAACGATCAAATAAACAATAATATTATAGCATATAACCACAACGTCTTAACGTATGTCGATGCCACAGACAATGCGACACACAAACGAACAACACCAATATTTATATTCCAATAAACTAACATAACAACTCTATCGTCCAATAAGTTCAATTATTGCGAGAGAATATCGCACAGCAAAAAAAACAATTAAGCATAAAACTATATACTACGAGAGAAAATGAGAAATTATTGGTAAAATGGAATTGCCAAAATATTGTTTTGCATATTTAAATATAAACACATTCTTGTTATTTCATTAGTCAGATTCTTCAGCTGCTTAATCAATAATCATGTGACTTAATTTAAATATATATACTCACTGATTAGGGATTCAACATCCCATGTTACAATTCAAAATTTTAGCAAAAAAACATACCTAATTTCATTCCTAATTTCATTCCGTGTCTATATTTTATTAATGGACAAATGTCTAAAATAACACCTTTCTAAGTTTTTTTTTCCAAAAATAGCATTATTAATTTAAATTTCCAATAGTAGCATAAATTTAACATTAAAATGTATTAAAATTATATTTTAATATAAAAAATTAAATAATAAAATAGAAATAATGAACCTAAATATAATATTTTAAATTTATGTATAATTTATTTAAAATAATTAAATATTTTCACATAAATATTTATATTATTTTTGGAAATTTAATTTTATTATGCTAGATTTGAAAGAAAAATTTTTAAAAATACTATTTTAAAATAGCAATTTTAAGTTTATCTTCAAAATTTAGCACAATAAAACTAAAATTCCCAAAATAGCATAAATTATTATATAAAAATAATTATTTATCTTAAATAAAATATATATAAAATTAAAACATAATGTTTGGATTCACTTTTTCTAATTTAGGGTTTAAATTTTTTTCATTAGTATTAAATTTGTGCTATTTTTGGAAATTTAATTAATTACTATATTTGAAACAAAAACTTAAAAATACTATTTTAAAATATTACTTTTTATTAATTACTCCTTTTGCGTAGATTTTATAGTGGTAATAACAGGAAATATATATATATATATATATATATATATTCCAACATCTATTTTCTACTAACTGTTTTCTTTGGACTAGAGTGCAACAAAATCAATTAGGAAACAGAGATGAAATTTGGTTTGATGAGAGAAAACTTTTTAAATTACAAACTAAACCGACCCGGTTAATAATCTCGATTTAAACGGATCAAAGAGGAAGAGAAGAAGGGCCTTTATCGTTAATGGGCCAATTGTTTCCATAATGGGTTACCTTTTATGAAAGAGGATGTCCACATTTTGAAAGCCCTTTACGTCTCCATGAAACCTAAAGAGGACCCATTAGTAGAGCTACCAGAAACCTAAAGAATGAATATAGCGATGTTGTTTTTAAAATAATTAAACGTCATATTATTATTTGATCACAAATTATCACGTTATATCGTAATTGTTTGATCGCAAACGCTATAATTTCACAGCGATTAAAATTTTTAACCGTAACTTTCTGCAATCGACCGCAGCGTTTGACCGCAAAAACCTGCAGCGGTCAAACAAACAACGTTTGACCCCATGACTCAGCCGCAGATTCCTGCGACTACCAAACAACCCTTATATATTTTTGACATGATTCGTGACCCGAAATCGAAACAATGTTTTGTTAAAGTCAAATCGAAACAATGTTTTGTTAAAGTCAACAAAACTATATCCACAAATCACTACTTGGTATTGATCATTTAATTTACTAATCGTAAACATAAATAGACAAGAAGCACAAATTCAATAAGGGGTCGTTTGTTAATTAGATCGATGAAAATACATTATATATTACGTAGTTTTTTTCGAGAAAGAACACCTATATCTATATGACAATTTATATTATCCAACCGTGACATAAACACACGAAGACTCTATACGGCCATGGTGGTTCCAACACCAGCCTTGTGTTCGCCTGCATGAGTGCCTGGCACATGACCATGACCTGCACCGTAGTCACGGTCCCTATATCCAGGACCATATTTGCTACTGAACGCACCAGCATGGATCAACAAAACGTAAAGCAATTGCGTGAACGTTAGAATTATGATGAAGGCTTCAATCACCCTCAACCTCCATCCTCTCCATCCTCCTATGTTTATTTGCTTGCATGCCAAGCTTTAATCACAAATAATGTAATAGTATTCGTTATACAAAACAACAATGATTTTGGTACGTAGGACATACATAAATAAGTTATGTACCCCATGGCAAGAGCAGTGATGGCCCATGCAACGATAGAGGAAGACCCGGCGGCTGCAAGACTATCATTCCTCCAAAACCTAATATGATTAGCTCCAGCAAACTTTGACGCTATCCCTATCACGGCCGCTAATATCGAAAACGTCAAGAAGAATGGCGTCGCCCCGTTTCCTCCGAAACCTATTTGATTTTTACTAGTTAACAACTTTAAGTAATATATTAACTGTATGATCGTATATATACATATATATAAAGAGAGATTAAATTACTTGGGTGGTTTGTTTGACCGTTGATGTATCTATTGATACACCAACTTGCGAAACCAAGTACAATAAAGTACATAACTAGATTCAAGAACAGCAATGGTGCTGCTATGTTTCTTCCGACCGCCGTCACCATTTTTACCCTTCAGCTCAAGTTGTTCGGTGATGATCGATGGATGAAGGGATGTGTGAAATAGTTACGTACACAAAGCTTAAAGATGTTTTTGAAAAAGGACATATGTCATGCACGGAGGACATTTGTGTTTTTAGCTGCTTACAGGTGGTGGGACACGTGTTCGTTCCAAAGATAGCTGTTATCACAGAGCTCGAATCTCCAAGTGCTTTCTTTTTATATACTTATGCTTTTATCATAATAAACGTTTCATACTACCATATATTGGGGTCAATTTTTGTAAAGAATAACCCACCTGGAGTTAATTAACATTAATATTTATATACTGGGATGTGTTTGGTGTTTAGTAAAACGTGTAGTTTAGTCTCAATATATAATTCTAGATCTCTATATTCCTAATATATTATTTGAAAATTTTTTTAACGAAATAATCATAATCTGACGTGTTAATAATAAAAATATTATGTTGACGTCTCAATACGATAGCGAGTTTCAGTTTAAATATATAAAAGAGTTTAACTTACTAGAATAATTACAATACATACCACTCATATTAATTTGGTTAGAGAATAAATATAATTTATTCAACTAACCAAAAAATACTATTAGATTTGCATAAACAATAACTTTTATTTCTTTAAATATTTTATACGTTAATTTATAAATAATTTCAAATAAATATAAATAGATTTAAGTTACTACCGTAATCCCTAATACATTATTTGAAAAACATTTTAATAAAATAATTTTACTCTGACGTGTTATTAACCAAAATACCATGCTGAAATGTTATCAATAAAATAAATTTCAAATAAATATATAAATGAGTTTAACTTATTAGAATAATTAAAAATATATCATTGTTATTAATTTAGTTATATAATTAATATATTTTTATTAAACTAACAAAAAAAATACTATTAAATTCGTAAAAAAATAATTATTTTTCTTTTCTTAATTTGTATATACAAAAATTAATGTTAAAGATAATTTTAAATATAAATTAAAATTATATAAATATTTAATTTATATTTACTAATAAAATATAATTTACAAATATTTTTCTCCATATACATGGAGAGGTGGATATAATCTAGTTATAACATTAAAAATGAACTTTAATTGACAATTTTCACCGGGTCAAGGATACAAAAAAGATCAGTTCATGTGAGGACCTAATTGTCCGCCAAAAAGAAAGGTCAAACTCATGTGGATATCTCTTCTTTTTGTGTACATTCACGAGGCACACAACTTTTTCTTTTCCCTAAAATCAAACCCAAACTAAATTTTGAACTTTGTAAATGTCTATATCATTTATTTGGTTTAAGAACACAAATCAGAAGTTAATATCCGTTGATTTTTTGTAATATTACTTGATGGTTGCTTAAACAAAAAAAGCTATGTTTTTTTAAACAAAACTATTGTAATAGAAAGAGATTTATGCAGCTGTATTTGTTTCACAATAAGGGTCTAATTTGTAATAATTAAACTTAGGAGGGAAATTGTAAAGAAGAAAATATTATAAGGGTCCTTTGCGAAGGTTTTGCCGTTTATCAGGAAATCTAAATCAACCCCACATTTATCTTCGTTTCTTAACTGTCAGTCACCCTAAGAACCTCAAACCCAAGCGTTGTTTGTTGTGTTGTGTTGTGTTGGGGTCCTCCGAATCAATATCCACAAATAACAGTCGATAAATTTGTAATCGACGTTCGACCAATCGGTCAAAGTGGTTGAATTGAACTAAAGGATACTAAAGTTGAAGACTTTGAAAGGATTTGTGAGAAAGAGAGTGAAAGACCCAGAAGATGCTGAAGACAGAGCCATCTCTCTCCATTTACTGCGATTCTGAAGATGCTTTCAAATCCGAAAATCCTGTGACTGGAGTCGAGGAGAATTTGGAGAGAACGGTTACGATTGGTGATTCCATTGACTCCGACTTCAGTTTCGTGGAACACAACATTGATATCTTATCAATCAAGGAAGAAGATGGAGAAGGTGAGAGAGGAGAGAATTTTGAAACAGGAAAAAAGGATTTTGATAGAGATGAAGGGGTTATTAAGAAGCTAGTTGTGAGTGAGAGAGAAGATGAACAGGGTTTTGAGATTGAACACCCACCAAGTCCTCGTATGCATTTAGCTGCAGGGCTAGGGATTGATAAGTTTGATTTGTATGGTAATGAGATATCTTTCAGTTTACCTGGTTTCGATGATGTGAATTGTGATAACTACTACAAAATAAAGCTCGAGGAGTATCCATTGCATCCTTTGCTTCTCAAAAACTATGCCAAGTTCTTGGAGGTATTGATTGACTCAAATCATTATGTTGTGTAGTTTGTAATGACTCTATTTTGCTGTACTCTCTATTAATGGCAAGTTCTTGTCATGTAAAAAAAATAGTACAAAGGAGATGTTAATGGAGCGGAAGAGTATTATCATAAGTGTACTGTAGTTGAGCCTAGTGATGGAGTAGCCTTAGCAAACTATGGTAGATTAGTAATGAAGCTTCACCAGGATGAAGCTAAAGCCTCGAGCTACTTTGAACGTGCAGTTCGAGCATCTCCCGAGGATAGGTCTGTTGGATTTGAACATTCTTGGGCATACCATTGGTGATTCTGTGATAATAATAAACTGAATGTATGGTTTTTTTTCTTTTCTTTTTTCAGTGATGTTCTTGCAGCATATGCTAGTTTCCTCTGGGAGATAAACGCTGAGGATGAAGATGAGAATGATGACTATTCTGGAGACGGAACCCAGCAAGGAGAAGAACAATTCGAGGTGGAGTTTTGTTTTCACATTGAAATTTATAGACATCTTAGTGCATAGTAGAGAGCTTAACTTGCAGATGGAGTTAGTACATGAAACTTATAGGCTTTCGATTTGCGTTTTGTTTTTGTTCCCCCATAAAAGCCTGATGCAGCGGACAAATGCAGCTCAAAGGTGTCTGAAACAGAAGATGGAGAAACGCTATGCAGATATGCAAAAGCGTTTTGGAGTATTAGTGGTGACCATGAGAAGGCATTGCTCTATTTCGAGAAAGCAGTGGAAGCATCTCCAAATGACAGGTACAATTACAAATATGGAAAATCTTTTAACAATCTTCTTTCTGTTTTCACCTTTTAGAACTGGAAATGCGATAATCTTCTGTGTTTTGGTTGCTAGCATTATTCTTGGAGAGTACGCACGGTTCCTATGGGAAATAGAAAAATGATCATCAAGAAGAAGATATCTCTAGCTGAGGAAAATCCTCAGATTCGTAAACTTGTTGTTATATTAGCTTTATGTTTCTGTATTTTCAGAATCGACAGATTCTCGTAAAAAATACTCTTTTCATTTCTCTCTCGCAGGTTCGAATGTTTTTGCAGAATAAAATCTTCATTTCCCACTATGTAATATAAATGTTTATTGAGATACGCTCTCAAGATTTGTGGGAAAATATTATATACTATTCTTTCCCTTTTATATTAAAACATTTGTTTCATTTTAAATGATATTTTAGTTTTTAATTCTAAATTAGTTACTTTTTTGGGCAAATGTCTAAAATAGCATATTTCTAAATTTTTGTTCCAAAAATAGCTATAATAGCACAAATTTAAGATTAAAATGCATTAAAACTATATTTTAATAGAAAAAAATTAAACCCTAAATTGGAAATAATGAATCTAAATACAATATTTTAAGTTTATGTATAATTTATTTAGAATAAATAAGTATTTTCACATAAATATTTGTGCTATTTTTGGGAATTTAATTTTATAAGGCTAGATTTGGAAGAAAAACTTTAAAAAGTGCTATTTTAGAGTATTACTCTAATTTTTTATGTACTTGGATTATGCAATTTGTTTTGTTATTGGTTGGATTAATTTTAAATAGATAATAAAGGATGAGTTATTTTTAAAAAAATTAAAATTTAACAGAAACTTTAAACATGAATTAAAATGAAATAAAGGGAGTATTCAATTTTCTTATGGGTAGGCAATTTTTATTGAAAGGATAATAGTAAAATTAATGGACAACATATCTGTGGATGTTAGAATATCTAGAAATTTGTTTGTTTGTTTTGGAAGTACTTTTTGAATATTCCAACCACAAATCCCTACATCATAAGAATCTGGCTGATAAGATTAAAACAATTTATCATGAAATTAAAAGTTTGGACTTTCTTTAAAACATGAATAACTTTATATGTATTCTCTCAGATCAAATAGACAAAGATGATTTGCAGATTCTGAAGGTACCGATGATGTTATAAGATATTTGGACTTGACGTTGCAGATAGAGAGAAAGAGAGGGAGAGCTCAAGTGCTGAATGGGAATGTGAAAGGCCGAAAAAGATACCAAACAGGAACAGCAAAGCTACAACATAAATAGAGCGAATCTGAGGATTTAGCTACTCTTGATGATGAGACTTGAGACATCTTTTCATGAATCTTGTGCAGAAACTTCAATACTGTCATCGCCAGGTACACCGAATATCCTGAGATTACGGTCCATTGAACCAACTGCTATGTATTTGGCGTCGGGTCCAAACTTAACACATGTTGCTTTACCTGCAAGTTCATGATTCAGAATGTCTGAATAATGTAATTCAAAAAGAAGGGAATGAACACTGACTTCAAAAGTTTAACTATATAGCATTTACCTGTACCGGACAGATCAGGAAGACTCTTGATTGGGTTCCATTCTGCTTTTACGCTAGCCGTTTGGTATACTCTACAACGTTGAAACAAGTAAGTTCTTTATTAGTACAATCTGCAAAGAAACATATACATATCCCAAGCTGCATTTCTGGTGATAAAAGGCTCTATAGTTTGCATGAAAGTATCCTAAATCACAGCATGCCCTACATTGTGTTTATCAATGTAAACTTTACCTTATATCTGAAGCAGCAATGCCAAGATAAGATCCGCTATGGTCGAACTCCACTGCAGAAAGAATTTCATTTATGTCTTTGTAGTGAAAACCCAAATCAACAAAATGGACTATGAAGAGTGCTCAGGGTAATTTGAATACCTGAGTTTGCATCTGGAAATTCAAATGTTCGGAAGTTCTTTAACTTGCGCAGGTCCCACAACCTAACACCATCCAAAGCAGCAGTCTGAACAATTTCAAGAGAAAAACAAAATTGGGTCATTATATATTGACGCTGGTTTCTTTCTTGAGTTGGGTCATATTGTACCCACCGCGAGGAAGTAACCGTTCTCAGAAAATGATACAGACGTGATTTCTCCTGTGTGTCCACCAAACTTCGCCACATTTGCCTGTCAAAGAACAGAGATAGATGAAATTGAGGGGAGACCGTGAGAACAAATGAAGAATATTGAAAACGTTCGAGTATCTCAATGAATTCATGGACAAAGGCTAGGAGGCTTCTTTTACCTGACTCTTTACGTCCCAAATCTTAACAATAGATTGAGCAGTACCAGTTCCAAGAATGAGACCGTCAGGATGAAAAGCAGCAGCCGTGTAATCCACTTTTTCAGAATCATCCGTTACCTGAATAACATCAACAAGCATGAGAATGACACATTGAAGTTTCTAAGGAGTCTTATTTTACATTACCAATGTTCGGCAAAAGCCTATAACAGTTTCTATAAACATTGTTATGTTAACATACGAAAGTAAAAGATGAAATTGGAAAAACAGGTATCAGTTACTTGTGGATGAGAAGTTTGGTGACCTGAGTAAGGCATAATCCGGAGGATAGATCATAAAAGCACCAAGTGCTATCAAGAGATGCCGAAACAAAGTATTTATTCGTTGCATGGACAGTTACAGCTCGCACCTGAAAAACAAAACAAAGAAGTATGAAAGGTTGAATTGTATGTTACTGTCCCGAGTTCGTCAACTCCATCCTTACCTCTGCAGAGTGATCTTTCAATGTGTGTCTACAGGAATAGTTCCCATCCTCAGAACTCCCCCAGATACGGACTGTCTGCAGAGTGTCAAAACACCAAACTAATCAATTTGCAGTTGTTGAATAGATCACCCTTCAGACGAAAAGTGTTAGAAACTAAATTTTCGTATGTAAGCATCAACTAGGTATTTAAACATTTTTTGAACAATGGCACCATGAGTCAACCTTTTACAGTGACGTTGGATCACTCAACGTAGCCTAATCAGGTTTTCAGAGATGGCACAATGAAGCTTACAAGAACCAGATTTCACAGCAACTTTTTTTTAATGCACTTCAAATAAAAAAGTTCATATTCTCAAGGACAAGAGATGTTCCGACACAAATGATTTACAAGCACTACATAATACATTGTAAAACCATCAGATTTTACGCCTGCATATAGTCTTGACTTACCTTGTCCGATGAAGCAGTCAAAACAAGATCAGTGTCACCAACAAACTTGATACTTGTAACCTGCAAAAGTAACAGTGCATGTCACGCACGAAACTATAGTAGAATAGTTAGAAGAAAAATCAGAAAACTACAGCAAAAGAAAGACCTTCTTTGAATGACCAGTCAGTGTGGATAAGATTTGTCCTGAAGGACGATCAAAGAGAACGGCAGTTGTATCAATTCCTCCAGTAGCAATGACATCCTGATTACAACATATAAAAGGAAATTAAGATTAATGACACTAATAGAGAATGGACACAGGAACTTATGCATACAAAAGTATTGTATAATAAGCAAAATGCAATGAATCAACACATACGAATAAAAGCTATCATACAGTAGATTTTTTGGCATAAACAAAATGCATTATTCACTGCATTCAAGAAGCACTGTTTAGTATGCATAATTGATAAGCATTCGTAGTACAGTTTCACACAAAAATATATTTTCCCACGAATACTATTGATAAGCATACAACTGAAGATTCGTTGCAATGTACAGATTAAATATATAGACACAATACGCATGTCACCTACGACATTCAATGCAGTGACTTCCCAGAACAAAAAAAACAATATAAAATGATGAATGGAAAATAGAGAAGCTCCAGGTGTCAAACCTTGGAATGTAGGATGTCCATTGAAAAAATACCAGGTTTGCTGGTCTTATGTAGTGGGTGGCTTGAGAGTTGGGTGAACTTCTCCAGAGCATCAACTGAAGCCAACGTTTGAGGAATCTAGAGAACCAATGAGGAAAAATTATCAAGACAAAAGAATCACGCGCAAATCCAATTAAAAACAAAAGTACAAATATCCGTTGTATGATAAAAACAATAATATATATATACACAGCTACCATGTAATTCTCTCTTGCCCTATAGTTTCCATAGTGTTGTATGTGAAGTTAAATGCATTACCTGTCTCTTTTTACGCTGCTGAGAAAGAGCAGCATTACAATCTGTCAATTCTGTGATAACTTCAGCAGAAATTCCAAGACGCATTTTCTTTGCATTGGGCTCCTGTTCACCATCATCGATTGCTATTTTGAAACAATAAAATATAGAAACTTGTTACAAGAGAAATGGCTACATAGCCAACTAGATTTTAAAAAAATGTGGATGCACACCTCGTTTACCATTCGCTGTGGCGATTTCGGGGGCTGCAGCAGGTAACTGTCTTTCAGCCTCTGAAAGTAATTGTCGTGCTTCATCCCTTTCTTTTTTAAGCCTCGCAATCACACGACAGGCAGCATCATGCTGCAAACAGAAGGAAAAGTGTACCCCAAAAAATCCATCAATCACCTTCATCACTAAACCAGAATACAAAATAAATAATTGTAAGTCATAGTCTAATAAGGTAGTGGCAAATACACTTAATCATGATTACCTGATACAAAGCATGACTTAGCTCTTGCCTCGCAGTATGCAATTGCTGTTCCAGTGCAAAATTTGATAGCATCAAACTGTCCCATTCCTGAAAGCACAACAAATAGGTAAACTTTAACATGTGAACATATCATTGACGCACAAGCTGTGCTAATGACTAGACTGAAATTTGCGATGTTAAATAATTCAAACGACCACGTGGACCCAGCCCTGTATAATGTATTAAGTTCACAGATTCACATAGCTCTCTATGATCCTTAATAGTCAAAGAGGGGGATTTCAGAGTGAAGCCACCAACAATTGAAGGAAGCACAAAACTGAAAAAAGGAAAATGTGGGGAAAAGAATAGCAATCAATATAAAAGCTTACAGTTTGGAACGTTCCAAGCAATCCAGGGATGCTAGCTGTGTGTAATGGTTTTGGTTTTACGATCTGCAAAATGTTGTAAGTCCTTAAAAATTTAATGCAAACACAGCTATATGACAAATAATTGCAGAAGTTACTTGCATTACCTTTCCAGTTTTAATGGGAACAATGTCATCAATGGTATGTGGTTCACCAGTAACTGGACATTTCCCATAATCCTACAGGGTAGCCAAACCAGTTTACAAATTATTTGTAGGCAAATCGCTGGCGCATAGACAACCAGGTTCTTGTCTTGGAAATCGGAAATACAGTATTAATGATCTATTATGCATAATATCAAGCTAATAAGGATCTTACTAGTTCCCAATATAAAACCAGATACATTGACTAATTTAAAATCTAACCAGATTATATATTGAAAATTGCACATATTATGGAGAAAATAAGGATCGTACAAGTTGCAGCAATGACATCACTCAAATTTTTAAACTTTTGAGTCTTTAACACTAGTACTAAGAAATAATCTGAAGCAAACAAGAAGGGAAAAAGTGGATACACCTCTGGAAACTTATATTGGAGTCGAATCACGAAAAAAAGCAAAGAGCTTACCGATATATGTCTCTCGATTAGCCGCTTCTCGAAGAGCAACCCCGACTTAGTCGAAACCACAGGCTCCTCAGGAAAATCGCCGGAAACTGTAAGCAAAAGTACGACGGTATCACCAATAGAAACCAATCAAAATAAAAACCCTAAATCGGCAAATAGAGAATAAAGAGAAAGAAGACTTACTTGCACAATTCATCTTAGAATGGACAAAGAAGAAGAGGAAGAGTACGCGACAAAAGAAGATAAAATGTTGAAACTAGAGAAGCCCCTTAGTGGCTGAGCTAGGGTTTATCTACTCCGGTCCGGCGCGCTACTAAACAAAATCGCGGAAGCCGGGAGGGGATGAAGACGGAGGAAGCTTGGGAAAATTAGACTTTGCTTGAAATAGTTGGGCCTTTTAGGATTACAGGAATAATTAATACACATTTGGGCTTTTCATCAAATCTTTATGCTGAACGATGTCGTATTATGTTTTCTCTTTAACCAACTCAAAAGTGTAGAAACACAAGATTATGTCCGTCAATTTTATACAAAAAGAACTCATATAAAATTACTTAAGTCGTTCTCGAAACATTTCTTGGAGTTTTAAAAAGTGATCATGTTCGTTTGGGAGCCGCAGGTTGCGGTAGATTTTTGTTTGTTTAGCTGCCGTAGATATATGCGGCAGACGCAGCGGTCAAACGCTGCGTCATGCGTCGCAATTTTTTTGACCGCTGATTAAAACAGCGGTGCGACTAAAAATCTGCGATCAACCACAACCGCAACCGCCGGCGACAAACAAACGAACAACATATGCCGCAACTGCAATCGCAGGATTGACCGCAGCCACATGCGGCGACCAAACGAACAGCATCAGTATAAAATTAAAAGGGCTTGAATATTGTACTATCGATTTAACTTATCTTATCATTTGCTGTTCTTGATTGGCCATCTCTTATAAGTTGGATGCTAATCTCATCTACATACTTTCATTGAAAATAAACAACTCTCAGTCCAAGCTACGTTTTTCTTAATCTGTAGGAAATATATAGTAGGATTCACAACCATGCATACATATTTTCCTCCTCAATCATCTTCAAGCAACTAGACCGTATTCTCAGAGACACAATGCTAATGGCCTATCTCGCAAAGGCTGTCAATCATTTTTGTCTCAATGGTTCATTAATGTCTAACTCTTGCATCGTAGTTCCCTTTAGTTTCTTCTTTGTTTATACTGTTTCGCCATTGAAGCTTCTTTGTTTATACTGTTTCACGGATAGTTAAAAACACGCTGCTCTAACAATTTTGCCATCGCTTACGTAACCATTCATGTAATAAATAATTTTGACTAATCACTAATGTGTGATCTTTATTAAAAAAAATAATTTGACCTAGTCTCTCTTTTTTCCACTTCTCAACAGAATAGAAAAAGCAGTGAAGTAAATTATTTACAAAATGAAAAAAAAATTAGAACGAAGAAAAAATATTTTAAAAATTAGAAAAGCTAATTTTATATATAGAAAGCTTAATATAGTATAACCTTCAGGCAAAAGTCAAAATCCAAGGAAACAAAAGAATTGGGTCAAACTTCTTTACCGGTCAACCAAGTCATCATTTAGGTGGGACCATTTTCTCTACGTCGACTCCTCTCAACCAATACTAACACGCCATGTCATGAGAATAAGAAACTCTAGGACCAGCGCGTTTAACGTTAATTGCCACGCTGGAATTTCTTAAGACCTTAATACATTTACGTACACTAATACATAGAGACAAACACCAATTTCCTACATACATATTAATCGTTACAGAAACTTCCACAACCTCCAATTAGTTTCTCCAGGAAGCTGTAAGAATTTTATTTTCTTCTCTGTCATAAACAGAAAATATTTTTGTTCTGTTATTTTCCATTTTCCCAGTATTTTGATTCCTCGACGAAATTTCTTGTTCAGATACCACACCTAGCTCCCACATTCGGCAAAGCATTCAAGAAGCCTCGATCAATAGTTTTTCCCTTTTCCTGGTGTCCTCCAATTTTTCCCGGAAAATTCTTGGAATCACGTTGGAGCCCGTAAAGAATACATAAACATGTCGCAGGACGTAATTTCGTCTCATGAGCAGCTCTCGATGGTATTTATGTTTTTTCTCCTTCAGCACTAATCATATCATCCAAATTCGCAATGTTAATTGTTTGCCTTAAATGGTTTCTCTTCTTCATATCTTATTGAAGGCATATTAATTCCTTCGTTTCTAAATTGGTAAGAAAATAATAAACCTTTAGGTTATTTGAGTTATTGATTCTTGTTTCCCAAGAAAACTCCCACACCGAGTAGCTTTTTATGCAAGCCTTCAACGTCTATCTCAAAAAAAATACTTTGATTTTCAGCTAATTCGATTGCTCTTATTTTGTAGGATGAGATCACAAGCCCTCTCACCGAACAAATCCTCGAATTTTGCGACCCATTACTATTTCATGAAACCTTTAATCAAACTTCTGAAGTGACCTCTGATTCAAACTGTTGTGGCTATGTCGAAAACAACAGTAACTTTCCAGACAAATCAAACAGCGCTTCGAATCATGATCATGAAGATAACAACATCAATGAGAACACAGATTTATCGATCATATTCGATTCACAAGACGATTTCGATAATGACATCACAGCTTCCATTGATTTCTCTTCATCTATCCAATTCCCGGTGTCTGATCATCAACTCCAAGACCAGTTTGACTTCACTGGAATTCAACTTCATCAACCTCCGAACATTCTCTACTCTTCCTCCTCCGCTGAACCTTTGCCTCCTTCTTTATCAGCATTTGAAGAGGATTGTCTTTCTTCAGTCCCAAGTTACAATATTGGCTCAATAAACCCTTCTTCTTCTTGTTGCTCTTTCTTGGGTAATCTCGGTTTGCCAGCTTACATGAACGTAACCAGAAATATGATGAACACTGGTTTGGCAATTGAAAGATCTGGTTTTTATTCCGGGAGCATCCATTTGGATTCTGATTTTAAACCATCACATGATCAATTAATGGAAATCCAAGCTGATAATGGTGGAATGTTCTGTCCAGATTCAATTAAACCAATCTTCAATCCAGGAGATCATCATCTCCAGGTGTAAATGCTACTCTTTTTTCGAAATTCCCGCAACTAATTCCCGGTTTTTTGTTTCTTATATAAGCTTTAAAAAATCTCCAATTTCTGAGATTGCAAAATGAAACCGGTTTATTCGTCCGATGCTGACCGGTTTTGGGGTTTATGTTTCAATCAGACATTTGACAGTGGCGAGAATCAAACCAACCTGGTGGCACCGCCGGTTCTTCCGCAACTAGGGACGGAGATAACCGGTTTAGATGACCCGAGTTCCATCAAAGTCAGGAAACTCTCCGTGGAGCAGAGGAAAGAGAAGATTCATAGGTACATGAAGAAGAGGAACGAGAGGAATTTCAGCAAGAAAATCAAGGTTTAGGCTCTTAACCACCCTAGCCGAAATAAACCATTGGTTATCCATACAGTACTTATTTAATTAATTTCTACTGTTACTGGTTTCGTGTTTGGTAGTATGCATGTAGGAAGACATTGGCAGATAGTCGACCAAGAGTTAGAGGAAGATTTGCAAAGAACGATGAATTGGGTGAACCAAATAGACAAGCTTGCTCAAGCCATCATGAAGAAGACGATGATGATGTATGATTATTCCGGTTTGATTACAATTCTAATCTTATGCTTTGTTTTGGTAATACGATAACCGTTGTTAAATTCTGTCTGCAGGTGGTTGATTCTTCGGACATATTTTCACACATAAGTGGTGTGAACTCTTTCATGTGCAATTATCCAGTCCAATCATGGATTTGAGCTGATTAATTAATTATATAGTCTTATAATTACCAGATAGTATTTTTATAGAGGTATATTTGTATATTTACATTTTTAGTCGTGACTCGTATTATTTTGTTAGAAGTATTACTTTTTTGGTCGTCTTCGTCGGAGATATTTAGAATATTAAAAGATAAGAGATGAATAATGGGTCTAAGGAAGGTCATAATGAATAAAATATGTAGTGAGGCAAGGGAGAGATATTGTTAATGTTACATAGAACATTACAAAATTTTGTAGATATATATATTGTAGTATATGCTATGGTATGACATTTATGAAGTGTAATGTATTTGATGCGCGTTGTGTAACAATAATAATCCTTTGAACATTACTTCTAAGCATTTGATTTCTACTTAATCATTTATCATATATATCAGCAATATTTTGAACTTGGATAATTATTTGGAAACTATTTCGTACCCAATTTTATAATTACATCCCAAATTAGACTTTTCTCTTCTTAACGGACACGCGATATCCAGTGCATCCGCCAACGCATCTATAGTCTGCATGTCCAGTGCAAACAATTCGTCTTCTGACTTGACTATTGCTGCTGAGGGAGAAACGTAAACTTTCATGGTTGTATCAGCCATAGCTCTGATACCATGAAGAAATGCTTAAACTTTGAAAGTTTGAAACATTGTTTTTGGTTGTTACAACTTTTTCACCTACGTTAAACAAAACCAACACATACGATATTTATATTAGTTCAGAAACAAGCTCGACATTAAATCTAATGACACATATCACTCTTCTATTGCTGAAGACAAAAGAGCAAATTGGTTCTGCAATTTCAGCACGCTATTCGTACTCTGTTCTGCACTTCGCCGTATTGTCTCCTCTGTTTTGTTGTCTGATTTTACAGGAGACGACCGTTGCATCTTCAGCTTGAGCTGTGCAGGCTTGGGCTTCAGCTTCTCTTGACCCAGTTGATACTCTGCGACATCGTTTTGCTTCTGGTCATCAATAGTTAGCTTGTGGAGCAAAAAGCAAAATATTCGGCAAGAAGCAAAATGTTCGGCAAGAAGCAAAATGTGCGGGTTCGACATAAGATGGAGGGTAACACACCCTAGCCTATTGTCCTTCAGACAATTTTGCTAGTTAAATGGTTGTGATCTTGTAGTCCAAACTTGCCCAGTTTCGCACGCACCGCCTCTTGTTTGCTACATCCTTCTTGGTCAAGACTCAATAGCAAGACGAAGAAGATACTGACAAAGTGGTGAGAGTGCCTACCAACCCTGACTTCACCCTCTGTTTGAACTAAATCTCACATAACAAAATTTAACAGAGTAATCAAATTTCTACGTTAAAAAGTGAACAAACTTGTAAGAATATTGCATTTATTCAATTGAAACTCAATTCAGATTTTATATGTTTGACACTAAATCTCTTTTAGTCTATGCATTGTAGCTTGTTGATAGCTCAATTTACAAGACAAATGTTATCATCTGAAAAGGCCACAGAAAAATGTCTGAATATCCAAACTTCTGAATACCAAAGCGTATCGTCAGAAAAAATTTTAGCTTGTTTTTGATTTAGATCTCTTTGATATATTTAGAGAGAGATACATCACAAGCTAGCAAAAACCGACTAGTAAAAGTACTTGATCATCTTTTTTAGACAATTGCATTGGCAGCGCTCGCAATCCTTGGCCAGAGATCTGCGCACTCTTTCCCAATGGGACCGGTGATCGCAGAACCTAATTAAACACACACAAGCAACAAATTTCTAATAAGAGATTCATCTCATCAACAATCTAATGATGTCAAATAAAAGCAATTGAGTCTTGGATTATGCTTCTGACGACTAATTGTAACAGACCGACTAAGAGAAAACTTGAACAGTACCTTTCATTTCTCCTTTGGGGTTTACGATAACTCCAGCATTATCTATACAACGGAGGAACAAAACACTTAAATCAGAATTTGTTTTCACACACGTTTATAAATGGGAAAACAAAACGACAAGTTCAGGAGAAACAATGATCAAGTCGAGGAAAATGTAGAGTCCAAATGGAACAGATGCAAGCGTTCAAGCATTAAAGCATCTGTAACGATGGACACAATCAAGTTTTCCAGACTTGTAACCGTATCTACACCCTCTAAATTAGTCGGTGGATACTTGACTTGAGTCTGGCTAATGTCAGTAACACAAAATTTACACAACTGACTTCAAATATGAAACCTGAATACGAAATTTTGTAAGATAGGAAAATTTTATAGAAGAAGTGATTTAAACAAAACAATGGTTTAAAGAATGCAAATTTCGAGTTCAAATGGAGCAGATGCAAGCGTTTAAGCATTAGAGTTTCTGTAACGATGAACACATATTAAATTTACCAGATCTGTTTTGTATAATACACCCTTGGAATGTGACGGTGGATACATGACATAAGTCTGGAAGATGTATTATTTCTACCCTTAAATTTGGTCATAACTACACCAACCCCAACAAGTTATCAAAAGATCAAGTTAAGTATATAGAGTCCAAATGGAGCAGATTCAAGCATTTAAGCATTAAAGTATCTGTAACGATGAACACAAATAACTTTTCCAAGGCTTGTAACTGTATCAACACCCTCTAAATGTGTCGGTGAATACATGACTTAAGCTTGATCGAATGAAGAGTCTTATAGAAACTTAATTCAAAATTTCAAATAGAGTTAAAAGAAAAGTATTAACCTTCAAAGTACATGAAGACACCATCCTTTCGGCGCCATGGTTTGCGTTGCCTAACGATCACGGCGGGAAGAACCTTTTTCCGGAGGTCGGGTTTACCTTTTTTGACGGTGGCCATAACCATGTCGCCGACACAAGCAGAAGGCAATCGATTAAGACGACCTTTGATACCTTTCACAGAAATGATGTAAAGATTCTTGGCACCGGTGTTGTCAGCACAGTTCACAGTCGCCGCCACCGGAAGACCCAATGACATCCTGAATTTGTTACCCGACGTACCACCACGCCCTAATCAAAATGAAATTCCCATTAAGACAATGCCCAAGCTGTCATTTCCATGACTTGGAGAGCGAAAACGGAAAAAATGCTTTGTTGAAACGTAAATGTATCAGATCAAAAAACTTATAGAAGACAAAGAAGAAAATCCCGAACCTCGCTTAGACATTTTGGACGCTTGAAGTAGAACTGTGGAGGAAGGAGGAATGAGTGCTTGTCATTTTATATATAGTAACGCATATTTCTAGGGTTTGATTCGGGTAAAGAAGAGGGCTATTTGCTAGCGTCTGAAAGCCCAAGCTTGTCCGAGTTATTCAGACCCATCAAAGCCCAAGAAAAGTATCTGAATCAAAATCAGAAACACTTTTCAGTCCTCGTTTCAGAGTCCCACATCGGGAAACCGAGAGAAATTGTCCTCAGAAGTTGTGTTATAAATAATCATCTCGTTACTCTGGTGAACCCAACGCAGCCATGTGGTGAGCACAAAGCGAACTATTCTTTCGCCTTTTACTAAAGAATACCGTGTGCTCTCCACGCTAAGTGGCATACGCCTATTTTTGTAGGGCTCTCACTCTACGTGGGACCCATAATGAAAAGTAAATCAATATTTGTTCTGCTTAATAGTTGCATCGTTTTCGATAGGTTCGATCTGGAAATTCAACGTCGGTGGCCAAATTAAGGAATTTAAATGAGTTTATTTTTACATATTATTTTTTAGGTTTTTTTTAACTATATAAATTGTATTTTTTTTTTATAAATTACATAAATTTAAAATAAAATTTAATAATAATTTAACGGGTAAACATTAACAAAATTTTTGTAATTATTTTTGTAATTGAAATAATTTATGAAGTTTATGTTATCAGATGAAAATAACTTTATTTGTATAAATTCGTGTAGTTGACGGAAATTCGTGTAGTTGACGGAAATTCGTGTAGTTGACGAAAATAAACCCAATTTAAATTTGTAACCTCTACAGATAGCGTCGAAATTGAAAGCCTATATGGTCCGACCAGTGTGAACGATTATTATATATAGCTAGCCTTACTCTTTGAGCGCAAGTATTTTTTTGGTTGGCTATTACAGTCCAGTTACTGACCAACTTTCGACATGTGACAACACACAAAATTTCATATATTTTCTGATCAGAAATTCTGAATGCAAAATGGTCGCAATGAGTGAGTATAGGTTGGAAGATGAGGTTTTAGATATATCGTAATTCTAGACGTTCCGGTAGTAAACTGTGTATTCTTTTCTGAAATATCAATAATAGTGGAATGCAAGTTTAAGTGGCAAGCAAATCTCTCTGTCTCTCATTCGTCTTCATGCCATTTTATGGTGAACAATGATTGTGAAATTCCATCTTTCTCAAAGTTAAGAGGTCATTGGTCACTGATCAATTATTTTTTCCTTAACATCAGACGTGAGAGCCACATGATTGAACATAGGTGACCACATTTAGAAAAACTAATGGCTATGTTCATTTTCACGTTGCAGGTGATTGCGGCTGCCGATACGTAATCGGTTTAATATGACAAAATCTGCATAATCTGTTTGGCTTTTCATAATATACTTTTTGCAGTAATAAGCAGCTTTCGACATTTTTTGAACGATACTGAGTAACGACCTAAAACTATCTTATTTCTCCGGACATATTAACAACACGAAGGTGCAAAGGTTTGTTGAGCAGCAAGCATAGTTCAGTTGATGTCTTATGTTGGTTTCTGTCGTTCAACAAAGTGAGTCTGTATTGTTTTTCTTTCCAACCCAAAATTAATATGCAATAAGTTGATTGACTCATATTATTTGTATATATTACTTAGGATTTCTTACAACATCTAACATGTGAGATATTATTTCTAGTAATGTATAGATGAAAGAATACACATACGGAATTCAAGGAAAAACTAGATTTGGCATTTGAAGAAGTTACTTGGAATAGGAGTTTTGCTAATTCTGGTTTGATTTTTTTCATGAATCTTCCTCATTTTACTCACATCCTCTCTCATTCATTAGCATAGAGAAATTTGCTGTCGTTTAGTCTCCTCCACCTCCTCAATGTGTCTCCTTTGTTCCCCTTATTAAAACGAAGAAATCCTTCTCTCTCCTCATTTTTTCTCGAACATCTGATTCCACAAACCCGAATCCGTCTTGCTCTTTCTGTTTTTTTTCCTACCTCCCTCCGTGATGGATCGTCATTCTCGGAGGGAGTCCTTTTCCGACATGACTGGCTCTGTGATTTGTCCTGATACTGATCTTCTTTGGCCATTCGGGAAGCTTGATGGGCTTGAAAGTGATGAAATCCGTGAGACCGCGTATGAGATATTTTTTGCGGCGTGTCGATCATCGCCTGGATTTGGAGGCAGAACTGCTCTCACATTCTACTCGAAGCACAATGGTGGTGACCATCAAGGGGATGGAGTAGGAGTAGGTGGAGGAGGAGGAGGATCCGGATCACCTAATGGGTCGGGATTCGGGCGAAAAGAAGTGGTGACAACACCAACAAGCAGAGTGAAACGAGCGCTAGGGTTGAAGATGCTTAAAAGATCTCCATCTAGGCGAATGTCGTCAGCTCCTTCGTCTCCTGGTCCTGTTAATGGAAGCTTAGGATATAGTTCAGGACACATTAGCCCCGGGTCTGGTTTCTTGACGGTCCCGCCTTCTAGGCCTAGACGACCGTTAACCTCAGCAGAAATCATGAGGCAACAAATGAGAGTAACGGAACAGAGTGACACTCGGCTCCGAAAAACCCTAATGAGGACGCTTGTTGGCCAAGTAAGTTCCTCTGTTTTCTCCTATATGAACGAAGCTCTGTTTCTAGAATAATTGAAGATCAATAATATGTCCTTTTTAATGGTTATTTCTCCCAGACGGGAAAGCGAGCAGAGACAATAATCCTTCCATTAGAGCTTCTCCGTCACGTGAAAGTATCCGAGTTTGGTGATGTACATGAGTATCAAATTTGGCAAAGAAGACAACTCAGAGTTCTTGAAGCTGGTCTTCTCCTTCATCCATCAATACCTCTTGATAAGACAAACAGTTTTGCAATGCGTCTTCGAGAAATAATTCGCCAGAGCGAGACAAAACCTATCGACACCGGAAAAACCTCAGACACAATGCCGACACTATGTAATGTTGTGGTCTCCTTATCGTGGCGCAATACCAACCCTACCACCACCGAAGTCTGCCATTGGGCTGATGGATACCCTCTCAACATTCATCTTTATGTATCGCTTTTACAGTCGATATTTGATATACGTGATGATACGCTGGTTCTTGATGAGATCGATGAGCTCTTGGAACTGATGAAGAAGACATGGACGATCTTGGGTATTACGAGGCCAGTTCACAACCTATGTTTCACTTGGGTTTTGTTCCATCAGTACATTGTGACCTCTCAGATGGAGCCAGACTTGCTTGGTGCCTCTCACGCCATGTTGGCTGAAGTTGCTAATGACGCCAAGAAGTCTGATCGCGAGGCTCTTTATGTGAAGCTCTTGAACTCCACATTGGCTTCTATGCAAGGATGGACTGAAAAAAGGTATTTTCTTTCGCCTTATACAATGGACTTGATAAGACAGAATTTGAATCGAATTGCGAATGTGATTATAGGTTATTGAGCTATCATGATTACTTCCAACGAGGAAACGTGGGATTGATCGAGAATCTTCTACCATTGGCATTATCTGCCTCTAAGATTTTGGGAGAGGACGTGACAATCTCTCAAGGGGATGGTCAAAAGAAAGGTGATGTGAAATTGATCGATTCTTCAGGAGATCGGGTCGATTACTATATAAGAGCCTCTATTAAAAACGCCTTCTCAAAGGTATTTTTGGTCTTCTAGGAGAGCCTCACTCTGTGGTTTTTTCTTTTTTGAGGTATTGAGATTGTCTCTGTTTTCAAATGTGTTAAGGTGACAGAGAACATGAAAGCGAAAAACGCAGAAACAGAGGAAGAAGCGACGATGCTCCTTCAGCTAGCTAAGGAGACAGAAGAGCTTGCTTTGCGGGAGCGCGAGTGTTTTAGCCCGATACTTAAGAGATGGCATTCAGTTGCAGCTGGTGTTGCCTCGGTTTCGCTTCACCAGTGTTATGGTTCAATCTTGATGCAGTTTTTGGCTGGTCGGTCGACTATTACTAAAGAGACTGTGGAAGTATTGCAAACGGCGGGGAAGCTTGAGAAGGTTCTTGTGCAGATGGTAGCTGAAGATTCAGAGGAATGTGAAGATGGAGGCAAAGGGCTTGTTCGGGAGATGGTTCCATATGAAATCGAATCGATTATACTACAGCTTCTAAAGCAGTGGATCGAAGAAAAGCTAAAGACAGTTCAGGAATGCGTGAGCAGAGCAAAGGAAGCTGAAGTATGTTTATCAAAGCTTTTACCTGTGGTTCAAGTATACAAATTTGTTTAAATGTTTCCTTTTTTTTTTAATGCAGACTTGGAACCCAAAATCAAAATTAGAACCCTATGCACAATCTGCTGGCGAGTTGATGAAGCTAACGAATGATGCGATCAATGAGTTCTTCCAGATCCCGATTGGGATCACAGAGGATTTGGTTCATGATCTCGCTGAAGGATTAGAACAAGTCTTTCAAGAATACACTACGTTTGTTGCATCTTGTGGTGAGTTAAAACTAAAGTGTAAAAGGTAAATCTGTCATTACTTACAGCTTTTGGTAACTGATTTCATGGCGGTTTTGTCAGGTTCGAAACAGAGTTACATTCCTACGCTTCCTCCTCTTACAAGATGTAGCAAAGACTCTAAGCTAGTGAAGCTTTGGAAAAAAGCCACGCCGTGTACTGCCTCCGGTGAAGAACTTAACCACCTCGGTGGAGCCACGGGTCTCTCCGATGGCCACCATCCACGTCCTTCCACGAGCCGCGGAACCCAACGCCTATATATTCGACTCAACACTTTACATTTCCTAAGCTCTCAGCTTCACTGCATCAACAAAGCCCTCTCGCTAAACCCGAAGGTCCTCCCCGCAACGCGGAAACACCACCGCGAACGGGCCAATTCATCCTCCTATTTCGAATTCACACAAGCGGGAATCGAATCCGCGTGCCAACATGTCTCTGAGGTAGCAGCTTATCGGTTAATCTTCCTTGATTCATATTCGGTCTTCTACGAAAGCCTCTACATCGGAGACGTCGCTAACTCGAGGATCAAACCCGCGCTAAGGACCCTGAAACAGAATTTGACGTTGATGACCGCGATTCTTGCGGATCGAGCGCAAGCACTATCGATGAGAGAGGTCATGAAGGCTTCTTTCGAAGTGGTTTTGACGGTTCTACTCGCAGGAGGTCATTCTCGTTTTTTTTGTAGAACTGATCACGTTCTGATCGAAGAAGATTTCGAGAGTTTAAAGAAGATTTATTGCACTTGCGGCGAAGGGCTGATTCCGGAGGAAGTGGTGGACCGAGAGGCAGAAGCGGTGGAGGGAGTAATTCAGCTTATGGGTCAACCGACGGAGCAACTTATGGAAGATTTTAGCATCGTGACGTGTGAGTCAAGCGGGATAGGATTGGTCGGGACCGGACAAAAACTTCCTATGCCTCCGACGACTGGACGATGGAACAGGTCGGATCCGAACACGATCTTACGAGTCCTTTGCTATAGAAACGATCGTGTTGCTAATCAATTTTTAAAGAAATCATTCCAATTGGGTAGACGACGATGACATGACAAAAAATGTATAGTTTTTTTTTTAATGTCGTCTTGATAAAATCGTGACCCATTTTGTATGTATGAGTTTCGGGATTAAGATTGTAAATGTTTCAGAACGAAAGAATACTCTCGTTGCTTGTTTAATAGATTTCTCAGATAAATAGAAAACCCTTCGTTTCAAGTATTATTACGGGCCTAAGCCCATTGTTTAAGCCCACGAAGATACACATCACTAAATGATGAAATTCTTCTTTTTCTTAACATTATCCTTCTTTCGCTAGAAAAACAACACGAAGTAGTAACAAAAATGGCGACAATGGCGACGCAAGGGCCTTGGCTTAGGATTGCTGCTGTTGCTCCGAAGAAATCATTCGTTAAGCCAATGGCTACATCAAATGAGCTCGGTTTTTTGACATCCCAGCTCAGCGGCACAAGAATTTCACATGGTTACAGTGACGTCATCAATCGTATATCCGCACCTTCCGCTCCCTCCCTCCAACCCATCGTCGCTCGTATGATTCCTTGACATAATTTTCTTCCGACTTTATGTTTATGCCTTGGGGAATTTTGCGTGATTTTCGCAAGCGTTTACTTTCGTGTTCAAGTTTGAAGTGTAGCGCTAGTGTGCGGTTGTCTGAAACTGAATATAATTCATTGGTCCTTCAAGTCCTGTAACGAAATATGAAGTACTAGATTTCATCTCTATGGTGATTGTGAATGCTGCAGAAAGGAGGTAATGAGCTATAATAGTTGCTGATATCGATTGATATCTGTACCTTAAATTGTCGCGTCGTTGAAAATATTTGCGGTCTTCGTGAGGGACTGTAATGCGTCTCTAGTTTATCATCTGCATAGCTAGAGAGGTCTTTGGTAAAAATGGGCTTCAAATCTTCTGCCTTTCAATGGTTTCATTGCAGCGTTTGACAGTTTTAGACATTGCAAAGGTTCCTTGTAGCTCTTTCTTTTAAACTGTTTGGTGTATCGTTTGTCTGTCTCTTCTCAGGTAGAATCTGCCCTTTTACTGGGAAGAAAGCGAACAGAGCAAACAAGGTTTCATTCTCTAACCACAAGACCAAGAAGTTGCAATTCGTTAACTTGCAATACAAAAAGGTTTGGTGGGAAGCTGGGAAACGTTTTGTCAAACTACGATTATCAACTAAGGCCTTGAAGACCATAGAGAAAAACGGACTCGATGCTGTTGCCAAGAAAGCTGGCATAGATCTTCGTAAGAAATAGAACATGTAGATTGTTCTGAGGTATGTACATTTCTTGTTGTCTTTTTGGGTACTGATGCATAGTACATTACCCTTTTGTTTTCCTACTCAATTCAGTTGTCTTAATTGAATTTCTTATGACACAATATGTATTCCTCACAGCAATAGATGAGAATGTTACAGCTTTATCCCGTTCTTGGCATTGCTGGGTTAGCTCTATCACCAGCTAGTCTGACTTAATTCCGAAATTCTTTTGGTTCCTCATTGAATGATAGATATCATAAACCAGGATCTCTCCAGTGATTTCATTACCATTTTCTTTATGAAACAAATATGTCTTCCTCTATGGTACACTCATGAAAGACGAGCCTATTCACGTACATACACGCAACACAGGAGACCAAAACCAGTCTGTGTTTTAGCCTTTGTCGCTGATACTATTATTACATGTATCGACTGATTGATCAATAGAGTTCTCGGTTTTCCCTTTGCTCTTCCTCATTGATAGTTCTCCTCCTGCTGATCCTTCCAGCCTCCTGTGACGTGATGTAGACTTTCTAGGAGGACCAAAACTTTCTGAAAGAGGGTAAGAACCTTCCATGTTAGTTGTCGAGACAGCACGCCTCCTCCTGACCGCTGGATCATTCGATGAATCCATCGACCCATGCCTACTCCTGTGGTGACGTTTTGAGTGTTTCGGTAGCATATCCGATGATGACGCACTGCTGTTTCGCCTAGGTGGAGAACCGTTTTGTGAGAGCGTCTCGGATTTACGCCTCATCTTCTTCTGCTTCGGTTTCTCGGGAGGAGGCAACAACTCCTGTAATCCAACTTCTTCTCCTGTTTGATTGTTGATGGCATCTCCTCCGGAAATTACTTCACTATTCTCACTTTCTTGAGGTTTGAAGTCACTCATCTACAGGTTTTTTCCCCACCAATGATGAATGAGTATATTTGTACGTATATTTTGCAAAAAATACGTATAAATGTACAAACCGTACCCAGGTTGGCGTATTGGCTGCGGGACCGTCGGAACCGATGTGGGCCACATGTTTTACATCAGTAGGAAATCCGATCTGAATCTCATTGTCTTTATCTTCGTCTGCAATTAAAATTTGGAAATTATGACTTGTGTTACAAGAAACGACAAAATGTTCTTATGAATAGGTAAGACTCACCGAAAATCTGAGTAAAGTAGCGAAGGCCTTTCAGAAGGCCTTTCACGGTCGTCGCCATCTATGGAGGATATACCCAAACTTTAAAACTTCAGATCAATCACATCGATGTTGCAACTCTGTAATGCGCCAAACCCTAACTCGTATAGCACACAAAAAGAACAAATTAACGTTTCTGCAATTGAAGCAATTTTAACAATTTAGCACATGTCTGTAAAGGCATTTAAAAACTTGGGACCAGTCAGACAGAATCTACCGAGATCAGAAAATTCAAACCTTGATCGCATTGATTTTCATTTTCTCTTAAGAGAGAAATAATTGGAAAGAAAGAGAGAAAAAAAGGTTTCAGGCAAAATTCTTGGTTGAGAAGAAGAAGGAAGAACACAAAATTTTATCTACCAATAAAACCTTTTCATGGTTTATATTTTTACTGTTGGCAACGTAGAGTTTAGTCAATCGACGAGAGGATTTTCCGGGTCGAGAGGAAGGAGACAAGACCACTAACAAGAAAAGAGTTTTGTTGTAGAACCATTGTTTAATTTATGGGATAGATTTATTCATTAGTATCAACATTTTCATATGTATATGAGAAAGAGTCATAACCATAATTAAAACGCAATTTACACATGTATGCAAATGCCAATGTATAAAAACGCATAATACACTAATCATTCCAATCATAAATCATAACAACAACTAAAACAAATATAATACTTCTCATAAGCCTTAAGAACTTCTCCGATTTTGAATGTTGTTTGATTAGTTTTTGTTTACGGACCAAAGTCATGTCAAATAGTCAAAGCCTTAATGTCAAGTCGATGTTAGTCGAGATGACTCCGCCTTTCTCCGTCACAGTATCTTCCGATCTCCGTTGCTCCAGTTGCCAAAGAAGCGGCATCGTACGTACACCTTCCGATGACGTCTCCGGAAAAAGATCCATCAGCTTCGGCTTCTTCTGCTGTCCCATAAAAGAGTTAGATTTCTTTTCCGGAGTTATCGCCGGCGCTGAGAGAAACCTTTTATGGAACCTCCCTTGACCATCTAAATAACCACTACGGTAATAACTCAAGTCAAAATAATTCCTCGTCGGAAAAGCAGGGTTATGGTAGTGGCGGAAGGTGGTGGGTGCAGCGTTGGCCGCAGAGGAAGAGAAGGTTGAAAAGAGGTGATTAGAGTTATAATGATAAGAGTTGAAGTGTGAGATTAAGTCTTGAGATGTTAAGAAGGTTCGTTTACAAACTGAACATTCATGGTGTTTTGATAATTGCACGAGATTCATTTTCATGCCAAATCCACCAATCATTTTCTGCAAAATCTTTATGTGTATATATTAATGAAGATGCAAGAGAATGAAACGTTAGAGGGAGAGAGAAAGCAATACATGAGATGCAGAGGCTAAGACACATCTATTTATTTCAAAATTTTATGTGTGAAATCGATGATGTCAAAACTATATGATGAAATAAACTTCCATGTGTGTTAAATTTGTCTTATTTGCATGGATGAATTTATTTCAGGATTTTATTTGTTAATGTTTTCTCTATAGAAGGCAAAAATTTGATATATATAGATAAATCTAATATATAAAGAAGTCAAGCATTGTGTGGAGACTTTAATTTAAAAGGTATATGATTTAATGCTAATTAAAATTTAAGAACAATGAATGTTTTCATTTTGAGAAAGATATTAATTATTTGTGTGCAATTAATCTAACAAATTTGGAAATTTAATAATAAAAAAATTGTTGTTTCTTTTAGAGGAATACATTTCTGGCTCCACTGTATTATGATTTTATTTTAGTAAAAAATTTTAATTATTTTTCTTCCTATACTTAGGTAAATATTAACAAAAAATAATTAATTTTTTCTGGTCTCCATGTGGATTAGAATTGATGTTTATTACAAGCTTGTTTGTCATAAATATTCATATTTATATAGAGGTTGAATTAAATTCTTCTTTTATGGAAAACACCCAAATGAGTAAAATTTCATGAAATTAGTATAGAAAACAAATCCAAACACAAATAGTCATAGATCATGAATATGTGATTTAGCAAGTTAAATTTGATTCAAAAAAACCTTAATAGTAAGTATTTAAGTCAATAAAACATAGAATCTTCCTTAAGTAAAATTTGAAAATAACTTTTATTCTTTAGAAAATTAGATACAACGATCCCATACCATTGACAGATAAATTCTTTACATATTACGTATTCATATCTAATATATTATTTAGAAATATTTTAAGAAAATAATTTTATTTTGACTGAAATACTACGATGACGTGTCATCGCTAGAGTAAATTTCAAGTAAATATATAAACGAGTTTAACTTACTAGAACAATTACAATATATGTCATTGTTATTAATTTGGTTAAATAATCAATATATTCTATTAAACTAATCAAAAATAATATTAAATTCGTAAAAAATAATTATTTTTTTTCATTAATTTACATATATAAAATTTAATATTAAAAATAATTTTAAATAAAAATTATATAAAATTTTAATTTATATTTACTAATAAACAATATTACATAATTTATGAATATTTTTCCCATGGTGTGGATATAAATCTAGTTAGTTTATATTTATCATTTTGAATATTACAAGAATTTTAATTTCAAAATGGGAAATACGTGTATGACCAAAATTTATTATTTAATATTTCTAATAGTTAAATTGATTTTCTATTACCTCCTATATAATTTTCAATAAATTTTATGAATATGTTTAATAATACATATGCAGATTTTCATCTATTTCTTATATTAAATGTGAAGTGTACATGTGATCTATTCTATGTACAAAGATTTATTTCTATGATTTTTTATGGTATTATAATATAAATTATAAAATAAAAATGTTAATTTAACAAAAAAATATTCATGTATTTTTTTCATCTATTTTAAGTTTTATAATAATAATGGAAAGATATATATATTTAGTTGGGATAATAAATAAAGAAATTGCTAAGTATAACATGAATCAGCGAGAAGGATAGAGATGAACTAAGCATAGTAAGTACAAAGCTAAGTATTGATGGGTTTGATTATTAGGCTAACACAATACAATGTGAACAACACACTGATAGTACGAAGTTAAAAAACCATATATTTATCACATATCTTTAAGCAAACCATGTTTGATTCTTTCTTATCAGTAATTTCTCATATATAGAGAAGATTTATAGCTTCCAACCGTGATCTTGGCGATCGGCAATTCTAGACAGTAGACAGTCACTTCCTCTTCCCGTTTCCGATAGTGAGGAGCTCAAGTCTCTGCAGTGTAATGTCACGAGCAGTTCTTGTTGGTGCAGCCTTTGTGGCCAATGAGGAGGATGAAGGAGCAAACTGGCTCCTCTGAGTTGTAGATGACCGGCCGTTGTTTGGTACGACTCTGCTCGATCGATTCTCTGTGAAATCAGCTGAGGAAGTGACTCGAACACTTGAGCCAGCAACTGCTTTTCTTAATGAGCTCTGGTTCCTAGATGAAGTGAATGGTCTCTCCTGGTTTTGCTGATTCAACACACAAAAAGGGTTCTTTTGTGTGAGTCAATGAGTTTTCAAATCCTAAAAATATACATGAATGGACAGAGAAATAGGTCTGTTTCGGTCTAACATCTTCTGGTTACTAAACAATATAAAGTAGGACAAAAGATTGGGATTTTTAACCGTGTCTCTCGATGCAAGAACATTCTCTGAGGTTTTTGGTCTACTCGACCGATCAGCTTGAACGCCTGTTCCTGAGCCATTTCTTCTGCTGTATCCCTCGAAAACACCTGAGAATCTATCGCGTGGCCCAGCTGTATATTATTCAGAGAACAGTTTGTTAATATCTGACTTTCTTCAACAACTACCTCTTAAGAGTTTAAACAACAAACTTATAAAGGTGTGTAATTTGGTCTGGTCTGTGATAGTATTAGACTAGAACCCAAAACTGAATCAGTAACTTTTGGACATGGCATAACAATAACTCGTGTAGCCGAAGAAATCAGACAATAATTCGTTTTAAGATCTGATACTTACTTGAAGGCTTTTCTGCTTTCTCCGCAGATGGTACTGGAATATTCATAGCTGGTCTTAGGCTTGGCTATTGGAACAGAGGAAACGAATTGATACTACTTTAAAAAGAAAAGATAACGATTCTGCAAATATAGATCCAGAAAGGTGTCCATACTCTTGGTTTGGAATTTGAACTGGAACTGGAGCCGAACTGCGGATACCTCAATATTGTCCAATCGAATACATAGTCAAACTGATAACCTGCACAAATAACATCCAAAACTATTTCTTGAATGTTTTTTGATTAAAATTATTCAAACATAACAGTAGATACGTATTTTTCCACAAATTTCCAACCTTCACGGATAAATAGTTCTCTGAAAAGCCTCTTCAGGTATGAATAATCGGGTTTGTCTTCAAACCGTAATGAACGCACATAGAGAAAATACGATGTGAACTCAGGTGGAAAGTTTTTGCAGAGGACCTGCCAAAGACGATTTAGTTTGTCATGTCTCAAAAAAGCTTGCGAATATCTTAAAGACTTAAACAATTTGAAAGTTGAATTCAAAATACCACAAAAGCTTCTCAATAGCTTTTAATGGAGAAGAGAATCAATACCTCCACTGATGTAAGTTTTTTCTTTTCACTGATTCTGTCATACTTCTGCTTTTTGGTGCCTGCACGAAGGCCTTGCCAAGGAAGGCTGAAGCAGAGATAAAGGATCAGGGACAAATATGATACAAGGAAAAGAGAAAAAAATAAGGGAAGAAAAGAAAAACACAGATTTCCACCTTCCTCGAAGAAAATACATAAGCAGATAGCCTAGAGATTCCAGATCGTCCCTCCTACTTTGCTCTGTGTTACGAGTCATTATATTAGAATAGTAACGAAGAAACTGGTGAAGAGTCAAGTCTCTCAAATGCCTAAAACAGGATGGAACAGGAAAGAAGACAGTCGTCTCATGCAATTACAAGAATTGAGAATCAAGACAAAACTCACCAATTCCAAGATGAGTGTTAACACTTGCATATCGAGCTGTTCCTGTAAGATTTTTGTTTTCCCTAAGAAGAAAACTCTAATGATTAACAAAGTGAAAGCCTTTTAAGAAAACAAACGAACTTTACAAAGATTGCTTGAGAGCAAACGTTGAACAAGTTAAAACATACTAATGGCAGTGCAGGTTAAAACATGAGCTGAATTCTTTCTACATGACGAGACAAGGTATGTACCTGTAGGGAATATGCTTTTGCGTTTGAAGATCTCTATACTTTTTCGCAAGCCCATAGTCAATGATGTACACCTGCAACAAAATAAACGCATATGTATAATGGAGAAGATAAAAAAATGTATCCCTGTTATGAAAATCGCCAAAGCTCTTAAACAGCATTATTCACCTGGTTTGCTTTGCGTCCAAGACCCATCAAAAAGTTATCTGGCTTAATATCACGATGGAGAAAGCCTCTTACATGCATATACTCAATTCTATTTATCTGGAGAAATTAGAAAATTGAAACCAAAGTGTAAGTACATGCAATCAAACATTACAGCAGAAGAAAGGAGAAGATACATACCATTTGATCTGCGAGCATTAGAACTGTCTTTAGAGAGAACGTTCGACTGCAATAGTTGAAAAACTCCTCCATACTAGGACCCAGAAGGTCGATCACCATACAATTGTATTCGCCCTCAACCCCAAACCATTTGAGGTGAGGAATACCAGCTTTAAAAAGACAAGTAGATACATATTAACAAAAAGAAAGCAGATTGTGGATTCATGATTCGAACACTCAATGCAAAACCTACTTCCTCCTTGGAGAAGCATATAGAGCTTTGACTCGTAATGAAGCTGAGGATGCCTGGCTCGAAGAGGTTCCTGCGTGAAAGAAGAAAATATCAACACACAAGGATGACAAACCATTGGTGGTAAGTAATCAAAGGAGGTGAACATGTAAGGATGAGGCTCCCAATTAAAAGAGAAATCTGACATCAAAGAATCACATGTTGTGGAGTTAAGCAGATTAAATAGAAGATTGATTTCGCAATGACCAAGAAAACAGAAGCAACTAGTGTGATATACCATAAGAAATCAAAAGTAGCTTCACTTGGAAAAGGAGAGAGTAGGATCATTCAGACTCTAACAAGGAGATGAAGAAAACTCACCAGTTTAACTGCCACTTCTTCTCCAGTTTGTACATTCACTCCTGTAACGAAACAAATAAAAGAGTCGAGACAAAGTTAACGACTCAGAGAAGAAATATTAGACCAGAAAAGAAAAATATACCTAGAAAGATTTCACCAAATGATCCACTTCCAAGCTTTCTTCCCAGCTTGAACTTGCCACCAATCACACGATCCATTTTTTTTTTCCAATCTCCAATCAAAAGGACACTTCTTTCTTCTTTGTACTGAAACCAAAATTCAATTAAGTATTTATTGGTGATCTCTCAAATAACTTTTCACCCAGATCTTCAATCGCGGCGCAAGAAAACCCCCCAGAATTTCTTCTTTTCTTACAAATCAGAAGCTTCGGACCCAAATCGACCAACTCTAGTTGACAAACTTTAGTTTATGCAACACAACCAAACTCAAATCACCAAGTTACAACTATCACCATCAACTTGTGACTTACGCCTGTCAAAACAAAGGTTCAGACTTCAGATCAGAGAGAGAAAAAAAAGTGTTCTGCAGGAAAATTGATCTGACGCGGATAGAAGCAGTGAAAATCACTTAATCAAAAGAGCCTCAGGTTTTTTTTTTCTTCCTAATTTGCCTTATCTTGAATAGACATAAAGGTCAAAAACTCCGATTAAGTTGCGTACTTATTTGTATAACGCTCGACAATGTAATGAAGGTTACCTACTTTTCATTTTTTCATTTTGGCACTATTAGTATAAATATATTAGTCACCATATAATACAACAGTAAACCAACAATAGGTCCATTATTAATAAAATCAAATCTTAGGTTCGGAATTGGATACTCTAATTTAGAGTAATATACTTTTCTTATCACACTTTTAAGAATAAACTTAACTTTTAAAGATATTTTACCTAAACTAATTAATTATGAAGTAACATCTAAATTGATTTTGTCAATAGTTAACTTCTTATATTAAAACTAGATTAATTAATTATGAAGTAACATCTAAATTGATTTTGTCAATAGTTAGCTTCTTATATTAAAACTAGATTTTGACCCAGTGTGGGAAAAAATATTTATATATAATAATTAATTATTTATTTTGTTAATTTAAATCAGATATGTATATATATATAATTTATTTTATATTTAAAATAATTTTTTAAATTTTTTTAATATTGATTACAAAAATGAAATAAATAATAAAATCGGATATACAAATACATTTAAATTGTATCTATTTTGGATAAATTTATACATATGATAAATATTCAATTAAACTAAACTTTTGTTTTATATTTTGTTTGACTAATTTTTCAAAATTTATATTTTGTTTTTATATTATATTTATATTTTATGACAAAATATATTGTATATTGAAATATTAGAAATTTACATATAATATATTATACAATGATAATTTTCGTAAATGCTCTAGTAAATTATGTATTAAATAATATTTATTTTAAAATGCTCTAATACTTATATATCAACATAAGATTAATTTAAAATAATTCTCAATTAATATATTATAGATAATATATGTTATTATAATAATTTTTTGTTTTACTTTTTCTTCAATAACCTGTCAACACATATAATGTCGACAGCAAAGGTCAAAGTTACACATTCAAACCAAACACACATATTCTAAACACTTGGATAAGATCATAATTCATAAGAAACATCAAAAGAGAAAAATTAAAGAATGTTTTTGAAGAAATTTAAAAACAATGAATAGTTTTTTAGTTTTATATAGTAAAAGTTTATGTTGTACAATCAACTAAGAAGAATCAGAGTAAAACTATAAAAACTTGTGGGATGAAACAATTTCTTTCTTTTTCTCCTTCATTTGATTACTCAGTGTCCTTAAGGCTTTCACTCGTGAGCCACAGTTTCTTCTGTATAATCAAAACAACATTGTTCTCACCATCTTCATTGTCTTGGTCAAGATCTGAACCTTTAGTTATACTCTCCGATGCCACCATCTCCCAACGCAAAGCCTGCAAATACTTCTTGATTGATTCCACAACACTTGCCTTATCTCTGATGATGATGAATCCTGTTGGTCTAAGAATCCGATCCATCTCTATTAATAAATCCTCTGTGCTGCATCCTTTGCTTCTAAGGTCTGAAAATACGGTCCATGCGTGCAAGAGATCATATGTTCGCGGGTATGTAGAGAAAGCCTCACACCTGAATTCAACCGGTAAAAAGTACAAGAATGGTGAAAATGTGAGTTATTATTGTTCATGCATCTGTGATTTTCTGTATTCGGTTTTTAGGTACGTACCAGTTGTGATTTGTCCCGATTAAACCGCGGTCATATATCAGTTTTAGAGTGTTGGGACCATCTGGAGAGACAACGTTCATAACCCATACATCTTTGTCTTTAAGAGCAGCTGCGAAAGAACCCATGTGAGCTTTCATGTCCATTATGTTCCTCACAGTGTTTGATTTGATCTTTGATGACAATAGATTCCAGTAACTGTCCACTTGTTGTCTCCAACGTTCCTGCAAACAAATAAGATAGACAAAACAATGTGCTTTAACTATTCTTTTTCTATATATCGTAGAACAACCACATCGAGTTTGATCAGTGGTTGCAAAAAGATTGAGGTTTAAGTACCGTATCCTTCTCAAACATATCGCTTGAATAACCGAAATCCGCAAGACGGGGAGGAGGAGAAGTCACTCTAGCT
The DNA here is from genome assembly GCA_018901935.1 of Pugionium cornutum. NCBI lineage: Eukaryota > Viridiplantae > Streptophyta > Magnoliopsida > Brassicales > Brassicaceae > Pugionium > Pugionium cornutum. The sequence continues at coordinate 1,253,338 of CM032155.1, read as the reverse complement.
GGCCAAGGAGCTAACCCACTTCCCTTGGTTTTATGGTCATCTGAATTTAGAAAAATAGTCAAATGTGAAAACAAATAATCAATAATATATAAGTTGAACCAAATCGAATTCACAAACACTAAAACCACGCCAAAAATCCTTCTACAACACATCCGTAGCATCGATAGCAAAATCAAGTTCTCGTTCGGTTTTTATTTCTCAAAACCAAAAAACCAACAGAACCGAAAAAAGGAAATGCAGAGAATACTTACGCTTGGAGTAAGGAGTGATGCAAGCTTCCATTGACACACCCGAAACTGCATCCGGATCAGTGTCTGAGCGACATAGAGGAGGCTGCGTCCCAGGCTCTCTCTCCAGGTAACAGTCATTACTTAATGGTTTCTGCCAAACCACGGTTTGGTTTCTTTTAGCAGCGATTCTCCAACACATTCGTTCAACAAGAGCACTCATCTCCTTCCAGATCCTCAAATCCTCTTCATCTTGCGCATAAGCTTCAGGAGACGAATAAGCGAAATAACCGCCCGGTCTTAGTACCCGATCGAGCTCGAGAAGAAGGAGCCCGTCTCTTTGAAGCCAATCAATCCTACATCGAGAGCAATGAGCTAGCTCAAATGATCTGCTAGGGTAAGGGAGTCGTTTGGTTCCTAAAACACCAAGATAAGCGGGAATTCCTCTCTCTAATGCAAACTGGATTTGGTTCTGGTGGACGTCATTAGGCGCTAGTGACATTGCGATTATATCAGATGAGAGAAGGTAAGCTCCAAAACTCGCAACTCCACATCCAACATCAAGAACCGTTCTTAATCTCCCCTCGTCGTTCAATACATCGTTGGAAAAATTAAGCATCTGCATGTCAAAATATCATCAGAAAAACTTAATTATTAGACAAAGGTTTAAGCAAAAGAACAGGCTTACATTTGCAATCGATGCAATGTATTTATCAGCTCCGTAATGGAAATGAGTACCACCACCAGGAAACACAATTTTCTCGCCTTTTACAACCATCCAGTTCTGATCAGACTTCTCTTTTGCAAGGTGAGTGTGAGGTATGTTAGCTTTCCACACTTCATCTCTGCTCTTAGGCCACTTAATAGGAACCTAGAGCCAATGAAAACGATCAGATCAGATTAATAACCAAAAAAAAGCAAATGCAGTAATTTAAGACTATGCACAAACACACAAACCTTGTAGCCAGATGGAGGAGGAATCAAACAGTTAAACCGTCTTTCGGGAGGAGGACAATGCCGTTCATAATGTTCCATTACAGATAGATCAAGCTTCAACCTCATTTGGTAGATGAAATTCCTATCTAAACAAGGGATAATTTCCGAGTGCCGATCATCACAGACCTTAACATATACCAAAATTTATCTTACATTAACATCTCTCAACTCATAAAATTTTGAAGTTACCAAACTTGAGATTTCAATAAAACAGCTTACAGGAAAACTTTTGGCCACAGCAAGACTATCGTCTACAGATTCATCCTGTTTGGCATCACCATTATCATCTTCTCCACCCAAATAAGATGATCCGAGCTTTCTCAACGATCTTCCATATTCCAATGCTGATGTCCCTTGACTAGAGGAACCACAGTACATATACAAGAAGCAGATGAATAAAACCACGCCACAGACCGAAGCAATTAGCCGCTTCTTTTGGCCTCCATCAGTTCTCCCTCTCATCATCCAACCGTAGTTTCCTCCCAAACCCACGAATCAAAAGAGCTTTAGAGTCTTAAGAGCAGTATAAACAAAGGTTTCTCTCTCTATCTCCCCTCTATGTCTGGCTCGAAAAGAGTTTCTGCATATATCAATAACAGAACAATCATAAGGAAATGACTTTACACAGTCAAAAGTCAGATAATTTAGTATAGAGTTTGGTAGATATCACTGACACTACAATTGTAAATTCAAAGTTCTCAGTAAACATAAGATTAAAAAATAGCTTTGGAAGATTCAGATCCGTGTTTACTGGGTCAGAAGCCACACACAAGTTAAGTGGAAACCAATTAACAGAAATATTATAAAACTTCAATTTTGGAAAAACTGGTCACTGACAATCTTCTTTTTTCAGTCAAAGATTGAATCTTCTCTCGTTTGAACAAAACTAGTAGATCTGGGAGTAGAGCAGAGTTTTCCATTTTCTCGAAAAAGCTTTTCAATGGAAGTTTCCCGCGAAAATTGAAACAAATTCACTGATTAATGAAAGAAAACCGAAAATTTCAACACTCAATACGCAGATAAAGAGATCGAATCCAGATACGCATCTCAACAACCCACAAACATCATCAAAAACGAATCTTAACAAAAACCCAGAAAAGGAAAAATCGAAAAACTCACCGACCAAGAAGAGTCACTCACTGGTAACTAAAAGATCCGAGAATGAGAGTGAATGGAGTTTATTCTTTTGCTTTAAATTAATTAAGAGTGACGATTGTTGCATATAAGTGAAAAAAAGGAACTTTATAGATTCAGATCTCAGGAGTGATACCTTTTTCAATGGCTAAATGTTCTTCCTATTTTCGGGCGATAAGTACAGTGTTTTCTTTGTAAAACGTAAAAGGTCTCTCTCAGTGTCCACACTGTCGACTTGCTGTATATCTTATTTTATTTATTTGTACTAATATTGGACAATCTAATTGATACCAATAATCATTCAATTTTGTTTGTTACAATGAAAAAACAAATTTTTATAATGGATTTCATAATCTCTACAAGTAGATTCCACAAAATGCGTTTTGAATTTCGTTGTTGGTAAAAGGTCCGGTTCTTCCAAGTTCTTTTGAGTCAAGAGAAAGCCCAAAGGTAGGTAAACCCTAATGAGTATTTAACGAGTATAAATACATCACAAAATTAGGTTTTCTAGAAGCACCCACCAAGAAAAACGCCTAGAGGGTTCTAAGAGAGAGAATTCGTGAGAAGAGAGAGAAGAGAGAGAAGAGAGAGAAGAGAGAGAAGAGAGAGAAGAGAGAGATTTACAATATGTTTGGTTGTATTGTAATTCTTTTAAGTATATTTTCTCTAAAGTTGCTTCATTGTAAAAAGGTTCATCAGATTTATAGTGAGAGGTACCTTAAGTGGGAACTCGGTAATCAAATCTTGTGTCTTTATTTTTAAGCAATCCAAAACCAATACCAAAGACAATAAGAAAAGATCCTAAAATTCTAACATTCGTCATTAACAAGTAACAACAACCCACATGGATTATTGTTTATCAAATTCTAAATTCTTGCGTTTTATGAAATAAAGAATTGAGAAGAAAATTCAATTGCCTATTGGAGAAGTGATGTCACCTTCACTGTCCATTAACGCGGAATAAAAACCGTCCCCGTGAACGCGTTTTATGCAATCTGTCGGTGTGATTACTTATTGTTACTGACTCGGTGATTGATGATTAAAGGATCTGTTTATGTGATTTACGGAAGAGTTTGGAGAAAGTTTACATCAATCCATGAAATTTCTACAATAGGTACGATGGACTTTTGGCGTGGGGTAAAATGATCTGACTTAATGTTAAAGTGTGCCTCGCTGACTGCTGGAGTACTAGTGCTGTCAAGCAGGTCGGAACCGCCCCGCATGACCTGCCCTGCGACGGATTAAAGATTTTTTTTCAAAAAATTTTTTACCCGCAAAACCCGCGAATCATTTTTTTAAAATCCGCACATGCCCTGCATTAATCTAGCGGGTTTGCGGGTAACCCGCGACCCGCTTCGTTTTTAAAATTTTTTAAAATTTTTTAATTAAAATAAATCTAAATAATAATAAATCTAAAATTAGTACATCAAATATATCATAATTCAATTTTTAAAACATCAAATTATATAAATTTTAATATCAAGTTTGGTATTAAATTGGTTTAGAAATAAATTGGTTTAAAATTAAATTGGTTTATAATTAAATTAGTTTAAATTTTGGTCAAATAATTTTGATCCAAATTTGCGGGTACCCGCCGACCCACAAAATAATAAAATAAAACCTGCACCCGTCCCGTTATACCAAAATTTCGACCCGCACCCATCCCACGACGGGTCAAACGGGGTGGGACCCGCGGGTAATGAGCCAAATTGACAGGCCTAAGTACGCGTTGAGAAGATGGCGTAAGATGACACATGACCGGAACGTGCTTTTCTCGCCTTCTACGGTTTTTCTAATTCACGGTATGAAATTTCTGGGCTCAATTATTTTGGGCCTAATCCAATAGATATTGAAGCCCATTATAATTCTCTATATTCTTTCGAAAAAGTTGATTAATGTTATCTTTAAAGATAGTAGGTCTTTTATTCATTCGAGATTTCGAGATAATATGATCAAATTAGATGACGTGGCATGGCCCAACTCGATATCTCCCCCCACCAATAAAACGAACCAGAGTGAGCTTCACGGACCAAAACCTTGACGATACGCTCTCTAGTAAATACCAACACCGATTCGTTTTCCAGCGATAATCTACGATCTAGATCCGATGGCAAAAGAACCAGTTCGTGTTCTCGTCACAGGGGCTGCAGGTAACTCTATGCACATCTGATTGTGTATGTTCTATCTCTGTTTTCGGATCTACTCAGATCTCTGCTTAGTTTTGGTTTTACCTTCTGAATGAGTCATCGATCGATGGGATATATATGTTGATTCTAGTTTCGTTGAATGTTAGAGTGGGATCTAGCAGTGTATGTGTTCTAGTTTCTCCATTTGAGTGAATCTTCTTGCTTCATGCAAGAACTATCTAGTGTTTCCCCTTAGATTTACCATTTCCGATGTTTTCTGTAGAGATTTAATCTAGAAATCGACCGATTATCTGAAGTCAACTTTATTATATTTTCTATTATTTTCAACGATAATAACATTTCTTGCTGGCTGGATTCATCGATCGCTTGAATTGCTCTCATATCTGAATTTTGGAGGAACTATTTCATTGAGTGAAGACAGTTGTCGCTAACTCTGATTTTTTTAATCATTGTTTTTATAATTGAACATAGGTATGCTTGTGATTGAAACATCCTTTAGATTGCCTCTGCTACTTAAGTAATTAACTATTGTGATTGCGCAGGACAAATTGGATACGCTCTTGTCCCTATGATTGCAAGGGGAATTATGCTTGGTGCTGACCAGCCTGTGATCCTCCACATGTTGGATATTCCTCCTGCTGCTGAAGCACTGAACGGTGTGAAGATGGAATTGGTCGATGCTGCTTTCCCTCTTCTCAAAGGTAGTCAAGACTTTTTGAAGTTTTGTTTTCGTGCTGCTTAGACATTTTTCACTGAGTATTTGCAATCAGTGTCATATATTATTTTGCTTAAATGGGAGAGATGATGAACGTTTGATGTCTATCATCAGGCGTTGTTGCTACAACTGATGCTGTTGAGGGATGTACTGGAGTCAACGTTGCTGTTATGGTTGGTGGTTTCCCGAGGAAAGAAGGAATGGAGAGGAAGGATGTGATGTCCAAGAATGTCTCAATTTACAAGTCTCAGGCTGCTGCACTGGAGAAGCATGCGGCTCCTAACTGCAAGGTAATGGGATCTTTTTAGCCTTTTAAATCGCTTTCTTTTTTTTTCTGACACAAAGAAAATGAAGACATTTTGTCCAATTTTGCTGTTCATTGAAACTGTAACGGATGTTTTGTATTCTCAATTGGGTTTTGTTGCTCAAACATTCTCTCTCATTTCTCTTTTCAGGTTCTTGTTGTTGCAAACCCGGCAAACACTAATGCACTGATCCTGAAGGAGTTTGCACCATCCATCCCTGAAAAGAACATCACTTGTTTGACAAGGCTTGACCACAACAGGGCATTGGGTCAGATCTCTGAGAGGTTGAGTGTGCCAGTGTCTGATGTTAAGAATGTGATCATCTGGGGTAACCACTCATCCACACAGTACCCAGATGTCAACCATGCTAAAGTGCAAACTCCATCCGGAGAAAAGCCTGTCCGTGAGCTTGTCAAGAACGATGAATGGTATGTATATCATTCTCTAGAACTTAATTCCCTTTTCTGCTCCCTCGAAGAAATCCTAAATTCGTTGCTCGTCATGTAGGTTAAATGGAGAATTCATCACTACAGTTCAACAACGTGGAGCTGCAATCATCAAGGCAAGGAAGCTGTCAAGTGCACTTTCTGCTGCTAGCTCTGCTTGTGATCACATCCGTGACTGGGTCCTCGGAACTCCAGAGGTCCATAATAAAACTCTTCTCCATTAGTCATAGTACTGCTTTTGATATACCGTTCTAACATGGCTTATTTCTTTGGTTTGATTTCTCAGGGTACATTTGTTTCCATGGGAGTTTACTCTGATGGCTCTTACAATGTTCCATCAGGACTTATCTACTCCTTCCCTGTAACTTGTCGCAATGGAGAGTGGAGTATTGTCCAAGGTAAGAAAAGCTTTACTAACTCAAATACTCATCTCTGAGTTCTCTATTTTCTGCATACTAATGTGTATTTGTTTGATTAGGGCTTCCAATCGATGAAGTATCGAGGAAGAAGATGGATTTGACGGCAGAGGAGTTGAAGGAAGAGAAGGACTTGGCGTACTCATGCCTCTCTTAAACCAAATTACTCTTCTCCTGAATCCATTAGATCATTAAAAGCTTTTCAGGGCTTTGTCGTAATAAGAAGTTTGTTTGAAAGATCTCCAAACACTGTTTTATAACTCTGGTCTGTTTCTCTAAACCAGGACATCATTTGATTTTATGCGTCTGATTTGGTTAAACACATAACAAAGAAATTTGGCAATTTCATATTTCTTCCCTTTTGTGTTTTGAATTCTGGCGTTTAATTACGAAATTTGACGGGCTTTTTGGGTATTGAATTTGTTGCACAAGATTATCTTCTTGCAGCAAAACGTCAGATAATTATTTTCATAAGGTATAAAATTTCCGGAATTTGTTTCCCTGCGGGTTGTGTTTTTTTCAGTGACCTAAAAATCCGAAAATCGGACAGTAAACCCACTAAATCGTATCCACTGACCACTAATTGGGGTATAAGGCAATTCGAAATTTGTGAAGGATTGAAAACGAATATTCAAAGTTTTTATATCCCTTTTTCTTTTGTAAAAGTAAAAGCAATGCCTTTTGATTAGTTTTTGCTTGGAAATGCGAATCAAGTTCTTACCTTAAAGTCGGTATAAATTTGATGAATTCTACAAAAGTGGGTGTCGCCAGAATCGTGTAGATCCTTTTTTCTGAGATTATCTTTTCACTGCACTCAGAAACTCGATCTCTTATAAAATATCTCATGGCTAAAAGTTCGTATTTGGTCCAAAAAGAATCTCGTAAGAGCAGTGAGAAATGAAATGCCGGTTAAAAAAAATGCAATTATTATAAGAAGTTAAATTCGAACGCCACTAGTTGTGGATAAAGTTGTTTACTTTTGTCTCGTACTGAACTGTTATCATATAAACATTACTATTACATACTCTCGTGGGTATGTATCCTTCTTCCATTAGATCTCGAATCTTTTTTAAGTTTGCATACCTAAGTCATCAAAAATAACCTTCACACCTACTCGAAGATCTTTCTGTCCCCCCCACCCAAAGAGATATTCACTCTGATTGTTTTCTGGTAAAATTTCTAGATCTTTGATTTGTTGAATATGCTTTCATGGGTTAGATCAAGAATCCGTTTTCATTTAGAAGATCTTGCTTCTTTTGAATCTTTTGTTCTTTCAGTTGAAACTATCTTGCTTGTTATCTGTTTTTAGCGTTAAAACGGTTAGAGTTAAATCGAAATCCTGTGGATTTTGAGACTTTAAAGCTCACAGTTTCTGAATTTTCTGATGAATTATTCTCTGTTATTGCTATCGAACTATTTTTTGAAAGAGCTTGTGGTCTAAAATTATGACAGAATCTAAACAGAAAGTGGAATTTAGCTGATTTGGTCTTGATCTCTGATCATTTATATGACGACGAACAAAAAGACTATAGTTTGGTTCAGAAGGGACCTAAGGATTGAAGATAATCCTGCATTGGCCGCTGCTGCTCACGAGGGATCCGTTTTTCCTGTTTTCATTTGGTGTCCTGAAGAAGAAGGACAGTTTTATCCAGGAAGGGCTTCAAGATGGTGGATGAAACAATCACTTGCTCACTTAGCTCAATCCTTGAAGGCTCTTGGATCCGAGCTCACTCTTATCAAAACCCACAACACAATTTCTGCGATGCTGGATTGTATCCGCGCCACCGGTGCCACAAAAGTTGTCTTCAACCACCTCTATGGTATTATATCATCTCATACTCAAGGGATAAGTAGAAAACTTAACAAAAATGCTCACTTTGGTCTGAGGTTGATGAAGCCATATTTCCTTTTTGTAGATCCTGTTTCGCTAGTTCGAGACCATACCGTAAAAGAAAAACTGGTGGAACTTGGGATCTCTGTGCAAAGCTTCAATGGAGATTTATTGTATGAGCCATGGGAGATATACTGTGAAAAAGGCAAACCTTTTACGAGTTTCGGTTCTTACTGGAAGAAATGCTTAGCCATGTCGATTGAATCCGTCATGCTTCCTCCTCCTTGGCAGTTGATACCAGTAACTGCAGGTAAAGCCTTAAAAGTGTGTATAAAAGCTAAAACATTTTCTATTCTTTTTGGGACATAACAAGTAAAACAGTTTTCTTTGTTAGCGGCTGAAGCTGTTTGGGCATGTTCAATTGAAGAACTGGGGCTAGAAAACGAGGCAGAAAAACCAAGCAATGCGTTGTTAACTAGAGCTTGGTCTCCAGGATGGAGCAATGCTGTTAAGATACTAAACGAGTTCATCGAGAAGCAATTGATAGATTACGCAAAGAACAGCAAGAAAGTTGTTGGGAATTCAACCTCGCTGCTCTCTCCATATCTCCATTTTGGGGAAATAAGCGTCAGGCACGTTTTCCAGTCTGCCCGTATGAAACAAATCATATGGGCAAGAGATAAGAACAGTGAAGGAGAAGAAAGCGCAGCTCTTTTTCTTAAAGGGATCGGTCTGAGAGAGTATTCTCGGTATATATGTTTCAATTTCCCATTTACTCACGAGCAATCATTGTTGAGCCATCTTCGGTTTTTCCCTTGGGATGCTGATGTTGAAAAGTTCAAGGCCTGGAGACAAGGCAGGACCGGATATCCGTTGGTGGATGCCGGAATGAGAGAGCTTTGGGCTACCGGATGGATGCATAACAGATTAAGAGTGATCGTTTCTAGCTTTGCTGTGAAGTTTCTTCTTCTTCCATGGAAGTGGGGAATGAAGTATTTCTGGGACACACTTTTAGATGCTGATTTGGAATGTGACATCCTCGGCTGGCAGTATATCTCTGGGAGCTTACCCGATGGCCACGAGCTTGACCGCTTGGACAATCCTGCGGTAACTACAAAACCTATCTTATAGTTAAGAGTTTAAGCTAAGTGACGGTGTTATATTTTTGGTTTTGGGCTTATTCAGTTTGGAAGGTTCATTACCGAATTCAATTCTTATTTTTTTTGTCTCTGAAAATCTCTGTTATGATTTCAGATACAAGGCTCTAAATATGATCCCGAAGGCGAGTACATAAGGCAATGGCTTCCCGAGCTTGCAAGATTGCCAACGGAATGGATCCATCATCCATGGGATGCTCCTATAACCGTACTCAAAGCTTCTGGTGTGGAACTTGGAACGAACTATGTGAAACCCATTGTAGACATCGACACAGCTCGTGAGCTACTCACCAAAGCCATATCAAGAACTCGTGAGGCACAGATCATGATTGGAACAGCTCCTGATGAGATAGTAGCGGATAGCTTGGGGGCCTTAGAGGCTAATACCGTTAAAGAACCCGGTGTTTGCCCATCGTCTAATGACCAACAAGTACCTTCGGGTGTTCGTTACGATGGATCAAAGAGAGTGAAACCTATGGAAGAAGAAGAGAGAGATGTCAAGAAATTTAGAGGATTTGATGAAAGGGACTTGTTTTCGACTGCTGAGTCTTCTTCTTCTTCTTCGACTACGGTTAGGAATGTGTTCTTGGCTTCGCATTCTTGTTCGTTGGTGACAGAAGGAAAGAATTTGGAAGGTATTCAAGATTCTTCTGATCAGATTACAACAAGTTTGGGGGAAAATGGTTAAATTTTGTGTGTTTCATCAAAAAATAAGCTTTATGCTGTTATTGTTATTATGTTATAAAGCCTAACATGTAGAAGTGTGTGAATGTTCCCTTTTGATGATGCTCTCAGAGGGGAAGTGGATTGAATAACTATGGTGTTCGGTCAGAATTAACACTTTTGCTAGACCATTTTCTTAAATATGATCCAGAACAATTTAAATGTATATACTTATCTACTTATAAAATATTGTATTTTTATAAAAGAAACAATTTCAGAATATATTTATGTTATTTTGTCGTATACCAAAAAACTATATTTATATCTACGCCATACATGGGAAAAATATTCACAAATTAGATTTTATTAGTAAATATAAATTAAATACTTATATAATTTTAATTTTTATTTAAAATTAGTTTTAATATTAATGGGTATATAAATTAAGAAATGAAAATTAATTATTTTTTCTGAATTTAATAGTATTTTTTGGTTAGTTTAATAAAATATATTAATTGTCTAACTAAATTAATAACAATGACATATATTGTATTCTAATAAGTTAAATTTATTTGTATATTTATTTGAAATTTACTGTAGTGATGATACGTTATCATGATTATTTTCTTAAAATGTTTCTCAAATAATATATTAGGGATTACAGTAGTAACTTAAAATTATTTATATTTATTTGAAATTATTTATAAATTAACGTATAAAAAATTTAAAGAAATAACAATTATTGTTTTTGAAAATATAATAGTATTTTTTGGTTAGTTGAATTAAATATATCTATTTTCTAACCAAATTAATATCAATGACATGTATTGTAATTATTCTAGTAAGTTAAACCTTTTTATATATTTAAACTAAAATTCGATGTGGTGTTGACACGTCAGCTTATATTTTTGTTATTAACACGTGAGAGTAAAATTATTTGTTAAAAAGTTTCTCAAATAATATATTAGAGATTTAAATTAATGTTTACGTTGGAAACATATGTTTGATGATAGACATAGATATAACGAATTTATAAAAAAATTTGAATAATTATTTATATAAGTTTATTAAGAAATACGAATAAATTTATAAATTAAATTATGTCAGCATACTACAAGAAATTAGATAGTATATATACATATATCAAAAACTAAATTAATAAAATATAATATTTTTTGTGAAGTGTGAGTTTGAAGTTATTGAAGCATAAGCAAAGCGAACTAGTTTGGAATGAGAAAGCCCTATTTATAGGCCCAGTATCAAAATCAAAGGCGGTGTCTCTGTGGTGTGTAGAAGCCAGCTCTTGTTCTTTCTCCGTTGATATCAATCCGCCGGCAAACTTTCATTCGAACGGGAAGCGGAAAAGCAACTCCGGCGACTCATATGGCGTCATCGAAGGGAAGAAACACTACCGCCCATATTAATACGCTTCACCACCGTCTTTATCACGCTCTCAATCTCGGATTCAGGTCCTTTCTTCCTCCTCATCTTTGTCTTTGGCAACACCTGTAGGTTCACCTAGTTTCTCAGTATTTATCTGTTTTAGCTAGTCTCGATCTCTTCACCTCTCTGCTGGGTTCCTTTTGAATTTGTTTCCTGAGAAAATTTAATGATAGGAGGGTATGTGATGAGAAGGAGAAGAAGTGGGAGTCTACTGATATTGAGATACAGAGGCATGTCGTGAAGTCGATTTCAGCCTTTCTTGATTGTTTTTCTCTAGGAACTGCAAACAATCGTCTTATAAAGGTACCAACGAGTTTAATTCATCTGTGCTTGGTTGAAAGTTCGTAATTTTTTTTTAAAATTGTCTGCTTGATTCTAAGTTCCCTTTGCTTTCTCTTTTTTTGCTGCTTAGGATTCCATATCTGACATAGCCGGGGCCTTGGTGTTTATTCTAGGGTGTAAAAACAGAGCAGTGGTGGGTTTGGCTGCCAATGTAGTTATTAGGTTGATCCGTACTGTTCCTCCTTCTATCTTGCAATTACATTCTTTGGACCTCGTGGAGTCTTTATCACCTCTGCTAAGTTGTCAACAATTGGAAATTTCCCTTCCCTGTGCCATTGCTTTGAACGCAATTCTTATAAACCTAAGAGAATCGAAGGAGAAAGAAGTGTGGAAGATTTTTGAAGACGCAAAAACTGTGGTTTCTATTGTTGGTAATCTGCAGAACTATTCTGAGGGGAGTATGTCAGTGGAATGGTTTCAGGAGATGGCTTCGCTTTTGAGCTCAATAATGTTGAAGTGGCCTCAGTCAAGGTATTCTGTTTGGCACAACCCTGCCTTGATGGTTATCTTGGAGAGTGTTAGTCAGAAACCTGATATGGGTTTGAGGGTTGCAACTTTGAAGGTGTATTCTTCTGTAGGTATAATGGTGGTAGATATTTTTTCTCCACTGAACTACAACTTTTCAATAAATTGGCTCTAACTTTTCCCTCGGGTGTTTCTCTGTTTTCTATTTATCTGCTTCAGCACTTTGTGGCCATGGTGCCAGTGAGCTTCTAGATAATGGGAAACGTATGTTAGATATGATGATTAGCTGCATGGACGAATCTAGTCCCCAAAATGCTCGAATTGAAGGGTTAAAGCTAGCACAAAGGCTTGCGGTAATAATTTCTCTCCATGTTTACCTTTAGTTCAATTATCTTTTTGGATTTCTAACCCGTGTTCATTGCTCAGACAGGTAACCAACAATGCTTGAAGATGATAAACATGTGTTCTGAGCCCCTAGTAAAGGCTACAGTTCGGACCATGAGTAAGTGGTTCTTAAGCTCGGGAAAGCTTGAACATTACCAGATGTCTTTACTTTTGGAGGCTTGTAAACTGGCTCTAATCACTCGTTGGGAAGGAAAACATCATATCTACTTCTGGAAGTATGGGATCTCAGAAGCCCTTCTTAGTCTTGTTGTGGAGAATTTTCGTAGTCAATCCTTGGATGGTTATGCATCTCTGGAAGAAGAAATTTCAGTTGCTGAGAAGGTACTGAATACGAATTTTCTACCTAGTCTGAGGCCATATGTTTGGAATACGATTGGATTCTTGGCAGCTCACTGTCAGGAAGAGTTCGATACCATTTTGCATGGAGATGAACTCCACCTCAATTTTCTTGTCACATGTGCATGGTATGACACTGGTTGTTTATTTCTCCTCAGCCAATTCTTTTTGTATAAATCTGATATATTCTTATTATTTTGTGATTTTTTTAAGCTTGACCTTTTCAAGGTCGGTTCAGAAAGGCTATCAAATATGTCAAAACGATATTATCAGCGCATCCCATAGCGAGTCAGCATCAAGAGCAGTGCTAATGATGATATTTTCTCCTTCCAAATACATATCATCGAGGACCAGTGTTACATTGTCGTTTATCCTAGCAAAAGATGGTGAGCAAAATTTGAATTCCCTTGTGAGATTCTTAAGTTATATTCCATCTTCCGGAGGTTATGTACTGCCGAATATACTCCAAACTACCATCTGCTTGGTGGGATTGGCATGCTATACATCGATCCCTCAATATGCAAGCTTTATATTGAGAAACCAGGGTTTGGAGATACTGTTATCTTTTTGTAGTTGGTACCAAAAGAATCGGGACAGTATTGGAGCATCGAGTTTCGCTCCTTATCCCCAGAGCATTGCTGAGAAGAGGATATGTTGCTGGGTATGTACGGAAGACTGGGAAAACAAAGATGCTTTGCTTCTGTATGCTCTCTTGGCTTTGGCCGAGTTGGTAAATCATTCTTTCTCTGAACAGAATCACTCCGAAGAACTTTCATCGAAGCGAGAAGATGTGAAAGATCAGTTATGCACCACACTTCAGGAGATCCGAGATGGAACTTATGGCTCTGGTCCAAGGTGGTATGCTGCACACATACTAAGCTATCTTGGATACTATGGCTTCCAACATAAGTTGGGGAAAAGGCTCATTGGAGCATATGAAGATGAGGAATGTAGCGATATGCGACTCATTTTTGGTAGTGGGAATAGTACGAGTGTAAACAAAGTTATTCTCGCAGTCAGGTGTCCAATGTTGCTGCCTCCCAAGGACGGAGCTTACAGTGGCTCAGTTATATCAACTGAGAAATGTTTGTGCACCATTCAAGAGATCCGCATGTCTGCCAATGTGGATAAATTGGCGCTTGTTAAGCTACTGGAATTTGCTTACTCTGGTTATGTGGAAGTAGAAAGCGAGACGTTGAAAAAACTGAAACCTTTGGCAAGATATTGTAAGTCGAAGGTTCTGCTGCAGATGCTCTGCAGAAGAAGACCCAAGTGGGGATCTTCAATACCCAGAATTGATATACCCCTTGCCCTCACTCCCAAACTAATCCATTTCTCGTAAGTTTCCACTGTCGCATCATTGTTTTTGAGTCTATCAATTAGATAACGGATGTATTGATCATGGTTTTCTTGTAATTTCAGGGATGTTATACTAGTACCTAAAGAGACAAATATGGCTGACTTCAATTGCAGTTTGTGCTCCTCAACCTCCCCTCATGCCCACTCTCACCGAGTTATACTGTCGTCTGGCTGTGAGTATCTACGTGCCTTGTTCCGGTCAGGGATGCAAGAGAGGTAGGAAATTGTTTCTTTATTCACACTATTTTTCTATGGCATATCATAGGCTGGAAAAGTGGAAAGTAGGTATGTGGTTGTCCTGTTTTAGTTATAGTTAGATAGTTTAAATCCACAATCCAGTACCTTGTAGTTGGTAGTTGGCGGGCACATGCTGTATACCCGGTACAGGTATAACGAGTATGGAGAAAATCGAGTACCTGCAGATACGAGGACTCGAGTCATTACCTGAGCCAAAACTCGATTCTCTGTCTTGAGCTGTTTGAGGAGGTCTCTGGCTCATGTGACTACAACTGAGGATACGGGTATGTGTGCCCAACCCTAGTTAATCTGAAGAAATAATTGGTCTGCTGGTGTAATGTGGGCATGGAATGATGCGTTTAGAAGGTGTTGAGTCCCAGCGGATGTTTGTTTGGGGGCATAAAATAATTGGTCAATATATATAACTGTTGTAATCTTGCCTTTGCAGCCATTTGGATAGAGTAAACGTACCTGTGGGTTGGCTGGGTTTAACCAAGCTTGTGAATTGGTTCTACTATGAAGAGTTGCCTAACCCTCCATCAGGTTGCATATGGAACAACATGAATACGGAGGCAAAGCTACATGAGGTTCAAGCTTACGTTGAGATATACTCACTGGCCGAATGGTGGATTATGGAAGATCTTCAAAACGATTGTGCTCAAATGATTCTCTCATGCTTGGAATCCTCTAGAGAGTTATCGATCAAAACAATTGAATTAGCTGCAAGTTTCTCGATGTGGAAGCTGGTGGAAGCGGCTGCTGATCATGCAGCTCCTATTTACCATCAACTTCGTGATTCAGGTGAGCTCGATCAGCTAGATGATGAGCTTGCTAACTTGATCAGAACCGCTGCTGTTCATTTTTCTCAACAGGGTGGCTAAATTAACTTGAGCAAAGGCTTTGACCGTTTTGAGAAATCTGGAACTGAGCTTTTGAGACTTTTCATGGACCAAGTATAGTGATCCGGGATATATCATATATTTATTATCTGTTGTGGGATTTTGTCAAAGAGTCGTTTCAATAGAAAATAGGAATGCAAAAAGACAAATTTTTTGTAATGGTATTGTACAAAGTATATAAATTATTTGGATTTACTTCCGTCAACTATACAAATTTATGCGACTAAATTTATTTCCACCTGTATTTTTTAGTTTTCCTTTAACTACATAAACTGTATTTTTCTTTCATAAATTACAGAAACTTCATAAGTTCTTCTAATTGCAAAAATTCTATTAATGTTTATGCGTTAAATAGCTACCAAATCTGGTTCTAATTCGAAAATTTGGTTTTAATTTGGGTTTATTTTGAAATTAAAACCAGATTTTTGAAGTAAATCAAGGTTTAATAAACAATTTAACGTGTAAACATTAACGAAATTTTTATAATTAGAATAATTTATGAAGTTTATGTAGTTTACAGAAGAAAAATATAGTTTATATAACTTATAAAAAATTCAAAAAATACGGATAGAAATAGATTTATTCGCATAAATTCGTGTAATTGACATAACTAAACCATTTTGGATAATGTTCAAAGTTGATAAGGGCGATCTGATTAGTCGCAGTCATCTCACTACAGCCAGCGAGGAAACTCCGAGTTATCTCTTTCTCCCGTAGCGATTTGGTCCGGTTCATTTTTTTCAGATACGATTTTTACTTCGGTTTTCTATCTACCAAAACCCATTTCCGGTTTGTGTTAAATGTGGTGAGGTAACTTTATATATACAGAAAAAAGCAATGATACGAGATTTTTTTTCTCTTTTTTGTCGTCGGCAAGCAATGATAAATAGGGAGTTTTTATTTCTGTCGGCAAGTAATGATAACAGGTTTATAATGTTTGAACACATATTTGATATGATATATGTTTTCTACAATGTAAAGAGATCCGATTTACTTGGTTCGTATATAAACCCGTAAAGAGTCAATTCCTAAACAATTATTGTTTTACGTGTTCCATATCATTCTCACTGGTTCGAACCTCCACAGTGGGAGTTAAAATTGTCCGTCAAGACAATATTAAAAAAAAAGTGTTTTATTGCTTGAAATTTATTTATATAACTAAATCAATATTAGCTTAAAATTTAATTATATAACTGAAGCTATATTTAAATATTATTATTTTGTTGATGAAATATAATCAATATAAATTTTCTTATTGCAAGTGCTCTTTCTTTGTAAAATATCTTCACTTACTTTTTTATACAATATACACTACGTATATATTCAATACTCAGAATCGGAATTAAAATTAATTGTTTACAAGTGTTGTTTCGTCAATTTGACTCACAGTTATGTTTTAACATTAAACTAGATTTATACTCACTGGAGAAAAATATTCGTAAATTATATTTTATTACTAAATAGAAATTAAATATTTATATAATTTTTATTTTTATTTAAAATTACTTTTAACATTAATTTTGTATATATAAATTAAGAAAGAAAAAAATAATTATTTTTTATGAATTTAATAGTATTTTTTGGTTAGTTTAATAAAATATATTAATACTCTAACCAAATTAATAACAATGACATATATTGTAATTATTCGAATAAGTTAACATATTTATATATTTATTTGAAATTTATTGTAATGATGAAATGTAAACATAGTATTTCTATTAATAACACGTGGGAGTAATATTATTTTCTTTATTTTTTCTCAAATAATATATTAGGGATTATGTAATAACTTAAATCTATTTATATTTATTTGTATTTATAGATTAACGTATTAAAAATTTTTAAAAATAAAAATTATTATTCTAGTAACTTAAACTTTTTTATATATTTAAGTTGAAACTCGTTGTCATGTTGACACGTCAGCATGACATTTTTGTTATTAACACGTCATATAGGGATGTATAGTTGATGAAACAAAATATATATGCGTGGTTTTAATTTGGTCGTTAATCTCTCAAACCGTATATAAACCAAAGACCAAACCAAATGGCTCAATATATATCACAGTCATCCTATCTAGTCGGAAAAATGTGCACTTTTTTCTATATGTAGACTTGAGTTTGGTCATTTAATATTCCTATTAGTTATATATCTATACAAAATTTTATATAATGTTCAAAAAAATTCAAGAAAAGTTACTGATTTGCTAATAAAAATGAATTTCAGAACGTATATATTCATGAATGAAATGGAATTGACAGGTAGTGGTAAAGATGAGTTCATTATTTCAAACGTAAAGGCACAGTGTACTTGAAAAATGTCATGTCGTTAATGGCTAATTGCATACATAAAAGGGGAAACAAAAATCAGTAGTTGATTTTTTCTTCAAGACTTTTTAAGCACATTTAGATGAATCACATGAAGATTAACTATAAACATATCAAATCATATAGCTCACACGTCATAAAGCAGAAAATGATGTTTCACATATCATTATTTTCATATTCAGTTCCTTTATGATTATTACATTCTCAAAACTAGTTACACAAGGACCCGTTTAAGGAAGAACTTATTCGTTATAGAAATCAATTGATCAAATTACAATTCATTTGTTATATATGTCCATTATTGCCTCTTACCCTTGTTTATAATTCTCCCCATATTCCTCAAGAAGCTCCTCCAAAACACTATCGTCCAAATACTCAAACTCGAAAACTTGCCTCGTGGAGGAAGAGTTGGTCGTGTTGGCTGTAGAGGTCGAGGAAGATCTAGTTCCGATATTATACTCATGAGGGAAGTTGAGAATGGCAGCTTGGCCTCTCATTGAATAGGCCGCTCGGTCATAAGCTCGAGCAGCATCTTCCGCAGTGTCAAACGTTCCTAGCCACACACGCTCTCCATGCTTTCTTGAATCTCTTATCTCCGCTGCGTATTTTCCCCAAGGCCGTCTCCTTACTCCCCGGAACTTCCCTTGTTGCGATCCTCCTCCTTCGCCACCGCTATTACGACCTCCTTGATCCATTTGTATATATATATACTTTGTATGTGAGAAAAAGAAGAGACAGAAACAAAGTGAATAAAGAAGAAGACGAAATGGATGTTGTACGGACACAAGTTTTAGAGTATGTGTTTTGTCTTTGTGTGTGTTTTTTGCATGGGTTAAATGACTTATATTTGGGAAATTTATAGGCAAGAAAACAAGTGGGTCCTTCAACTTAATATTCGAAATTTCAAACCCTCCACTTATCAAAATTCTTTTAATATCTTTTTCAGTTGTTTCTTGATTTCAAGATAGATGTTCTTTATATAATAAGTTATCCTTATGTATTGTGATTTCAATACGCAGATTTGGCATCCCATAACATTATTCTTAACTCTGATAACAAATGCTGATGATTTATGGAATGATATAGTCGAGTGTAACAAAAATTGGTATATCCATAAGTTTTTAGGTACTTATATATGAATATTTATATCCAAATAAGAAAGGCATTCTTGAACTATTTATCGAAATTGCGAATCAATATATATATATTAACTGAGAATCATTTTAACAAAATAATTTTATAGTGACGTGTGATTTACAAGTGTGTCACGCTGATGTGTCACATTATTAGAGTATTTAAGAAAAATATTATTTATGACATAATTTACTAGAGTATTTACGAAAATTGTCATTATACATTATATTATATGTAAATCCATAATATTTCGACATACAATGTATTCTGTCATAAAATGTAAATATAATATAAAACAAAATATAAATATTGAAAAATTAGTCAAACAAAATATACTAAAAAAACAATGAACCGTTTTAAAAAAATAATAGATAATTTTATACTAAAAAAATAATGGACCATTTTAATCTTTTAAAAATTATGTTTTTAAAAAAAGTTGAACCGATGAACTTAAAGAAATAATATATTTTTATTTGCCATTATAGTAACAATATTTTTGCAATAAAAACCGATTTTTTATATTAATATTGAGAATCGTAATCACGGTTGGACTCATGTCCCGTTCCTGATCCCTAGTGCTTAAGATCAAAACATTATATAATTAACATTAAGCCAGAAAAGAATAAAAATGTCCAATGTATGTAGATGATGATGAATTCATGATGATGGTCAAAAAGTAGTAAATTTACGTCTAATTTTCTTATTTGTTTTTAAAATAAACCTCTTTTAAAAAACATTAATTAGCCCTTTTTGGCTGCTCCCAGCCATGGATTCGATTTTCCATGTGTCCGTACATATTCGAAATCTTCTTTCTTTTATATCTAAATTCCTTTCCCTTTCATCGATTTTAAAATAATGACTACTATTTCATTATTAAGTCGTTTAATCTGACTCGGCTTTGACTTTGAATCGGCTTACGACAAGCATCGTGTCTGTTGTAAAATTAATATACATTTACATGTTCTGTAATATTCTTAAATCATGTGATAGTATAAGATATATTACATAAATTAAAGATCAAATTTCAGAAATATGCTATAATATAATTTGCATGTCTGACATATTTTTACGATTAAAAGTAATATTTTCGATAAAATTTTTAAAAAATACAAATAATATTTAATTATGTTTACATGGTTTGAGACAAACATTTAGTTATGTTTAAATGTTTCTCAATTTGTTTAGAGCACTATTGAATTAATTCTTTACTTTTGTCAACTACACGAATTTATATGAATAAACCTATTTTTACCCATACTTT
Source organism: Pugionium cornutum (assembly GCA_018901935.1). Classification (NCBI taxonomy): domain Eukaryota; kingdom Viridiplantae; phylum Streptophyta; class Magnoliopsida; order Brassicales; family Brassicaceae; genus Pugionium; species Pugionium cornutum. Next base: position 1,233,090 of record CM032155.1, on the reverse strand, counting down.
TTGTGTGTTTTTATAAGTTACATAAACTGTATTTTTCTTCTATAAACTATATAAACTTCATAAATTATTCCAATTACAAAAATTTTGTTAATGTTTACACGTTAAATTGTTATTAAACCTTGATTTACTTCAAAAATCTGGTTTTAATTTCAAAATAAACATAAGTTAAAACCAGATTTTCGAATTGAAACCAGATTTAGTAGCTATTTAACGCATAAACATTAATAGAATTTCTGTAATTAGAAAAAATTATGAAGTTTGTGTAATTTATAAAAGAAAAATACAGTTTATGTAGTTAAAAGAAGACCCAAAAAGTACAGGTGAAAATAGGTTTAGTCGCATAAATTTGTGTAGTTAACGGAAGTATTCATATGAATTATTTTACTTTATTTGAATTTTTTTGTTAGTGTGTTATTCGATGATTACATTCTAGAAGATTAGTCAGAAAATAAAATTCTAAATCACTTCTCCTAATTATTAAATTAAGAGAACAAAATTTATGAAAATAAAATTCAAAGTTCATTAATTTGTAGATTAATAATTCAAAATTGTGTGGTTAAGATTGTAGGAGAATCAGAATCTGTTTTGTTGTCTCTATTTCGACTAGTATAAGGGCTCTCGAGAGAGACTGGGGATGATACAACGAGTCTTCGTGCATGAACCAACTATTGAATATCATATACTATAAGGAGAATCTATTAATCGGCAACGTCCACGAAAGACGGATACATTAAGCAAATGTTAACATAATTAAGAACAAGAGAACTCGAACAAATCTATAGATGAAGCTTCGATATACATTAATATTATATAGGTTTACCTCCGAAAATTAAACAAATTTATACAAATAAATTTATTTTTACCTTATTTTTGGGATCTTGTTTTAGCTATATAAACTATATTTTTTTCTTACAAACTATATAGATTTCATAAATTATTGTAATTACACAAATTTCATTAATGTTTACATGTTAAATCGCTATAAAACTTGATTGTAATTAAAAAATTTCGTTTTAACTTTCGTTTATTTCAAAGTTAACACCAGATTTTTGAATTAAAATTAGATTAAATAGAGATTTAACGTGTAAATATTAGCAAAAATTGTCTAATATCAATAATTTATGAAATTTGTGTAGGTTAGAGAAAAAAAATATAGTTTATGTAATTAAAATAAAATCTAGAAAATACGGGTAGAAATAAATTTATGTAGGTAAAAGAAAACTTAGAAAATACATGTAAAAATAAATTTATCCGAATAAATTCGTATAATAGATGGAAGCTAACCATAGTATATACCAATTGCAATTTATGTAAAACATTCATTTCTGACTTCCTCATATATGGAAATTAAATCTGAAATTCTAATGAAAACCAATGTAATTTCATTAGAATTTCGTCTACTCATTAAGTAATTAATTAATTTAGAATTTTGCAATTTTACTTAATAAATACCGTCTATATTAGTAAATTAATAAATTTGATTTCAGTAATGTCTACAGATTAATGAACTAGCATTGGAATAATTAAGACGTGTTGACTTGCACATAATTTTCTTTTTGGTTTTAAGACTCTCACAGATATCTAAGAGTTTAAATCATTTGATGCAAGATTGCTCTTTTATCAAAGTACTTCGATCGATACAAGATTGCTCGTTTAACAAATTCTCAAATGGTGGGTGGTCTAATAAATCAACCCCTTTTTTGACATCATCAATACATATGAGCTTAAACTATTCTTTTAGAAAGTATTTACATTTTCTTATTGTGACTTCTTCATATATGGCCTTCGAATCAAACTATTTCAAAGTTGTCATGTGAAACTGAGTGTTTAACAAGTTCTGGAATGCATTGTCTTAAATATTGTTTAAAGAAATTTTATAATCTCTAATATATTATTTGAGAAACTTTTTAATAAAGTAATGTTACCCTGACATGTTAATAACAAAAATACCATGCTGACGTGTCAACACCACATGAAATTTCAGGTTAAATATATAAAAGGGTTTAACTTATTAGAATAATTACAATACATGCCACTGATATTAATTTGGTTAGAAAATAAATATAATTTATTCAATTAACAAAAAAATACTATTACATTTACAAAAACAATACTTTTTATTTCTTTAAATTTTTTATACGTTAATTTATATATAATTTCAAATAAATATAAATAGATTTAGGTTACTACCATAATCCCTAATACATTATTTGAAAAATATTTTAATAAAATAACTTTACTCTTACGTGTTATTACTAAAGTAAATTTCAAATAAATATATAAATGAGTTTAACTTAGTAGAATAATTACAAGTATATCATTGTTATTAATTTGGTTATATAATTAATATATTTTATTAAACTAACAAAAAAATACTATTAAATTCGTAAAAAATAATTATTTTTCTTTTTTTTAATTTGTATATACAAAAATTAATGTTAAAAGTAATTTTAAATAAAAGTTAAAATTATATAAAATTTTAATTTATATTGACTAATAAAATATAATTTACGAATATTTTTTCCCACGCATGGCGTGGGTATGAATCTAGTTCTTAAAGAAAACACAATGTAATTAAGTTTCGTATGTTAAGTAGTATTTATTTACTTGTAAGTTTGTAACCGTGGATCTGAATCTAATATATGATTTCATATTTCCCACTAGTTGTCTTCAGAAAGGATTTTTTTTGCATATTATTTGTTTTAATTTTTGACATGATATAAAGTACAAGTTGCATCTAAGGCACAGCAATTATAACTTGTACAATTAAAAATGTATATTTTAAAGTCTTTATATCTCTAAAAAATAGTTTAGATAACGAATAACGAAAAATTGTGACAGACCTGGATTTTGGAATTTAGATAAATAGATAATCCATAATTATTTCAGTTTGCTTTGAAATCCCTAATATATTATTTGAAAATTTTTTTAACAAACTAACATTACTATGACGTGTTAATAACAAAAATAACATGCTGATGTGTTAACACCACAACGAGTTTCAGTTTAAATATATAAAAAGGTTTAAGTTACTAGAATAATTATAATACATACCACTGATATTAATCTGGTTAGAGAATCAATATATTTTATTTAACTAACCAAAAAATAGTATTATATTTGCAAAAACAATAATTTTTATTTCTTTATATTTTTAATACGTTAATTTATAATTAATTTCAAATAAATATAAATAGATTTAAATTATTATCTAATCCTTAATATATTATTTAAGAAACAATTTAAGAAAATACTTTACTCTCACGTGTTATTAACAGAAATAACATGTTTACGTTTCATCATTACAATAAATTTCAAATAAATATATAAATAGGTTTAAATTATTCGAATAATTACATATATGTCATTGTTATTAATTTGGTTAGAGTATTAATATATTTTATTAAACTAACCAAAAATACTATTAAATTCATACAAATAATTTTTTTTCTAAATTTATATATAAAAAAATAATGTTAAAAGTAATTTTAAATAAAATTTAAAATTATATAAATATTTAATTTATATTTACTAATAAAATCTAATTTATGAATATTTTTCTTAAATCAGTTATAAATTATAAAACAACAAACTACTCTCCACTTGGGTTTGTCTCCGTCGTGGGCACGTTTTCATTTCTTTAATCTTAGAGAAAACTAAGAACACTATAATAATTGTTTTGTATATGACTAAAAAGTTTTTTTAATTTGTGTGTAAAAACTTTAAACATCATTTATGAAGTAATATAAAATTTGGGAAGATAATAAATTAAATAAATTTATACAACTAAACATATTTTTTCCGTACTTTTTGTATTTTTTTAAACTAAATAAACTGTATTTTTCTGTCATAAATTATACAAACTTTATAAATTATTCTAATTGCAGAAATTATATTAATTTTTTCATATTAATAACAATTTAACGTATAAACATTAACGGAAATTCTGTAATTAGAATAATTTATGAATTTTATGTAGTTTACGGAAGAAAAACATAGTTTATATAACTTATGAAAAACCTAAAAAGTACAGGTAGAAATAGATTTATTCGCATAAATTTGTATATTTGACGGAAGTAAATCCTTTCTTTAATCTTAGAAAAAAATTAAGAACAGTATAATAATTGTTTTGTATATGACTAAAAAGTTTTTTTAATTTGTGTGTAAAAACTTTAAACATTATTTATGAAGTAATATAAAATTTGGGAAGATAATAAATTAAATAAATAAATAACTGATTCATATAAGAAGAGCCTCTGAAATCTCACCTAACTCTTTCTCTCTTTATTTCACTTCGTTACTCCATCTTTTTTTTCTCCTCTACCACTCTTTGTTCCTCCCCTCTGGATTTCCTTCTACACACGCAAATACGTATATATATTCTTGATTAGGGCTTTAGAAAGATTTTACTTGAATTCTACATTTTCTTTATTTTCCATTGGGTATTAACCTCCAAATCCTAAAAGGGTTATTATATTATTGTTTTCTTCTTATAAAGTTCCTTTCTTTCCTGATTTTTGTAGTCAATGGATCTAACAGACCGTCGCAAACCTTTCAACAATCTGGCTTTTCCACCACCGCCATCGACGGCGTTCACAATAACTATTTTCCCACGAGCAAGCTCTTCTGGCATGAATTTCCCCATTCTTGCCGTCGCAGTGATTGGAATCTTGGCTACTGCGTTCTTGCTTATAAGCTATTACGTCTTCGTTATCAAATGCTGCCTTAATTGGCATCGACTCAACATCTTCCGCCGCAGACGAAGCAGTGACCAAAACCCTCTAATGGTTTATACTCCTCATGACCTAAACCGAGGTCTCGACGAAGCCTCCATTAGAGCAATTCCACTCTTCAAATTCAAGAAGAGAGTTGTTACAGGAGAAGATCAGAATAAGACTCCTCAAGAATGTTCTGTTTGCTTAAACGAGTTTGAAGAAGACGAGAAGCTGAGGATTATACCTAATTGCTGCCATGTGTTCCACATTGATTGCATCGATATTTGGCTCCAGAGCAATGCGAATTGTCCCTTGTGTAGAACCAGCGTTTCTTGCGACGCGACTTTCCCTCTTTATTTAATCTCTGCACCGATCTCTTCCCCGGAGAATAATTCTCACCGTACCAGGATTATTGAGCCCGACGCAGTTTTAGGAGGCGACAATAACTTCGTCGTGATCGAGTTTGAGACCAGTAATGGTAATAACAGACAAAGCATGAGAAACAGAGACCTCCTTGCGAGACAAGAAAGGATTGCCTTGAGCGATGAATCATCCGGAAACACCCCGCAATCGATCAGTCTTATACCTAGAAAGTTCGACCATCATGCAATCCACAAAAGAGGCAGAAAATTTCCAAAAATGATGAGTATGGGAGATGAGTGTATTGATACTCGTGGCGAATTAGATGATCAATTCGGTGTAATTCAGCCCATAAGAAGATCCATCTCAATGGATTCGTTAGTAGACCGCCAACTGAACTTGGCGGTTAGCCGCAGAAACGGGTCCATTCCACTGGCAGGAGACAGTGGAGGTTGTTCGGAAAATTGTAACAGTAGTAGCGGTAGTAATAACAAAGTGATAAAGAGATGTTTCTTCTCTTTTGGAAGCAGTAGAGGTTCTAGAAGTTCTTCAATACTGCCTGTTCATTCGGAACCCTAATTGTATATTTTTTTTTTCTTTTTTTTTTTAATGTTAAAAATCTTCTTTATTGGTTAGTTCTTAGTTGGTTACCATCCTCTTGGTTTTTAATGCTGTTTTTGATTTTCATTCCTACTTTATCGTAGACAAGGTGGACTATGAAAGCCTATGGTTGTTGGGTTGACTGAAGACTTTTTTGTCTACTTTGTTCCCTTTAATATTTTTGTGTTTTTATATTTTTCAAATGTGTCTCATATGCAATAGATGATGAGTGACGAGTGTAGTAACTAAAACACGTAAACAATTGGTTGAAGATTTGTCTGTCTTTGGTTACAACAAGCGACTTTTGATCGGATTGGTTTGGTTCAGTAACATTTTATTCTCGTTTGGTTATTGATTCTCGCTTCTTTTCAGGAAATTTGATTTATAAGCTATAAAATGTACTATGATATAAACTCTTGATGCTGATAAATTTACGCGCACAAATCACTAACTAATATATTATTTGAGAATTTTTTTAACAAAGTAATCTTATTCTTATGTGTTAATAACAAAAATAATATGATGAGTTATTAACATCATATTATTTCAGATTAAATATATATAAAATTTTAAGTTACTATAATAATTACAATACATGCCCTTAATATTTAGAGTAATACCCTAAAATAACATCTTTTAAAGTTTTTCTTCCAAATCTAACATAATAAAATTATATTCCCAAAAATAACACAAATACTTATGTGAAAATACTTATTTATTCTAAATAAATTAAACATAAACTTAAATTATTATATTTGGGTTCATTTTTTCCAATTTAGGGTTTAGTTTTTTCTTTTAAAATATAGTTTTAATGCATTTTAATCTTAAATTTGTGCTATTACTGGAAATTTAAACTAATGATGCTATTTTTGGAATAAAAACTTAAAATGTGCTATTTTAGACATTTGCCCTATATTTTATTCAACTAAACAAAAAATAGTATCACATTTGCAAAAATAATAATTTTTATTTTTTTAAAAAATTTTATATGTTAATTTATAAATAATTTCAAATAAATACAAATAGATTTAAGTTACTATCGTAATCACTAATATATTATTTAAAAAACATTCAAAAAAAAAATAATTTTATTTTTACGTGTTATTAAGAAAAATATCATGCTAACGTATTATCACTACAGTAAATTTCAAATAAATATATAAATGAGCTTAACTTATTAGAATAATTACAATATATGTCATTGTTATTAATTTGGTTAGAGAATTAATATATTTTATTAAACTAACCAAAAAAATACTATTAAATTTTTAGAAAGTAATTATTTTTCTTTTTTAATTTATATATACAAAAATTAATGTTAAAAATAATTTTAAATAAAAGTTAAAATTATATAAATATTTAATTTATATTTACTAATAAAATATAATTTACGAATATTTTTCTCCACGCATGTCGTGGGTATAAATATAGTTGAAATTAAGTGACTAACATTTGAATCCTTAAACCGAATTTAAAATTAAAGTATTCATTAATTATATTATACTGATACACAACACCCTTCCATCTATATTCTTTTTTTGGTACAAATGGTTTAGTTATTACAGATCCAAGAAGTGACGAGGACATACCCAATAGAGACGATTACAGATAGTGACAAGGACATACCCAATAAGACGATTACAGATCAAGAACATACCATACCCAATAGAAACGATTGCAGATCCAAGAAATGACAGACATACCCAATAGAGACGCATGATAAACACAAACACACATGTCTTTTAGTTTGGTCTTATAAGTGCTATTTCATATTTTGAAAGTGGAGAGATACGATGTCCCATCGAGGCCTTTCTTCCAGTAGCCCTTTGTGTATTCATCTAAAGTGGTTTCTCTGTATTTTGGATAGTTTTCTTCAGAAAGAAGTTCTTTGATTGGTCTGTAAACAGTTGAATTCGGAAGCATATTCGTGCTGAAAAAGCTCGCTACTGAAATCCTCTTTTCGGTTCTGTTTGAAAGCACCCTATGTTCCGCGCTTACGAATTTGTCATTCGTTATTAGCTGTAGATCAAAGATATCTAAGATTATCAACTAAATAATAGAGATATTGTACGTTATAAAAGTTTAAAAGAATAAGATCAACGAGTTTAATTTGCCTGCAAGAAATCTCCGATGTTGATGACAAAAGCCCCTGGAATAGGCGGAACATCGACCCAATAGTCTTGATGAAGAATTTGAAGACCACCGACTTGGTCCTGAAGAAGAATGGTGATGAAGGAGTTGTCGGAATGATTATTTGTGCCGATGGTTAAGTCAGGTTGAGGACATGGAGGGTAATAATGGCAGATCAGAAACAAACCCTTCATGCAGTCCATGTCCTTAAGCTTCTCAGATCTCAAACCAAGAGCTTCTGAGAAGAGTTCAAAGAGCAAACCTCCTAAGCTTGTCATATGCTTTGAATATTCTATCATAGCATCCCTGAATCAATATATAATGTTACAATCACTCGAACGCTTCATAAGATTCTAGAAGAGAAAACAGAACTCACACACACATATATATATATATATATACCTGCAAGCCACAGGGAGCTCATCAGGGTTTGGAGGATCAGGGGCCATATAACAAGAGAAACTGTCTCTCCAGTTAAGACATGAAGAAGAACTGTACAGATCGAAGTTACTATTGTAGACAAATCTCTTGGTGACGTCGCGGGAGAAGTAAGATTTCTTAACCTGAGGATCTTGCTCAAAAAACCTACGAACTCCATCTTGAATCTCTTCAAGAACGGTTAAAGAAACACCGTGATTGATCACCTGAAAAAACCCCCAATTCTTTGCGGCGTCTTTGATCTTCTCAACGACACGTTCACGCGAAACTGCGTCCACGTGGACGTCTGCAAAGTCGATGATAGGGATTGCGAAATCCGAGGCAGAAACAAATGTTTTCTTGTCGGATAAGGTACCTTGCGGGAGGCGAAAGATATGAGGAACCTCAGTGATATGAGCATCAACAAGACCTTTCACACCTGCTCTCGTCTCGTCGAAAGCTTTGCGCTCACTGTAAGGCTCGAATTGTTTGGTCTCCATATTTTTGTTGTTTAACTTATTTCCAGATTTTCTCATAAATTAAAAAGGCTACTTCATCGAGTTCTTGTGGTGAACGATTGTTCTTTATAATAGACGTAAAAGATAACCTAATTATCTTACAATATTTTTTCGTGTAAGACGAAGAAAAGATAATGTTTGGTCTTTGGTTTGTGGGACCGACAGTGACCGTTAATGACGTACGTCCGATTTTGTTGACGTTACCGTGGCTGATGTCATTTTTTTGGTTTTGGTGAAACACACTATAGAGAGAAAATTCCCTCCATTAATTCATAAAGATATTTTCGATAGCCAAAATTCAAAACATCCGGTTCTAATTCAATTTGATTTTTTAACGAATAATACCTTAAAATAGCATTTTTTAAAAAAATTTTTTTCTAAATTTAGCATCATAAAATTAAATTTCCAAAAATAGCACAAATACTTATGTGAAAATACTTATTTATTCTAAATAAATTATACATAAACTTAAAAGTATTGTATTTGGGTTCATTATTTCCAATTTAGAGTTTAATTTTTTTTATTAAAATATAGTTTTAATGTATTTTAATCTCAAATTTGTGCTATTATTGGAAATTTAAACTAATGATGCTATTTTTGGAACAAAAACTTAGAAATGTGCTATTTTAGAGATATGTCCTTTTTTAATTACTTAGTTAGTTAATATAATAACATCTAGTTTTATATAACTAAAAAATATTACTAGGTGATTCCTTTCATATATATGAAAAGCAGCAAATATATATAGAATAATATACATTTTGGGTTATATATTTGGAATTCTTAAAGATTGTGCTATTTTTTATAACAAAACAAAAATTTTGAATAGCCACATCTCAAAGGTTTTAAAAGGTGAAACTAATTTGCTTGCGTCAAAAAATTTTGTTACTTAATAATTTCTCCATTTTATATTCGAAATCATTTATTTATTTTCCTTATTATAAAATAAGTGTGGTTTTAATGTTCAGTGAAATTCTAAATAAAAATATGTTATTTAGCCCTAATTCTAACAAGATTTTCAAAACTAAACTTCTAATTTAGAATATAATATAAAGTTTAATTTGATATTATTATTTTCGTAAATTATAATATGCTTTGTTAATTTGTGTGAAAAGTATTAAAACATATCTATATGAAATGGATAGATATGCATCTGCAAATGTAACAAACAAATTTGTTTACAAACTAAACCATATATAGACTAATATGCTTACCAATTAAATCGATATATTTTCGAACTATTAGTCAAACACAGAACTAAACTTCTGTAATCAAAGAACTAACAAGTGTTATAATAGTTGCATCATATTTACGTCTATATCCATAGGTGTAAAGTTTGATTGTACTTTTTATCATATAAAAATGTTAAATTCGTATGAAAATCTTGAATTATTGTATTAGTTCGTTGTGGTCGGATCGACAAAAAAAAAGAGTCGCTATTTTGTGAAAACTATAATGGTTAACTACCTTTCCTAAACTAGAATATGATTCTTTCCATTATTTGTGGCAGACAAAGTTTCTCATAGAATCAAATAGATAATCAAGGGATAGGTTAGTCTAAAGTTGGTGTACGAGAAAAGGTTATTTATCTCTTTGGACTAAAGTTCATATGACCTTGATTATTCTTTTCTTTTAAAACCATACATCAATTGTTAGTTAGTAACAAAAATTTAATGAAAATGCCAAACATACAACTTATTAGAAAAAATTCGATACTGGATTTTCTTTGGTCGGACAGATACTGAAAACCATGGATGGGAACATATATATAATTTAATGATTAGCAAAACTAATGGACTTTTGCTTTCTTGGAAAGAAAAACAGTAAATAAATAGACAATACAAGAGGAAAACAGTATCGATATTCAAGAGAATACGGTCAAACAAACTTACGAACTAAAAAAGAGAAAAGGGATTCGACCGTCTAACTACAACACAAGCCAAGAAAACTACTTGAACACCCCGGCCGACGTCGAAACCACAAGTGGCTATAAAGAGGAAGGAGCAACGGTGGGGAAAAGAAATGGATAAGCCGCCGGTATACAAAAAGTGGCAGCACCCGGCCGCGCCGTTTTATTACCAGCCAGTGCGGTCATCAAATCAGCCGTTTGCATGGCCAAATTAACGGCCATCCCCTATATCTGCATGCTGATCACATGGATCATGGATCTGAACATGATCTATATATATTATAAGATATAAAATCTTTGTGTTGGGTTTGGTGTCGATATTTCTTTCGGGTAATCATGAATTGTATAAACTAACTATCCAAACTTATACAACGTGTTATTTCCTTTTTCCAAACTTATCGATCTTTGTAAACATCGAAAATATTATATTAATAGAAATAAAATTTAGAACTTATAAAGTATAATATTTAGTGAAACATGCAGTTTTCTTCAGTTGTGTGCGTATGACTTTTTGTACATATGCTTAGAATTAAGGGTCTATGATTTTTCTTTATTTGTATTAGCGTTGTAAACATGAATAAAACGTGACACTAATGAATGATTAGGTTAATACTATTTACATGCAACTTTTTTTAATGTCACTAAAAGGTCACTTGTCAATACATAAATCCAATTAAAACCAAATTATTGAAGTAATTCTGGTAATTTGTTTTGTCTTGACGAGGATGAAATGGACACAGAAATGGGAGAGAATCAGCACGTGTTCTGATCAGGGCCGGACCTGAGCCCAAGCAAAGCAAGCTCATGCTTGCGGTCCTCACTATTAATATAAATCAGTCCTTATTTCAAAAGTACTATTAGCACAAATGGTAAATAAAAATAAACTGTTTTCTTGAGTTCTTCAGTTCGAATCTTTATAACAACAAAAAATTTTAAAAATTAAAACGGCTCAATTTTTTATAATATAAAACGGCCTATGTTTTTTACTTGCGGTCCTGTTAAATTCAAGGCCGACTCTGGTTCTGACCTTGGATAAAATAATAAGCTAAAATTAAAATGTGATGCACCAGCCGGGAATCGAACCCGGGTCTGTACCGTGGCAGGGTACTATTCTACCACTAGACCACTGGTGCTTATGCTGCTTTGTCCAAATATAATATTATTAATAAAAGTGTGACTAAATATCAAAAGGTTAGACAAAAAAGGCCGAGTAAATACAAAAAGTCCACGTAGGTCAAGATGTCGTGTTGGTATTGTGTTCTAAACGAAAAGCGTCTATGTTCTCTTCATGTACCGTTATTGGGTCCCACCATTTCCTTCTTTAGTCGCCCCTCCAGTACCTCTCTCTCTCTCACACCAAAACTAACATTATTTTCCCGCAGAGTCTCACACAAATTTACTCTCTCACGTCTCTCTCCATGCTGATGAGTTTGGTGAGATAGAGGGAGAGAGAAAGCAAGGAAACCCACAAGAGATAAGAATCTTCGATACCCAGAAAGGAGGTTTTGGCTGATCGCGTTTGTAAGAATATTCGCAGGTATGATTTCTGAAATGCAAGATGGAGTATTGTTAACTGTCCGATTACAATCTTTGGGATTTCTGAGCATTTTGTGGGAAGTGGTGGATTTTGATTTTTGTTGTTGTTGTTGTTGTTGTTCAGTGTTCACAGTTTCGTATATTTGGCTGAAAAAACTTGGTTGGTAAAAGGAAAAAAATTTTGGTCGGTGTTTTGAGAACGATTAGAATGTAGCGACATAATGTTTTTTTATACTTTACTCTCCGTGAAGAAATTTTGAATTTTGATGTTTTCTGATTTTATTTTTCACCATGTTACTAGGTAATGGAATCTTCGAAAACTCCAAGGTGAAAATGGCTTTGGATCATAAAAAAATCTAACTCGACGCATATTTAAATGAAAATTTGGAATTCGAATTCTGGTTGCGAAGCAAAATCTCACAATCTGGACTTTTTACTCAGGAAATAATAAGCGATGTTAAAGACATTCTTAGTTAACGGGATATTGCTCTGCTTCTTCTTCTTCTTAATCGGCACCGTCGCCGTAGACGACGACGATGGTTTGGCGATATGCAACTGCGACGACGACGACAGTATCTTTAGCTTCGAGGCAATCCTCGAATCGCAAAAAGTGGGCGACTTTCTAATCGCAGTCGCGTATTTCTCGATCCCAATCGAGCTGGTCTACTTCGTAAGCCGCACCAATGTACCTCCACCTTACAATTGGGTCGTCTGTGAGTTTATAGCTTTCATTGTTCTGTGTGGCATGACCCATTTGCTCGCTGGTTTCACTTACGGGCCCCACTGGGCTTGGGTCATGACAGCTGTCACCGTTTTCAAGATGCTGACCGGGATCGTCTCCTTCCTCACGGCTATCTCGCTAGTCACTCTCTTACCGTTGCTTCTTAAGGCTAAGGTTCGAGAGTTTATGTTGAGTAAGAAGGCCAGAGAGCTTGATCGTGAGGTTGGGATCATCATGAAGCAGACTGAGACTAGTTTGCACGTTCGTATGCTCACTAGTAAGATAAGGACGTCACTAGATCGCCACACGATTCTCTATACGACGCTTGTGGAGTTGTCAAAGACTCTTGGGCTCAAGAACTGCGCAGTTTGGATCCCTAATGAAATCAAGACCGAGATGAATCTTACACATGAGATGAGACCGAGGAATGATGACGATAATGAGAATGTGGGTGATTATGATAGATTTTCGATACCGATTACTGAGTCTGATGTTGTGAGGATTAAGAGAAGCGAAGAGGTGAATATGTTAAGCGCTGCGTCTGCGCTTGCCTTGGTGACTAGCCGAGGCAAACCAGGTCCTACAGTGGGGATTAGAGTCCCCATGCTTCGGGTTTGTGATTTTAAAGGCGGGACACCCGAGGCAATCCACATGTGCTATGCGATCTTGGTGTGTGTACTTCCCTTTGGAAAGTTGCGGAATTGGACTTACCAAGAGCTTAAGATTGTTAAGGTTGTGGCTGATCAAGTGGCGGTTGCCATCTCTCACGCTGTGATTCTCGAAGAATCTCAGCTCATGCGAGAGAAGCTTGCGGAACAGAACCGAGTGCTTCAGGTTGCGAGGGAGAATGCATTGCGAGCTAATCAAGCAAAATCTGCGTTTGAGCAGATGATGAGCGATGCAATGAGGCGACCCGTGCGATCCATTCTCTCGTTGCTTCCTTTGATAGTGCAAGACGGGAAATTACCTGAGAACCAAAAGGTTATCATGGATGCAATGAGGAGAACCAGCGAGTTGCTATTACAGCTTGTAAACAACGCAGGAGATATAAATAGTGGAACAATCCCCACAGCGGATACACATTGTTTCAGTTTGCATTCGGTCGTGAAAGAAGCAGCTTGCTTGGCTAAATGTTTATGCGTGGGGAACGGTTTTGGTTTCTCGACCAAAGTCGATAGAGCATTGCCTGATTACGTCATTGGCGATGATAGAAATGTATTTCAAGTGATCCTGCATATGCTAAGGGGTTTCATGAACCAAAAGATCAAAGGGAACATGACTTTCTTGGTTTTACCGGAAAGCAGAATCTCAGAACTAGAGAGAAAAGATACACAAGAAGCGGTTTGGCGACAATGCTATTCCAAAGAATATATACAAGTTAGATTTGGATTCGAGGTAGGTCCAGAAGGCGAAGAGAGTAGTAGTAGTAATCTGGAAGTGGAGGAGATTCCGATCTTAAACGTCTGCGAAAATATGGTAAAGGTTTGGCCTTTTTGTTTGCTTCTTTTGGCTATGGCACGTAAATATGTTATATTGCTTTGTGACAGTTGATGCAAGAGAATATTCGGGTTCTTGAAGACGGTTTAGGATTTTCGAAAAGCCTCTCGGTTTCTTTCCGGTTCCAATTCCGGCGATATAGAGTTTCACGAGGCGGTGGATATTCTGGAGAAACGTTAAAATAGTCAACTCTTCAGTCTACTGGTAACTGTTCATTGGCGTGGAGGAGAGATAAGGGTGAAATTGAAGATATTAGAGAACGTAACGGCAGCGTTTCGTTGTATAAACTGAAAATTAAGAATATCTATTGTGTAAAAAAATATTAATTTGAGATTAGTTACTCTAACCAAATAATCCTATCTATTTATCTCTAATATATTATTTGATTTTTTTTAACAAAATAAACTTAACATTATATGTTAATAATAAAAATATCATACTGACGTGTCAACAGTACAACGAATTTCAGCTTAAATATATAAAAAAAGTTTAAGTTATTAGAATAATTACAATACATGTCAACGATATTAATTTGGTTAGATAATCAATATATTTTATTCAACTAACCAAAAAATTGTATTATATTTACAAAAGCAATAATTTTTATTTCTTTGAGTTTTTAATACGTTAATTTATAAATAATTTCAAATAAATATAAATAGATTTAAGTTATTACTAATTCCTAATATATTATTTGAGAAATAATTTAAGAAAATAACTTTACTCTCACGTGTTATTAACAAAAATATCATATTTACGTTTTATCATTATAGTAAATTTCAAATAAATATATAAATAGTCTTAACTTATTCGAATAATTACAATATATATCATTGTTATTAATTTGGTTAGAGTATTAATATATTTTATTAAACTAACAAAAAATAATATTAAATTCATAAAAAATAATTATTTTCTTTTCTTAATTTTTATATATATAAATTAATGTAAAAAATAATTTTAAATAAAATTTAAAATTATATAAATATTTAATTTATATTTATTAATAAAATATAATTTACGAATATTTTTCTCCACGTACATTGCGTGATATGAATTTAATTAGAGTTTATATGTGTATAAATTACTCGCTTTGAATTTTCAATATATAAACATTTCAAGGTTGATTTATGTTTAAGATCGGAATTTAACTTTTATATGTAAGATTGTTTTCGTTGTAATAAAACTGTTTAAGTTTCGTTAAGTTTTGGATGTAATAACTACAATTTATAAAGGTGATGGAAAATTGCGCCATGAATCAAAAAGAATTAAGAGTTATTATTTTTTTCTTCAAGAGTTGTTAATTAAGTTTATTGTTCTTTTTTTTTTCATTGAGCTGTTTCGTTGGACCTCTATTTATCCCTCTTTCTTTCTTCCGTTGTTCTTTTTTGCTCTCTCTAGAATCTTTACGAGCTGCCATTAAACCATTCAACGAATAAGCTTCTTGTTGCTCTTTCTTCCACCATCCCAGGTTCGCTTCGATCTACACGATTTCTATTAAGGCCTTTCACTATCGCTTCCCTTGTTGTTCGGATTTTGCGAGTCTTGGGTTCCGATAAGTCTTTATTTCTTGATTTCGTAAGCGGTTTTAATTTTCCGATCACTGATTTCATCTGGGGTTTGTTAGTTTCCGATGTCTTCATAAAACTGCGGCGTTTCTCTTTATATTGTAGTTGATAGAAATGATATATTGGTCATCTCTAGTTTTTCGGCTGATTTTAACATCTTTTTTTTTTAATTGGAATTTAGGGTTTATTTCCCATCGATTATCTGAACTTGGTTTTAAGGGTTTCGATTTAGTCCATAAACTCATTTGGGTCGCGGAGAAAATTTAGAAATGAATCGCGGATTTATACTTTCGTTTGCTCTTTGCTGGGTGATTGAATTTATACAATTCGAGAGAGCCAGGACGTTAAGTACGATCCTCATGTAGATTTTTAGTAAGAGTTAGAGGCAGACGATTGTTGCAGTTAAAGACTATGTATACCTGCTTGTAATTTGTCCATTTCGGTGGCCAAATCAATTGCTTTTTTCAGCTATACTTATTCTTTAGACTGGGAACTTGTCAAATCATGACTTGGCAGATTGTTTCCAAAGTAGATAGAATTGCAGGAATTGCAGGAGTCATGATCTAATCTATTTGTTCCAGTTGATAATTGAAGGGGAGAGAACCTTGACGTAAAATTCATCCTGGGAAATGGCAGAGACTGTTAACGAACACTCTGGAGTGGGACGATCTGTAGAGGAGAGTTCAAATGTACAACACAATCAATCAGGAGAATCACTCTCAGAGTGGCGGTCTTCTGGTCAAGTGGAAAATGGGACTCCGTCGACATCGCCCCCTTACTGGGACACTGATGAGGATGATGATTATGGTAGGTCTTTTGCAGCAAGATTTTTCATGAATAATTGAATATCGTTCAAATTTCCAATTTTCCACTGTGTAAATCTTGAATGGGGATAACTTCAAAACGAATATCTTCATGCTTTGTACAAGTGAAATTTCTGGGGTAGATGTGACCCAATGATTCAGTCCATGCGATTGGCTCTCGTATTTAACTTATTCCATTTGCAAAGTTTGCAACTTAATCTAAAAATTGGCTATGGACGCAGTGCAGTCCCCTTCTATGTATGATATGTAAAGACTAGCATGCTGGTTTTCATTTTTTTTATCTCACTGTTGCAAGGCAGATTTTTTTTTTAATTAGTATAGCTGATCTTGAATTCCTCTTGTTCTTTTTTTTTTTCTCTGTTCCCTATTAATACTTTTTAATTTGATTTAGCAACTGCAAGTCTGCAAGCATCTAAAAGCAATTGTTGGGGGGTGAAAACCTACAAGAACTTTGCTAGAGATTTGTAACTTTTTGTGCTGAATAGTTCAGTTTTGTATAGGATCCTACCATGTAGCACTAGAAGGGGGTGGATTTTATAGTATCTCCTTCTTTGTTTTGTTTTTGCGTCATTATACTTTTAGGTGTTTCAGCTGTTTATGTGAAATATATTATTTTACCAGGCCTTAAACCCTCTGAATTGTTTGGGAAACATGAATGGAAGATTGAGAAATTTTCAGAAATCAACAAAAGGGAGCTGCGTAGCAATCCTTTTGAAGCTGGCGGCTACAAATGGTACATGGCATATGTTTATTATCTTTCTCTTCCCTATGTTTTGTCTCACAATAAAAATTTGGAGCTTGGTTTTTAAGGCTCTGTTTTTGTTACTTCTATCTTCATTGTGTCAGGTATATATTAATTTATCCACAAGGATGTGATGTTTGCAATCATCTCTCCTTATTTCTCTGTGTTGCGAACCACGATAAACTTCTTCCTGGTTAGTATTTTTGTGCACTGGGCTGCATGATCCCTTTATCTTTCTGGACACCTGGTCACGTAGGTTCTTTGTTTTCTTGGAGACAGGCTGGAGTCATTTCGCACAGTTTACAATAGCGGTGGTGAATAAAGATTCAAAGAAATCGAAGTTTTCAGGTAGCTTTTTGACTCTTAATTTGCTTGCCCCCATTTAAATATGCTGACAACTGAACTCACCTCTTGCAGATACGTTGCACCGTTTTTGGAAGAAGGAGCATGATTGGGGATGGAAAAAGTTTATGGAGTTACATAAGTTACAGGATGGGTTCATAGATGATTCCAATATTCTTACAATCAACGCACAAGTTCAGGTGATCAGGTAAGGCAAGCTTGACTCTATGTAAAGCAATGCATACAAAGTACCACATTGTCCATTTTCCATGCTACCATTCACTTTCAATACGTGCGATAAGATTCATATATATTTTTTTTCTCTGGCTTCACTGATTTATGCATCATGGACAATATCCCGTTATTTGGCCCTTGCAGAGAGAGGGTGGACCGACCTTTTCGCTGCCTTGATTGTGGATATAGGAGAGAACTTGTTAGGGTGTATTTGTCAATTGTAGAGCAACATTGCCGACGTTTTGTGGAAGAGAAAAGAAGCAAGCTTGGGAGGTTGATAGAGGACAAGGCAAGATGGACAAGGTATTTTGCATTGTAACTTGTACTCTCAGTTCTTCCAGATTCTAGTTATGGAAATATGGTGCTTTGCAGTTTGTGGTGATAAGTAAGCAGGAAATAGCTGTAGTCACTTTTCTTCTGAGGAAATCATATTTTGTTAGATTATCTTGTTTTCCACCATTCTTTTGGAGCCCAATAGAAATTCTATTTAGTTTCAATTCAAATTTTTTTATTTGGTGGCTGTGGTTCTCCACTATCTCTGATTTACAAGTCTTGATAGCCGAGGAACATGAGCTGCTGAGATGGAAAATTCCTAAAAGAAGATGTGCGAAAAAAATTTCTTAATTCACACAGTTGTGAAGGCCACGATTTCCCAATCTAGTATAGCACTGTCGCCTTACTTTTATATTTCTTGTGATATCTTTCAAAGTTGAATTTTACCTAAAACGAATCGATTGTGATTCTTGGTTGCAGCTTCGGTGTTTTCTGGTTAGGGATGGACCAAAACTCAAGGTTTCGGATGTCTAGAGAGAAAATGGACGTAATCCTAAAAGGAGTGGTAAAACAATTTTTCATAGAGAAGGAAGTTACATCCACTCTGGTGATGGATTCCTTGTATAGTGGATTGAAGGCTCTTGAAGGCCAAACTAAGAACAAGAAAGCTAGATCAAGGCTGTTGAATGCAAAGGAATTGCCAGCTCCGATTGTTAGTGTGGACAAAGATATGTTCGTATTAGTTGATGACGTGCTTCTACTTCTAGAGCAGCTCGCTCTGGAGCCATTGCCTCCAAAAGATGAGAAAGGTCCTCAGAACCAAAACCGTACAAAGGTTGAGTTTCATGGGCTATATATATTTTTTGGTTGAAATTTTATAGCTTTTAGTGTATCTACATTTGTTTTTATTTTTATCTCTATGTTATCCACTTTTCAGTTGCAGAGGGCATGCTGCATTATCCACTAGAAAGTTAGTTGTATTGATATTTTTTATGTTCTTCGATGCTAATCTAGGATGACAATGATGGAGAAGAGCGCAACAACGAAGCCATTGAGCGCGATGAAAGACGTTTAACAGAGTTGGGTAGACGAACTGTGGAGATATTTGTTCTTGCCCATATCTTCAGGTAACAATCCAGAATATGTATATAAAACATGTCATTGTGTTCTTCCTTGCTGTGCTTATGTATCGTACTTCAATCTCTTGGAGAAATGCAGCAGCAAAATCGAGGTTGCATATCAAGAAGCTGTTGCGCTAAAAAGGCAGGAAGAACTTATTCGTGAGGAAGAGGAAGCGTGGTTGGCAGAAACTGAACAGAGGGCCAAAAAAGGAGCAGCTGAGAGAGAGAAGAAATCTAAGAAAAGACAGGTGTGATACTTCTTCCGCTTTTCCAAAAACTAGTTTGGTTACTTCTGATTGTCCTATACAATGCTGATGTGAAGTTCTTTGGTTGTTGAAACTTTCATAGGCAAAACAGAAACGGAACAAAAATAAAGGCAAGGACAAAAGGAAGGAAGAAAAGGTGAGTTTTGCAACACATGACAAGGATCTCGAAGATCACCAACATGTTGAGGAAGAAAAGGATTCTGTCACAAAGAAAGCACAATCCTCAGCTGAGAAGCCTGATACTCTTGGAGATGTGTCCGACTTATCTGATTCTGTGGATGATTCGGTCGACATTCTTCAGCCGGATTTAGAAGATAGGGACAGTAGCTCTGTTCATCGGGATACTGACGCCTTGGAAAGTAATCCTACTCCATCAGGAGGAAGCAGCACAGGAAAAGGCATTTCCATATCTACACCCAATGGAATTTCTGAAAGAAAAAATCAGTCCACTGTGGATGATAGTTCTTCGACTTGTTCAAATGATTCTATCCGGTGGGGGGCTACCAATGGCTCTGGCAAAGGGAGTGCCTCTAATTTCCAAAACCAGAAGTCGCCGAACAAGTAAGCTTTCTTTGGGCTCCCCTTGCTTCTTTTGTCTGTTCTGAGTCCTGATGATTGGACGACATCTTGTGATTTTCAGAGGAAAGAACCATCAAGTAAAAGTGATATCTGATGCCTGCAGTTTAGCGAGTGAAACAGATGATCAACCTTCAACAATTGGAACAGACAGAAAGAGTCCGAATTATTCTTCCGAGTCAAAAAACCTTGGTGAATCTGATTGGGTTGTTGTCTCCCACATCCAGGAGCCTGGTGGGAGTTCTCGGAACCGTAGTTCCGTTGGAAAGGTTGGTCACTCATGCTTCTAATCTTGGAAATTAAAAGATCGCTGATTGAATTATTGATTTCATGCAAAAATTTCCAGAATTTTACAATTTTGCAGCAACGCAACATGGCTCAAACCATTGGGAACTCCGTTGACATGGATCGCCCTAAAGAGAAAAGCGCTGCTGTACTCTCTTCTCCCAAAAGTGTTGCAAAAAACTCGTCACCATTAATTCAGACAAAACCGGAGAAAAGGTGCCCTTCAAACGTCGACGCTGTTCTAAACATGAAAGTAATTTCAGCAACTGGAGCACCGTCAAGTCAAGTAGTGCGGCCATCTTCAGATAATCACTCGCAAACTGTTGGTCTCAGAGATGATATGCAAAAGATCTCTGCTCCAAAACAACCAGCAACAACAACTGTATCAAGGCCTTCTAGTGCTCCAGTAATCCCTGTGATGCAACTTACCCCTATCATTGTCTCCTCAGTCCAACCAACAACATGTCTTCCTCGTTCAGTTAGCTCAGCTGGTCGTCTGGGTCCCGATCCATCCCTACACAACCAACAAACTTACATTCCTCAATCCTATAAACACGCCATAGTAGGTAACTCTCTTGGTTCGTCGTCTAGCTTCAACCACCACCCAATCTCTCAGGGAATTGTCCCAACCACATTACCATCATCATCTTACACACAAACGCCCACAGCATCTTATCAGTCAAGCTTTCCTTTAAGTCAAGATGGGCTCTTGTGGGCAGGAAGGAGTTCAAATTCTGTAAACATCAGCATGAACAACCCGTACACACCTGTGGATACAAGCAACAGATCTCTGAACGACATGGCCAGTCAGATTGCGCAACAACAAGCACAAAGCTTGATGACTGACGAGTTCCCTCACCTCGATATTATAAATGATTTGCTTGAAGATGAACAGTACAGCAACATGGTGTTTAATGGAAGCATATTCAATTCACAGCCCCAACTGTTCAACAGCCAGTACTCATACCATGGTGGTGGTGCTGCCGATTTAGGTGTCTCAGGTGAGTTATTGTCTAGTGGCAGGTCCAGGAGTTTAGGAGATGAAGGATTCCATCACATGCCACGTGTATCTGCAGGAGGACCATATGCAGATGGTTTGATACCGGTACAGTGGCAGACAGCGAACATGGACTTGTCTTTACTAGCTAGGAGGAATAATAACTTGGAAGATACAACATCATCAGCTAATTACCATCACACTTACCTTGGTTTGGACTCTTTGAATCAAAGATTTTCATCTGGGGTTAATGGCAATGGCTACACAGAGTTCAGGCCGTCGAATGGTCACCGAGGGAGAGAGTCCGGTCTAAAAAACCTCACTAGCATTGATCTTCCTCTTCTAAGGAAATGAAGTGGGATCTTTCTTTAGTTTTCTCAGGAATTGTGTTTTGTAATGTTTTACAAAAAAGAAAATCATAAAAAAATACAATTTGTGTAAAGAGAGTTGTCTTGTTCCCTCTCCCCGTTTCAAATGAATATCTTTTCTTTAAAAAAAATATTTTTCTTTGTTTCTATAGACAAACCTTTGCCGTGATCTCTCTGTTATTGAATGAGAAAATACATTGTAACGGTCTGTTGATTGTTGATGGTGAATAAATAGACGAGCAGCTACTCTTTTATTCGCGGTTTAAACCGGTTTAATTCCGCAGATCTAAAAAGGCCAGCCCGTTTAAATACATGCTTTTAAACGGGTCACAGTGCAACGAATTAGATTAGGCCCGTTTGGGTTCGAGTCCCTTTTAAAACATCGTTATTTCTAATATATTATTTGAAAATTTTTTTAACAAAATAATTTTATTCTAACGTGTTAATAATAAAAATATCATGCTGACGTGTCAGCACTATAGCGAATTTCAAATTAAATATATAAAAAGATTTAAGTTATTAGAATAATTACAGTACATGACACTGATATTAATTTGGTTAGAAAATAAATATAATTTATTCAACTGACCCAAAAATACTATTACATTTGCAGAAATAATAATTTTTATTTCTTTAAATTTTTTATACGTTAATTTATAAATAATTTTAAATAAATATAAATAAATTTAAGTTACTACTATAATCTCTAATATATTATTTGAGAAACGTTTTAAGAAAATAATCTTTCTCTAACGTGTTATTAACAGAAATATCATACTGACGTGCAAAAATTCCAAATAAATATATAAATAAGTTTAATTTATTAGAATAATTACAATTATATCATTGTTATTAATTTGATCAAAAAATTAATATATTTTATTATATTAACAAAAAATACTGTTAAATTCGTAAAAAATAATTATTTTTTCTTCTTAATTTGTATATACAAAAATTAATGTTAAAAGTAATTTTAAATAAAATTAAAATTATATAAATATTTAATTTATATTTACTAATAAAATATAATTTGCGAATATTTTTTCCCACATTTAGTAAGTGTGGGTATCTAGTACTATTATTATTTATTAACCTTGATAAGTGTTCATCTCTTCTTACATCCTTAACTTTAGGCATAAGCTATTCAAACATACCAACAACAATTTTGATACTAAAAAAAATCAAATTATTCACAAGATGTTATCCAATCAATACATCTGGTAATAACCAAAAAACAATAGGTTAAAATATCAAAATTCAAAACCGTTCCAATCAAAGTCTTTGCTTTTTTTTTTCTTCTAATGGTTTCATATATTTCGGCTGCATTGCATATGGTTAAAGATTTATTTCGTAGAAGGTGTAGGCTGATATGAAAACAAAGAAAAAATACAGACCCTAATAAAAAATATAAGAATTCTTCTTCTAGGGCTTCCCAGTGTCCACTATATATATACTTATCTTAGAATTCCGCAGTGTCTAGTGAAGGCCTAAAGAAACTTTCAGAGTTTTCAAGCCGTTTAGGGTTTTATACTTTGCTGAGATCCCTCCCACATGGTGAGTTCTTCGGTCTCAATCTATTAATCTTACTCTTTCATTATCATCATGTGTTAAACTATCAATCTGTAGGCGGATGTTGAACCAGAGGTTGCTGCGGCTGGAGTGCCGAAGAAGAGAACGTTCAAGAAGTTTACCTTCAAAGGAGTCGATCTCGATGCTCTTCTCGATATGTCTACTGATGAACTCGTCAAGCTCTTCCCTTCTCGTATTCGCAGAAGGTAACCATACCATAGAGGAGTCTCATTTTAGATTCTGCTGTTGATGTTTGTCTGTTTGTTCCAACGTTTTTCCTTGTTTGAAAATTGGTTTAGGTTCTCTAGAGGTTTGACGAGGAAGCCAATGGCTCTTATTAAAAAGCTACGAAAAGCGGTAATCAACCCATCTCTCGTTTCAATCTCGCAATTTTTTCAACTGTCTACCTTCAAATCGTGTGCATAGCTGATTCAATTTGGTTCTGTAACCATTTAGATTATAATCCGTCATCTAAGTTTGTGATTGTTGGAATTTTTGCCTTGTGTCAAACATTGATACTTTTTCAGATCCTTGATTTCAATGTTAGTCTGTCTTGTTGGGATTAGAGTCCGTCATCCTTGTCTCATAAAATGAGATATTGTTGTGCCTTCAATTCCAAATCTTGTGTTCCATAGTTCACTCCGTATTTCCCTGAACATTCACTCAAAACACTTTTCATGTATGCTTGAGAAGCTTAGTTTTCCTTGGTTGTAGATAAGTGTCTGATTATAAACTTGCTATTTTGTTAATAACCAGAAAAGAGAGGCGCCACAAGGTGAGAAGCCAGAACCAGTAAGAACTCACCTGAGGAACATGATCATTGTCCCTGAGATGATAGGAAGCATCATCGGAGTGTACAATGGTAAAACTTTTAACCAAGTTGAGATCAAGCCAGAGATGATTGGTAACTACCTGGCTGAATTCTCTATCTCATACAAGCCAGTTAAGCACGGTAGGCCTGGTGTTGGTGCCACCCACTCCTCCAGGTTTATTCCTCTCAAGTGAAGAGCTTTTATTCTGGGAATGTTTTCGCTCGTTATGTTAGTCTTTGCTTTACTTTCTCCAATTATTGTGGATCTTTTTTGTTTTTGATGCTTTATTATGAATCCACTTTACATTCTTTCTCAACTTTAGCTCTTGCATTTTCATTATTTAATGTCACTAGAGAATCTTAAATCAACACAATTTGAGTTTTGAATTTGTTTGGTTTTGATGATAAATTGGGATAAGGATTGTTAACCATGAAACTTTCTATCTAATAATTGTGTTAACTAGAGAATGAATGTTCCTGTTTATTATCACTGTATTGTTATGATTATATATTTTTGAGAAGGAAAACTAGTCAGAAGAATCAGTAGAAAAGAAAGATGTTAGAAGAGTTGAGCCTTACTCTCTCTCTCCCTTTCGACCTAAAACCCAACCCGCTCGAGTCTTCACCAGACAGTTTCAGATCCTGGTCCAGCAGCCGTTAGCTACTACAGCTTCGGGCCCAGGCCCAACTCGTTTTTATGATTTGACACATGATTCTATTGACATCACTAACTCCAAAAACTGTCGTTTTAGGTTTGACCCAAAAATTATAAATAATACTATTGTTTTTTAAAGAGAATATACTCATTAAAATATTCAAATAATACATTTAAATAACCAAATTTTTAATGAGCTATTTAAATAATAATATATAGTTAAATGCGCCGATTTAAATATATAAATAGTCAATATTAATATTAAAGATAAAATCTTAACTATATTAATTATTTTAACCAATTAAAAGTAGATACCTATAAATAAAAAATAAATAACAAAGTTAATAATATTGTTTTTGGTATTAATTTTGACTAATTATATACCTAAATTGACACATTTAACTATAGATCGTTATTTAAATGATTAATTAAAAATTTAGGTATTTAAATGGCTTAAACATAAAATTTCAATATTTTAATGACCATTTTCCCGTTTTTTAAATGTTCGTTTTTAAGATAAAAAAAAAACTAAATTCTTTACGCTAACCTTTATTTTTATATAATAAAAACATTGATGTTTATATATTGATAAGTTTCTGTCCTTTAATTATGAAACAATGTTATATAATTTTAGTTTGGTGAAGAACCCTCTAGAGCGTCAACTTGTCAAACTACTTATTGTCCCCATCAAACATCGAACATGCTCCTGCCTGATTCAACAAATGGATTTTAAATAATATTAAAACTAAATGTACAATGTTTGTGTTTACACATACATTTTTCGACATATTTCTATATATACGCATGCATGTAGCTACGTTGAAGCAATACACTCATGAAAATTTGATTTGTGTGTTTGGGATGCAACATCCTCTCCATGTGCTTCCCCACATCTATCAGTATCACTATTTCATAATATTACATTCTTAATATCATTTTTATTTGCATTTTTTCATCTATATGTTTGATTTTAGGGTTTACTTCCGTCAACTACACGAATTTATGCGAATAAACTTATTTTCACCCGTATTTTTTGGATCTTTTATAAGTTACATAAACTGTGTTTTTCTTCCGTAAACTACATAAACTTCATAAATTATTCTAATTACAGAAATTTCGTTACTGTTTACACGTTAAATTGTTATTAAACCTTGTTTTACTTCGAAAATCTGGTTTTAATTTCACAATAAACCCAAGTTAAAACCAGATTTTCGAATTAGAACCAGATTTAGTAGATATTTAACGCATAAACATTATTAGAATTTCTGCAATTAGAAGAATTTATGAAGTTTGTGTAATTTATGAAAGAAAAATACAGTTTATGTAGTTAATGGAATACTCAAAAAGTACATGTGGAAATAGGTTTAGTTGCATAAGTTTGTGTAGTTGACGGAAGTAAATCCTTGATTTTAAATCGAAAACCTACCATCAGAGCCAGCCCTGAATTTAACAGGGCCGCAACCGAAAAAAAATAATAGCCCGTTTTATACTACAAAAAATAGGCTGTTCTAATTTTTTTAAAATTATGTTGTTACAAGGATTCGAACTGAAAAACTTAAAAGAATATTTTATTTTTTTATTTGCTATTGTACTAATAGTACCTTTGAAATAAAGACCGACTTTTTGTATTAATATTGAGGGCCACAAACACTGTTTTGCTTTGATTGGGCTCAGATCCGGCCGTGTCTACCATTATATCATACATGTGAAATTATTTGTTTATGAGAGTCACATGCTTCTAATTATATGAGACTATAAAAAGGTTTCTTTCCTTATAAAGAGTTTGTCATTGTATGATAAACAATCCTCCTAAATTTATACTTATTAGGTGGTATAGAAGCAATATTCCCAGTTAATTTAATTGGCAATGAAATGATAAACAAAAATAACGAAATAAATAGACCCATGAAGATGCTCATGACATTGCTACCTCTTTTCCTTCTCTGTTTTATTTCCAAAGCCAATTAACCACTAAGTACCAACAAATCAATATACCCACATAGTAAATCTTTTCTTTTTTTATATATTCGGTATGATATAACATAAATGCGATATATTGTCATTCTAACTCTATCAAATACGAAAAATCTA
The DNA here is from genome assembly GCA_018901935.1 of Pugionium cornutum. NCBI lineage: Eukaryota > Viridiplantae > Streptophyta > Magnoliopsida > Brassicales > Brassicaceae > Pugionium > Pugionium cornutum. The sequence continues at coordinate 1,205,965 of CM032155.1, read as the reverse complement.
CGAATTAACTAAAATTAATTCTTATTTTGACTATTGATAGATTGTAATTAAATCGAAAATCACATTTTTAGAATAAAACACACATAAGATGTTCATCAAATTATTAAATAAATTTCATCACAAATATCTCACATAATTAATTTAAGTTTATTACACATAATACCATACACACTACATCTACATAATACTATAAGAAAAAGTAGAGTTTGAGCATTGTTTTATCGTAAGAGAAAAAACATTAACACACATCAATGTGTTAACCAAATATATAATCATTACCATTTTTATTAACTTCAAGCTCTGCTCTTGTACTTATCCATTGCCCTCGGAGCTGAAATTGTTTACAATTAACAAGCAATGAAAATTTACCACTATAGTTATTTCCGTTAAAAGAGTAAGTAAGAGTATTTTTGCATTTAATTAAAAAAATCACATATGTCAATATGTACATTGTACTAAACTTAATCTTTATTTATTTTCTCTGCTAACTATATATAAGTATATACACATAAACTCTTATTCAATGTGTACTCAGGACCGGCCCTTAGTTTAAGAAAACCGCAAGCAAAAAAAGAAAAAAAAACCATTTTATATTATTTTATCATAATATTTTCAAAATTAGGAGCCAGTTTTTTTACAAAAATATGAAGTTCTGCAAGCACGGGCTTGTCCCGCTTGGTTACAGAACCGGCTCTGTGTATACTATATAATTTTTAAAAAAAATAATACCCAAATAACATATTTTTAAGTTTATCTTTCAAATTTAGCACATTAAAAATAAAATTTCTAAAATAACATAAATTATTATGTAAAAATAATTATTTACCTCAAATAACCTATATATAAAATTAAAATATAATATTTGGATTCACTTTTCTAATTTCGGATTTAGATTTTTTTATTAAAATTTTTTAAAATTATTTTAATATTAAATTTGTGATATTTTTAAAAATTTAAATAATTAATGCTATATTTAAAATAAAAAAAAAACTTAAAATAATACTATTTAAGTCAATTGTATTTTTTTTTTATCAAATATCAATGCGAAAATAAAATGCATACCGAGTCCAATGGCGTCAGATCCTTTCATAAGACGTAAACGTTTGCATGTATCAACGAACATTCTATAATCAATAGTAAAAAATTTAAACCAAATGATTAATGATTAATTAGATTACAAACATGAATTAGATGAATAAGTAAAGTTCTTAAAATTAACGTAATTTTTATAATAAGGAAGAAGAAGAAAACGTACGGCCAAGGGACGTCCCCGACGAGCATCCAATCACCTTCTTTGTCTTCATAAGAGGGAACATAGTCCCAACTCTTTACCATATCCATCAATTTTCTCTCTTTCATGAAATCTATCATTCCTTCTTCTCCTCCAAAATTATTATTATTACATTTAGATTCATGTAGATTGCATACAAATTAAACTTATTAAGTCTACCTATATATATATATATGGACAAATGACTAAAATAACACTATTTCAAGTTTTTGTTCTAAATATATCACTAATCATTTAAATTTCCAAAAATATCACAAATTTAATACTAAAATAATTAAAAACTTCTTCCTAATAAAAAAAATTTAAATCCTAAATTGGAAAAAGTGAACCTAAACATTATGTTTGTGCTATTTTTAGAATTTTATTTTTAGTGTGCTAAATTTGGAAGATAAATTTAAAATGGTGTTATTTTGGGTATTACTCTATATATATATTTCCAAGTCGATCGACATTTAAATAGGATAGAATTTTGTTTTTCCAAATTAATATGAGTAATACCGTAAAATAATAAATTTTAAAGTTTTTTTCTAAATCTATCACCGTAAGATTAAAATCCTAAAAATAATACAAATAATTATGTAAAAATATTTATTTAGTATAAATAAATTATACGTAAACTTAAAACATTATATTTAGATTTGTTTTTTTCCAATTTAAGATTTTTTTTATTAAAATATAGTTTTAATATATTTTAATATTATTAGAGATTTAAACTAATGATGTTATTTTTGTAACAAAAGCTTTAAAAAGTGATATTTTAGAGAATTTCCCAATTATATAGTAACAACTAATTAAGAAGATCGAAATTTAGATTAATAAATAAAGATGCATGGAATCATTACCATGTTTTAAAAAAATGTGTATATGTATAAAACATACCCATGGTAAAAGAGCTGAACATGTTGGACAAAGCATTAGAGAGTTCGTCGTAGCTTGTGTACATCTTCAAGTCGACTTTCCTCAAGTACGGTGCTCCGTCCATCGATACCTTCACGAACGCCGCAGCCGGCTCCGTGCCACCGCTTGTTTTTTGGTTGGAAACCATCACGTTCTTCCGGTATGATCTCACCGGTGGCCATCCCACAACTTGTGCCCTACATAGTTTAGAAAATGGAAAACGGTTAATAAAATCAATTTTAATTAGCATGATGTTTCAATATATATAATATTAAATCTAGAATTGAGTTCTTATTTCTGCAGTCGTTTTTTTTTTGTCACTCGGTCATAACGGGCCGACCCAATAGCCCAATATCTTCGTACGAAGATTTAGCATCCTCCTACGAAGGGCGGTGGAGTCGAATTTCACACTTCTGGGATGGACGTAGAGGTGGTACAACCACTAGACCACTTGCTTCTCCCATTTCTGCAGTCATTTTTTATCAAGTTTTTGTCTAGAAATAGTAATATATTTGGACCATTAAAGGAGAAAAAGTTAGAACCCTCAAGCTTAACTTGTAAGAATTCTTTTAAGATGTTATTATCTAAAGCTATATACAACATGTCTTGGTAAGGAAGATCGAAAAATAAATCGGAAAGGGCAGAATGTTAAAATTACTTAGCAGGAGGCTTGGCTGAATCCTGGGGACATGAACTCTTTTCCTTGGAAACGGAAGTCACGTCGTCACAAGTCATAGATCCTTCCTTGCTTTCTGGCACATTGTTCAGATTCAGCTTCAGATCAATCGTTTCAGAAAATCCTCTCTTGTTTCCAGTCACCGGAGCCGCCGTATCTCCGCCGGGAAGACCAAGACACAGCTCAGTGTCCATCATTATAATCAATCTCTCTTCTTCTTGTTGTTGTTGTTGGGAAGGTGATGAGGAAGATGGAAAAATGGTTGTTTATAAAAATACACACACAAATAATACAAAGTGAGATAACTCTCTATTTTATCTCTATCTATATGAAGTAGCTGCATGTGTGTGTGCCGTATTTAAGAGATCCTTTGTTCTTTGATTAATTTAATTCTCGACACGTGGATGAATCTAAGCCCTTTGATGAAGTCATCCTTTTCAAGTGGAAAAGTTTTTTTTTTGGTAATGAATCACAACGTACCGAACAAATAATCTAATATCTTCATATAAAGATTTAGCACTCTCCTACGAGAAACGGTGGAATCGAACTTCACAACTATGATATGAACATAGAGGTAGTACAACCATTAGAACACTTGTTCCTCCGGTTCTCGAGTTTATATAAACTAATTTATTATTGTATATATTACTGAAATATTACACTTTTATTATTCTTAAAAAATGCTATTTGAAACTTTCTAATTATTTATTATTTCTAATTATGTATATATACTATATGCATTACATTTCATTATAAGATTGATTTAATTTCGTTTTAGATTTATTTTCCGAAATAAGATGAATTTCTAATATTAGAACTGAAATTTTATATATTTTAATGAAATTTTATTTTCAAAACCATCATCTCTGAATAATTAAAAATTAATTTTTTTTCATATGGTTCCAACTGTAATGTAGTTTTATAGAGATTCTTTAGGGTGGCGAGGTTGGAGACATCTCATGTGAGAATGTATCAATAGTGATGTACATTATTATTAATATATTATTTCATGCTTTTTATAACTTCAAAATATCTATTATATATTATTATTAACTAATATATATATTTTCAAAGAGATTCTTCGCCGAAACCTTCCAATTATGCATATCACAACCACATGATTCAATTATTCATCCCACAATAAAAGAGCATACCCCTCTTGTGTATAATTATTCTAATACCTATCCAAAATAAAGCAGAGTGATACATCTTTCTTTACTTATTAATTAATTAATAATTCACTTATACAACACTTACAAACGAAAATGTGTATCTAGACACACAAAAATGCATCACTACTCCAATGTTTGTAATAATAAAAAAAAAACAAATTATGCATGCAATAGTATAAACAATTCGTAGCAAACAGTTGTTTTTAGTTACCCAAATGCATAATAGTCTTGTTCGTTTGATCACCGCAGGCGGCTGTGGCTGCAGTCAGTACTGCGGTTGCGTCTTCGGTAGATGTTGTTCGTTTGTCCGCCGCCGACGATTGTGGTTGCGGTTGATCACATATTTTTAGTCGTACCGCTGTTTTAATCAGCGGCCGAACAAATTGCGACGCAAGACGCAGCATCTGACTACTGCGTCTGCCGCAGGTACATGCGGTAGCTAAACGAACAACAATCTACCGCTGCCGCTGCCGCAGGAACCTGCGGCTGACAAACGAACATGACAAATATAAAACAGATTATATGATCTAATGAATTATCATATATGATATTGTTATTATTTTAGTTAAAAAATCAATATATTTTATTTAAATAATAAAAAAATACTATTAAAAATTCATAAAAGACTATTATTTTTATTTTTTTAATTTACATATACAAAAATTAATATTAAAAATAATTTTAAATAAGATTTAAAATAATATAAATATCTAATTTATATTTACTAATAAATAATATTATATAATTTATGAATTTTTTTTCATCGTGGGTATAAATCTAGTATTATAATTATTATAATAACTTAAATTTATTTAAAATTTATTTTGATGATAACACGTTAATATGATATTTTTGTTAATAACATTGTAGAATGAAATTATTTTTTTAAATTTTTTTTTTTGAATAATATATTAAAAATAATACTATAACTATAAATAAGTCAACTAAAAATACAAATCGAGATCACTTTGCTTTTTCGAACTTTTTCAACAACTTTTAATTCCAATTCTAAATCTGATTTCGAAATAAAAATCACTTTATATGATGAAGCTTGGGTGCATCTACTAATTTTCTTACATAATTTCTAGTTTTCTATTTATATAATCAGTCAACAGAAAATTCAAATACTGCACATTTTTAATACCATAAATATATATATGTACTAATCACAACCAACTTATATATGATCAAATAAATTTGGAAATAAACAGGAAAAAGAGGCATATTCGTACCCTAAAGCAATTGAGTGAATGACACCAAAATCCAAAAGAGGAGAGATTGAAATAATTTCACCATAAAATTAATGAGAGGCAGAAAAACATGGAGATGATGAAGGGACAAGTTACATCCAATAAAATTCAAAGGCAAAAACATCTTAATTAAACCCTACTTAATTTTGTTTGTTGCCTTGTCTACATCCTCCTCTTTAATTCCTCCTCTCCTTTTGTTTCTATCCCATAAACTCATGAGTTTTCAATTCAACAAACCCCAAATTTTTCAATCGATTTTTATAGGGTCACTTTGTCTTATATATCACATCATTTTATTATCTTTATCAATTTCTGTCTACTTTGATTTGATCAATATAGATACTGCTCACTATGAAATTCACATGATATATTGTTGTAAATTGGTGAATAAAATTATGATTACATATTACTGGATTGTATGCGAAATTTTAATGAGATTTACTCAATTCATTCAAATCTATACAATAATAATCATATATATATTGAGACCACTTCCCCTGTCACAATGGTGATTAGCTTTGAGGTGTAATTTAGATAATATATATAGTGTATTAATTATGTACATTTATAGCTCTAAGTTTGTATTTTATGTGGAGTTCGATTGCAGGTTTCTTCGTATGACAGAGATAAATCTTCGTATGAATATTTTAAGTTATTGGGTCGTTCCGTTGTGATCTAGTGACCAAAAAAAAACTTTGTACTTCCTTTGTTTTATTTTAAATAATGTTTGAGGTTTTTACACACCGAAAAGAAAGCGATTTACCTTTTTTATATATAATAGAACGTTATTTATTATATATCTAAAACTAATTTAGCCAATAACAAAACAAATTAGAGAATGTAATGGTTAAAACAAATGAAATATAGTTTTTTTTATTGAAAGCTGAAAATATCACTAATATTGAAACAAAAAATGGTGAAAACATCACTTATTATAAAATGGTGGAAATATGTTATATGCATCATGTCCAAATCAATGTCTTATAATCAAATGTATATATGTGCTAATTACTCTTTCCGTATCATAATAAAAGGGATATTTAACTCAAAAAATATATTTTCTTATAAGTGATGTTTTAATTTTTTAATGCAAAATTAGCTAAATTTCCTTTTTAATGTTTGTTTTAATATTGGTTGAATTAGTTTTAAATATATAATAAATAATATTTTATTTAAAAAAAATAAATGATTTCTAAAACGATGTGCAAAAAACTTAAACATCTGTTATAATAAAACAGAATGAATAGTAATAGTAAGATAAAAAAGATAAAAGTGTGGGAGGAATAGAGTAGTTTCATATGAAGTATGGACATTACAAGTCCACAACTCAACATTCTACCGCACAAAAAATCAATTGCTGTTTCATTTTTGTCCATTTTTTAAATTATCTCATTTAATTAATTATTGGAATATACTTCTCACATGTAAAGAACGAATCCAAATGACATGCATGCATGCAAGCAATTAAAATGAAAATACAAAAAATCAAATGCTGTTTCATTTTTGTCCATTTTTTTATTATCTCATTAATTAATTATTGGAATATACTTCTCACATGTAAAGAACGAATCCAAATGACATGCATGCATGCAAGCAATTAAAATGAAAATACAAAATAAATAAAGTTTTCACTGACTAAAATGTAAGTCACTTCTTTTTTATTTCTGCTAATTGGAAATCTCTTTTACAAGATTGGATCAAATGTAATTATAATATTGCTCACCGTAATGGTACTGAACAATGGGGTTAGGATAGATTATACGGAACAATAATGGCGATTTCATTCAATCTGGTATAGGAAAATTTGATGTCATTAATTGAAGTTTCAAACCTTTATGGGGCAATTCAATAACATGAAAATTTTTTATGGAAATATATTTTCAAGGTAGGACTGCGATCATGACAATTGTTAAAAATAAATAGTTGACTTTCACTAAATATTATAAACTTTTTTAATGTTTTGGTTTTCATTTGATATTTTCTTATTTTATTCTTAAAAGACTCTCTATTAAAAATATATAAGAAATAAGATTTTTTACAAACTTTTAAAGAATTATAGTTAGTCAGAACTCGTTGAATAACTTCTATAGCACAAATTGTTCTTAAAAAGTTTTTTAAGACATAAAACATTAAATCACTATCTCCATTTATATGTTTTGGCAAAAAAAAATGTAAATTTTCGTATATAAAATGTATTACTGATATTTTATTAAATTAAAGTTACATTTATGAAAATTGTACTTCTACACCACAAAATGGTTCAATTTTCTATACAAATCAAAATAATATAATGAAAGAAAGAGATCTTAGTAAGTATGAAGCAATCATTTCCGCTATAATTTATCGCATTATTTCACTTCTCTGGTGAGTGAGTTTGCAGGTTTGCTTCTTCTTCGTTCTGACATGTTCGACCGACAAAATTTTTCAATATAATATCTTTTAAGTCGTCCTTTATCAATATTTATTTATTTTGTTAATTGATGATATTTAATTTTATTTTTAATATAGTAGTACTTCAAATACCTTTATGTTTTATCATTTTATGTTAGCTTTGTGATAGGTTGTACTCCTTAATTATCACATGAATCTTTACTATGTACAAATGTATGCGTGGATAGTTTTGAAAGCATGTTTTTTTTGTTAATAGGCAGATTACGAAAAAAGGATCAAATATGCCATTTTTAAAATTTGTAAAGATGTCTTACAAAAAAGGTTTGTATAATTCCCAAAAATTACGGATAAAATTACGGAAAAAATAGATTTACACTGTTTGTTTGTCTGTCGCAGTGTCTGCGGCATTGACTTGCGATCAGACGCTACGGCTAGACATTGCAATATTGTTATTCGTTTTATCGCTGTTGTGTCTGATCGCAGGTTGTCACCGCATGTTTGTTCGTTTGGCAATCGCATGGCTGATCGTGTTTTATGATTAGCTTTTTATGTGTAATTAATCATTAGAAATATGTTGTCATTTATGAGTTTTATCGTAATTTTTTGATCGAAATGCTAAAATTCAATAGCGATTAAAATTTTATGTCGTCGATTACTACAATCGATTGCATCGTTTGACCGCAAGAAGTTGCGACGTGTAAACGAACATCGTTTCATCGCATGTTTCATGCAGCTGCGAAACGAACAACACTATGATGTTTTGATTAATACACATATTCAAATGATTAGCAAAATAGTGAATGATTATATATAAAATATTTTGATGTCATTTAATATAATAAAATAATTTATTTTAGATGTTAATATTCTGTGAATGCTTCATTTAGAGAGTAGAGGGAAAACCTAATTGTAGAATATGTATAATTTTCAAATGTTTTTCTATGCTTTGTTAACAAAAGTTGATTTGTTAATAAAGAATATGATGCAATTAATGTATATATATATACAAAAATGATATAAAATAAAAGAATATTATGTAAACAAAAATGGGAGAATCTGCTTGGATATAGGTCATGATATATATTCCATATGTTGGACTAAGTCTTAACAATTATAAACTCTTGGTGGGGTTAACCATAGTACCACTGCTTTGAGCCTTGGAATGTCTACTTTACTTATTCTTATTATTTTTGTCATAAATGTCTACTTTATTTAATGTTTCTATAAATTAATTAAACCCCAATTGTATGAAAAGATAATGGCCCAGCTATTTAATGTAGGTCGAACCATATTGTTATTTTCATTTTAACATAAAAAATCGTAGATAATCTTGTACAAATGATTATTCGTTTGTGAGGTCCACAAATTATATACACGTTTTTATATCATTTATGTGTGTATATTATAAGTACAATATTTGCTCCGATATGTAATAAAGTCTTTTATACCGTCAAATTCATTCTTTACCAAAAAACTATAGTGTTCTTTCTTTGGTTGTCGCTGGCGGCTGCGGTTGCGGCTGCGATCAACCCTGCGGCTGCGGCTGCGACAAATGTACGTTATTCGTTTGTCTGCCGACGGCGATTGCGATTACGGTTGATCGCAGATTTTTAATCATACCGCTGTTTTAATCAACGGTCGAAAAAATTGTGACGTATGACGCAGCGTCTGCTGCAAATACCTACGGCAGCTAAACGAACAACAATCTGCCACAGCTGCAACCGCAGGTTTCTACGGCTGCCAAACAAACATGATCTATATAGAAATATAATAAGGTCATATTTTATGCTCCATTATGATCATCGTAAAATGGTAATCAGATATATTGGGATCTAAAAAATTTGAGATTGAGTGATCCCAAAATCCTTAACGTTGAGATCAAAGACGATTTGCAGAATCCATAAGTTAGGTAATTGGTGGGATTGAGATTAAGAGATTTGCAGATCGCTTTATTGATTACAGTGGACGGCTAAAGATATTCTTTTTCTCCAAATAATTTCAGTAAACTATCAAGAAAATACTAAATTCATAGATATTAGGGTTTACTTCCGTCAACTATACAAATTTATACGAATAAACTTATTTTCATCCGTACTTTTTGGATCTTTCATAAGTTACATAAACTATATTTTTCTTCCGTAAACTACATAAACTTCATAAATTATTCCAATTACAAAAATTCGTTAATGTTTACACGTTAAATTGTTATTAAATTTTGTTTTACTTCGAAAATCTGGTTTTTATTTCAAAATGAACCCAAGTTAAAAATTGATTTTCGAATTAGAACTAAATTTAATAGGTATTTAACGTGTAAAAATTAAGAGAATTTCTACAATTTGTATAATTTATGACAAAAAATACAGTTTATATAGTTAAAAAAAGACTCAAAAAATACGGATGAAAATAGGTTTAGTCGCATAAATTTATGTAGTTGACAAAAATAAACTTTAAATATTATAGTCACTAGTCTTTGAAATTTTTATTACTAAAACTAACATATGCTCGCGCAAATGTATGAATAAATATTCAAATTTCAAAAAAAAATTATGCAAAATCAACTTTTACTAATATTTGCTAATTTAGAAAGGTTGCCTTATGGCAATTAAAAAGGTTTGAACAAATCCCTCGAATATTTGAGTAAAGTAAAATAAAATATTAGATATATAAAGTTTGATTTATAGTTAAGAATATGGAAAAGGGTGGTTTTAGATTGAAGTGGTCCATAACGCCGTCAAGAAAAATAAAAGTATAATTCGAGTCGGCCCAGCCCATTTAACTATTCTTTAAAGATTATCCAATTGGCAAAAAACAAAAGACAAAAATATATGTTGAATGACTGATAGAGTGAATTATAATCATACTGGATAAATGGTTATCAACCTGTACCATAACATGATGGGATGTGTGTGTATAACTCAACCCATATTTAGATTTTAGGATTGTGTTTTTGTGTATATTCAATAATCCAAATTCCACGCAGAGAAAAATGCATATAAATCACATTTCATTGCTTTTTAAATAGAGATGGTCATTTTCAGAATTTTGGTGCATATATGTATAACTAGATTTTGATCCACGTCTTGCGTAGAAACAAATATTTACATATAATAATTAATTATTTATTTTGTTAATTTAAATCAAATATATATATGTATATATAATTTATCTCATATTTAAAATATTTTTTTAAAATTTTTTTAATATTAATTACAAAAATAAAATAAATAATAAAATCGGATTATACAAATAGATTTAAATTATATATATATTGGATAAAATTATATATATGATAAATATTCAATTAAACTAAACTTTTGTTTTATATTTTGTTTGACTAATTTTTCAAAATTTATATTTTTATTTTATATTATATTTACATTTTATGACAAAATACATTGTATGTCAAAATATTAGAGTTTTACATATAATATACTATATAATATACTGTGTAATAACAATTTTCGTAAATACTCTAGTAAATTATGTCTTAGATAATATTTATCTTAAAATGCTCTAATAGTGTGACATATCAGCGTAGCACACTTGTAAATCACACGTCAACACAAGGTTAATTTGTTAAAATGATTCTCAATTAATATATATATAGATATAGATTGTGTATGTGTTTCACGTTTATGTTTAGCACTAGTTTTCATAAAAGCAAACAAAAAAATTATATAAATATACTAAATTGTCCGCATATATATAAATAAATTGAAATGCTTAAAATAATGAATATATAATCAAGTGTTATACAAGTAATTAGTACGTACCAACAAAATTGTGTTTTTTATAAGAAATTTTAGTATTAATACAAAACACTAATAATTAAATTTGGTCCCTACATACTAACTACATTTAATATATCTGTCTAACATGAAAATTTAAAACACGGCGGAGTAGTTGAATGTTGAAGAGCTTACGTTATATTTACATGCGTCGATTTGATTGATAGTAAGGAAGTTTCTGTGTTTAAGCTACAATATTATATATACTAATAACAAAAATAATATAAAATACAATATTAAAGCAGTAGTAATGACTAAAAACAAACAAATAAAACTACATTACAAAAATTACTCATTATAATACTGAATCATATTCTTTAAACAGCTATCTGAAATTTACATGTCTATTATTCCAATTTAGAAATAAAATATTTTAAATATTTGGTATATATATATATCGGTTCTGAGTTTTTAGAATCTGTTTCATTGACGGCTCCTGAAAAGAGGGAGAGACAACATCAGGAGTTGGCTGGATACTTTAGTTGAAAGATGGAACGAACGATCTTCTGGGAATGATGAGTATATATGGAGGATTATTTCCCCTTCACGTGGAGTTTTTAAGTCTGCGATGGGCAAAGTCCAGTCTACACTGGATGGAGAGATATTACGGAAGCTTTTATACGGATTCTACCGACTTAATCAGGCTAATACAATATCCAAATAAATGGCCAGTCTTCTCAACATAAATAGAGGAATTCAACGCAATCCGCCTGCACTACCCAGACTTCTCCCTCACCTACCAACCGAGAGAGAAAAACACACATACGGACAGACTATCAAAAAGATCACGGAAAAAAAACTCTATCTTTTCGTATATAAGCACTGCAATACCATATTGTTTCGAAGATACATTAGATATCTTTTGATCGGTAGACAATTGTAATATTTATCACAAAATGACAAAATAAAAAAATATCGGTTCTGAGTTTTTGAAAAGTACAAATGTAAAAGAATAGATCTTAAAAAATAAATCATTTTAAAAGATCAAAATTTGAAAGAAATAGGGCATAAAATTATGCTTGGGAAGAAGAAAAAGACAAATTAATAAATGAAAAACAAAAGAATGGGCATAGAGATGGTTCTTCCACGAATTATTTCTTGTAGAGTAGCTCAGTTTGGTTAGAAAATTCTTAGGCATTTATTCAAAATTGTTATTCTTAATTTTTTGTTGACTTACCTTCGCAATCTTTCTACAAAACCTCGACACGCATTTCACAACAATATCTTATAATATGTTCTATTACACATTAGTCATTAAATACGCACGCAAACTATAATATATAAGATGTGTGGACAACAACGAAATCCAAAACACAAAGAAGAAGATTGGTGAACAAAAATAGAATGACAAATTCGACTTCAACTAACTTAACTCCAATAATAGTCTTACGTTATCTATAATATATTAATCGATAATCAATTTAATAAAATAACTTTATATTGATATGTGATTTACAAATATAATACGCTGATGTGTGACAGTATTATAATATTTTAAGATAAATATTATATAAGACATAATTTATTAAAATATTTACGAAAACTACTATTAGACAATATATTATATGTAAATCCATAATATTTTGATATGAAATATATTTTGTTGTAAAATACAAATACAATATAAAATAAAATATTATAAATTTTGAAAAATTAGTCAAAAAAATATATAGTTCAATTGAATATTGATCATATTTACAATTTTAGCTAAGAAAGATACAATTTAAATCTATTTGTATAATCCGGTTTTATTGTCTATTTTATTTTCGTAATCAATATTAAAATATTTAAAAAAATTATTTTAAATATAAAATAAATTATATATATTTGATTTATATTAACAAACTAAATAACTAATTATAATGTATGAATATTTTTTTGATCAAAATCTAATAAATATATATATTAAATAAAATGAATTTTTATACCAATTTAATATCGGTTGTCTTGGGATTTGCCAAATTTAAACCGGAAGGTCAAATAGACGACTTAATACAAAACGCGTTTTCCCACTTATTTATAAGAATTTACACTTCACTCCATAACAGCAACTTTAATGCTATATGATTCCATAGTTATCTAACCACCAACCGTTATCTCTCCAACTGGCATAGATAGGAAAACAATTGCAATGAATGCTAATTAACAAGATTTCACAACTTTCATTTTCATATATATACTAGATTTATACCCACAGTATACATGGGAAAAATATTCATAAATTATATTTTATTAGTAAATATAAATTAAATATTTATTTAATTTTAAATTTTATTTAAAATTACTTTTAACATTAATTTTTGTATATATAAATTAAGAAAAGAAAAATATTTATTTTTTTACGAATTTAATACTATTTTTTGTTAGTTTCATAAAAATACATTAATTTTCTAACCAAATTAATAAAAATGGTATAATTGTAATTATTCTAATAAGTTAAGCTCGTTTAGATATTTATTTGAAATTTACTGTAGTAATGACACGTTAACATGATATTTTTGTTAATAACACGTCAGAATAATGTTATTTTCTTAAAATGTTTCTCAAATAATGTATTATGAATTACAGTAGTAACTTAAATTTATTTATATTTATTTGATATTATTTATAAATTAACGTATAAAAATTTAAAGAAATAAAAATTATTGTTTTTGGAAGTGTAATAGTATTTTTTGGTTAGTTGAATAAAATATATTTATTCTCTAACCAAATTAATATTAGTGACATGTATTGTAATTATTCTAATAACTTAAACCATTTTATGTATTTAAGCTGAAACTTGCTGTGGTGTTGACACGTCATCATGATATTTTTGATATTAACACGTCAGTGTAAGGTTAATTTGTTAAAAAATTTCTCAAATAATATATTAGAGATATATAATATTTATTTGTATATTATATACTATAAACAAAATATTTAATAACTTTTAAAATGTAATTAGAGAACACCAACACGATTTTTTAAAAACTTAATTATATGTAGAAACAAGTGAAGTCATAACCACTCCATAACATAAATTTATAAAAATCAAATACAACTTTTCGGTCACCAAGATGAACGTATTAGAATACGCCACGTTGACAAAAGTGGGCCCAAATACCATCTTCCTATCTAGAGTCGTTCCCAAAAGAAGGAAGCAGTGGCAAGTCAGAAAGAAACAGTGGCAAGTCAACTAAAAGGATATGTTAGTAATTTTACTTCTCCCCTCCCACCGTTATTTATTTTCCATTTTGCAATATCAAATATATTTATATAAATTTCATAGCAACAAATAAGAAAATTAAATTCAACTAATGAATAAAATAAAAAAAGTAGGATATTACTATATAGGGTTTACTTCCGTCAACTACACGAGTTTATGCGAATAAATCTATTTTCATACGTACTTTTTGGATCTTTCATAAGTTACATAAACTATTTTTTTCTTCCGTAAACTATTAAATTTCATAAATTATTCTAATTACAGAAATTGCGTTAATGCTTACACGTTAAATTGTTATTAAACTTTGTTTTACTTTGAAAATTTAGTTTTAATTTCAAAATAAATCCAAGTTAAAATTAGATTTTCGAATTAAAACCATATTTAATAGCTATTTAACGTGTAAACATTAATAAAATTTTTGAAATTAAAATAATTTATGAAATTTATGTAGTTTATAAAAGAAAAATACAGTTTATGTAGTTAAAAGAAAACCCAAAAATTACGGATGAAAATAAGTTTAATCGCATAAGTTTGTTTAGTTGACGGAACTAAACCGTACTATATATAACAAACTAAACTGATTTTGTTTTCTACTTAGACCAATGCAATATGCAAATCAAATTCGGTTTAGTTGGTGGGTTAACTTCACAGCTGAATATAATAATGTATAAAAGAGAAAAACAAATGTATGATCAATGCATAGTTCGGTCACCACCTCAACAATAACCATAAGGGAACCATAACTACAACTATTAATTTGACTCGTTTTCTTACTAAAATTTGCCTATAAATTCTCAATATTCTTCCTCCAAATTTTTAGGACATAAGTTATATATCTTCTTCTTACATCTCAATCTCTATACGTTAAACACTTACTCACACCATGAATGAGAATCACATGAATAGCAATCCATCAATCACCACCGTTCACGTAACAAACAACAATCTCCCAAACTTCCTTTCATCAGTTCGCCTCAAATACGTTAAACTCGGTTACCATTACCTAATCTCTAACGCTGTCTACATCCTCCTCCTCCCTGTCCTCCTCGCCGCAACCTCCTCCTCCTTCAGTCTCTCCGATCTCACTCTCTTATTCAACCATCTCCTCAATTTCCACTTCCTATCTTCCTCTCTCTTCACCGCTTTTGTAATCTTTCTAACCACTTTCTACTTCACAACACGTCCTCGCAAAATCTATCTCCTCGATTTCGCATGCTACAAACCTGATCCTTCTCTTATATGCACACGAGAAACATTCATGGACCGGTCTCAACGTGTTGGTATATTCACACAAGACAACCTCGCTTTCCAACAAAAGATCCTCGAACGTTCCGGTCTTGGACAAAAGACTTACTTCCCGGAGGCTCTCTTACGCGTCCCACCGAATCCTTGTATGTCTGAAGCGAGGAAAGAAGCTGAGACGGTTATGTTTGGAGCTATAGATGCAGTGTTTGAGAAAACTGGCGTGAAGCCTAAGGATATTGGGATACTTGTGGTGAATTGTAGCTTGTTTAATCCAACACCATCATTATCTGCTATGATCGTGAATAAATATAAGCTTAGAGGAAACATTTTGAGCTATAATCTTGGTGGAATGGGTTGTAGTGCTGGTCTTATCTCCATTGATCTCGCTAAACAGCTTCTTCAGGTAATAGATTGCTTCTTTAATTACGTCCATTGATCTCGCTAAATAGCTTTAAAATTTGATACGTTCAATAGGATGGATGTGACTTTTACATATATCTTCACGTTATGTCATTGTCTACATAAAATTTTGTTACTGATTTGTATATGAAAATGGTAAAAACTTTGTTTATGAACGTGTACATTTAATGAAGTTTGTGCCAGGCTTTTTCCTCTATAGGTTGGTGGTAGTTGAACAATTATAAATTGTCGTAATAGCAAACACATATTTTTAGGGCAAATGTCTAAAATAACATATTTCTAAGTTTTTTTTTCCAAAAATAGCATCATTAGTTGAAATTTCCAATAATAGCACAAATTTAATATTAAAATGCATTAAAGTTATATTTTAATAAAAAAAATTAAACCCTAAATTGGAAATAATGAACTCAAATACAATACTCTAAATTTATATATAATTTATTTAGAATAAATAATTATTTTCAAATAAGTATTTGTGCTATTTTTGGGAATTTAATTTTATGATGCTAGATTTGGAAAAAAAACTTTAAAAAGTGCTATTTTACGGTATTACTCTATTCTATTTTTTTAGTATACAATCTATTTGCATGTGTGAATCTAAGTAATTATATTATATATCTAAGGATTCATTGCATTATACGTTGTATAGTTTTTTTTTAAAGTTTACGAAAAAAGAAAAAAAATTAAATGATTAATAAGACTTAAATCATGTGATTTAGTTTTACTACATAATCATTTCCTTTAATCATTTTAATTATAGAATTAAAAGGAAAAAAAACAATTGTGATGGCAGAATAAAATTAAAGAATATGACAAATTGACAATGATATTAAAGATTAATTTAAACAGGATAGATAATTTAAGGTAACGTATTAACATGCATTGTATAAAATTTGATAGTTGACGTGTATTGCTTGCTTAGTTATATATGTTTAATAAAGTAAAAGATTTGTTGAACAATATCACCAAAAACAACAGGTTTTTTAAGAGTATAAGTTTTATAAATATTCAATACACGTATGGTGCCATGCACGTGTTCTGTGAGTTTCATTATATTTCTTTTCCAGATTTTTTTATTCCTAATATATTATTTGAGAAATTTTTTAACAAAGTAATCTTAACTTGACATGTTAATAACAAAAATATCATGCTGACATATCAACACCATATGGAGTTTCAGTTTAAATATATAAAGGGGTTTAATTTACTAGAATAATTACAATACATGCCGCTGATATTAATTTGGTTAGAAAATAAATATAATTTATTCAACTAACCAAAAAATACTATTACATTTGCAAAAACAATACTTTTTATTTCTTTAAATTTTTTATACATTAATTTATAAATAATTTTAAATAAATATAAATAGATTTAAGTTACTACCATAATCCCTAATACATTATTTGAGAAACATTTTAATAAAATAATCTTACTCTGACGTGTTATTAACAGAAATATCATGCTGACGTGTTATTACTAAAGTAAATTTCAAATAAATATATAAATGAGTTTAACTTATTAGAATAATTACAAGTATATCATTGTTATTAATTTGGTTATATAATTAATATATTTTATTAAACTAACAAAAAAATATTATTAAATTCATAAAAAAATAATAATTTTTTTCTTAATTTGTATATACAAAAATTAATGTTAAAAGTAATTTTAAATAAAAGTTAAAATTATATAAATATTTAATTTATATTTACTAATAAAATATAATTTGTGAATATTTTTTCGGACGGCGTGGATATGAATCTAGTTTCTTTTATAACACTCCAAATAGCAAAGTTGTAAGCATTAACAACAAAATATATGCTTAACAAAATGATTCAAAATTTTCGACTGTGATTTGATGGCAGGTCCAACCAAATTCATATGCACTAGTAGTGAGTACAGAGAACATAACGCTAAACTGGTACTTAGGTAATGACCGATCAATGCTTCTCTCAAACTGCATATTCCGAATGGGTGGTGCTGCTGTTCTTCTCTCTAACCGTTTCTTGGACCGTCGTCGCTCGAAATACCAACTTGTCCACACGGTCCGCACACACAAAGGAGCTGACGACAATGCCTTTAACTGTGTTTACCAACGTGAAGACAAAGATGAAAACAACAAAATCGGTGTTTCACTTTCCAAAAACCTAATGGCCATTGCCGGAGAAGCTCTTAAGACGAACATAACCACTCTCGGACCGCTTGTTCTACCAATGTCCGAACAACTTCTATTTTTCGCAACATTGGTGGCACGGAAAGTTTTTAATGTCAAGAAAATCAAACCTTATATTCCTGATTTTAAGTTAGCTTTTGAGCATTTCTGCATCCATGCGGGAGGTAGAGCAGTGCTCGATGAGATCGAGAAGAATTTGGATCTTTCTGAATGGCATATGGAGCCGTCAAGGATGACTCTAAACCGGTTTGGGAACACTTCAAGTAGCTCGCTTTGGTATGAGCTTGCGTATAGTGAAGCTAAAGGAAGAATAAAGAGAGGAGACAGGACTTGGCAGATTGCTTTTGGATCAGGTTTTAAATGTAATAGTGCAGTTTGGAGAGCTTTGAGAACAATTGATCCGTCCAAGGACAAGACTAATCCATGGATCGATGAGATTCACCACTTTCCCGTGCCGGTTCCAAGGATATCTCCGGTTACATCTTCGTAATTATTTTCGATTATTCTTTTATAATTCATGTAATAATATGATCCACATCTATCTATCTATATATATTATGCACGTCTATAATTAAGATTGATTGTTTCTTCCATACTATTCTTTCGTTAACGGGATTCTCAAATCGAGTTTAAATGTTCAGTTCCATTCGTTTTCTTATTATACTCATGTTCGTTTGGCAGCCGCAGAAACCTGCGGCTGCGGCAGATTTTTGTTCGTTTAGCTGCCGCAGACACAGCGGTCAGACGCTGCTTTCTGCGTCGCAATTTTTTCGACAACTGATTAAAACAGCGGTGCGACTAAAAATCTACGATCAACCGCAACCGCAACCGCCGGCGGTAGACAAACGAACAACATCTGCCACAGCCGCAGCCGCAGGATTGACCGCAGCCGCAGGATTGACCGCAGCCGCAGCCGCAGCCGTCTGCGCCGACCAAACGAACAGCACCAATCTCAAATGCAAATATATTTTGTTCAAACCAAACTGATAAATAGAGCTTACGGATGTCTTTTGTGTGTTTCTTTGCCTTGTTTCTTTGTGGACTCTGTTTCTTGGTTCATTAGATACTTTTACAACATTTAACTTTTTTAGAAATATAGCAAAAATAACTCTTGACAGATTTGTAGGTTTGATTATGTGATTATAAGGTTGTTCATATAATGCCTGCCAAGAAAAAAAACTTAATTCAATTGTACTAATACTACACATTGCAATTATCGTATCTTGAAAGGAAAAAAACACACTTAAAAGCTGAGTGGTCAAAAAATATCGTGAAATATGTTTAGTTCATATGCTCTTTGTTTAAATAAAAAGTTGAAAGAAGGAAGATACAATGGTGTTTCTACAAATCAAATGATACAATTCTAAGAACACTGAGGCTTACAAGATGACGACACAAACAAGATTACAGGAAACAATTGGTTCCAATAAGTTTTAGACAAATTGTTGGCAATGAATCTAATCTTAAGAGACTAAGACCAATTCTTTCCTTCTTAAACCTCTAAAGCCTAATGAATCGTTAATTTATAATAATACTTGACACCAAATCCTGCTGCCTTCTCTGTTTCAAGCTTTAAAGCCTTTCAAAGGCTTGAGAGTTTTGTGAAGGGGAAGCACCTGATGGAGAGTTACTCTTTGTTCGTGAAAGAATCATTTCATGAAGCTCTCTGGCGTTTAGACGGTCTGAAGGAGACTCCTCTGTGCAGCGGTGAAACACATCGATAAGAAATCTCATTGTGTCCAAGTCAGATTCGGTTAGATCAAACTCTTCACGGAGTTTGTCGGTTGATTTGTCTTCCTCTGTTTCAGAGCACAGTGTCTCTAGCTTCTCTGGTAGCTGAGGTCTTTTGCCCTTCTGGTAAGAGTAAAGAGAACAAACTAGTTATAGCTCATGCAAATGTAACGACACCATCTCTCTCCGTCTATCTGATAAAAAGCTCAGACAAACCTGTAGGGATTCGTGAATCTGAAGCTCGGATGAATCGAAATATGGAATTTGCAGTGTTAATAACTCAAAGATTAAGCACCCAAATGACCAGATATCCACTTCCTGCAAAACAGAAGCAAACTTTTAACGGGGAACTCACGAAGACAAGTAAAGGCAAAGGTTAGATGAACACAAGAATCAGTATTTGGAGAACATACAAGTCCGTAAAAGTTTTGTTCGTCCATCGCTCTGAAGACTTCAGGGGACATCCATCGTGGAGTACCGACACAGGTATTTGGAGGAGGTATTCCCACATGGGCAATACAGCATCCATGCAAGTGGGACCTAAGTGGAACAGCTCTATCGAAATCACAAAGCTTCACAATAGGTTCTCCGTTTGGCCTTTGACTGTCTAGATCGACCAAAACGTTTTCACTTTTTATGTCTCGGTGAATTATATCCTTTGAGTGCAGTTCCATTAAAGCTCCCGAGATATCTCTTGCAATAGACAAGGCTAGATCCATGGGCACATGGTGCTTACCAACTTCTGAAAGCTTCTCAATGTGACCCTGTGCCAATACATCCACATAAGTTTTTCAATGATGTTACAGTGACTGACGATATCGATTTAAAAAGAAAAGAAAAGAAAAAGATGTTACCTTTAAAGAACCTCCTTCTATGTGTTCCATCACAATAGTAGATTGCAATATGCGCTGATGTACGTTTCCATTTTCCGAAGTTATCCATTTGGTAGATATCTCATGTCCATATAACTCCACAATGCAGTCATGTTTCAAGGCTCCCAAAATCCGCACTTCTCCTAAGCAAGTATATTCAAAAATCCTAATGTCATCTAAGGAAGCTCCAGAAACCTCTAATGTACGCATCTGAGAAAAAAGAAGCAATTATTAAGAAAGTTTACTCAAACCTGGAACAGAGAAAGACTACAAAGGTAAACAAACCTTCAAAGCTGCTTCAATGGAGCCAAACTTGCATCGAATAAGACTACTATTAGGTCTTTCTACTCCTTCGCCCTTTGGAAGTGAAGGAAAAGCACATCCTGGTTTTAAATTTGCTCTTGTGCAAATGGACTCATTAAGCCGACTAAGGGGCATGTACCTGTGGCAATGATATACATCACAAAACTGCATTGTATCTTCAAATCAACAGAACCGAAATAACTTTCCAAGAGATTGGTCATATAAAAATAAAATAACTAGAGAAATAAAAACAGTGCTATGTGTATGTACACTACTCAACGATGAGTTATATATCCTTCAAGTGAAAATGACACAATCGCCAGAATGGAGTAGTGACATCTCTATTGCACAGACGTACAAACATTATCTATAGGTCATCTCATTGACAGTGATAAGAAAAAATACTACGAGTAAGAGATTCTTAGATTCTATATGTTATTTTATCAAAAGAGTGATAAATAACATACAAGACAACTATCTTAAGCATAAATTGGTAACAAGGGAGGTTTACCAAATGCTTTTACCTGCAGAAATATTCTTGATCTGTATCTTCCCTGATATCATGAGGATGGCAAGCATCAACTACCATACGAACCCACACGGAACCTCGCTTTACAGGAACAATGTTCCAGGCATGTGGCATGAAATCTAGATACCCTCTAACAAGCTCACAAGGCACCGGAGGCTCCATCCAATCACAAAGGTACTAAGAAACACGAATTAGCAGTTAGTCAAAGAGAATCAAAAGAGTTTATATCTAAAAAAATTAGAGACTAATTTGAATACCTTCATGAGCAAGGCCCTATGTCTACAGATGCCAAACTGTAGTTTTCCTAGAGGAACTACTATAGAGTTCCGCTTGGACTTAATAGAGTGCAAGGATTTTTTACACACATCAGAAAAAAGGACATCTTGAACCGTCATCGAATCCTGTTTGTTGAGAAGAGCCAAGTCTTCTTGGTTCCCAGTCAAACATGTGCAAATAAAGGGTTTCTGGTAGTTTGTACCAGACACTGCCTTCCTGGTTCTTTCAACAATAGCAGTTCTGTCACTCCCCCCAAAGTGATCCGATACAAAAAGCGCAAGAAATGATGCAATTTGCAAGTTGTCAATAGAAACTTGATCTACATCTGCAGCTAAACAGTTCAATTTCTTCAACCTAGCTACCAGGGCTCGAGCAGAGATAGTGATTGCATCCAAAACTTCATCCTTTGCCCTTTAAACATAACAAAAAGGCAAAACGAGCTTTAGCCCCTGGATAGACATATATTATTGTTCTACTCAACAGAAAAGTGATAGTTATTCAACCTGTCCAAGAGTATGACTTCACGTGAATCAAGAGGCAAAATTTCCTCATATCTACTAAGAGACATAAAGGGCCTATCACGTCCAGCATCAAAAAATCCATCAGGAAGAGAATCTTCTGTGCTGCAAAATGAATTGCTACTGTATTTGTGCGATAAATTAGCAATATCGTTAGATGGCCTATGGCATTTGGAGCCTTTTGGATTATCGAGATACTTATCATGGCATCTCTTAGACTTGTTATTTGACTTCTTTCTCTTTGAAGACAAATTACAGTCTGCAGTACCAGCTATAACTCCTGAAGAGGGAGAAGATGCCTCGACCTTACAACACTCCGTGCCATCAGTTTCACTAGTTGATTGGGTTTCCACAGAATCCACACATCGGGAACTGTTAGAAACAAAATCATCTTTCAAACTGCTCTCTTCCTCCTCAGACGTAATGACAGAATCTCCTATTTCAGCCTCTTCCAACAGTTTTTCATTGTTATCCAAGACTGAACCTTTGTCAGTGCTCTGAGGAACAGTCATGCCCTGTTTCCCAGTTTCTTCAACTTCCATTTTCAGACTTAATCTTTCGGAAGGGACTTCACCTTTCCATTTCCTGCTGTTGTTCAAGCGCTCTTGCCTTTCCCTTTGCTGGAAGTAATGCTGTTTCCGCTTCCACCTCTTACTTGATTTTCGAGCTGAGAAGCATCTACTGATAGAAGAGACCCCAGTTGACATATTTAATGGGTTACGGTGGGAACCTGCATCTGCATGCAGAAAAGGAAACAGAGGATACACCACCATTAAGACAAATAAAAATTAAACAGAAAGAAGTACCAATCTCTAAGTTTTATTAAGAAACCACAGCATAGATGCAAAGAAAAGAAACATTAAACTCTCACCTTTATGAGGAACACTTATCATATTGTTCTCATACGGGGTTTCATATACATCCATTTCAACCATAGAGCTGCTATAAGTATCAACCCCCATCTCTTCACAGTTTCCTCCCAAATTACATTGTATCCATGTGGGAATACTGCAATAGCTCGGGAGCTTATTGTACTTGAAGCAAACAGAAAATTCAAAAACCTCTGTCAGATGAAAGAATCCAGCAAATTCCTATAGAATGCAAAGAGTGTATATCTAAATATTACAACAATGTTTTGCAAGATCAGAGAGAAAATACCTGTAAATTTAAATTTTTTAGTCTAGTCATCAAGCTTAGATCGAGAGAATCCAGAGATATCAATTGGTTGTTTGATACATCAAGGCTTTCTAAGTTTTGTAATAGAGCTAAAACAGATGGTAGCTCCACCAGCTTGTTGTGAGCAATCTTCAAGAACATTAATGAACTCAGATAACTTATCTCGTTAGGCAAATTCTTGATCTTGTTGAAGGAGAGATCCAGATACTCCAGACTCTTAAGACACCCAATCTCCGCAGGAAGATATCTAACACAAGTGAGGAGACACAGTTAAATCCAGAAGCACTGTGCAGAATGAATACCCTGAACACAATCCATAAATCCAGCCTATTGTTAAACAATGTAGCTATCAAATTGAACATCAAAAGTAAGAAAGAAAAGCAATCAACTATAAGCATGTTAGATGAACCGCATTACGCAGCAAGAAAACGTATCACGATCAATAATTCTAACTTACGTTTCCTGGAAATTCTACACGGATCCACAACCGATACTGTCAAAAGCCACCATCTGTTTGAGAAATCAATGCTAAGCAGCAAAGCAAGCTGAGAAGCCCACGAGATAAAGCATTAAGACGCTGGAACTGAAGCAGTCGAACATAAAGGAGTACGCTTTACCTGATGGAAAAGTGACAAACAGAGAGCCTTGTCAAGCACTTGAGACCAGAAATCTCGCTCAAGAGGGTCAGAGCCGAAGATCGTTTTGGGACTTTAGTAAGCTCGAGCTCCTTCAAACCCTTCAGATTATTCCACGACAAGCCGTGGCCAAAACCTGGTGACGATACCTTCACCTGAAGGTACTCTAAATCCACCAAATTCTCTAACTCCTCCGGAAACAGGTTGATCTCGTTAGAGAAAAACTTGAGTTTCCTCAACCTCACAAGCCGTCCAATCGATTTCGGAATCAAATTGAACACATTTCTAAAGAAGTAAAGACCTTTCACCGAGTCATCCGTATTCTCCAGAAGTGAAAATCCCAGATTGTGACCGGAAACATCAACCACAGACTCATCATCTGAACTTCTAATGCTAACGGTAGAATCAATCTCGTGACCAGCATCACCCACACCATCAATGTCCGCATCCTCGACTAAATCAGCAGGCTTTTTGCTCTTCGCTTCAACTTCACCGACTCGAATTGCTTCCGTTGAAGTACAGAACGGATCAGAGACCTCCATTGAATCTGGGGGAAACAATAAGAAAAACCCGAGATACAAAATGGAGAAATTTAAAGGTAGGATACTCGCGAAGGCTCGAAGAAAAAGAGAAGATCTATAAGGTGGGCGCGAGAACCAAAGCTTATCTGAGAAAAAAGATTAGGAGACGCGAAAAGTGGATTCGAGCCCAGAAGCGAATAGAGAGAGAGAGGGAGGCGCTCCAAATAATGGAAGGAGAGAGAAGCCCTAGATCCTCGACGACAAGACGTATCTGAAAATTGTAAATTACATTTTATTGATGTTTCTATGTCTAATAATACCGATATTAAGGCAAGACAAATATGGAACTGAAACTAGAAAGTTTCTATGAAACTGAAATTAGGATTATAGAAATAGAATTAAATTGTATTTATTTTAGATAAAATTATAATTCAATTAAACTAAATTTTTGTTTTATATTTTGTTTGATTAATTTTTCAAAATTTATAATTTATTTTATATTGTATTTATATTTTATGACAAAATATCTGTCGAAATATTATGGATTTATGATAATTTTTGTAAATAATGTAGTAAATTATGTTTTAAGTAATATTTATCTTAAAACGCTCTAATAATTTAACACATCAAGATGCACACATTAACATAAAATTATTTTGTCAAAATGATTTTCAATTAATATATAATTAATATATATATATATATATATATTTTCGTGATATTTCTCTTTTTTGTTTATCTGGTCAATAAAGTGAAAGCCACAAGAAAACATTTTAAATTAAGGCCCATATAAAGCAATTCTTGGCCCATTAAGGGCCTTTTGTAGTGACAAATCAGAACAAAAACATGGGTCCACGCTTCAAAAGATATCCTGAATACGAAAGAAAATGGTACATGCTCCTAAAAAAGAGGTGTTTTTGAGCAACGAGCAGCACAAAGTCACAAAGAACTCTTTTTTTCTTCTTCTTACTTTTCGGTCTTGATCAAAAGCTGGATACAGAGAATTGTACTACAACAAACAATGTCTTACGAGCTCTTCGATACTTCCTTGAAAATGCGAGGGAGAATCTCATGTGCCCCGATATCCAGAGCTTGTGGATCCCTGAAATTTAAAAAACCCCATCCAGTTTATAATTTTAAACTATCGAGTAGATTAAAAGTTTGAATCTTTACTACATATATACAAACCCAAGCAAATACAACAACTGTGTGAAGTCATGGGTACTTCATCAAATTCATAAAGCTCATTGCAAAACCTATATAAGTAGGAGAAAAGAACCTGCACAGAGTTTGCCCCTTTTCTTTCGTGCTAGGGATGAACCAAACTTTTCGAATAGAAGGAGACTCAAATTGAACAAAGATTCCATCATTCTGTCCAAGTTTCCATTTCCTTGAGCCTTGACCTTTCCACACCTGTGAGACACGGTTTCATCATCAGCCCTTGATACAAACCAGAAAATATATGCTTTAGCAAGCGGAAAAGGATAAACTTGATTCACCTGTGGGTAGGATATACTACTCTTTGGTGTTACTAAGCAAGCAGCTTTGGAAAATGACTCTTCTGCGTATTGCCTCAGATATGTAAAGCAGTTACTGTGTGTATGCGGTGACTCAAAAGCCTGGAGTATGAAAAATATATGGTCTCGTAAGGCAAAAAAAGAACTGCATTCTTCTTGTAATATCTGAAGTTGGATCATGTCCTTAATACCTTATCGATGTTGACTGCTGGTGCGTACTTATCAGTTTGTGTTTTCTCTTTGTCGAGAAGGAAATAGACTCTAGTATCTACTTTAGATGTCTCGTGCCACGACTTCACAGCAGTTTCCATTGTCTCCACAAGAAAAGAAAACATCTCATTCCAACACTCTTCAGTTGCATAGTTTTCGGACTGCAAGTGTTCATTCATATGGGAAGAATTAAAATAGAATTTGAGTTGGAAGAATCGAATATAAGTAACAAAGAAGGCTTGTATTGATTCTTTGGAATTTCCCTTGGAGAAAAAAAGGACTAACCATTTCAGATTTAAAACTTTCAAGATGCTTGGCAATATCAACATTAGATCTCAAATTCTCGAGCTCTTGAGCTCTCTGTTTTTCCTTCTGCAACTGACCAAGCCTCTTGATCTTTCTAGAAACTTCTGTGCTCTGTGGGTTGTACTGCAGAGCCATTTCAAAAGCAGCCAATGCCTGTCACAATCATCAAAGATATATAACTACCATGATACTGCTTTATAATAAAAAACAAAGGGAAAAGACCACAATACGAGAAATTTACATCATCGTATTTTTCCATGGCTTCAAGCACACAGCCTTTCCTGAAGTACCCCTGAAAGAATACAGATCAGAAAAGTAACTGTTTACATGAAGATACTGGTAATATATGTATTGTAGTTGAAAAGAAAAACATTCCCATTTACCTTCTCCCACTGAGGGTTCAGTTTGATGGTTGTCTCAGCATCAGCTAAGGCTTTGCTAAGCTTAACTAGACTCAAAAACGCAGCAGCTCGGTTACTGCACCGGACAAAGAAAAACTTTACTACATTCAAAAATCTGCTCACAGCACTGATCCAATTTAGTATTCTCCTCTGAGCAACATTAAAAAGAACTCAACTTTTAGTATTCTAAATCACGATTGATCCTCTGAAATATAACGGAAATGTCGTACGCTATTCAGTATCAAATAATTCAAGGTAAAAAAGGCCACTCTTTTTCCACCTAAACACAAAACTCATTTCCTGTCTAATATTTCACAAGAGAGCAAAACCAGATCTTCTAAGAACTCATCCCAAATTGAAGAAAACCCGTGAAAACCCAACAATTAGATTATAAAATTAGAACCAATCTCGAAATATTTACTTTTGAAGTGCGAAATTGTAGAACAGAGTATGAGTAATCTGAGAAAACCTGTAAAGAGTAGCGTTAGAAGGATCGAGCTTGATGGCTTGAGTATAGAGAGCTGCAGCTTTAAGGTAGTTCCCAGCTTTGAAAAATTCATTGCCTTTATCCTTTAGAGATTTCTCCGCCTCCCCGCCATTAGTTGACGTGGACCCTCCCTTGCCTGATTCCACCACTCTCTCCGTCATTATTTCTCGAGGTTCGCGACAAAGCAAAAGAACGTGAATCGAAGAGAAAATTTGGTGATTGTTTTTTTTTACTTCTCTATTAGGGTTTATAGAGAAATGCAGGAGAATCAAGAGTTCTCTTCTTCCTTTTGGGATTTTCCTTTTAAAAGAAATGTATTCATCTGATTTAACTGAACAAGCAATGGTATGATTGGTTGACAAAAAAAGCAATGGGATTATTGATTCATTATGCTTATTAGCCCAACAATTGTATATGGGTTGGTCCGCAGATTCGACAAATGTACTGTTATTTTCAAAATTTTCGGTAATTGGCCGAATTTCTTAAGGCTATCGTAGAGTCGTTTTTGCCACAGTGAAGCTATGCAATGTGATCTCTCGACCACAATGACGAGATAGATAAAAAAAATCCTTGTAGTATATGACTAAACACATAAAAATTAATAATAAAAACATGACAACAAAATTAGTAATTATCTAAGTAAAGAAACACAAACCAGAGAAACTACTAGTAACAAATCAAGCACTGTTTGAAATCCGCAACCGAGGTACTCTCCAAAAACCCCGACACGAAAAATGAGTTTTATTGTGTTTTGGGGGTTTAAATAAATTTTTCTTCTTTCAGAAACAACAAAAACTACCTTAGAAAGGTGAAGGAGGAACTTCAATGGTGGTTCCAGCTTGAATCTGACCCCAACCAATTAAACGCCAATGCTTTTCCACACGCCGGCTTAGAGCCACTTTCTCTCCTTTGCTGGTACAAACCGGTGCAGTCAGTTGCAGTTTAGCCAGATCGTTCTTAACTCCGACAACTTTGGCTCCAGTCGACATCGAACCAATGTTAAGCATCAGTATCTCCCCCTTTGTTAGCTTTGACACTTTCCCTTGTTTCTCTGATCCCTTTGTTCTCACTCCCAACAAACGCCGTAGAAGAAAGAAGTTCACCTAAAGATTTTACATGACCAAATTAACTACCATTTGGAATTCTACTGCGAATTATTTTGTTGTTTATACCTCGAGTTCAACAAAGACATCAGGGAGGGAACCAATTTCACCAAGGACTTGCCCAACTAAACGATCGGCACGAGTAAGAGTTGGGTCCATTGTTGTTCCAACTCCTATTAGACCTCCAGGAACAGCAAACTGAAGCTCGTTCTGTTCTGCGTAGAGCGAAATGATGCGGGAGTAAATTGGAGTGCATTTTGGGTTGCCACGCTCGTCTTTCACAACAATACCAGGTCGGACTTCAATTAATTGGTTGACTTTCAAAACCCCCTACATTTAAAATGTAATTAGAGACACCAATCATACGCTATGATATATCTCTTTTAAAGCTTGATGTAGTTAGAGGCACAAAAATAGATTGAGAGAGAAATAGATACCCGCAGGATACTTCCACCTGCAACTCCACCTTTAATCTCATCAACCTCAAACCCAGGTTTGTTGACATCAAAAGACCGAATCACTATCATATTCGGCGGTGATACAAAATTCCTTTCAGGAATTGGAATCTTCTTGACAATGTACTCGCACACAACATCGATGTTGTATTTCAGTTGTGCTGAGACAGGGACGATAGGAGCACCATCGGCAACAGTGTTCTGCAAACAGGATGTGATAAATTTGATAACTGATCTCCCCAACCTCTATTCTTAGCTTAACCAACTGATGAAATGAGAACGCAACAACAGATTCTTAAGATGTATGAAAACCAACCATTATAAATTTCTGAATAGCCTCGTGCTGATTAATGGCAACATTCTCTTGAATAAGATCTATTTTGTTCTGAAGGATTATGATATGCTGAAGGCGCATAATCTCAACAGCAGCAAGATGTTCAGAGGTCTGTGGTTGCGGGCAGGTCTCATTTGCAGCTATTAAAAGCAGTGCACCATCCATGATGGCTGCTCCATTGAGCATTGTTGCCATGAGAATATCATGTCCCTGAAGAACAGAACAAGAATTCATACAAAAACATGAAATAGAGAAAAGAAAGGCAATAGATGGAAACACTCCATGAACACTTCTCCATCAACCCTCAATCTTTAAACCGTCCACCCAATTGGATGCGAGACCCAAAAGTATGATAGTACAGTACAACTGCATCTGTAAGATGGTTATACAATCATCTGAAAATAATAATCTATGAATAAAGCACATAGCTCATTGAAATAGGAAATGGTTATACAATCATCTGAAAATAATACTCTATGAATAACGAGAACCACAAAAACAATCTTACCGGGCAATCCACGAAAGATACATGCCTCAATAGTTTCATCTTGGCGTTCTCAAATCCAGGGACATCACAATTTGGATTGTCTTCCTTTCCACTTCCATAAGCCCTAATATAACAGATAAGTTGTTTAGACTCTTTGAGACAACCTTATTAGTAGTGAAAAAAATAGCTTTCACAAGAAAGAACTCACTTGTAGCACATTGGTCTAGGGCATTTCTCATCCTCACATTTGTAAATCTTGGCATTTGCATATCCAAGCTTAATGGTAATGTTACGTTCTAATTCATTCTTAAAACGGACAGTCTGCAAAAAAAAAGAAAATCGTACAAATGATACATGTGAATCCACTGCAAGCTATAAGGGCCTCCGGTGACTGAATAATAGCATAGATTCAAATCAATTATCTTTATGGAATTGTGGAAAAGGAAAAAAAACATAGTCAATTACCTGCACACCAGAAATAGCTTTCACAACAGTCGACTTTCCATGAGCGACATGCCCAATGGTTCCTGAGATATAACACTATCATCTTTAACTTCTACATTGCACGGTAATCTTTAACATCAACTTATGTACAGGAGAAAGTTAACGAAGTGAAAGACCTTTTATCTGCAATATTACCTATATTGATAGTCGCCTGGCGAGAAATGACCTCAGGAGACAAAGGATGTAGCACAGTTACATCCAATTTACTAAGATCTTGCTCAGCCAAACCCTTGTTCCGTGACATAATGACAGATTGAAGATTGTTTTCTTCCTGCTTAAAACGTTAATCAATCAGAATCCTATCAGTAACGCGAAACAAAACAAGAACCTCTACAAATTAGGGTTTCTACATCACAACTTGACAACAAAATTCCAAACCTGACATCCTTACCTAAAAATCAGAATCAAATCGATTGCCAATCTAAAACTTTAAGGTTAGATCCCGACTAATCTAGCGGAACGTAGACAGTAATGTGAGAGATAAGAGTGAGCGGCGCCGCGAAGAAGAAGAAGGTTTTTATCTCAAAGTCCTACACAAGAGTTGGTTTCCGTTTTCTATTTTTCATTTCAACAATTATTAATATTTCTGAAATTGGCAGTACTACTCATTCATAAATGATAATTTTTTAGAATACATTAATTTAAATATCTAGTAATAACATAGATTAATACTAAATATTTTTAAAAAATTTAATTTAAATTTTGATAAATTTAAAAAGAATTAAATTTAATTTTTAATTTTATTTATAAATTATTGAAAAAAATACAAATTCAGTCAAATTACAAAAAAAATCTATATTTTTCAGCAATTACAAATATCTTTTTTGGCATCAGCAATTACAATAGTGTTGTTCGTTTGGTCGCCGCAAGCGGCTGTGACTGCGATCAATCCTGCAATTGCGGTTACGGTAGATGTTGTTCGTTTGTCTACTCGGTGGTTGCAGTTGCGGTTAATCGTAGATTTTTAGTCGCACCGCTGTTTTAATCAGCGGTCGAAAAAATTGCGATGCAGGACATAACATCTGACCGCTGCATCTATCGAAGGTACCTGTGACAGCTAAACGAACAACAATCTGCCATAGCCGCATCCGCATGAATCTGCGGCTGCCAAACGAACATGACCAATATCAATCTAATAATATGATGAAAGTCAAAGGAGAAAAAAATGAAAAATGAGGTAGAGAACTAATTACTGAAAAAAAGTAGGATCAAGTTAATTAATTTGATTAAATTAAGTCTGTACAGTGTACCAAATAACTACTTCAGCCTGGGCAGTGCAGTGGGCAGTGATGTAACAATAAAAAGAAACATAGGAATTGGGTCTAAAAACAAGAAAACTTTTAAATGGGGTCAAAATTAATAAATGAATGAATCAGTAAGAAGTGAACTACTGGCAAGAAACAACCCACAACAAATGAAAATTTACACTTTATTCCCATCTCTTCTTTCCTTTTGGTTCCTCTCCACCTCAGGCTAAAAACAGAGGAAGAACTTTTAAAATCTGAGCTTCTCAATTCCACGAAACTAGTGCAAGAAAACAAAATCTGGATTTTCCAGAAGCTCTTTCACGGGTTTCACATTCGCAAAGTCTTTTTCGTGCATCGAACTGGAAATTTCGTCCATTGAGAAGGGAATGCTGAAGAAAAATAACAATCAGTTATAGTTTTTACTTGAATTCTCATAGACTTACTTATCAACTATGCATAATCTGGTCTTTGTTTTGCAGAGATTCAAAATATATTAGAAAAAAAAAACCAACAACTTGATTCATATAAAACTCAAAGAAGCATGGATCAGGGAATGATTCCATTTGCTTGCATATCAAACGAGAGAGTTACCTTGAATTATCATCCAACAAGAAGGAATTGCTGTCTGCATCGTTGGATTCCTCTGTCATGAGCGCACGCATGCTCGATATTACCTGTGAGAGTGGTTTCAAACTATGCCTTACATCTAAAAAAGGGTTGAAATTGTCCCAAACATGATATTGTTTTCTCGGTTAGATACCTCTTGAGACACACTTCGGGTATTATAACAGTCGTCCCAGTATAATGTGCATATCCGGTAAAGTTGCTGGACACTGAGGATCTGAACAAACAAAGAACGTGTATCAAGAATCGATTTGAGTTTTATTTAAAGAGAGTAAAACATCCTCAAAACATGTTTCTGGATACTAAAAGGAGCTTTACCGGGCAAAGATCATGTACAATATCATCGTATGATACTCTGTACTTCTGGTGGATAACCTGAAGAGTAACACCGAAAGAAAGTTATTAGTTGTGGTTTAAGGGAAAACAGCTTTGCGTCTAAGGAAAGCTTTATTACCCACATAGGTCGTCTTTAACAAATTAAATTTTCAATAAGAACGTTTGGTTTGAGTATGTAATTGAAGTAGTAGCCAAGGTTTTGGAATTGTTGAGATTATGGACAATCAATAGTATATACCAAGGACAATCAGTTACTTTTATCAATTTAAGTGTGTATAAGGGAAGAAGTCAGCAATTTCGCAATCACCTAAAAGTTCCAAAGAGCTTAAAAACCCTTAAACTCTAAAGAAACCAAGTCTATCATATGTCCCTGATCAGATTACAACAAATCCAAGCATGCTTTAGAATCCATTTTTTATTCGTTGTTAAGAGATTCGAAAGCGTATGGAACCAGTCGCAAACCCTACTCTAAAAACAATAATATTGGAAGCTAAGATTTGGTTACACCGAGAGACAAAAACATACCAGAAACCCAACAGCTTGTCTGGTGTGTTTTAGTTCATCCCAAGATGTCCCAGCATACTGCAAAATTAAAGAAGAAAACTAAATGACAAATTATGCCGAAAGAAAGTTTCTTTCATGGTAAAATCATGAGGAAGGAATATACTTCATTGACTTGGCCGCACCACAACTCTAGCTCTGCAAGTCCAGACTTTACAAATTCTCCATTGCTGAATGTACAACACTCTTTACGCAAGAGAAGGCTTTAAGATGTTAAGGGAAAAAGCTGAGTAAGAAAACTAGTGATCATGGTCTAGCTTCCATAAAAAAACTGGGGAATAAAATTAGTTTACTGACAATCCAAGTGATAAATTAAATTTTCGAGTACCGAACTTGTACTATGACAAGTATCGATAATAAAGTAAGCAAGAATTAGATGTAATTTTCTAATGTTAAATTACCTGTTAAACAGTTGCACATTGATGAACGAGAAAGTTTGAGCGTGTATCTTCTGAATGAGTACCAAAGGAACCTGTACACCATGAAAAAGATATGAGAAACTTGAGGACAGATCAATGCGATGGAAATTTTACTATTTCCTTACATAATTGTCTTTCAAGGTGGCAAGAAGCAAATTGAGACCATCAATAATGCTCTGCCAGTGAATAGCAGGGGAATCCTTTCCAAGAGACCTACCAGATCTTTGCATCCCTCCTTTTGAAATTCTGGGTGCCTGAAGTTCATCATTTGGATTAAAACAAAACTTGTTAAATTAGCAAAAACATATTTATCATCAAAGTGCAAAAGAAGTCAGAACACTAGGATACACCATAAAGACAGGAAAAAACCGTAAAAATATAGCTGCAAATAGAGAAGTCAATGAAACCTGAATGCACAGAGAAATTAAAGCTGAGAGCTCTTTCTTCAAGTTATCTCTAATCATCCCAAATATTTTTTCCACATATGCTGCAAGCTGTTGCTTGAAAAGCAGAGCCGGGTACTTTGCCTCCACTGGGCGGATCACCGCAAGAGCTGCAGCTTCAGCTGCAGCAGCAAGGTTTGGTGATGAGCGGAAACTCTGGTAAAGAAAATAAGGGAAAGGATAATTAAAGTCTTGACACTAAAAGATCCATCAAAAGGCTGTACTAGTTAAAATACCAAGGCCATTCTTCCAAACAAGGAAGTTGTGACGGGTGGTTTCTTGGTTGCTGTTGCTCCCCTGCCACCAGTTCTAAGACCTTTCTGAAGTAAAAACAGTAGTGCAGATGTGTTTGCCAACCAATACGCCAAATGACCATTGTCATCTTCATTCTGGAAAGGAAAATCAGTAGAGTAGGTGAAACTTACAAATCTTAGTAGATTAAAAACAGATTCCTCTCCACAAAATGATAATGTAGGACAGGACAACGAATAGAAGAGAACATACAACATTTTAGAAATAGTGTCGAATTTAGAATGCAATGGCTAGATGAATCCTACCCAAGCAGATGACATAATAAGTCATGCAAATAAACTTTACCCTAGTCTGCGATGTGTAAATGACAGAGCCAAAAAAAGTTGTTAAACATACACTGGAATCCTCATTTTGGGACATAGCAATATCCTCATAACGACAAGAAATGTAGCCCATTTTACCTCAATCGCGGAACCAATCATCTCAATAAGGCGATCAAACACACTAGTCTTCTCTGATTCAAAACACTTCCAGTGAAGAAGGCATTTGTATATTGTAAATGCAGCAACAGATTTACCATTACTGAAACCGATGTTTTCCTTAACACAGTCGATGAGAGTATCAACGTTCTCCTGCAGCGGCAGAGAAATTCATGTTAACATACTCTTTCTGTTAACAACAGAGTTACTTGTTAAAACTGTTTGCACATATAGTTTAAAGTGATAGGCCAGTACAAGTTGACGTTCTGCAGCAGATTTTCCAGCATTTCCATCGAATTCAGCTTCCTGGAAAAGTAAACTTCTGAGATGAGTGAACCAGCAGAAAATGCAGAAAGAAATGAGAAATCCAAGAGATCAGGATAATTGTTGGGAAGAACTACCCTACATTAAACTGGTTTTCCAAGTTTGTATGGTGGCCATTTTCATTCTGCAAACCGGTATTAGCAATAAGTTTTACATCAAGCATGAATAGAAGGTAGCCAGAAAAGCAGACATTAGAGATTCATAGAAACATTTTTTTTACTTTAATTGTCCCAGTTGCGGTATGCCCTGGTGCAGTTCTCACAGGAGTGCTTAAGATTGTTTGCTGACGCATAATTTGTTTCTCAGCTTCCATATCTGAAATCTTCTCCTCAAGCCTGCAAATGAAACATCAGCGTATTGTTTGAACAAGAAAAGTATATATGTCAATGCTAATTGTTAAATTCTTAAAATGGTACCTCTGCATCGCATTTTTCAACTTCACTACTTTAGATTCTGCCTCCAACGCTTGCTTTAGTCTATCCTGACTAGTCTTAGTTGTCTCCTGAAGTTCTTTTGCTGTCTCATCTATCTTTAATTCCAGTGACGCCACCATCCCCTGCATAAGAAAAACAATAGAAGACCAACACTTTTCAGTAAAGTTTTTCATTGGGTGGAAAGTTCTGTAAACAGAATTATTGTGCATTTTATCGATCTCCACTTAGCTATCATAAGCTACAGAACAAGAATTGAGACCCACCTTTAGTTTTTCATTTTCATTTGCGAGTTTCTCCATTAGTTCCTGGTCAACTACAGGAACTTCCTTAATAATAGGGAGCACCTCAGAAACTTTCTTGGCAGTTTCACGCTCTTTAATAAGCATTGCCTCAGTTTCTTTGAACTTATTTTGTATCTCCTCTAAAGAAGACTCATACTTCGCAATATCTTGTTTCTTTGCCTCTTCGAGGTCAGTCTGCCGCATTGAAAATGAAGAATCTTAGCAATTTTTATTAAATGCAGCAAACCCACGGAGGTCTATTTGACGAGGAAAGAAAAAGCTCACCCTCATTCGTTTCTCTAACTGCAACCTCCATGTCAGTTCCTCAACTTGCTTCTCTAGCTTGTTTTTCGCTTCTTGGAGAGCTCCTGTTTCTCGGGCAGCCTGTGTGTAATATGAATTACGATAAATTGTGGTAATTTTCAAGAAAAACATTATCCTAAGAAGTTAACTTCAGAAAATAGTTTGGATCATGTACAAGGATGATCAGACAAAAAGAAGCAAAAGTACACAAAGAAAGAAACCACATCTCACCATCTTAAGGTTTCTCAGTTCTTTGCGTGCAACTTTTCCTCTCCATGCACATTGTGTTGTGATGGCTGCTCTCTTTAGTTTTCTGTAATGCAGTCGAGCCAAGTATACACGACACTGTCTCTGTAATGGAAAAAATAGGTGATATCACGATTAGAACACCACACAAAGAAAAATCATGACTCTCGTTATTCAAAGATTTTCTTAGTAGTATTCAAGCTAATGATGTCTATTGTAGTGATCCATGAGCAGTCAAATTTGATACCTGGATTATTGTTGCAGCTTTAGTCTGCCTTCTGAAACACAGTTCTTTTCGGGAAACCATACCACGCATACTCGCTTGAATTGAAACAGTAGATGAAAATAGCTCAGTGTACGCTTTCCTAGCAAGAAACTTACGCAAATCTCTCTGAATTTTCAGTGCAGCAGCTTCCCTGCGCATGCCTTCGTATATACTTTTAGCAAGATAACCTGAAAAATAAGGGACGAGTTTGAAATTGGTTTTAGAAATAGATTGAAAAAACAAAGACAAACAAGCAGAAGTCAATCTACAGTCTTGAAAGGATAACTAGTCTACTGATTGAGCAAGTTGTTTAATACCTCTGCAAACTGCCTGGATCTGTATAGCAGAAGTACGCAGCTGGATAAACGCTTTCTGCGCAAGATATGATCTTACTTTTCTTTGGATAATGCTTGCCGATCTTCCCAGGATTTCAGTTCTTCGAGTATCCAAATCTGCCATTTGTCCGGCCCTAAGAAAAACTTTTGATTTACCAATCTACAAAAGTAAACCCTTCAATCTCAGGTAACTCATCACAGAAGCAACCTGAAGAAACTAACAGGTAATATGTTTGCGATTAAAGAATTACCTGATATCCTTCAAGTCCCGCCTTATCAAGAAGCTTCTTGCAAGCAGCTAGCACATCATAACTAATATAAAGAAAAAGATTCAGCAAGATAACCTCGTATTGAAGGATATTCGAGGAGGAATGGGACATCTTACTTCTTGTCCAGCACTTGGGGAGAAAGGATACTAAATCTGTTCAAGAATTCGTCAAAGTGCTTCCTAGTAGGATAGCCAGCACAACTAATCCGGATTGCCTCCATCACTCCCTGAATTACGAAAACACCCAAAAGTCAATATTCTTCTGGAATTAATCATTTTAACGAGAAGCTTGATTGCTTAACCAAAAATAGGTGTCATTCGCACCCCACAACGTAATTGTTGTAGAACATTTTGGTTCTCAAAGATTCCAGGCTTCAGAAGATTATTAGGCTTTATACATCGTATATAATGTGGCTCCGTTGTATTGAGAATCTCAAGCAATGATACCAATTGTTGCTGCAAAGAAGCACAAACACGGAATCTGTAACCTTAAACAGAAAAAAAACTTATTAAAACATGCTAAGGTGAAAGTGTAGACCAAAATCAGACTCACCTTGAAACGGGTACCGATAGAGGAAAATTTTGATTGTTTGGAATCGTCAGATAATGGCGGGAACAAATTTGCAACAAAGGAACATGTAGAAGCATTTAGCAACGCTTGATGCTCAGCAATAACATAATCTTTGTTCTTGTCTAGGAAAAGCTCTGTCTGATACGTGACCTGGAACAATACCCTCATGGTCGTTAAACAAGGTATTTACAGACCAATTACCGACTTTCTTGTATATCTTTTCAACAATCATGTGACCAGTGAATGCATCGGACAAGCAAAAGATGTTCACATCACCAGCATAATGACAAATTCTACGAGCCAAATTCGGCATGGTAAAGCGCTTGTGGTTTTTGTATGTCGTTAAACAAGATATTTACAAACCAATTACTGACTTTCGTATATCTTTTCAATCATGTGACTAATGAATGCATTGGATAACCAAAAGATGCTCACATCACCAGCATAATGACAAATTGTGAAGTCACTACGAGCCAATTTCGGCTTGGTAAAGCGCTTGTGGTTTTTGTATGTCTGGTATAACTTCTGAGCAAATGTCTCGTGTGTTGATCTAGGGAACATGCTGCATAAAAGAAGCCTCACTTCAGCTATATTGCGTTTTAATTATAAACAGATTGGAAAAAAGTAATTTGAAGCAGAACTATTTAATGGATTAAGCATCTAAGATTGGGTCTCAAACTCACCAAGCTTCATCTAGAAGAGCAATGATACCCCCGGGTTTCTGAGGCAAACAAACAAACACCAAGAATGAGCAGCTAATGGATTGAGAGACAATATAAAATACCAATGACATAACAAGACAGATTAGCTATTACAACCATGGTTGAGAGAAACATCACTAAAAATGCTAAGAGAATAATTTGGGATGGCTTAGAAGCTTTAGGAGCATCCTAAAACATGTTAGTTGCCACATTTTCAAAGATCACTGTGCATGAATGAAAATATAGAAATTGTCACAGGAAACCTTTTCTATTAGGTCCAAAATATCTTGATTGTCTACAAACTCAATGTAACTCCAGTTGATGTCCTCCTTCTTATACTCCTCTTGCTCCATTTTAAAGACGTGCTGCATAGTGCCATATTACACAAGTTAGAAAAGTGCAGAAATGCGGAAGCCAAAATTGAAGAGAATGAAAGAGCTTATTTGATTAAAACCTGATTAAAGTGCTGCTGAAGTTTCTCATTAGTCAGATTGATGCAAAATTGCTCAAAACTGCAAAATACTTGCAACAGTGAGCAGTGGGACAAAGAACAACGACAAACTAGAATCCAAAGTGATAATAAATTCTTCCTCGGTCACAAGGCAAATAATTTCCTTATAGATAAGTTTCATTATGTGCATAATCTATTGATCTAACAGTAGTACTTTTCAAATAATGCTCAGCAGGATAAACTAAACAGTACTGCCTTGACGAGGAAAGGATCAGACCAATATTAATACTATGTAAAAGCAACCACCTGAGACAAATTGCAATTCCATATATTAAATCAAATTATCCGAGTTTCAAATTTTGGTACGCCTGTTATTGTTAAGAAACCCCTCTATTCAATCTGAAAACAACAGGCATACCGGTTAAGCACCTGTTTGTCTTAAAACTCTCGAACCCATAAATATCAAGAACACCAATCAAGTATTTTGAATCAGGATCTTGACCAATTGAACTATTAATCTTCTCAACCAGCCTGCATAGACAGAAAATAATTAGTATAAACAGTTCTATTGATATACAATTTTAACTTATTTCTTCAACTGAAGAGAAGTAGCTACTGAGAATATCTTTGTCATCTGAGAACAGAGGAACTCACCAGTCAAACAACCTTGAGTACATGATTTTAGCCAAAGCATCTCTGCTCAGAGTAGCGGCTTCTGGATCAAGAGTTTTTGTGATGGTTTCGTCACGGGTTGCCATGATACGCTTGCATAGAGAATCCTCAAGTGACTTTTCATCAGACCTGGAAAAGAAGTTAAATGTGAATAAGGAAACCTACTTCAGCTGCAAACAGCAGAAACCCACTTCAGACTGTGAGTCGAGCCATTTACATGAGAAGTTCAGCGGCTGTTCGCAAATGAAACCATGATTTTTCATCTCTGGGGATTGATGAATCAATCTCGGTTCCTTTTGCAAATTCAATATTCCCCAGATGCAGAATGGAAGCCACGACTCGGAAAATTGCATCCTGGAGACATACCGGAAATGTTAAGAAGTTGGCAATTATGCTAATTTAGCATAAATTCGACTGATGGAGTTACCTGCTCTTCAGAACTGATCCCTACGACATCCATGGCCTTCCTTGTTGCATGATATTCCTCTGCATCATTCAGGCCATCCAGTGCAAGACACTTAGATTGATTGAGATAGTGGTATGTCTTCGGATCACCAAGCTTGAACCTCTTAACATCCTGACAGCATAACAGATTATGTACATTAGTATGCTGTGATACCAGTAGCTACTTCACTGGTTATTTTAAAACTTAATTTTGGTCTGAAACTTACTTCTTCTGGTGCAGCACAAAGCATGTAGAAACAGTGATAGTTTCTTTCAGGATCAGACACCTGGCAAACACGCGATCTTTCCAACAAATAAGTTCTTATAGCAGCTCCAGATATCCTCCCTGATTGGTCGAACTGAATCTCCACGAACTTACCAAATCGACTATAAGGTGCACAAATAAAAAAATTAAAACCTTACACACGAAAGGCATGCAAGTACAGCTGAAAGAAT
Organism: Pugionium cornutum; assembly: GCA_018901935.1. Lineage (NCBI taxonomy): Eukaryota > Viridiplantae > Streptophyta > Magnoliopsida > Brassicales > Brassicaceae > Pugionium > Pugionium cornutum. The sequence goes on along the minus strand of CM032155.1, from coordinate 1,164,977 downwards.
GAGAAACAAAGTACGAGGAGACCTCTGTACCTGGAATTATTGTTCTTAACAGTCTTTGCATTTCCAAATGCTTCTAAAACAGGATTCGACTGTGAAACGTAAATAAAAGGAGCAGTAAGAAACAGATCAAAGCAGAACACAGGAATGACTAATACCATGAATTCGAGGGAACTGAATATATATAGCACTGCAACTGTCATACGAGGCCACTAGAATCATTTTTCTCAAGTTTTGGTATAATTATTTACTCCATCTCTAAGACTGTGATAACTGATAAGACGACGACCTGACTCTTCTCTAAATATATTAAAAAAAATCAAAACATCTACAGCTAATTTTCACCTCCAACACTTTCTGCTCAACACTCCTTCCCTCGGCCGCAGCTCTCCCTCCCATGTAAGCAAGATATCTCATAAGCAACTTTGTGCTTTCAGTTTTACCAGCACCACTTTCACCGCTAACTAGGATAGATTGACTTACTCCTTCATTAACCATCTGTCTGCAATATGATAAACCATGCAAACAGATCATTCACATAAAAAGAATAATGTAAAAGCAAGACACTGTTACAAGAGCATGTGCTAAGTTACCTGTATGCAGCATCCGCAACAGCAAAAGGATGTGGACTCAGCTCACCAAGGGAAGCACCTGTATATTGAGCCATCATGTGGCTACTATATAGATGTGGAAGTCTTCTAAACGGGTTAACAGCAATCAGTATGCTTCCCGTATACGTCTGAAAGTAAAATAGTAAATAATACAGAAATGCAATAGCTTTTCGATTGTGCAATATACACATATCTAGAGCAGATGTGTTTTTAGCCACATAAGAAAAAAACCTTCATGAATTATCTAACTCACATAAATCTCATTTATATCATATCTTGATTGCAAATTCTGAAGGACTCCAGGTTCATGTAAATAAGCCAGCCTTGTCATATCTTCCACCCCAGATGCTGGCGCTTCGACATCCTTTGGATGAATATTGGAAGCTTTAACAACGACCTGTATTTTAAAAGGAAAAGAGATTTTCATAAAAGCTTTTCATGCTTCCAAAGCCAAACACACGCATTGCAAAGAGCTATCTTGTATGATATATAAAATGAACTTCTGAAAGTCAAACAGCAGGATAATAAAACACGTACTTGTTTCCCTGAAGCGCAGAGAACTTTGATCTGTTCACCTTTGATCTCAACAACTTCTCCATCAAGCCATGCTTCATCAGGGTCTTCCACCCACACACGCGACCCAACTGCAGGATTGAAGGAAGCAACCTGCAGAAAACATTGGTGTCAATTTCTCACGTACATTGACTCTGTCCTGAACAGAAACAAGGCCAGGTCTCAAACAAAAAAAAGACCATTTCAAAGAATGAAAAAAAATCTTAATCGGCAAAACAAACTAGAAACAATAAAAGTTCATAAACTCAAATTCTATCGTTGTTTCAAAGTTATGACTCAGATTCAATCAAACAAAAAAACACATGGTCAAATAAAGCAAAACATAAAACCCCACAATGATCCTTCATCATATTCCACAAAACGAAGGAAAAATATACATTTACAGGCGAAGAATAAATCATCCAAAACCCATGGAAACGTTTACCATTTTGTTTCAGGAACTAGAAACTCAAGGTTCTTGCTTCTCCAAATCTAGTTGAGATGAGAACAACATTGAACAGCGACTAAGCTTTCCAAACACCAACAATGCGAATGCGAAATGCTTCAAGAATAAAAGAGATTAAATGCCCAGAAAAGGGAACGGCGAAATCGAAACGCGTTTGTGATGTTATTATGTCGAAATTTTGTTCTGATGATTATTTCTTTTCTTCTCTCTTGATGTTCGTTTGCCTTTCGTGCTTCCCTCTTCCCTTACCCTTTCCACCACCTTTGCGATTTGTCTGGAGAAAAAAAGTTTACTTTAATTAAAATGACAGCATAATAACTAGACGTCTAGACGTTGAATTAAGACAACACATTCCCAAACTACCCTTGTCTTTCCCTTGATTTTACAAGCTAGTATTTCGGACGCGAATAACTAATTTTGTCCGATTTCTTTACAATCATCTATTTACTCTGTTTTTTATATGAAAATTAGGATGATCTTGCCAAAAAAGAACTACTACTCGCTATATCCATTTATTCTTTTTTTCTATTCAGTAATTTACAACTCATACAACAGGTTTTTATTATTACTAGATTTTCACACATGCCCAGCCCGAGAAAAAATATTTACAGATAAGAATTAATTATTTATTTTGTTAATTTAAATCAGATATATATATATAATTTATCTCATATTTAAAATAATTTTTTAAAAATTTTTAATATCGATTACAAAAATAAAATAGATAATAAAATTGGATTATACAAATAGATTTAAATTGTATATATTTTGGATAAAATTATATATATGATAAATATTCAATTAAACTAAACTTTTGTTTTATATTTTGTTTGATTAATTTTTCAAAATTTATATTTTGTTTTATATTATATTTACATTTTATGACAAAATACATTGTCGAAATATTAGAGATTTACATATAATATACTGTGTAATGACAATTTTTGTAAATACTCTAGTAAATTATGTTTTAGATAATATTTATCTTAAAATGCTCTAATAGTGTCACAGCATGGCACACTTGTAAATCACACGTCAACATAAAATTAATTTGTTAAAATGATTCTCGATTAATATATATATATATATATATATATATTGATACATCTCAATGCTCATACGTTCTTAATATATACATATATATTTTATAAATAAAAGACAATTTTGACAGATTCGTTAATTGGAAAAAAAAAAATAGAACATATAAATTCTGCATAGAACCCGGATAATGAATCATGAATGCCTCTGCTGACAATCATTTCATGGGCTTGTTTCAGAATATGGGCCAATTATGTATTCTAATTCACTATTTGGGCTTTTGTCAAATATGAATTCCGCAATAGCGTTAAAGTCACTACTCTTTTTTTTTCCATTTATACTGATTTTTTTTTTCAAAATTAATATTATGATGACAAAAAAACTAAATATTTTAACTAATTTAGTGAAAATGTAGAATTTGAGAGATATTAATGGGTTTTAGAGATATTTGGTTGATATATATTCATCTAAATTACAGAAACATGTGCATCAAAATAATTTCTACTTTATTTTGTAATATGTTTTAAGATTTTTTGTTTGTTTCATTTTATTAGATGTTTTACAAGTTTCTATGCAATTTTTTTAATATTTTATGATCTTTTATATTATACAATAGTTTAGGATTTATTTCTGTCAATTACACGAATTTATACGAATAAATATATTTTCATCCGTATTTTTTTAGTTTTTTATTGGTTACATAAACTGTGTTTTTCTTTCGTAAACTAAATAAATTTTATAAATTATTCTAATTACATAAATTTCGTTAATGTTTACATGTTAAATTGTTATTAAACTTTGTTTTACTTCTAAAATCTGGTTTTAGTTTCAAAATAAACCCAAATTAAAACCCGATTTTAGAACTACAACCAAATGTAATAGTTATTTAACGCGTAAATATTAATATAATTTCTATAATTATAATAATTTATGAAATTTGTGTAATTTATGAAAGAAAAATATAGTTTATGTAGTTAAAAGAATACCAAAAAATACGGGTGCAAATAGGTTTAGTCGTATAAGTTTGTGTAGTTGACGGAAGTAAACTCATAGTTTTATGATTGATTGATTATTTTTAATTGAATTATTAAATGACATTTTATGTAATAAAGAATATTTTAACTAAAAAATCTTAGAAAATAAAATAAGAAAAGTTAAGGATTCCAAATTGGGCAACGATGCGTTTAAATAATACTACGGGTATGATTTCGAAACAAAATAAAATGTAAGGATATGTTTAAAATATTTAAAGATTGTGGTTAGATAATCAAGAACTGGACTTTTCAATTAGAGAGAAAAAGGAGATCCTTTTCTCGACCTCCCTCCTCCGGCATGGTCTCCTGTTTTTCCTTTTAGGTTTCTTCGTTGCTCTTCATCGAAAGAAGTCCCGACGAAAATCGACCCATCTCCAGGGTGGAGTCGCCGGCGAAACTCAGAACTTTGGGCAGATTAGATCGGCGATTTGGCCTTGTTTTCCACGGAGGATTTCGACATTTCTTTTGGTTGCTTTCGCTGTCAACTAGTGTATTGGTATGAAGATGACAGAATCTATATGGTTGTACGACCAAACTTCTCCACGGCCGCTTATACCGTCGATGAAACCAGTGGCTAATTTTCACCGCCAGAGGTCAGAACTTATTTATTGACTGTGTTTGAATTATGAATTTTGTTGAAACTTTTGATCCTTTGCTGCATCTGAACTATAGAAACTTAAAACAACTCTGCTCATGTTTAGGAGATCTAGCGTTAGATCATGCAATTAGAAGACTTGTTCAGGAGATTGTTGAAAATTCGGATACTGGTTTCTGAATCCTGTATTTCCATGGCTATACCAGTATATTTAAGTGATAGATCTCACAGACTATACTCTATAGACATCATCATGTTCGAAAGGGCACTATGCGGCTTTTAGTGAATCTGGGTTAGTTTCAGCAATTAAAACGACAGTATAACTTGGAAATGAATCTTGAATTTTTAGTTGCAGCCTAAATATCATATTTTCCGTGCCCCCACTAATTCTATCACTGCTGATCTGGCTGGATCACTCATAATATGGTTGAGTTTGATCGTTCAGGTGTAGGAACATCTTAAGGTTGCTGGTCCATAGAGAAATTTCGCCAAAAACAAAGTTTGTGCCAAGGAAACGATGGGGTGAAAGCAGATGGGATGCTGATATCTCGTGTGGAACCAGTGGTAAACCAGTGACCGATGTGGGACATAATCTTATTTCATGGTATCTTGCCTTCCTCACTTCTTTGTGCCTTCAAGCTTCTTTTATGACGCAACTGAAGTATCTTCTATGAAGATGGCTTTATGTGATCCTTATCCCCTTTGGCTTTTGAATGTAAACTACGTTTCTTATCTGTAGGATCGAGGCAGAGTCGTTGCAGCATTTATCTGCTAAATACTGTCATCTTGTACCTCCTCCAAGGTCAACTATTGCAGCAGCTTTTAGCGCTGATGGAAGAACTCTTGCTTCTACGCAGTGAGTATTATGATTCATATATGTTGCAGTCTAATCTTTGCAGTTTGCTGATGAGATTTACGTGGGCTTTGTAACCTGTAGTGGTGACCACACTGTAAAGATTATTGATTGTGAGACGGGAAAATGCTTAAAAGTTTTGAGCGGCCATCGGAGGACACCCTGGGTGGTGCGTTAGAACGCTATCCTTTTTCTCTTAACTTCTTTGACTCAATGACTTCCCATGGTAGCACTTAACTTGACCATAACTATCTCTAGATTACCTAATCTAATGTCTTGAAATGAAATTGGTTGCTATCTTTGTTATTGGTTTTGTAGGTTGGATGACAGGTGTCAACTTTGTTATATTTGTGTTTAGGTGTAGCATGATAGACAATACTTGCAATGAATTAAGTTTATTTTTATTTGCTTGAATACGATAATTAGCTATGCATTATGCCTTATTTGAATATCTAATGTTATTTAGTTCTATACAGGTCAGATTCCACCCGCAGCACTCAAAAATAGTTGCTAGTGGAAGTTTAGATCATGAGGTGCGCTTATGGGATGCAAAAACTTCAGAGTGTATTAGATCTTATGATTTCTGTAAGTACTAGACATTATAGTATTTTGTTCTTTCTCCTCTTCTACTTTTTCATTTCACTAACTTACGTCCTCTTCTTCTCTTCCATAAACAGATCGACCTATTGCTTCTATTGCTTTCCATGCTGGAGGTGAATTACTTGCTGTTGCATCTGGTCACAAGGTATCTTGTTGCCTTTTAAATCTCTCATGATTCATGAAACGCTAGCTAATTGCTGGCAACATATCATTTGAGAATAAAATATCTGGTCTAAAGGTCTAAACTTTTTTTAATCAATCTTTTTTTTGAAGTTACATATATGGCATTACAATAAGAGAGGAGAGGACTCATCACCAGAAATTGTGTTGAAGACAAGGCGTTCCCTGAGAGCTGTACACTTTCATCCGCATGGGGCTCCTCTTCTCTTGACTGCAGAGGTGAGCTACATATTGAAGATTGGGTTACAATTCTGCCGCTTTGTGGGCCTACTTTACTAACTACAAATGGCAGGTGACTGACATTGATTCATCAGATTCCGGAATGACAAGAGCGACATCTCCAGGTTATTTGCGATATCCACCCCCTGCTGTTTTCTTCACCAACACACAGAGTGGCAGTCATAGCAGTTCGACAGAAAAACTGCCACTTGTGCCATTACCGTATTTGCTTTTACCTTCATATTCTCCTGATGATCCGAGAATCCAATATTCTACGGGTACCATTGGGCCAAGGAGTGCACAATCGAGGTTTCAGAGTAATCAAAATTCTGTAGAACACCGCAGCAGAACAATGTCGCCTCCTCTTCCCGTTCCTGCATCCCGTGATCTCTCTGGTTCCTATTATGTCCCAGAAAGCACATTTGGAGCTGGAGCTAGAACTTCTACCAGTGCGGTTGATGCCATGGACGTAGATGAAGCTCAGCCTCTTGGAAGAAATAGAGTTCCCAGTCAAGTATCAAGTCAATCAGATCTAGCTGAGTTTCGACATCTTCAGCAATTATTTCACTTCCGAGACAGAGTTTCGTGGGAATTACCCTTTTTACAAGGGTGGTTGATGGCTCAAAACCAAACTGGTGTTAATTCAGTGGTTCTTCCTAGTGATAGTAGTGGTAATGTCAACTCTACTCCTTATACAGGTTCTTCTTCAACATCTCACACATCCACAGCCAGTCTAGAGGCTGCAGTCGCGTCATTAGAAATTCCTGGTGGTGTTAACTTATATGGGGTTTCTGCAAGAGGCGACCAAATCCCACAGTTCCGATTTGCAGGCTCTGGTTTAGCAGAAGGTCTTTCCTCTCGTAACACTCAACATGAGGGAACTGGTGCTCGGCCTGTGGTAAACAGAATCCCGTCTGAATTGGCGAATTCGATTGCTGCTGCAGAGTTGCCTTGTACTGTCAAACTGAGAGTGTGGTCACATGACGTCAAAGACCCTTGTGCAATACTGAAATCCAACAAATGTCGGTTGACAATACATCATGCTGTTCTTTGCAGGTTATTTATCGCCTTACTTGGATGATATGCTAAATAGTATTTCACTTTTGTTGATGGAGATGGATTATGTGTGTTCATATTTGCAGTGAAATGGGAGCCCACTTTTCTCCATGTGGGAGATATCTTGCAGCCTGTGTTGCATGTGTCATTCCTCATGCTGAGACAGATCCTGGTTTGCAGACATTGGTCCAACAAGATTCAGGTCTTGCAACTTCCCCTACACGACATCCTGTCACAGCACATCAAGTTATGTATGAGCTTCGTGTGTATTCTCTCGAAACAGAATCGTAAGTGCTACTTCCAATTTGTTTGTCGTGTCTAAACCATTACCTTTTTCATGCTCTCACATGGCGTAGAACAGAAAACTCAACAGAATTTTGCTTTATGTGTGTTAACAGATTTGGTTCAGTTCTTGTGTCACGGGCAATCAGGGCTGCACATTGCTTGACCTCTATCCAGGTTAGTCACCTTTAGAGATTAGTTGGATTGGATATATGTGTTAAGACGCCAGACTCTCTTCTGCATATTGTCTGTGCCCTCCTTGTGGAAGGCAAATCGGTATGGGGTACCGATTGGTATTTGTTCTCTTCATTGTCATGCCAACGATTGGTTCTATAACTATGGCATTTTCTCTATCTATTCTTTGTTTGTTTACACTGGCATATGTTTGATTTGATTCATGGAAAATGTGGGGAATATCCAGTTTTTATAGTGTTAGCAGTTATGTAGCTTGTAAAATGGCCTTTCAATCAATGAAATGTATGCAGGCGCCTGTTTGAGTTGAACTATAGCATCAGCGAATCATAACATGTAATATTATTGATTATATGTGAGGTTCCCCTAATTTACCAAAGAAACAGACGGGGTTGTTTTCCCTTTATTTAGAACCCAAAATCATTCACTGGTTTTCATCCCAAAATGACCTTGTTCAATGAGCTGTTCATAATCGCAATGTTCCATAAGATCCTTACCACTAATCTATAGGTTAAAATTGCTCACTGATTTGTATAACTTGTGCAGTTCTCACCAACCTCCGAGCACATATTGCTTGCATATGGTAGGCGTCATGGCTCCCTATTGAAGAGTATTGTGAGTGATGGAGAGACAACATCACATTTTTTCACAGTGTTGGAGGTAACGTATATGCTCCAGTAGTTTTGAAAAAAGAATTGCAGATCCTATATATACATATCACATCAAACATAGTTTTTTTCTGTTCCATCAGATTTACAGAGTATCAGATATGGAACTTGTGAGAGTACTCCCAAGCTCGGAGGATGAAGTTAATGTTGCTTGCTTTCATCCTTCCCCTGGGGGAGGTCTCGTCTATGGAACAAAGGTAGTGTGAAATTCTTGTGGCCGTCAGTTTTTACTTGTACTTGTAATGATATTTGCTCAATATTTTTTTCTCAGGAGGGAAAACTTAGAATCTTCCGATACAACACAGCTGATGCGTCCAATCTCACTGCACCAAACAGCTTTCCTGAGGAGAACCTGTCAGAGGTAGAATTATTGACAAGGTTGATCTTCATGAAATAATAAGTAAAATGGTTTGAATGAAGGCAAACAAATCTAACATATGAGTATTCCGAATTCCAACCTTGAAATTTATGAACCACAGGTGCAGAGCTATGCATTAGAGTGCTAGAGAGAGAAGAATTTGGGTAGAGTGCTAGAGAGAAAAGAATTTGGGTCTCAAACGGTTGTATACACACACGCACACACACTCATAGACAACAGGATATTGCCTTGCAGGCATATTCATCTCCTGTAGCTTTGCTAGCTCGGCATTTAGTTGTCCTACCCGCCGTGTGCTATCTTCTTCTTCTTCTTTATATAATGTATATACTGTGGATGGTCACAAGTTGGGATGGCCTCTCTAATTTGCTACCCATGTTTCTGGGTCTGTACTCTGTAGTTTAAAATGACTGCAGAAAAATGTATAAAAAACAGATGTTATTGGTTTGTTGTAGCTTTGTAACCACGTTTTTTTCCTCTGTAAGGATTTTCTTTCCCACTTTGTTTTCTTCTTGTCTTGCGGAATGAGATCGATTTCTCATCAAGAAGTTTAATCTGAGGCATAATTATGATCTTGCCCTTTGAGAATCAGAACAAATTTGACGGTAACATACTCTGAATCTGTGTTATCTTGCTGTAGGTGTATTTTTGAAAAGGTTTATACGATACATGAAAAGTAATGGTTATGTTCGTTTGGCAGTCGCAAATTCGTTTGGCAGTCGCAGGTTTGTTTGGCAGCCGCAGGTTCGTTTGGCAGCCGCAAATTCGTTTGGTAGCCGCAGGTTCGTTTGGCAGACGCAGGTTCGTTTGGTAGCAGCAGGTTCTTGCGGCTGCGGTAAATTGAGTATTTGAATATTTTTACACTGATAAATTTATTATTTGAATATTTTTACACTGATAAATTTATTATTAAAAATCGGTCTCGATCTGAAAATCCTATTTTATTCAAATGCAGCTTGTTTAAACGTAGTGAATTTAGGATTAAAATAATTGTTTGGCTCTTTCGATTACACAAACCGTTTTTTGTGGGTTTACTTCCGTCAACTACACAAACTTATCTGACTAAATTTATTTCCACCCGTATTTTTTGGATCTTTTTTTAACTACATAAATTGTATTTTTCTTTCATAAATTACACAAATTTCATAAATTATTCTAATTGCAAAAATTCTATTAATGTTTACACGTTAAATAGCTACTAAATCTGGTTCTACTTCAAAAATCTAGTTTTAACTTGAGTTTATTTTCAAATTAAAATCAGATTTTCAAAATAAAACAAGTTTTAATAACCATTTAACGTGTAAACATTAACAGAATTTCTATAATTAAAATAATTTATGAAGTTTATGTAGTTTACGGAAGAAAAACATAGTTTATGTAACTTATGAAAGACCCAAAAAGTACGGGTGAAAATAGGTTTATTCGCATAAGTTCGTATAATTGACGGAAATAAACCCTTTTTGTAAACTCTAAGCTATTTTATTTAGTTTAATTCAGGTTTGACAGATTCTTTTCGTTGTGTTCTGTGTTAGTTTTCATTTCTGTTGTATTATAATGACAATGTATCTATCTCAACATTGGACAAATGATTCTCAATCGTACAGAATCCATCTGAAATTATGAATTGTTAAGTAACAATCTGATAAAAACTAATATAGAAATGCAATTACCGACATCAATATTGTATCTTATTCAGGCATCGTTTTTGACAAAGGTGAAAATGAACAGATTTTGGGTCTTTCTGAATTACACGAATTTATCCGAATAAATCTATTTCCATCCGTACTTTTTGGGTTTTTCATAAGTTACACAAACTATGTTTTTATTCCGTAAACTACATAAACTTCATAAATTATTCCAATTACAAAAATTCCATTAATGTTTACATGTTAAATTGTTATTAAACATTGTTTTATTTTAAAAATCTGGTTTTAATTTCAAAACAAATCCAAGTTAAAACTATATTTTTGAATTATAACCAGATTTAGTAGCTATTTAACGTGTAAACATTAATAAAATTTGTGAAATTAGAATCATTTATGAAGTTTTTGTAATTTATGAAAGAAAAATACATTTTATGTAGTTAAAAGAGACCCAAAAAGTACGAGTGGAAATAGATTTAGTCGCATAAGTTTGTGTACTTGACGGAAGTAAACCCTTTTTTTAATAAAATTTTTATCTTATTTAAGAGTATTTTTTTTTTGAAATTAAGTCTAGCTTATATACTTAGAATAATAACTATTTTTGTATTAAGTACATGACTCATTACATTCTTGAACCGGACATGATGTTATTCATCACACCCACACATAGGCTATAACAAAACATAACATATTTTTACATTAACATTAATTTACTTTTTATTATGTTGAAATCTATATAATGTATATTGTGTTGCTGCAATAAACAAACAAACAAAGTATACTAATATTATTCTGTCTAGTAGATCAATACAAATATAAAAATTTAGGATAAAATAAAATTGTTGGAATGGAATGAAATTACTAACAAAATGCAAATTTCATATTATTGTGTATCCCACTCTGCAAACCTATTATTTTTGTGTTGAAAACAAACTGAACTTTCGAATATTTTCCTTTTAGTTTTATGTGGTTTCAGCTATGTAAAGCCACATAATTCATATAACATGCTATGGCTAACATATTTAATAATGTATATATTAAACTACAAATAAAAACTAAAAAAGTTATTTTAAAAGATGAAAACAGTTATGTCTGGGCAAATAATGCGAACCAAATAAACCGAACCAAAACCAAACCGAAAAATGATTTTGGTTGGTATTCGGTTATTAAAAAAATAATCGAATGCATATTATTTTAGAAAATCATGTTTGTTGGTTAGTAACTAAAACCGAACCAAAAACTAAAATAATATCCAAAAAAATTAAATTATTTTTGGTTTTTTCGGTTATCCGAAAATATTTTGGATATTTTAGATATTCGGTTATTTTTGGTTATTTTTAGTTATTTTTTGTTATTTTTCAGTTATTTTTCGGTTATTTTGGTTATTTTTGGTTACTTTTTGGTTATTTTCGGCTATTTTGATTATTTTAATTTTTAAATTTAGTAACCGAACCAACCAAAACTGAGATATAACCAAACCAAAACTGAATCGAAATATAAAAATAATCGAATAGATATTTAATCTTACCAATCAAAAAAATTAAAACCAAAAATAACCAATCGAAACCGAATTGAATATCCGAATGATCAAGGACTAAAAACAGCCGTCAGTGTCAATTGTAGCAATATCGCTAACATGCATATAATACTATAATTAAAAATTCATAATTAAATGTTTGACATAAGAAAAAGAAGATGAATAATGGAGAGAATAAACACGTAAAAAACGGAATATGATTCATTGCTTAGTATGGCTAAGATTAATCATAGGCACTTTTATTGAAAAAAATGGTCAATAAATAATACAATAACTAATTAATATAATCACAAAGACAATAGAAAACCAAAACGTCACATTTCACACACACACACATTGACACATCGACGTCAAGCATTGTCACCACCCGAAAAGGTTACGCCAATACTGCGATACAGTAAGTCCACAAAAGAGCCGAAAGGAACCGCTTTATCAGTTCCATCTTCTTTTCTTTCAACAACAAAACAAATTCTATTCTCTTTTCTTTCACTCATTCACAAATCGAATCGATCCATAAAACTTTGCTTTTTTATTTGCTTAGATGGATTAGAGAGAAAGAGAAGCAATTTTTTTTTTAATTTATGCGAAGAGAGATCTTTTTTGCTTCTTCTCTCTCTCTCTCACCGATTCTCGATTGCTCAAGAATCTGAGTGACGTCTGGTTTCAGCTGATTTGTTTTCTCTCTATTCTCTCTGGGACATAGCGATTTGGATCTATCAAAGCGGGTGAGAAACAAAGGCACTGTGATTCCTTTTTTTGTTTTGTCGTTGCATCTCTGTGATCGATTCTACGTGTTGAGTTATGCAGAGAAGCCTAATTTGTATTGATTTGCAATGTGTCGATACATTTTTAAAAAATGGTTCATCGACTTTGGTTTTGGTGGTTTTCTTGTTTGCAGCTACGGTTTTGGTGGGTAGTGAGATGCTCGTTTTAGCTCGAAGAGTCCGCCGGTTGATCTCAAAGAAACTCTCTCACAAATCTTTCGAACATGGATTTTGATGAGATCTCGTCGATATTTGGAGAGCATTTGCCGTTATTGGAGCTTTGTTCGGTCTTCATCAACCTCACGCTTTTTCTGGTGTTTCTATTTGCTGTCTCCGCGAGGCAGATTCTTTTCTGCGTGAGAAGAGGCAGAGATAGGCTCTCTAAGGAAGACACGGTTTCAGCTTCTAGTCGTAATGTTAATTTGGAAAGAGAGACAAACGATGTTAGTGTTGGGATTGGGTTTAAATTGTCTTTGCTCTGTTGCTTCTATGTGTTAGGTGTGCAAGTTTTGGTGTTAGGCTTTGATGGGATTAGGGTTATAAGAGAAGTCAGGGATTGGTTTGTTCTTTGCTTCCCAGCTGCTCAGGGTTTAGCTTGGTTTGTCCTTAGTTTCTTAGTTCTTCATTTGAAATACAAGTCATCAGAAAAGTTACCCTTATTGCTGAGGATATGGTGGTTCTTGGCGTTTTCTATTTGTCTGTGTACTTTGTATGTGGACGGAAGAAGGCTAGCGGTTGAAGGTTGGAGCGGATGTTCTTCACACGTTGTGGCGAATCTAGCTATGACACCTGCTCTCGGGTTTCTTTGCTTTGTGGCGTTAAGAGGGATTTCTGGTATTGAAGTTCACCGAAGCTCTTCTGATCTTCAGGAGCCTTTGCTTGTCGAAGAAGAGGCAGCTTGTCTTAAAGTTACTCCATATAGTAGTGCTGGACTAGTAAGCCTAGTCACGCTTTCTTGGTTGGATCCACTTCTCTCGGCCGGTTCGAAGAGACCACTTGAGCTTAAGGATATACCACTTCTTGCACCAAAAGATAGAGCCAAGTCAAGTTACAAGGTCTTGAAGTCGAACTGGAAGAGATCAAAATCCGAGAATCCTTCAAAGCCTCCTTCTTTAGCTCGTGCAATTTTGAAATCCTTTTGGAAAGAAGCAGCTTGTAATGCTGTCTTTGCAGGGTTGAATACCCTTGTGTCCTATGTGGGTCCTTACTTGATCAGCTACTTTGTTGATTATCTTGGAGGGAAGGAGATTTTCCCTCATGAAGGATATGTCCTCGCTGGGGTATTCTTTTCGTCCAAGCTTGCAGAGACAATCACCACCCGCCAATGGTATATGGGGGTTGATATCTTAGGGATGCATGTTAGATCAGCTCTGACAGCAATGGTATACCGAAAAGGTCTCAAACTTTCGAGTATAGCCAAGCAAAATCACACTAGTGGCGAAATTGTAAACTACATGGCAGTCGATGTCCAGCGCATAGGAGATTACTCATGGTATCTTCATGATATCTGGATGCTTCCAATGCAAATAGTTCTTGCTCTTGCAATTCTGTATAAAAGCGTGGGCATAGCGTCTGTAGCTACATTGGTTGCTACAATAATATCGATACTTGTCACGATTCCATTGGCTAAGATCCAGGAAGAATATCAAGATAAGTTGATGGCTGCAAAAGACGAAAGAATGAGGAAAACGTCAGAATGTCTTAGGAACATGAGAGTTTTGAAATTGCAGGCGTGGGAAGATCGTTATAGAGTGAAATTGGAAGAAATGAGGGAAGAGGAGTATGGTTGGCTTCGCAAAGCCTTATATTCACAGGCTTTTGTTACTTTCATCTTTTGGAGCTCCCCAATATTTGTATCCGCAGTTACATTTGCTACTTCGATATTCCTAGGAACTCAACTTACAGCTGGAGGTGTTCTTTCTGCTCTGGCAACGTTCAGAATTCTTCAGGAGCCACTTAGGAACTTTCCTGATCTGGTATCAATGATGGCTCAAACAAAGGTTTCTCTTGATAGGATTTCCGGGTTCTTGTTGGAGGAAGAGCTTCAGGAGGATGCAACTATTGTTATTCCACGTGGACTTTCAAATATAGCCATAGAGATTAAAGATGGTGTGTTTTGTTGGGACCCTTTTTCTTCGAGGCCGACATTATCTGGGATTGAGATGAAAGTGGAGAAGGGTATGCGTGTGGCTGTCTGTGGCACAGTTGGGTCTGGAAAATCAAGTTTTATCTCTTGCATCCTCGGGGAAATCCCAAAAATCTCTGGTGAAGTAAGTTAAATGAATTGTGGTGTTTGGTCGCAATTGCTGCACTGTGTTTTTTGTTTTTAAATTCTCTTAAGTATCATTAATCCACCTGCTCATAATTGCTATATAGGTTAGAATATGTGGTACTACTGGTTATGTGTCTCAATCGGCTTGGATTCAGTCTGGTAACATTGAAGAAAACATTCTATTTGGCAGCCCAATGGAGAAAGCAAAATACAAGAATGTAATACAAGCATGTTCCCTAAAGAAAGATTTGGAGCTTTTCTCACATGGGGACCAAACTATTATCGGGGAGAGAGGTATAAATCTCAGCGGAGGCCAGAAACAGCGTGTACAACTTGCAAGGGCATTATATCAAGATGCTGACATTTATTTACTAGACGATCCTTTTAGTGCTCTTGATGCACACACAGGCTCTGATTTGTTTAGGGTAATCAGCACTTCTATAGCCTCTATCAAATTGCCACTTTTGAGTTTGATCTTTAGGTAACACGGTAATTAATGGCCATACAGGAGTATATTCTATCTGCACTGGCTGAGAAAACTGTGGTTTTTGTGACGCATCAAGTTGAGTTTCTTCCTGCAGCTGATCTAATATTGGTAAGAAACCCCTTTTCTCGGTTTTACAATGCATTAATTTTGGCTACTTTTGGTCCTTTTTACAAATGCTAAAGGGTCTCTTAGAGGTGTTTAGCTTCCAAACTGTGTTGAACTCGTCTCTTTTGTTGCAGAAGTAAAATTGTTAAAGGAGTATTCAAAATATTTCTCGTATGACAAGCTCTAAAAATGTTTATTTGTTTGTTAAAGGTTCTGAAGGAAGGCCGGATTATTCAGTCGGGTAAATATGATGATCTGCTACAAGCAGGTACTGATTTTAAGGCGTTAGTGTCTGCCCATCACGAAGCAATAGAGGCCATGGACATCCCAAGTCCCTCTTCAGACTCTGATGAAAATCCAATTCTTGATAGTTTGGTCTTGCATAATCCAAAGTCTGATGTTTTTGAAAATGACATTGAGACTTTGGCAAAGGAAGTACAAGATGGTGGATCTCCTTCAGATCTTAAGTCAATCAAAGAGAAGAAGAAGAAAGCAAAGCGAGCCCGCAAAAAGCAGCTTGTTCAAGAAGAGGAAAGAGTGAAGGGAAAAGTAAGCATGAAGGTGTACTTGTCATACATGGGTGCAGCATATAAAGGGCTTCTGATTCCTCTTATTATATTCGCACAAGCTTCTTTCCAATTTCTTCAGATTGCTAGTAATTGGTGGATGGCTTGGGCGAATCCTCAGACCGAAGGTGATCAGTCTAAAGTGGATCCTACAGTTCTTCTCGTCGTTTATACAGCCTTAGCTTTTGGGAGCTCCTTGTTTATATTTGTACGAGCTGCTCTGGTTGCAACTTTTGGTCTAGCAGCTGCGCAGAAACTGTTCTTGAATATGCTCAGAAGTGTGTTCCGTGCCCCAATGTCATTCTTTGATTCCACTCCTGCAGGAAGAATTTTGAATCGGGTATGTAAATGTGGTGATATATAACCAGATCCACACCCTCTGTGCTGTTATTCTGATTTGGAGTTTTATTGGTGTGCAGGTTTCTATCGATCAAAGTGTTGTGGATCTTGACATTCCTTTTAGACTCGGTGGGTTTGCTTCAACAACGATTCAACTCTTTGGAATTGTCAGTGTAATGACCAATGTTACCTGGCAAGTTTTCCTTCTTGTTGTTCCTGTAGCGGTTGCTTGCTTTTGGATGCAGGTAAATCTGCTTTTGATTTTTCCTCTGAATTGGAAAGATTTTTTAGTTAACTGATATTGAAATTCAAATGCAGAAATATTACATGGCTTCTTCTAGAGAATTGGTTCGGATTGTTAGTATCCAGAAGTCTCCAATAATTCATCTCTTTGGAGAATCAATATCTGGTGCAGCCACAATAAGAGGATTTGGCCAGGAAAAGAGATTCATCAAGAGGAATCTCTATCTTCTCGATTGTTTTGCTCGACCTTTCTTCTGCAGTATCGCTGCTATCGAATGGCTTTGTTTACGCATGGAGTTACTTTCCACATTTGTATTTGCTTTCTGTATGGTTTTACTTGTCAGTTTTCCACACGGGACCATTGATCCAAGTAAGCATCTTTTGTGTTCCGTTAGCAAAATAACATCAGAAACACCGACCTTCAACGCCTAGAAAGTTTTTTCTTATCTTTCTGTTTCGGTTGTAATAGGCATGGCAGGGCTTGCTGTGACATATGGACTTAACTTAAATGGACGTCTGTCTAGATGGATACTTAGCTTCTGTAAGCTTGAAAACAAAATTATCTCAATAGAAAGGATTTATCAGTACAGTCAGATTTCAGGGGAAGCCCCAGCAGTTATCGAAGATTGCCGCCCGCCTTCATCGTGGCCTGAAGATGGAACAATTGAACTTCTTGATGTGAAGGTACTAAGAATAATTATGATTTTATGCTATTTACCTCTGCAATTTTCTTATTGTTTCATTTTTTTAAGGTTCGTTATGGTGAGAATCTTCCAACAGTACTCCACGGGGTAAGCTGTGTGTTTCCTGGTGGAAAAAAGATTGGAATTGTTGGCAGAACTGGAAGCGGAAAGTCGACTTTGATTCAAGCATTGTTTCGGTTGATAGAGCCAACAGCTGGAAAAATTACTATAGACAACATTGATATCTCTCAAATTGGTCTTCATGATCTCCGTAGTCGCCTCGGTATCATACCTCAAGATCCCACATTATTTGAAGGAACAATCCGAGGGAATCTTGACCCACTTGAAGAACATTCAGATGATAAAATTTGGGAGGTAAGTATATATTATTTTGTTTTCTTTTAAGACGTGAATCCCTGGGAATTGGAGTTTGATTCTAGAGATTTACCCAACTCTTTGCTTACAGGCGCTTGATAAATCCCAGCTTGGAGACGTTGTTAGGGGAAAGGACCTGAAACTTGACTCTCCAGGTAACTATTTGCACCAAAAAGTTTGTTTTCTCCGATCTTTTTGCTTCTTTCTATTGACTTAAAGCATGAATCAAGTAGTGCTGGAAAATGGAGATAACTGGAGTGTTGGGCAGAGACAGCTAGTGTCACTTGGACGGGCATTACTGAAACAAGCAAAAATACTTGTTCTTGATGAAGCAACAGCATCAGTTGACACAGCAACAGACAATCTGATCCAGAAGATAATCAGAACCGAGTTTGAAGACTGCACTGTATGCACCATTGCTCACCGGATCCCAACTGTTATCGACAGTGACCTTGTATTGGTTCTCAGCGACGGTAAGTCATATACAGACCAAAAACATGAATTTTTTCTTCATAACACCAGACTTTTGGGAGAATCCAATCTTGTGCTATTACGTATTGTTGCAGGAAGAGTAGCAGAGTTTGATACTCCTGCACGGCTCTTAGAAGACAAATCATCGATGTTTTTGAAGTTGGTAAACGAGTATTCCTCTAGATCTACTGGAATCTCCGAATTTTGATCATCGATGTTAAAAAACACGTTTAGGGGTTTCTCAAACTGTAAAAAAAACAAAGCATGGTATAAACTTTTTGGGTTTAGATATGTTCTTTTGAAAACATTGGAAGAAACCTTTTGTACGGAACAGTTAGTTTCTGTGGTTTTGATATTAATAATAATATGCAAAGACTAGAAGAGAAAGTTTCGGTGGCCTTTGTGGATGTGACGGTATGGTTTCTGTTCTGTAGTAATTGGTTTTCTTCTTTGGACCGGCTGGTTAAGTTGCTGGTGTTGATTCCAGAAGAGTTAACTTTACTCTAACATCAAGAACTTCAATGTCTTGTCCACATCACATGTTAGTGGAATCGCTGCGATGAAGACAACCCAGCAAATCTGCGATGATGACAACCCAGCAAATCTGCGATGATGAGACAACCCAGTGGATTAGTCAGGGGAAAGGGGCAAAGGATGCGAACAAACCAGCTGGAATGCTTGTGACTAACGTTGGGCGTCCTAATTCGATATTCTTGGTGAATGTAAAGGCTCCTGAGGAGATCAAAGTGCTTGTATACACTAGGAGACTTGTGTTCAACTGCCTGGATCAAACACTGAGCTATCGGGTTTCGTTTAAACTGAAGACGAGAAATAGAGAAGAGGGTAGCTACAGTTGAGTCGTGAGTGAAGCTGATTAGCCTGATTGATTGTCGTCCTTAGACTAACAAAGATCTTCAAAGAGAAGGATAAGATTTTGCTTGATATTCACAAACGACGACATGAAACATGTACACTCGTGTATACACAAACATATATGTGAACGTGATCAACAATTTACAGACCAGAGATATGTAAATGAATTAAAGAAACGAGAAAAACGAAACCTGGTTTTTGTTTCAAGTGAACAATATTATATATATATATGTGTGTTCTGGTCTCTTCTTTTATCTCTCTGTCCCATCATCTGAAAAAAACCAGAGTTTCATCATCTCCATCAGAATGTTTTCCCAACAAAGTTTGAAACAGGATATTGATGCTTATCCTAGATAGAAATTTCTACTAACCAACTCCGGTTTCACCAGATGTTCTCATGATTCTCAGCCTTTTCACAGACCCGAGGAACATCCTGAGAAGAAAAGGATAGTTTATAAGAAATTGATGTGAGATATAATAAGATAGAGATGAAAACATGGAAGATATAAGGGCAGATCATACAGCCATGGAACATCTCCTACAAGCATCCAATCTCCATCTTTATCTTGATACGTTATTATATATCCCGATGACCCATACAGCAATTCTGAAGCATGTGTTTCCTTGATTGTCTTGCGTTCTTGCAAGTCTGATCCTACAAATTGATCAATCAAAAGCAGCAATTTTAAGACAAAAGAAGAATCACATGGAATCTAAGGAAATATAATTAGTAACTGACTTGTTACAGAAGAAGGTATCTGAAAGAACATTAGTTCCAGAGTTTTCGCCAAGGCTTCATAAGAATCCAGAGCACTGAGATCAACCTTCCGTCCAATTATAACTCCGTCCATAGTCACCTTCAAAAGCATGGAAGTCCTGGTGGATTTGATAAAGCTAGCATCATCATTCTTTGCAGCCACCACGCCAATTTTGGTTGTGTTCTTTTGAAAGTCAGTACTCAAGCTGCCTTCAGTAGCTAAAGACTTTGCTTGGTTGACCAAACTGTTGATTCTGTAAGTCCGAAGAGGCGGCCAACCTACAGCGACTTGTCTGCTCCATTACCGAAAGAAATTATATCAGAAGAAGAAACAGTAAACAAGAACATACAAGAGAGCCCTCTGCTCGACTGGGTAAACTCTATACCACAAGCATAACTCGGAACATTTTAGAAAATTCTTATATGATTCCATTTAATTCAGTCTCACAAAACAGAGCTTCCACTGCGAAAAACGGGTCTAAATACTCTCTACAATTCATTCCTAAAAATCTACATTCCTTTGATTCTATATAGATCTTGACAGTGTAAAATCTGCAGCCAAACATATGCATACATGTAGATTACATATAAAGTCTCGAAGATGAATTACCTCGTTGCGTTTGATGCAGCCGCAGAAGAATCAGTAGACCGTTTGGTTCCACTTTCTCTGGTAAGAGAAGAAGACGAGGAAGAGAAAGATGACGAAGAAGACCGAACCTTGGAGGAGTAATTCCGACGACCTTTCAGACCAATGCTAAGACCCAGAGCTAGGTCGAGCTCTGTTCCTGACACCGACTCGTCTGGGCAAGACGAATCCTCCGACGACACAGCGTCGTTGTCGTATTCTTCATCCTTTAATCTGATCATCACCGATCCACTTGAAGAACAAACATTTGGGAAACCATTCATTATCCCAAAATCAATCAACACAAAACAAAGCCGAAAACGACGCTCAGTAGCTAAGAAACCCTTGCGAAGAGATATTCGGAAACTGAGATTTAAACATAATCATCGATCAACCTTCGGAAACCCACAAACCAAACGAACAAAACGGATTCAACTTTCAACTTTCAACTTTCATGAGAAAAGAGAGAATATAGAAGGAATAAAGCGGAAACGGTACACGGAGGTGTGTGGGTTTGGTGGGTTTTGTTCATCTAATAAGTTATTAGTACATAATTAAAATTAAATAAAGCGTGGGACCTACTTATATACTCTTCCAACAACAGTTTACGTTTATCCTACGCTAATTGCGTAATTAAAGTTTCCCTAAAGGCCTAAACGGTAAAACATATGTGACAATTGTGAATTAATAATTCTTTTAAAAATGGGTTTACTTCCCTCAACTACACAAATTTATACGACTAAACATATTTCCACCCGTACTTTTTGGGTTTTCCTTTAACTATATAAATTATATTTCTTTCATAAATTACACAAATTTCATAAATTTTTCTAATTGCAGAAATTCTATTAATGTTTATGCGTTAAATAGTTACTAAATCTGGTTCTAATTCGAAAATTTGGTTTTAACTTGGATTTCTTTTGAAATTAAAACCAGATTTTTGAAGAAAATCAAGGTTTAATAATTAAACATTAACGAAATTTTTGTAATTGGAATAATTTATGAAGTTTATGTAGTTTACAGATGAAAAATACAGTTTATGTAACTTATAAAAGATCCAAAAAATACGGATGGAAATAGGTTTATTTGCATAAATTCGTGTAGTTGATAGAAGTAAACCCTTTAAAAATTAAGATAATGAAAAAGGGTGTAAATTTATGTGAAAATAGATTTAGTGATAACTTAATGGAATATATGAAACTATAACTTTTAAACTAGAGATATATGATTAGTTTCGAAAATACATCAAACAAATTTGAAATTTAAAAAAAATATACATTGTGATTTTTTTTGAAAAAGGACACATTCGACAAAGATTATTTTACTTTCTTGTTTTAGTAAATAACCATGTTAGGTTTTGCTTGGCCCAAAAAAAACCGATAGGTTTTGCTGCATTGGAATTTGTTTACCGAATACAACAGAAATTGGGTATAGAATGATGTTCTCGGTTCTCTTCAATTTTCCTTTTTCTTAAGTGAGATTAACTTAGATCACTAAAACCGTCAATTTAAATGTATATCATAACCGCCGAAAATCCATGGATCTAGCAAATGAAGAAAAGTAAATCTATTGATCGAGAACAGAGAGACATGTAAACATTCAGACACGAGGCAGACACTAAATTTGAGTAGGAAGAAGCAAACAATCAGCAGCAGGAACAGGCTTCAGTAGTAAGTGTTGTAGTAAGCTTGAGGAGCAGGAGCAGCAGCAGCAGCAGCTGGTTGCTGCACCGGTGCAGCCATTGGTACTGCAGCTGCAACTGGAGGTGCATAACTCTGTGCTGTGTATGTCTGAAAAGGTCCACACAAATAAAAGATTCAGTTAGTTGATGGAAGACTTGACGACCAAGAGTAATTTCCAATCTAAACAACTTGTGACTAATTCATGTAATTCTCAACACTTATAAATTATATAGTTAAACAACTCCTTGCTAATCCCTGAAATGCAAAAAACTACCTAATTTTATAATGTGTATAAACACTAATTAACGATGTTGGGCACTGAAGAACTATTTGGTTACCTGAGCAGGATATGCGCCATAAGCAGCAGCTTGTGCCACGGGTGTTGGTGCTTGTGGAGCGGTATACCCAGCGGGGTATCCACCATATGCACCATAGGCAGCCTAGAAAGTATATTGAAGACTATTGTAAGAAAAAAACATTTATCAAGAAAGGGAGTGGGTTTTGGTGTTTTACCTGTTGGCCATAAGCAGGGTTCCATTGCTGCGGTTGAGCAGGAGTGGCTTGTGTTTGCGGCCAAGTCTGAGGCTGAGCAGCGTAGCCACCAGACCATTGAGTCTGAGCGTTTGGATATGCACTGGACACCTGCTGAGCAGGTGGAGTGCCGCTAAAATTTTTCGCCATTTTCATCCTATCTGATGAGAGAAAATCATCTGCGCTTCGCTTTTTCAGCTCTGACGTGCTCCGATGAGGTAAAAAGAGTTTAGCATGTTGATCTTCCGCCTTCTTTATGGACTTAACATCTCCAAAAAGACCCAGGAACTGAATAGAATAAATAAATGTATTAGAAGCCTAAAGTTTAGAAGTTAAGGCTGGTCTCTCTATTTTCCACTACCTCTATATATATTAGCGATAGCTCTTCCCTCTCAGCTGTACTTGCAATATTCTGGGTATCTGCATTTGGATTAATAATTTTATCGACAAGTGACTCAAGGTAATCAATCTGTCTTGGTGGTGGCTGAATCGTCTCAAAATGAATCAGTGCCTCCATGAGGGGTTTTGATGGTTGCACGTGGTCAAGTGCTTCGACTACAATCTTCCTGGCTTTCTCAGCATCACCAGAAACCTGTAAGGAAATGTAAGACTCAGACCACCACACAATCCTTCATGAGAAGGAACAAAAAGAGTTCAGAACTTGGTTGTATAAAATCTTAAAAGACTGTGTGACATACCAAGTATGAAAACCTTGAATACTGAGCATACAGCAGAGGCAATATTGTGGAGTGTTCTTTTCCCTTTTCAACAGCAATCACTTGTTCATACAAAGAGAAAGCATCATCCAGATTTCCCTACAAATAAGATTGAGAGACGAATAAAGGAAACAAATAGTGATGATAATCTACATTACTTCTTCAATCACTACTAGCTAATGGAAGCTTACTAGTCGGCGTTCCATGTTTGCATGTTTGATTACAGCTTCAACAAGTCCGGGAGAAATTTCAGAGTGCACTAATTGGAATGCAGCTCTAGCACCATCTATATCTCCTTTTTGTTCTTTTAATCGAGCAGCGAAAAGGTGAATCTCTGGTTGTCTCTGTCAAAGAAAAAAAGGCAAATTCAGTAACCAAGAAAGCCAAAGCAGACTATTTAAAACTTATTCTTCAAAGCCAAATCATAAGTAATGAGTTTAAACTACCCAAAAATGTTGGTGAAACACGTTTCTACCTTGACAAAGACTTGAGTTGCTCGAACAAGGGCATTGTCTGCAAGGTCCATACTTCCATTTGCTGCCATGCTTAATACATATCGAATCCAGTATTCAGGGTAATTTGCACACGCAACCACACATCTTTCATACAACTTAACCACCTATTGGAGAAGACATTAGGATGTAAAACATATATGATGATCAATGGGGAAAAAGAAAAAGAACATGTAAGCCTAGAAAGCACAAAGGAGAAATCCACAAGATATACTCTATAAGTCGAAAAGAGGGGCCCGCACATACGGAGGGACCCTCCTTGCCTGACACACAGATTGTTAGGAAGACAAGAAGATACCTGCATTAATAACATTGGTACTATAATAGCAAGGATAACTTACGAACCTAAAATATCCATGGACAAATGAGAGTCTGAAGTACTTAGCCTTAAAGTTTCCAAATCAAGGCCCATGCTTTGGTGCCAGTTAATTCCACATTAAAGTTGCTTGATCCAATGGAAACCCAATAAAGCATATGATGCACCAGATACTACTTAACTGTAGGTCAATAATGTTACAAAGGTACGACTTAAACTACAAAAAACTCGTATGTTCACATATAGAGAGTTAAGCACCCCCATACCTTATTGAAGTCTCCATCCTTCTCTATGAAATCCAAGTAATTATGCCAATTCTCCAGCTCTGCAACATTGAGAGGCCGCACATGGAAATAGGGCCTCCTTATAGCCATCTCAAAACCTATGATTTTAGACTCGAACTCTTTGGCTTTTGTATACATGGCTTCTCGGATGCCAATGTATTTCTTCAATTCCTCAGGATCAGTTGAACCAGCACTTTCCAATTTAGGAGACTGTTCAGTGGGACCATCAGCTTGAGATTGCCCTTCATTTGCCTTTCCACCAGACTCAGATGGTGCACTTTCAGACGCACCGCCAGCAGCAGCTGCTGCAGATTCCTCAGCACTCCTTAGTTCCGACAGAGGCCGTGTTTCAGCTAGTTCCTTAAAACTATAGCACGACTAGCAATTATCAACAACAGCAACTATACCAGATATACATAAGCATATGACCACAACCGACGAAGTCTGTCTTCTAGTATATCAACAGGAAAGAACAGGGACGTCAGGAGGATTAGCAGATAAATTAATAGAATCAGATTTGAGGCTCGAGTTCTTTTTATCTAAAGTACGACTAAAGCTCATCTGACAGATAGATGAACTCAATTAAGTGCTACATCAATAGTGTTCACACTTCACACAATTTTTTTTTTTGAAAATTCAATGAATTGGCTCTATCTAGTTCAGTGCGGAGGACTATATTTTATGAAGTTACTTTCAATTACCTGCTGAAATATCTATCGAGATTTTGAATTGGATTCTCCAAAATTCTGGTGTAAATCATGGCAAGTCGGCTCCAGTCCTGCTGCATGTACTCATACTCAATGTATTTGTCCCACAATGGAGAGGACAGAAAATCAGTTCCAACATAAACCACAGCTCGTTCAAAAAGTCTGCAACAGGATTAGAGTAAAAGATGTCATATGAGCTGAAAGATGCAGACATGTCAAATCAATAAAGACAAACACGAATTCTATGGAGAAAAAGGATTCACTCTTTGAATGCATGATACAGCCAAACACCGCATGTACCTTCCTGGTAAAAGCATACCATGGCCAAAATCGAGCAGTCAGAGGCTACCTAAGCCCAAAACTGGTTGACTTCTTCCCAGCAGCATTTTGCATATGGATGGACTTCGGAAGGAGGGTGGAAATTAAAACAGATAATTTTTAACTTCAAAATTTTCAAAACAGAGAAGTATGAATGAAAGGAGGCCTAGAATATTGCATATAGGAAAAGAAGTATTTCCAAATAAATCCATCAGTTCTTTCCGCCACAAACGAGAACTTGCTGTAGCACTCTAAGGAAATGGTTAGATTGTATAAATCATTTCTTTCTAAGTAATTAAAAAAAATCAACCAACCTGTTAATACACACACAAATGGAAAAATAAGAATTCACTACCTTCTGATCGTGTCAGGATCTCCATATGTATTAATGGCAAAAGTGCAATAATGCAACCAAATGTCCACAGAGTATGTCACTCCCACCACTGCTCTTTCATAAACCTCCACGACTTTGTCCATTGCTCCCACCCGAGCCTCATGATCCGCATACTTTTTCCAATATCCATAACACAAAGGGAATTCAGCCAGGAAAGCATCATACACCTTCCTGATTTTTGAAATATTGTCCTGTAATCAGGGCATCAAGGAAAACATTACAAACCTCGAGCAAATAACTAAAATACCTGACTATAAAAATGACGACGATTTGTGGCATACAAATAAAACTAGAATACTCTTTCGTCACTTCTAGGATTCAAATAACAAACAAGTTATTGAAACAAGGTCATGATGTCAAACATTAAAGCGACAACAGAGTACATAGGAAGGGGGTTACATGCCTGAGCTATCCTCTCTGTCTCTTCAATCAGGGAAGTCCAAGCATTGAATTCTAAGGAATTAGCCCTTACAATATTCCATAGGCGCTCCTCTTCCGGTGAAAGAGTAGAGCCTGTAACAACAGAGAAAAAATAAGCTAAGAATTATAACATCGAAGATTAACAACAGGCTCTAGTGACAGTGGCCCCTTAAAATCTGTTCAATTTGTAATGATGTCTCTATGTGACTATAAGAAGAAGAAATTACCAGGACTGTCTCCATGCTGCGCTGATGGAGCTTTTACAGCCACGTGATTTGTTGAATTTCCGTTCTCAACTGGCACAGTTAAACCACCTTCAGGGCCAGTCCCATTAACTAAAGAATCATTATTGACTGGTTGAGATGAATCAACATTTGGTGCATTGATCTGGTTAACAGGAAAGGCGTTTTCTTGCCCTGTAGCAGCGGAAGCATTATATTCTTCGTATGTAGCAGAGGTATAGCCCTCGGCAGCCATGGCCTCGCTGTCTCCCATAACTTTCTAGAATAGACTTCTAAACAGAAACTGCAGAAAATTACGTTCACATAAGAATGGAATCAGTGTAAAGAAGACACTGATAGTACACTAATATAAGTCTAAAGCAAATCTCACTATATCTTCCTATGAATCACAGTCCGGAAAGCTGGATACGGAGTTTTCTAACAAAACAGGCAAAACCAAACAAAAACTCAGAAACCAAACTAAACCAATGAGCCGTTAACAACCCTAATTTTAACCCCAATCCGTAGAAACGAGGAAAGAATATGAACCTCCGGGACTGAAGAAAATGCTCGGTTGTAAAAGTACCTTCAAATCAGTAGACGCTCTTTTAGGAAGTGATTTCAATGGAGGAACTCCTAAGGTTTTTTTTAATTTTGGGCTTCGTTTACAGGAAGGAGTAGAATAGGGTAGAGACGACAGACCAAAGCGTGTTTGTGTTGGTCGGTGCATGGAATGGAAACTTTATCTAGATGTTAAGAAACATAAATAAATGGGTCAGTTAGATTTTATAATGGGCTTAGTAACAAGCCCGTTAAACCTACAAAACCTTTTCAGTAATCTAGTAAAACCCTTAGGTCTCTGAAGTCTTACTTTCAATTGATGGCGCCTAAGAAAATCGGAGCCGGCAAATCCGTCGGAAGAGATTCGAGCATCTTAGCAAAGATATCAAACTCTGAGATCCTATCTCAGGGGAGACGCGCCGCGTGCGACGCCGTTTACGTGTCGAAGAAGCTATTACGGAGCACCGGAAAAGCGGCGTGGATCGCCGGCACGACGTTTCTTATCCTCGTTGTCCCTTTGATCATAGAAATGGAGCGAGATCAGCAATTAAGCGAGATAGAGTTTCAGCAAGCCAGCCTTCTCGGTACTCCACCGGCTGGTGCACTAAAGTAACCGTGGAAATCCCCATCGTTGATCATATCATCGGGTGTTTTCATACTTGTTTCTGCTATTGGATTAGTTTCCTTCAAGTTTCCAGATTCTTGTAAGAGTGTGTTTACTCATAACATTTAAAAAATCGAGTTCGTAGTGAAGTCGCTAGTTTCGAACTTTTTTGAGCATCTTCTTTGAACTTATATGGAAATTGATGACTTGAGCATTACTATAAAGAACACAGGTTTTGCCTGTAGTATTGCTTATTTTCCTGCATTAATTAGGTAAAGGAAGTGTCTGATCATCTCTTGTACAAATCGAAGTAAGTTGGGTAAATGAAGGATCTTTTGATAACTTGGCTACATATGTCTTAGTGTCTCATGAACCTTAAACTTCTGAGATAAAGTAAGAACCTTTTGAAACCTAGCTTAAACATCTTCAACCCAAAACCCTTATGCCATTAATGCCAAAAGATTCGAATTAGCGTTGACCAGCAATCATCAGTACACTCAAATACACTGTAGAAACAAGCATTATCGTCTAAGTCAATGCCATATTCCGGAGTGTCAAATCCAGAGTTCTTCATCTAATCTAGTTACTTTGTTTGTTGTCAACAAATCGAATTTTTCTAATGTCAACTGATTACCGATTATTCTACTGCGAAATTAAATATTTCGTATGTATATACTCTAGATGTAAGAAAATTCACTAATCACTAAACTATTATACTAAGAGATTCATATTAATTTCTACAAATCTAACATTTTGAGTAAATGATATACATGAAAAAACGGCAAGTGGGAACAAGTATGAGCTGTTCTTAAGGGTCATGCTTTGCCACTTTCTCTATGTAACTATGTATATATGTTTGTGTATCTAGCAATTATTTAACTTTTTGTCTATACATATCCTCACTAGATTGGTTTCATCTCTATTTGTTTATTAAAAATTAACTCCATGTGCTTCTATTCCAACATTTTCAATCAATTTGTTGTCACCATAGTTGACAAAAAAAAAATCAAATTCTCACCATAATCTGACAACCTCCTCTGGATCTATATGTCTCTTAATTGTCACCATTACTTATTTAATATCGGAATTTTATTATTAAAATAAGGAGGATGAAAAAGTAAGTAGGCGACCGTTACATTTTGAGCAACCGAAGCGTCAATAACATATCAAAGCGTTTTGGAATTGTACCGTTGTACTTATACTCCATTATCTACATTCATTTTCGTTACAATGTTTCTTTTCATTAAATCCTTCTAACAAAATTATAGTAGAAAAAATAAATCTTACAGATATATATAGTGAATCTGGAAGAATTTTTGGTCTCTTATCTGTAAGTTAGCTAACTATAGGATGTAGCTTGTAACCAGCAATGGACTCCAAAAGCCATGTGTGACCAACGACACGAGACCCAGTTTTGCTAGATAAAGCTTCTGCTTCATTTGCTCGTTGCCAAATAATCGTGACTTCTTCACCTAAGGCACACCCTAGTGGAGGATCAATGTTGTAAACCACAATTGTTTGCAGGCAAGGTGATGATGATTTTTGGTCGTTGACATTCCTGTTGCTTTCTGCGCAAAGCTCGTCCTCCGTGTTTAAGATCGTTCCTCCAGCGACTTTGACTAGATTCTGAAGATCTTCTTTGTATCCTTTACAGAAATCTCCATAGAAATAGAATTTCAAGCCATCAAAGAGCTTTGGTTTCTGCTTGACAAAGAAATTAATTAGTGAGATTTCTTCGAATAAAACATTTACTGTTTTGGGTACATTGTACTTACAGTAGTTGCTGCTCTGAGTCTTGCGGTTTTTGGTCCGTTGCAACACCCTTGAGTGTCAATATGAATCTCAAATGGTTCTTCATCAACAGGTTTAGAAGCTTCCAGGCTTGCTTTCATCCCTGGAAACAATTACGGTTGATCCATGTAAAGATAAAGATTTCTTCATGGTATAAGTAAAGAGCATGAAAGCTTTTTGAGTACGCAAGTTAACTTACAATCTGCATTGATAATCCATTTTCCATTGAGAATACCCATAAGAACCTTCAAAGTTCTTGTGCAAGCTCCTTTTTCGTCTGTAGAAGCAATCACATGTGTAACACTTGGGCTCCAGTACCTTGATATGGTTGCGTTCAATTTAACGGCTAACTTTTCCATCAGGCGCTGGGAATAGCAATGCAATGAGAAAATATTAGTCTTTTTGTTTGCAAAAGCTTTACCAACTTTGAACCAAAATGGGGAATCCACAAACCGAGTGTTTCTTCTGTAAGGTAAGAAGAGAAAGTTAGTATTAACCTTATCACCCTGAGAGAGTGCTGATCCACATAGAACAAGGTCTTTTGTAATAGACATGTCTTTTTCCGGAGAACAAAGCGCAGCAGGATTTCTGAGAGGAAAGGTAGTGAGAATTAATAGTTAGTATCATATTAAGAATAAAGTCATACTGCAAGTCTTAACATTATATGCTGAAAAAGTTTTGATACATTTTTGGTAAGGGGTCAGGTCTGGATACGCGATGCCCAGACTTCTCCTTTGGGAATTTGACAGAAGAATGAGCCGGACAAAGCAGAAGAAAGTCTTCCTGCAAGGACAAAGAAATGAATCTCACATCACAATTGGAGCTTTGGTAAGTAACTATTATGTACCGATTAGAATGTGGCAAAACATACATAATCCCAACGGCATCTCGAAATCTCCCGTGCACATGGAACATGGTAACTTCTGCGGCAAGACTTGACATAGCAGCCCAAAGCAGCCCCTTTCAGACTACATTTAGTGCACTTGATTTTCATCCCCCTTGCCAATTCAGCTTTCAGATTCTTCACAGTGTCAGCATCATAGTAAACTTGCGGTGCCCTGAACACATTCATTCAGCTGCCTTTAATACTTTCCTATCTTTCGAAAGGTCCAACTCTCTAATCAAATTCTATAAACATGGACTTGCAAACTAAAATGATCAGTTGAAGAAGATTTGGGTTTCATTTTGCATACCATTCGATACATGAACTATGGACATGGATAACATTAGAGCAGAAGATATCATCTCCAACCACCGGTCTTCCCCTGGAGTAGTGCAGCATTTCTCCAGTTGCCTACCACATATTGATGCAGCCAATTGAGTATATACTGTACAAAGTTTTTACAGATGTGGCAAAGACTATTACGGTTATACCTCAGATACACGAGCAGATTGACAGAATCCACATATGGTTATATTGGAAGATGGTTGCTCTGAAACTAGAGACTGGGTACATTCTGATTCCCTTAGGTTTTTTTCTATTAGCTGATCATCAGAGTTTGCAGTGCAGTTGTCGTTGAAGTCAATATCAGCAACTTTTTGCATCAAATTCCTCTGCCTCTTTGGGACTTTCAGCTGATTTTCCATTGCTTCATAAACAGTGATGTCACGCTTCCTTTTGGCATCCTGTTCTGTACGACTTTCACATAACCGCTGGAGACAAATGATCAGTACACAATTTAGGACAGAACAAGAAAAGTATTAAAATACTGAACTAGACCATTTATTAACACGCCAATGTGTGATTAAGAATGCATAACAATTCAGGAACTGACTGATGAATCAAAATGATCAACTTATGATGCAAGACGAGAATTCACCTGATGTTTCTGCGTTTTTAGATGATCCATGGGATCATTGTCTGATTCTGGCTGAAAATCATATGACCTAAGGCTCTGCAATAACTGCTGCACAGCCTGATCCTGAGTCTTACAATTGGGATTGCTTTCTTGTGAGAATGGAAGCGGAGAATTATCATGACTTAAGGAATCACCACAAATTCGCTTTCTTGCAGCCTTGTCAAGTTTCTCAGATGCAGAGATGTCATTCAGGTTTTTTGCAGCTTGTCGTGTATGACTTTCCGGTGTCTGCAGAAGGAAAAAGAAACGATCGATACATATATTTCAATGTTGTGCACTGAGGGTCAAGACAAAATCCAGACAATAGAAAAACATGAGAAGACGAAATATATCTTTTTGTTTGTCATTGTCTATTGTATGGCTAATGAATCAAAATGATCAATTATATGCTCTTACGTGGTTGCTCGCGTCATTATCTGATTCAAGCTCATATAATGGGAGATGATCGAGCGTCTGCTGCGCAGTCCTATCCTGACGCTTAGGTCTTGGATTGCTTTCTTCTGAGGTCGCAAGAGGAGAACCATCGTGACTAAAGGAATTACTACCACCACCATTTCGCTTGATCACATCCTTGTCAAGCAACTCAGAATCTTCAGATCCACCGTCTTTTGGGCTGTTGGAATTGTTCAGTACTGCATCGTTTTTGTAGTTGCAATCATTCTGAATCTGTAATTGTGGGAGATGAACACTAACAGCTGCATTCAAGCTTTTGTATATGCTTATAACGTTCTCCATGAAATGAAGATTTCGTCGAGCTGTACATGAGCAATTACATACAGTTTTCTTTTAGAACACGAATCTACAAAGAAAGAGTCAAGACGACTTGCCTTGATTCCATGAACACATGAACGTTAAATGGACTTACCCTTTTTGGGATGTTTAGATTTGCAGACAGGACAGCCTGATTCAACTTGAGACGATTTATGTGTACATGAACTGCCAAATGATTTCCAGAAAGATAAGAATCTTGTTTGAAAGAAAAACGAATTGGTAGAGAGTAACAGAAGATTAGGCAATCTCACTCGCAGAATACGTGATCGCATGGAAGCAACACGGGTTGATTAAGCAATTTCAAGCTGCAAATACGTAATGGATTGTTATGATTGCTCTACAAAACTATAAAGGAAAACAGGAAGCGATGGACGAACCATAGAGGGCAATTGAGTTCGAGCCCGAGTTTCTGGAGATGAAGAACCCATGGATTAATCAGCATGTTGGTAGAACCCGCCATTAGTGTACGGAACAAGATCTAAATTACGATATCTCTTGAAGCCGAAGAGAAGGAGAGCAAATGCACTTCCTCGTTTCGCCTCCGCGCGATTGGTATTTACTTGAAGGGTCTCGGGGACACGTGTACGATAGATATCAAATGGCGGGAAGTAAGGCGGGCAGATGCTGATTTGATTCAGCGGGAGAAAATGTGAATTAACTCCCCCGCTTGTTTTTTATGAAAATTTGAAATGTTTTCAATCTCAATTTTAGAGGCCCAAGTGTGTTTCGGGTTACGCTCGAAGGTAAATCCTCTAGACGACTCTGAATTGTTTTGCGTTAAATCCATTACATATGGGGTAGGGGTATATTTGGAAAATGAGGATTCTTCCAAAAACTTTTCAACTCCACCGTCCCAACTGTCCTCTCTTTCTTACTTTTGCTCCTAAACTCTGGCGAAGAAATGAGACGTCGGTAGAAACAGCGACTGATGGGAGCGGCTTTGAATTTGGTAACGGCTTCCTTCACCGTGTTCGCCGTTTGTTTCTTGCTTTGCGGTGGTCGAGCAGCGGTGGAGGATGAGACCGAGTTTTACGGCGACTACTCAAAGCTGTCGGGTATAATCATTCCGGGATTTGCGTCGACGCAGTTGCGAGCGTGGTCGATACTTGACTGTCCATACACTCCGTTGGACTTCAATCCGCTCGACCTCGTATGGCTAGATTCAACTAAGGTAAGTGATCTTCATTTCCGTTGTTTGTTTTTCGCTTCTCTATTCTGTCGATCGACTTCCTTTTTGAAGAATCCCAAGGAAATATTACAACGAAGTATGTCTGATATCTTACTTATTCATAAATTTCTCAACATTGACGCCTGCTGTTTCTCTTCATTCATGTTAAATAAATCCTGTTGATCTGAATGAAAATTAGAGGAAAGAAAACGGCTGAATCTGCGAGTGTTTTCCTACGCTTTTTGGCTCACTTAACGTAGCACTAGCTCGATGAAAGTGAAATTGCTCTTGGATTTCTGCTAATTTTTTCAAGAAGAAGAGTGAATCTACTGCTTATCCTAATTCAAAATGTTGTAACATTTTTTCGGTGATTGGAATTACCATACGTAGAACGTTTTACATGTGCGTTGTAATTCATTTGGTAGAGGAAAAAGCAGTAGCTCATAACTGATTGACGTGATGGATACTTTACAGCTTCTTTCTGCTGTCAACTGCTGGTTTAAGTGTATGGTGCTTGATCCTTATAAACAAACGGACCATCCCGAGTGTAAGTCACGGCCTGATAGTGGCCTTTCAGCAATCACGGAGTTGGATCCAGGTTACATAACAGGTAACTCTTATTTTTCTTTCTTTAGAGCTTCTAGAAATTAAACTCGTTTTTGTTGTGATAATATGGTTGGTTGAATTAACCTTGGTTTGATCTTCAGGTCCTCTGTCTACTGTTTGGAAAGAGTGGCTTAAGTGGTGTGTTGAGTTTGGCATAGAGGCTAATGCAATTGTTGCTGTTCCGTATGATTGGAGATTGTCACCAACCAAATTGGAAGAGCGTGACCTTTACTTTCATAAGCTCAAGTTAGTCCTCACCAGGCTAATGTCTTTTTCTTTTATTTGTGATGTAAGATAAGCGAAGGACTGGCCTTCTTCTTTATTGCAGATTGACCTTTGAAACTGCTTTGAAACTCCGTGGCGGTCCTTCTATAGTTTTTGCCCATTCTATGGGTAATAATGTCTTCAGATACTTTCTGGAATGGCTGAGGCTGCAAATTGCACCAAAACATTACTTGGCGTGGCTTGATCAGCATATCCATGCTTATTTCGCTGTTGGTACTGGCCAACTATTGTCGAGTTGCCATTTTACTTACCCTCTATAAAAGAAAATTTATGTTTTGACTAGATTGAGCTCAATACCTGACTTGTTGATTTTAGGAGCTCCTCTTCTTGGTTCAGTTGAGGCAATAAAATCTACTCTCTCTGGTGTAACGTTTGGGCTTCCTGTTTCTGAGGTGACCTCTAACTTCTTTTTACTATCAAGTAGTTAATTTCATTTGAAAGTGTTATTTTTGTTAAATGTGCTGCTGTACTCGATATAGTATCTGTAGATCTTAACTTGCCTATATGTCTGTCAGCAGCCTTGGCTAATAAAAACCAAACTGCAACATGTGCACAAATTTATTACTGTGGTAGACTCATAGTTGAGAGAAACTTTTACCGAGATCCCAGATCTTTAAATTTATCACACTGTGATTTTTATTGGAATTATGCCACATATTGACATGCGCTTCTCATGTTTTTTATGGCAAGGCTTCAGGGAACTGCTCGATTGTTGTCCAATTCTTTCGCTTCTTCATTGTGGCTTCTGCCATTTTCAAAAAACTGCAAGGGTGATAACACTTTCTGGACGCATTTTTCTGGTGGTGCTGCAAAGAAAAATAAGCACGTATTCCACTGTGATGAAGAGGAATATCAACAAAAATATTCTGGCTGGCCAACGAATATCATCAACATTGAAATTCCTTCCACTAGCGGTAATGTGTGGTATATGCATATGTAACTAGTTCATGCTCATGTTCATTTGATGTTTTCAACACAAAAGTTTTTTAGTCTTTGATGCCTATCTATCCTGTTACTGAAACAGCTCAAGCCAACATGACCAGCATGGAATGTGGTCTCCCCACTCTATTGTCTTTCACAGCCCGTGAACTAGCAGATGGGACTCTTTTCAAAGCAATTGAAGACTATGACCCGGATAGCAAGAGGATGCTACACCAGTTAAAGAAGTAAGTACCTTTTTCTGTGATAAGCCATATTGCTCATCAATCATCACTTGCTAGCTCCTTTTTTGTTTAAATCTTTATATCAACTGTACATATGCTTTGTCTTTCTTTATATAAGAGAAAGGTGTAATCAGAGATCTTAGTGATGACTATCAATGGTGCTCTCTCACTTATGTTATGGAATGTCTTTTGCTGCTTGCAGTTAAAATTTAAAAATGCAAAAGAAGGTATCTCAGTAGGTTATTGAACACTTATCCTGTGTGTATATATTTAGACTCTGGCGTCGACTACCATGTCAATATTTCCTTTAAATCTTTGTCAAATTTCAAAATTAAAGCTATATATAACCTGTCAACTGTATTTTGCAGGCTGTATCATGATGACCCTGTCATGAATCCTCTGACTCCTTGGGAGAGACCACCTATAAAAAATGTATTTTGCATATATGGTGCTCATTTAAAGACAGAGGTATGTCTGCATTCCCCAAATGACATAAGGCGTCTATTTTGTTGTTAATATTCTCCATTTTGTTTTGTAATTAATGCAGTATCTTCTCCACTCCATCCTAAACTTTGTAACGTTAAAGATACTAAATGTGAAGCTGTGATAGGTTGGTTACTACTTTGCCCCAAGTGGCAAACCTTATCCTGATAACTGGATCATTACGGATGTCATATATGAAACCGAAGGTTCCCTTGTATCGAGGTAATTTCCGCAATGACAGAGAGTAAAACAAGGGATGCCATGTTTTCTGTTTCAGTCTATTTGGCGTATTACATCACTTGCATCTGCAAGTCGTTAAATAACTAAAGTTTCAGTAGTTTTACTATCGTTTTCGTTTTAATATCAGAGGCTATAAGTGGGAAAATGTGTGAAAGACTTGCTTGAAAAATGTCACTTACATCAGATATTACTTGCAGCAAAATTAACCCAGTTCTAAATCAGGAGTTGCCTTCATTTTTATGTTTTGCTTATGAAACCATAAACTAATTCACATCTTCATGATGCCATATCTGCAGGTCTGGCACTGTTGTTGATGGGAACCCCGGACCTATAACTGGGGATGAGACGGTAACCTCAGAAGTTGTGTTTCAAATAGATTTGTTGCAAATCTTCTTGAACTCTGAACATAATATTTGTTTCTGTCGATCAACTTTATGGATTATCAAATTATTCCTTATAGGTACCCTATCATTCACTCTCTTGGTGCAAGAATTGGCTTGGACCTAAAGTTAACATAACAAGGGCTCCCCAGGTACTCCTTTTTTAGTTCCCCCACCTCATAGATTAACCTTTAATTTCACTTTTCTGGTTATATGTTGAGTCAGCCAACAGTTTTTGCTTTCCATAAGCATTAACATATAGAACATTAAAAGGAAATCTCACTGAAAAAAGAAACAACAGGCAGAACACGATGGAAGTGATGTGCAAATGGAATTGAATGTTGAACATGAGCATGGATCAGATATAATTGCGAACATGACAAAAGAACCTAGGGTCAAGTACATAACCTTTTATGAAGACTCAGAGAGCATTCAAGGAAAGAGAACTGCAGTCTGGGAGCTTGATAAAAGTGAGTAACAGGAAACATATGAAAGATGCTCTCAAAAATATCTTGCATTGGTTTTTGAGGTTTGAGCAATCACTTCGGTGCAGCAAATCACAGGAACATTGTTAGATCTCCAGTTCTGATGCGGGAATTATGGCTTCAGATGTGGCATGACATTCAGCCTGGTGCAAAGTCCAAATTTGTCACCAAAGGTAGTGAAACTACTAACTCCTATCACTTTCTGTTTATTGCTCTTTGGGTGCAAATAAACATACAGTGTCACAGCCAAGCGCGGGCCACTTAGAGATGTGGATTGCTACTGGGACTACGGGAAAGCGTGTTGTGCTTGGCAAGAATATTGTGAATACAGGTTTTCCTCTCCTCTTCCATCCAAAATTCTTATCTGTAAATGCTGATTTGGTTGCTGATATTGTTTGTGAAACCAAATGCAGATACAGTTTCGGGGATGTTCACTTAGGACAAAGTTGTAGATTGAGGAATACATCTGCTAATATTCTACTTCAGTATATATAGATATCCCCGTTCAGGTCAACTACTTCTCTCTCTTTTTCTTGTTCACAGTCCTAAGTCTCTCTTTATCATAGATATTGGATCGGATCTCACACAAGAAACCTTAACCGGTATTTTTTTCTCTCTCTCTTTTTTTTTTTTAATTTGTTACAGCGAAGGACAATTCCTTCCTCTTCATTTTACGTTCCCAGTAGGAGGAAAAAAACAAAAAAAAAACTCAAAAACACTCAATTCTTATTGCCCTTTCAAAGGTATTCTCTGTAGTGAACTTTTCCTCTTAAGCACGAGCATATGATATTCTAGGTCAGCTGGAATTTAGTTACTTCGAATTTTACGGCTAAGGTAGTAAACCCATATTAAATTTTTTTAAGTATATTTTTCTAACTACAAATGCGATTTGGTATTTTCCGTGTCAGTGGAGAGAAACAAGACAATTTAGGGTATTTCTTGCTTTGGGTTGGTTCCATTGTCTCTAGCTTATTGAGTTTACAAAACTGTTTTTCATAATAATTAAAAAAAAACAATTAAGATTTAACTCGAACTTGAATTCTCAACTGTTTGATTCTTTCATATGAAGCATTTGAGTTGGCAGTCAATGATAAACAACCTATTTTTAAGTAATACCATCTGAAATTATAGAGGGGTAGATATGTACTTCCCACTTTCTATATCTTTCCATAATTATTTATTCATATACAGAAATATAATTATAATTTTAGTTACAAGCTACAACAAGTTAAAGTAGTTATATATTAAAAATATAAAAAATAACAAGATGTGAAAATTTTACTATATGTGGATATTATGTTTTCGATCAGAAATTGTGGGAGAGGGGAACAAACCATTGTTAGGTGGAAGAAGTAAAATGCTTAGTTGTGCTTTGATGGATTGGGTGAACATGAATTTTTAACTTTCTAATTCGAGAATTTATACTTTATATATTGAAATTTAAATGTTTAGTCAGTTCTATGGTCCCTTTCAAAATCTGGTTCCTTTCTTTGTTTTTTCCAAATTTGTCTCCTTGTTAATTAATAAAACATGCACTGTTTTCGTGTTAGTTTAGCATTATTCTTTTAGTCAATTGGATGTAAGTTGTCAAAATTAATGTCAAACTATCCAAAACCCACAGTTTCATAATTTCAAGTCCTACCATAATAATCGGTCTTATTGTAGCGTTATGCAAACAATACAAGAGTTTGTCATATTTGATATATTTAATATATTTCCATGTCATTTGTTTTACGTTTTTATGTTATTTATAGAAAATATAATTTTTTCGAAATTTCAAATACTTTACAAAGTCTCTAATGAAATAAAGTAAGGAACATATATTTTGTGTAGTTTATATGTATAGATCAAATTTTAATAATATATGCAGTACATTTTTCATAAAGTTTATAAAATTATACGTTGCCTATGATTATTACATAACTGTATAAAAGATGGAATGCAGTTTTAAATTTTGGTGTCATAATAATACTAGTATGTAACAATTCATTTATTATGTTGAATTTTAAATCAAAATTCAAGCTAATTGTAAAATCTGTTAATGAAGGATGTATTGTTAATAAATCA
Source organism: Pugionium cornutum (assembly GCA_018901935.1). NCBI lineage: Eukaryota > Viridiplantae > Streptophyta > Magnoliopsida > Brassicales > Brassicaceae > Pugionium > Pugionium cornutum. Next base: position 1,125,954 of record CM032155.1, on the reverse strand, counting down.
ACTCTGTAATTGATAGTTTCATGATCATGAATTTGATTTCTACGCGCTGAAATTTTATAAAGTTGCTAATAAGTAAAGTAAAAAGTAAACGAGAAAAAGTCCAACCTGAATTAGTTTTCTTCTCGCTTAATATTTAACACGTGTGTATGTATCTGACTTTACACATAACCACAAATAGAAAGGGAATTCATTTTCACAAGAATAAGAAAAGGAAAGCAAAATTAACTGATCGTCGATATCTTTTTACACCTGATTATCGATTTTCTACAGGCATCAAAGTTGCAAAAATTGTTTAACAGAAGACATGCATTTATGCTGTTTGATCCTTTTAAATATTTTTTACAAAACTGAGTTCTAAATTGATAAACTCTACGAAGGAACAAAATGTCATGATCGTCGACATTAAAAAGAAAAAGATACGCACAACAGCCTTAGCGATTGATTTTCTTTAAAGATGATTCCACACAAAATGATTGATTAATATAAATTAATAAATCATATAACAGCCTTTTTGCACAAATTTACTGATCAAAACTTCAGTTTAAAAAAAAAAGATTTAAATGCTTTGAAGTCCAAATATGAAAGATGAGGTTCATTACACTAAAATGAAAACATATCCCTAATATATTATATGAGAAATTTTTTAACAAAATAACTTTATCATGATTTGTTAATAACAAAAATGTCATGTTGATTTGTCAACACTACAACGAATTTCAGCTTAAATATATAAAAGGATTTAAATTATTAGAATAATTATAATATATGCCACTGATATTAATTTGGTTAGACAATCAATATATTTTATTCAACTAACCAAAAAATAGTATTACATTTGCAAAAACAATAATTTTTATTTATTTAAATTTTTAATACATTAATTTATAAATTCAAATAAATATAAATAGATTTAAATTATTACCTAATCCCTAATATATTATTTGAGAAACAATTTAATAAAATAATTTTACTCTCACATGTTATTAACAAAAATACCATGATTACGTTTCATCATTACAATAAATTTCAAATAAATATATAAATAGGCTTAAATTATTTGAATAATTACAATATATGTAATTGTTATTAATTTGGTTAAAGTATTAATATATTTTATTAAACTAACAAAAAATACTATTAAATTTATAAAAAAATAATTTTTTCTTTCTTAATTTATATATACAAAAATAATGTTAAAAATAATTTTAAATAAAAATTAAAATTATATAAATATTTAATTTATATTTATTAATAAAATATAATTTACGAATATTTTTCTCTATGCATGGTGTGGATATAAATCTAGTTGGTATTTAATTGAAGATAGGGTAGTGCATCAATTGTATATACCTTTACAAAGAAAATTACTCACTCATAAAACTTTATGCAATAGAACAAAATTTCAATAAATATGATTCCTTTGTACTTCTACCACTTATGAGACTAACTGAAAGAACAATTCAGTCAATTATATTCAATTAATAACCCACCTAAAATCAAAGAAACAGTAAAGGAAAAAAAAGGGCAATCCAGGCAATTTAAAGTAGTGGTATTAATGTAATTTTTGAGAACATTAAGGGCAATCTAACTCTTCAGTCTCTATAAATAGTCATATCATAACCTACGAAATCCTGTGACCATTCTGTTTCACCTCTTTAATTTCTCTCTCTCTATCTCTTTCAGTCTCTCTCTTTTTTTCCTCCCTCTCTCTCCCTAAAGGTCCAAACTTTATTCTCTCGTTACAAAAAAATTTCTAAAGTTTTCATATTTTCACTCGGTTATTTTAATTTTACTGTTTTACGACAGTAATTTTTTTATTGCTGACTTGGCATGCACCCAAGAGAAAAGCACTATGAACACCAAAACGATGCGTCTTCCACCACGTCGTGTTCTTACGCCGGGTAAGCGTAAAGAAAGAGACGGCGTTATCTCCTCCGTCACCGAACATCCGCCGGATATCGCCGTGGCGAAGCTTCCACTGCCGGTTAATCCCATTTCCAGGAAACCTCCAATAGCAGCCCAGCCGATCGGCTCGAACCAGCTCATTTTAGCCGGTTATTTGAGTCACGAGTTTCTCAACAACGGCACATTGTTCGGAGAGCAATGGAATCCGACTCGAGCCCAAGCCGGTCAACTTGCGGCCCAATCTGTCGATGAGCCCAAGAAGGTAAAGCTGAGCCATATTATTGAGCCGGCTGATCAAAGTGGGCCGAAACGGAAGCGGTATGCGGAGGTTGCTAATCTTCTCCGTTCAGATGGGGCCCACTTACCGGGTATCGTGAATCCGGCCCAGCTTGCCCGATTTCTCAAACTGTGATCGGCGTAATCTGTTGTCCACGTGGATACAGATCATTGGAAAGTCGTCCGACAAGCAAGACAGCCCCGACAACCGGAACCCTACCTTCTCTCTCCTTCTCTCTCTCTCGATTTTTTTCTTCCTTCAAATGTTTATTTTTTTTTAAGCCCTTTAAGAAGCTATCGTCTTCCTCGAAATTGACAGAGAAAGTTTAGGGTTCGTTTTTCTGTGTAGATGTTCGTGTTTTGTACATCAGAAATATCAAAGAAATTATATTTTCAAAACATCAGCAGAATTGAATTGTGCAATTTGAACTCTTTGCATCTTGATGGCTAGAACGTCTATCAAAATGTCAGTGTTGATAAAACTCCACTAACACTATCAATGGATCTTAGATCTGAATGCTTAGCGAGATGCAATCTCTGGTTTTGTACAATCCGTGATCATCAGTAATTGGAAGGCAAATTTCATATATGTTTTTATGTGGAGGATACCAGATTGCGTTTTCATCTGTCGTTCTCTGTGTTTCGAATCTACAATTGGCATTTTAGCCATGTGTGTTTATCTGCTGTTTTTGAATTGATTCAATCAGACTCTCATTTGCACTGGCTATCGTATCTGTCAAGAAACGATATTTGCAAGAAGAAAATTGGCGTTTAGGCGCGGCTCCAGACTGCGAGAATCAAAGTTATGTTATCAAATTGGGAGTCTGATAAGGAAAGCCCTGCAAAATGGAGAATGGTTCAAAAAGTTCTGCTGTTTGCTACGTCTTGTCTTGTCGACTGATTTCTTCATGTCAACATCTCCAAAAGAACAACTCCAAAGCTGTACCCACATACTCTGGAGCAAATCACTTCTGTCCATCACAGGTGTCCAGTCATCACATACTCTGGAGAAGCATAGCTCTAACTACCCATCACTCGAGGTAATACTCGGTTTCTATCGCCCTGGGGACCACCTTTAGCTAAGCCAAACTATGAAAGCTCTCGGCTGTGTAGTCCGAGTCGAGCAATATATTAGAAGTCCCGACAACTAAATGGTCTCTCAGCATTATGGAGGAAAGCAAGCCCTTTCGCAACTCCAAGAGCAATCATACTTGTACAACAAGATAGCTCAGCTGTGGTTTTTCGAAAGAGGTTATTCCAAAGAGGTGTTTCTCAAGGCTGGCTCACTGCATGAACTCATAAACTAGCAATCAGTGATCATCCACGCAGCAGTAACCAATCAGTGATCATCCTCGCAGCAGTAACCAATCAATGATCATCCTCCAGCAGTAACCAATAAGCTTAACAAGATTGGGATGACAGGAGCTGGACGAGGAAGTTTACCTCGGTAAGCCATTCACAGTATCCCCTGGAGGCCCTCCTTGTTGAGGACCTTTTAACGTCAACAGGGAGCGACTTGAGGCCAAGGCGCAGATTATCAACAATGTAAGTGCAGAAGCCACCTTCCCCAAGAATATAGTCAGGGCGGAAGCTCTTAGAAATGGTCTCAAGCTCAAACAAAGTTAAGGGAATGACTTGGGAATACGAAAGAAGAGTGCGAGAGTAATCCCTGAAGCTGAGGAGTGGATGGATCGTTCACATTGAGACAGGCCGTGAGTGCTTCTTCTGGACCGTTGGGCTTGAGCATGAGGAGTGAAGATGACAGACTGGTCTCTGGTGCCGCAGTTGCCCATTGTCAGCAGATACAAGGCAATGGAACATTACCGATTGAAAACACTATTTGCAATCGGAGAAGACAACAAACAAGATCTCTCCTCAATGTTTTACTTTCAGCATCCAGCGAAGCTAGATAAAGCTGACTCAGACAAGAAATCAATACCAGTGTTTGTTCCGACAGAAAACCCAATTCAGCTACCCTTAAGAACGTTCAACGAATTCTACCGCGCAATTCGACTAATCAGAAAATGCATATGCAAAAGAACAGTTTCTATGATTCATCAGCCAGAAAAAAAAAAGAATGGGAAATTGGAAATGGGAAATTATCGCTACATCAGAACATCCCTGAAGAAAAAACGCAGCCTTTATGATGAGTAGAGAAAATTGGAGCTTTTGGAGCCCACAAGGTTTCCCGTAGGTTACAGCATTGTCCCTCTCACCAATCAAGAACATGAAGTAGCCTAATGATTCAATATTTACCATATCAACAACCACAATTAAATCTCAAAATTAATATCAGATACATTCCACCAGCGTTTTTAAAACAAGGTTTACTACCATGCTGCTTAGCTATGTATCCCCAATCTCTAAGTCCAATGCACAATCAACTAAGAGTAGTTCGAAATCAAGAACTTAAACACCAAATCAAAAACTCATGTAATTTTAGAGAGTACAATCTAATGTTCTTGTTTAACTCCGGTCTCATGGATAAAAAGAGGCTAAGCTGATGAGAACAATGACAATATATGAGTTTTTTCAGACTACATGCACAAGGAAACAGTGCATGTGTATAGTTTAAACTCAATAAAACTTTGGGAAAATAAAAATTGTAAACCAAATGATGAAGAAAAAGTAAACAAGAGGCAAATTGTTCAAGAAATGTCTCAGCTAAATCCATTGAGTTCATAGAGATTGCAGCTTCTGCCAAGGGGTTCTCCCTGTAAAACAGGGTCTCGGCTCCACTGCACCTCGTACATCTGGATTATATCCTCATCGACTATTTTCCACTATTTCAAAAACACTAAAGAAAAAACCAAAAAGACACAAACAAGGAAAATTCAACATTAACCACTATTGGCTCAGATATGTATACAGCTTTTTCTATCAAGAATTATCTGAAGCAGAACTGGCATATCAAGCTGTTAGAATTACTCATCACTGCCCTGGATACATAAAAACGAAAAAAAATTGGCTCATATTAAGAAATTCAACCATGTTTTACCGAATACTTCATTGACCAAAAAATCTCAGAAGCGCGGGTAGTTTTGTAATCATAGCCAAAAAAAGAATTGTTAACACGTCGATTTAATACACAATCACAGTTAGAAACCAACTGCATAGAAATTTGGCCGCTTTTTTGACACAGAAAAACCTAAGAAGTAAGGCGAACCTGCAACACAAACGGCAAAAATATATTGCAGGAGCTTTGGGGCTTAATTCCTCAATTACTGTAATCAGATTAGCCCGGGAGGCCACTGCGAAACAAATGAATGGGAAACTGTAAGAATTGGAAAAACGCATGCAAAGATCGATGACTGAAAGAGACAAAGAAGCAAGACGATGATGGTAGAAAATAAGACTGTTCATGCGCATCTTATATAGATACAGGCGTTGGTCAAAACCCTAGCACTTAATCCTAAGCCAAAAGTCAAAACTACCCTTACCACTTGATTGCGATTAATCGAACCGGTCCGCAGTATATATCCCAATTGGTTTATGCCGGTCTGGCTTATGTTCACAATCACTCGTTTCTATGGATTAAATTTATTCTGCTGGTAGTAAAACTATTACAGTGGTTTGTTCCGGTATGGTCATTGTGTCAATATACAAAATGTAAATTGCTTTTTGAAAACAAAGTAACGATAGTGTTTTACATATACAAAAGAAATCTGTTTTAAGTATAGAAATGTTGTATATATCTTAAAACAGATTCTTTTCGATAATCTGTGTTCGTTTTGGTTCGTGTGTGTATACAAATCGTTTTCTTCTCTTTGTCGTGTTTCATTTTCTGAGAGAGAGAAGCTCGAAGCTCCTCCTCAATGGATCTTCCTGAGTGTTTCTAACAGCACGGGAAAAAGTTGAAGTCTTGGATTCGTATCCTTTTGATTGAATTCTCTGGTTTGTGGAGGCACGGCCACTTCCGGTTCCAGTTAAGCCTCCGCCACTTGAAATGACCAGACGTCCAGAGGATCGGCTATCGCTCGGTGCACCACTGGAGCTTGGACGAGAGCTTGAAGCAATGGCTCTCCTTGAAGAGCTTCCGTACCTTGAGGAACTATGTAGTTTTTCTGAGTCACGGTGCTGTGAAATTAGAGCAAAATGCAATGAGTCTAATGAGGGACTGCTCCAAACCAAAACCATAGAGAGAAAACATCGATTCAGTTTAAATTCTCTAAATCGATACAATCAAATAAACAGTTTTACCGGGTGCTTAGACAAAGTCATATCCTCAGAGTTTCTTGATGCAGAGTGATCACGCGGTGTAGAAGTTGTCGGATGCCTTCTAGAGAAAGCCTCAACCGCACCTGAGAACCTACCCCGGCTTTCCTTTACTACAAAATGGAAAAAAGTTTAACCGCTAAAGCATGGGGAATTTGGTTTGGGATTTCAAAAAAGAAAAAAGGGGAAATCTTTACCAGCAATCCTCTCTTGTTTTTCGACAGATGGGCCTGTGGTTAACCCCGGCTTCGAAGTAATATGATTCTGAAACCAGAAAAAAAAACAGATTTTACACAAAATTTACTAGCCAAAAGAGAAAGGCTGAGTAGAATACCCGTGTTCGTGAACTAGAACCGGAGCTGGAACCAATCTGAGGGTACTTCAGGACCGTCCAGTCAAATACATAATCAGACTGATAACCTGCCGTTGAGTAAAAATTAAAGTTGGAGAAGACAATAGTATCTGCTAGAATAGAGTAAGAAATGTGTGATAAAAACCTTCTCGAATAAACAAGTCGCGGAATAGCCTCTTAAGGTAAGAGTAATCAGGTTTGTCATCAAACCGTAGAGACCGGCAGTAATGGAAGTATGAAACAAACTCAGACGGTTGGTTTTTACACAGGACCTATCCATCACATCAATGCCAAATCATCAAAGCTAGAAATAATCACAATATCAAAGCTAGATGTCAAATTTTTGATACCTCTATAGGAGTTGATACTTTCTTCTCACTAATTATGTCGTATTTCTGCTTCTTTGTCCCAGCTTTTAATCCTTGCCAGGGTAAGCTGAAAGAAATCAAATTTTCAAAAAAGATTTCCACATTTGTTGAAAAGAAATACCAAAATTGAGAATCAAGATCGCGGAAGAAGTTTTAAGATTGGTATAGAAGCTGTCAACTCCACCTTCCTTTGAGGAAATACATAAGCACATAACCGAGTGATTCCAAATCGTCCCTTCGACTTTGTTCTTTTGACACACCAGCAGGAGAAATTCTCTTATTAGGCACAAATACATAACAGTTGGATAATTAATTAGTCCTTTAGGAAAAAACACTTACCAACTCCAAGGTGAGTGTTCACACTTGCATACCGAGCTGTTCCAGTGAGGTTTTTGTTTTCTCTGCCCAAAATTTGATATTTACTCTTATACTATATACATCAGTATAACTAAAAAGAGATGCAGGGGAAAAAAAGAACATCTTTTACCTGTATGGAATGTGCCTGTGAGTCTGAAGGTCTCTGTATTTCTTCCCCAATCCGAAGTCGATGATATAAACCTAATGTATCGGCAAAAACAAATAACTCAGAAGTTGTTGCATAACAATTTTCTTATATGAGCACTTAACTATGCTATTCAGTCAAATCCGAGATGGTACCTGGTTTGCTTTGCGTCCAAGACCCATCAAAAAGTTGTCGGGCTTAATATCACGGTGAAGGAAACCTCTAGTATGCATAAACTCGACTCTGTTAATCTGAAACCATGGAAAGTTATTTCTCAGTTATGGAAGAAGACATCTTCTTTAAACTGAAGCATTATAAGATACTCACAAGTTGGTCTGCAAGCATGAGAACGGTTTTCAAAGAGAGTTTTCTGTTGCAGTAGTTAAACAAGTCTTCAAGACTAGGACCTAGAAGGTCAATAACCATTACATTGTACTCCCTTTCAACTCCATACCACTTGAGGTTTGGAACACCAGCTTCAACAATAGCGAGAAAAAAACAACTTTAGGATCAATAAAAGTATGTCAATCTCGTCTTCTGGGTTTCTTCTGATCAATTGGAACTAAAATACATTTTGACACAGAAAATGAGACTTACTTCCCCCTTGAAGCAGCATATACAATTTTGACTCATAGTGGAGTTGGGGATGCTTGGTTTTCACAGATTCCTAAGAATTGTATAACGAGGAATTAGTTAACAAGAGAGATGTTAACTCCTTTATGTGAATCAAACTTATGCCCCAAAAACACTCTTGTCATTAACGTTTTATCAAAGTTTATCATCAAAGTCTACCATTGTAAGCTTACCAGCTTTACAGCAACTTCTTCTCCTGTTTGGACGTTTACACCTACAACATTCTCAAACAACATGAAAACCTGAAATCAATCATCAATAAAAGAATTGAAAAAAGATCCAGTAATGAGATAAATCAAACCGATTCGCCTCCTTTTGTTACCTAGATAAAGCTCTCCAAATGATCCACTACCAATTTTTCTCCCAAGTTTAAATTTTCCACCAATCACAAGATCCATACTTTCTCCAACAATCTCTAAAGCAAAACCCCAGATTTCAAACACAAAAAACGAACAAACCCTTCTCTTCTAAATTCTGTCCAGAATTCGTCTTCCAATTCAACATTTACCGACAAAAAAACATCCACATTATAAGTGACGACAACTCTCCGATTCTCGACACCTAAAAAGCTTTCACAGATCCATAATTGCTTTTTGTTGTGAGAAAAAAAAATCCAATTAATTAAAATCCAGGTCGTTAATTCGCCATGAACGACAAACCCTCATGGGGAAATCCGAAATGAAACCACCATGAAAACGATAAATCACAAACCGATGCTACAATTGACAGTTCATTATAGGGGCCCCCCCGATTGTCAATTTAACGCCAAAACGGTTAGCTAAAGAAAACCCTAGTTGGATAAGAAACCGAACTACCTTCCATAGACACATAAAAATGAAAACTTTACAAATAGGTGAAACGTAACAACAAGAAGATGATTCGGTAACTATTTTAAAAATATAAAAACTAGTTATAATATTTCTACAACATAAACTTAACAATATGATTTTAGAATATTTTGCTAATAAAATAAATATCTATATCCAAATAACTTATATAAATCATTTTACGTGGATGAAATATCGTAAATCCATCTAGATGAAATATCATCGTAACATTTTCGAAAAAGATAGACTTGGAACTTGGAAAACTAACATTCTAAGTCGATTTGCTTTAGAAAATGAAGATATCTACTTTTCTTTCATTTCTTTGTCCTATCATCTATAATATATTAATTGAAAATCATTTTAATAAACTAGAATTATGTTAATCTATAATTTATAAATGTACCATGCTGATATATCACACTATTATATCATTTTAAAATAAATATTATCTAAGACATAATTTAATAGAGTATTTACCAAAATTGCCATTATACAATATATTATATGTAAATTTCTAATATTTCGACATACAATATATTTTATCATAAAATATAAATATAATATAAAAAAATATAAATTTTAAAAAATTAGTCAAACAAAAATTTAGTTTAATTGAATATTTATCATATTATAATTTTATCCAAAATAGATATAATTTAAAATTATTTATATAATCTAATTTTATTATCTATTTCATTTTTGTAATCAATATTAAAAAAATTTAAAAAAATTATTTTAAATATGAGATAAATTATATATATATATCTAATTTAAATTAACAAAATAAATAATTAATTATTATCTGTAAATATTTTTTTCCAACGGAGCGCGTGGGTCAAAATCTAGTACTTATATTATTTTGGAATGTTTTGCAATTTACATATTAGGATTAACCAAAAAGAAAAAGAAAAGAAAGTCTCCATCTGTCTGCAATATTTGCCCCCAACCCGATTGGTTAACTTTAGTTTAGTACTTTGGCTCGATATTTCCGGTTTAGTTTGGTGTAAGAAAAGATAGACACCTGCTTAGACTAGACGTCTCAGGTTGGATTCCATTTCTCGACATGTCGGTTTCAAGAAGCTCTGGTCAATGGTCTGTTACTCCGAACCAGCCGCCATATCCGACGTGTCTGACGACGACTCCGATTCGCTCTCTGTGAAATTTGTTACACACGTAAACCCGATTATGAAAAGAACGAGAAGAGAGAGCTAATACGCAGCGTTTTGGTAGTATCAGTATATGAGGAGATTTTATCGTACCGAAGAGTGACTTAACCGTTGGTCTCTTTGGTTTAGTCTCTTTTTTTTTTCAATTCGGCTGGATTGATTTAAACCGGAATATTAATTAGAGTTTCGTTTCTGTTCGATAACGAATGATTAAAAGCATTTAACATGTAAAAAGATGAATGTAATAAACCTATCCCGGGGACTTGATAATCTTTGACGATTTCGAAGTTTTTGTATGTACAGCCAACAAAATTTATGTCTTTTGAAGTTAACATCTGCAGAGACAAAGTAAATGGAAATGAATTTCCAACTGAGAAATCTTCTCTTTCAATAACACTACAATACAATGGCTTACATAGTCTAAAATCAGATAACCTCAAATGTCCATATTGTTATTTTTAAGTGTGACAATCAACATTTCGGTTTAGCATAGAAGGAACCGGTTATTGAGACTTTTTATGCGATTGGTTCAACGTCTGAAATTGAAGACTGGTTTGGGTTAATCAAGTTGGTTCAATTTCAGGTTGTTGCCGGTTTACTCTATATATAAGAGTAAAATGGGATTTAGGGTTTTTTACGTTTTCATTTTCATCGAGAGATCGAGAGGTAGAGAGGGGGTGCGATTTTCTTTCTCTTCGGTTTGGCTCTTGCCGTGTGTTTCTGGTGAGAGTTGTGAGGTTTCTCCGGTGAGAGGTGTGAGGAATCCGGGTGAGAGTTTCTTTTTTTGAGTGATATCGGTTGTGATATTATCTCATGTATTCGGAACTTATTCTCATGATAGTGAATTGCTTGTACCGTCAAGCCCAGATGTAGGGTTCTCTTTCGAGACCTGAACTGGTTAAAATCCGTGTGTGTGTTTGAATCTTTTTCGTATTCGTGCTTTACCGTTTTACAAACTGAAAATCCGAAAGGTAGTCGAGTAAATCTCAACCCATATCTATCAAGCAACAAGTTATCTGGCTTTATGTCCCTGCAACAAACAACAACCTCATCTCAAAACGAACATATTTCTTTGTGATTACTAGGAAATGAATAATGATCCAATACATATATGAACCTGTGGATGTAGTTGCGTTTATGGATAGAGTCGATAGCTAGAACAGGTTCAGTGACATAGAACCTAGCTTCGTCTTCACTTAGAGTGTCTTTCCTCATGAGAAGAGTCATCATATCGCCGCCGGGAAAATACTCCATAATCAAGTAAAGATAATCATTGTCTTGAAAAGAAAAGTAAAGTTTCACTATACAGTTACTATCTACTTCTGCTAATAGATTCCTCTCTGCTTTTACATGCTCCACCTACAAACAATTTTGTCAAAACTTGTAAGAAAAAAAAGCGTAAACCCAAAACTAAAAACCTTATGCGGCGCTATGTAACCTGGCCTCGGCTAAGCATTTCTGACTTCTTCAGTTTCTTCATAGCAAAAACATGACATGTTGTGAGATGGGTTTGGGTTTGACCCATTCTTAAAAATCGATCTGAGCCCAAAATAAAATAATCCAGCATTATTAATGTGATAATGCTAGATTAATGTTTATGTTTATCTCTATCATATTCATCCTTATCATTATTAGGTTTTAACCTAATAATCAGATGTATATAAGGATGTGGAAAACTCCTAATGGTGTATGTCGTGAGTTATTTGTGATTGAATCTTAGAGAAGAGAATACCTAGGTTTTGAGGGAACTCTTTTAATAACTGTGTTATTAAGCTTTCTGTGTTATTTGTTTTTGCGGTAATCGTGACGATCAAAACCAACAAGTGGTATCGGAGCTTTGGTTACACGAAAGTACCTGCAAAACAAATACCAAAGAAATTCAGGAGAGATTCAATCACAAGTTATCCAAACAACAAAGTTTAAAAACAGAAACACTTTTCTGTTTTAAAATCGACGTAAGCTAAATGGATCCAGTGAGTGGTAGATTCGACATCGAAAAGTTTGATGGCAAGATAGACTTCGGTCTATGGAAATATAAGTTCTTGGGAGCATTAGAACTTATGGGACTAGAACATGTTCTAGTCGAACCAGAAGCTGGAATATCAGATGATGATGTTAAATCTGTTCAAACATCTGAAGATCCACTTAAGGCAGCCAAAGAAAAACGGGTTAAGAACCTGATAAGTGCAAGTCTAACAGATATAATTCTCAGAAAGGTGATGGATGAGCCAACACCTTTGGGAATGTGGAAAGCACTTGAGAATGAATATCAAACCAAAACACTACCAAACAGGATCTACATGAAACAAAGGTTTAACAGCTTCAGAATGGACGAGAGTAAGTATATTGAAGAAAATTTGGATCAATTCCTAAAGATGGTGCAAGGTTTGGCCAGCCTGAATGTGAAAATCTCGGATGAAGATCAAGCCATCCAGATTCTCACCAGCCTGCCCAAACAGTACGAATCATTGGTGGACACTCTTAAGTATGGGAGTGGCAAAGATTCCCTAACTATAAGAGATGTCACAACTGCTGCATATTCCAAGGAGGTGGAATTAAAGGAGAGAGGGCTCTTGACTCAATCTAAGGCTGGTTCTGAAGGACTGCTTGTGGCACCTAGAGGTAGGACACAAAACAGAAATTCAAAACAGGGAAGATCTAAGTCTAAGGGAAGGTCTAAGTCTAGGCCTAAAAACTCTAAAGGTTGCTGGATTTGCGGAAAGGAAGGTCACTGGAAACGTGACTATCCAACTAGAGGGAAAACTCTAAAAGTGAATCAGCAAATGTAGCAGCAGAAGAACCGCTCATTCTCACAGCCAGCACACAAGTAACCAGTGACGAGTGGGTTCTTGATTCAGGGTGTACATTTCACATTACACCTCAAAAGGAACTTCTTTTCGATCTCGAAGAATTTGAGGGCAGTAACGTCCTCATGGCAAACAATACAGTCAACAAGGTGGAAGGAATGGGAAAAGTTAGGATTATTAATCCTGATGGGACAGAAGTAATTCTATCCCAAGTTCGATACATGCCGACTGTAGGAAGGAATCTGATATCCTATGGACTCCTAGAAAAGGCTGGATGCACATATGAAGGAAAGGATTTCAACATCACTTTCTATAAAGATGGCAAGAAAGTGATTTCTGGAAAATACAAAGATGGATTGTATTATTTGCAAGGAATAGTCACAAAGTATGAAATCAATGTGACAAAAGCAATTCCAGATATGACTAAACTTTGGCACTCAAGATTGGGACACATGAGTGCAAAAGGATTGGAGATTCTAGCCAAAAATGGATACATCCCAGAAAAAGAGATCAAAGAATTGGAGTTTTGCGAAAACTGTGTTTTAGGAAAATCACAGAGGCAAAGCTTTAAGAAGGGAACACACAATTCAGGAGGTATACTGGACTATATTCATTCAGACTTATGGGGTTCTCCTTCAACACCACAAAGTCTTGCTGGATGTCAATATTTCATAACCTTCATTGATGACTACTCAAGAAAGACATGGATTTATTTCCTAAGATCAAAAGGGGAAGCATTTTCTAAATTCAAAGATTGGAAAACGGAAATAGAAAATCAAACAGGAAAGAAAATCAAATGTCTCAGAACTGATAATGGGTTGGAGTTCTGCAACAATCAGTTCGACGAATTGTGCAGGCTGAGTGGAATTAAAAGGCACAAGACTTGCTCATATACTCCACAACAAAATGGAGTATCCGAACGAATGAAGAGGACAATCATGGAAAAGGTGAGATGCATGCTAACAGAAACTGGTTTGGAACAACAGTTTTGGGCAGAAGCCGCATCAACAGCTGTTTATTTAATCAATAGGGCACCAAATTCATCCGTTGAATTTAAGCTGCCTGAAGAAATCTGGACAGGAGTAAAAACAGATTTGAAAAACCTAAGGAGGTTTGGTTGCACAGCATATGTGCATACTGTCCAAGGTAAAACAGAACCTAAAGCTGTAAGAGGGGTGTTCATGGGATATCCAAAAGGAATGAAAGGTTACAGGGTATGGATTCCTGAAGAACTCAAGTGTGAAATTAGTAGAAATGTGGTGTTTAACGAAGAACAGATCTACAAGGACACACTCAAAACTTCAGAAAAACCAGATCAGAAGGAGAAAAATAAGAAGAAGACAAAGAAGGTCACCTTCAAAGCTGATCTGATCGAGGGACCCTCAAACCTAGACACAAACCAGCAAAACAATTCTCAAGGAAGAGAAATTTCTGAATCTTCTGAATCAGAAGAATCAGAGGATGATTCAACAGGCAACTCTCAAATGGAGCAAGTTGAGGTGCAGGAGCTAGACCAAAATCAGGAACAAGAAAGTTCTCAAAATTTGGAAAACTATGTGTTAACCAAAGATAGAACGAGAAGAAATGCTAGAGCACCTTCTAGATTTCTAGACACTGATTTCGTAGCATATGCACTCTCTGGTGCGGTAGCCGTGGATATGGAGGAACCTAATTCATACAAAGAAGCCCGTAGGAGCACATAATGGGATCTTTGGAAAGGTGCCATGGAAGATGAAATGAACTCTTTGGTTAAAAACAAAACGTGGAAACTGGTGGATCGACCGGATAACAAAAGAATCATTGGATGCAGATGGATTTTCAAAAGGAAAACGGGAATTCCTGGAGTTGAAAAACCTAGGTACAAAGCTAGACTGGTTGCTAAAGGTTTTTCACAAGTGGAAGGAATAGACTACAATGAAATCTTTGCACCAGTTGTTAAGCATGTATCAATAAGGATACTGCTGTCTGTTGTGGTAAACCAAGATCTGAACCTAGAACAGCTAGATGTGAAGACAACTTTTTTACATGGAGTTTTGGATGAAGAAATTTTTATGGAACAGCCTGAGGGTTACATAAAAAGGGGGGAAGAGAAGAAGGTTTGTTTACTGTCAAAATCCCTATATAGACTCAAACAGAGCCCAAGACAGTGGAATAAACGGTTTGATGAATTCATGATCAATCAAGGCTTTCACAGAAGCAAACATGACCCTTGTGTTTATGTTAAATCAACTGACCAAAAAGACAAGGTATATTTGCTTATCTATGTGGATGACATGCTAGTGGCTTCTAGAGACCAAAAAGCAATTGAGAAGCTAAAAGAAAGTTTGATGTCAGAATTCGAAATGAAAGATTTGGGACCAGCCAGTAAGATTCTTGGTATGGAAATCATCAGAGACAGAAAGAAAGGTGTTCTCAAACTGTCCCAAACAAAGTATCTAGATCAAGTCCTGAACACTTTCAACATGCCAGACTCAAAGCCAGTAACAACTCCCATAGGATCTCAATTCAAACTTAAAAGTTTGAATGAGACTAAAACAACTATGGAAGCTGCACTAATGGACCAGACTCCCTACTCTAGTGATGTGGGTTCCCTAATGTATGCTATGGTTGGATCTAGACCAGATTTAGCATACTCAGTAGGGTTAGTGAGTAGGTTCATGAGCAATCCAGGAAGAGCACACTGGAATGCAGTAAAGTGGATTATGAGGTATCTACAGGGTACTAAAGACATGGCATTGACATTCACAAGAAATTCAGAATTTGACATTCAAGGATTCTGTGATGCAGACTTTGCTGCAGATTTAGATAGACGAAGGTCTATTACTGGTTATCTATTTCAGGTGGGAGGAAATTCTGTTAGTTGGAAATCAGGTCTACAACACGTTGTAGCCTTATCCACTACAGAATCAGAATACATTGCTTTAACAGAAGCTACCAAAGAAGCTATCTGGTTAAAAGGGATATGTAGTGAATTGGGTCTAGTTCTAGAAAACAGTATTGCAAAAGTCTATTGTGATTCTCAAAGCGCTATATGTTTGTCTAAAAACAGTGTCTATCATGAAAAGACAAAACATATAGAAGTCAAGCTACATTTTATCCGAGACATAATTGACAAAGGCGGGGTTACAATCCTAAAGATCAATACTAAGCTAAATCCTGCAGACCTAATGACTAAGTCATTACCTGGCACGAGATTTATGGAAGGACTGACCCAGCTCAGAATATTCTGAGCTGGAGGAGGAGCTCCCAGGTCGATTGGTACCTCACAAATAACAAGAAAAAACAGCTTGTTAAAATAAACCAAGGAATCGACCAAACAAACCAAAACAATGAAAGCACATTGGTTTTGTTCAAGAGCTCAAAGAAAAACAGCTTTCAAGCAAACATCAACAAGTGGAGTTAATAAGTTCCAGTAAGCATTCTAGATCGAGATCAGATTTAGAAAGAAAATGCAAGAAAGGAACTATGAATCGGTTCGGGTCAAGAACCAAACCCGTTCGGGTTGGTCTTAAACCGGTTCTAAACAGGTTCTAAACCGGGTTTTAAACCGGATTCTAAACCGGGTTTTAAACCGGATTCTAAACCGGGTTGTAAACTGGATCTAAACCGGGTTTTAAACCGGGTTCTAAACCGGATTTAAACCGGGTTGTAAATCGGATTTAAACCAAATCCGGTTTGAGTTAAACCGGATCTGGTCAGACCAAAACCAAATCTGGTTAGATCTAATCCAGATCTAAAAAAAAAAACCCTAAGGGCGACTTAGGTTACCTGGCCGCCGTCAAGAGGAGGAGCACCGGAAAACCGCCAAGAAAGGAGACGATGCACCTGGAAAAGCCACAGAAAAGAGTTTGTTCATGGAAGACGAAGAAATCGTCATGCAAAATGGACAAAAACGGAGAACTTAGCTGCTGGAAACGGAGGTGAAATCGCCGGAAAAGAAAGGTGATTCGCGTCACCGGAAAGAGAAGGAGTCGCCGAAGAACGGAGGCGAGCTCGTCTTTTCGCGGGGGGGAAACAGATCGGAGGCGATTGCTGGCGACAAAGCAACGCCGGAGGAGCAGATCTGCTCGCGAAAAGAAAACGACGCCGGAGGAACGCGAGGAGAGAAGTCGCTGAGGAAGAAATCAAAGAAGAAACTCACGGGAGAAGGGATACCGGAAAGGTGAGTCACCGGAAAAGGAGGAGACGCACCGGGAAAAGGAGGAGCCACCGAGAAAGGAGGAAACTCGCCGGAAGGGAAAAAAAAAGGGAAAAAAGGAAAAAGACACCGAAAATGGAGGAGGCAAAATCGCCTAGGGAGAAGAAGATTCTCGAGAGAGAAAATGGAGAGATAGAGAAAAAAACGGCCAAAGAAATGAAAATGAAATTAGGGTTTTCATTTTTATAAGTGGGTCAAAAGGAGGAGATTTGTGAGATGGGTTTGGGTTTGACCCATTCTTAAAAATCGATCTGAGCCCAAAATAAAATAATCCAGCATTATTAATGTGATAATGCTAGATTAATGTTTATGTTTATCTCTATCATATTCATCCTTATCATTATTAGGTTTTAACCTAATAATCAGATGTATATAAGGATGTGGAAAACTCCTAATGGTGTATGTCGTGAGTTATTTGTGATTGAATCTTAGAGAAGAGAATACCTAGGTTTTGAGGGAACTCTTTTAATAACTGTGTTATTAAGCTTTCTGTGTTATTTGTTTTTGCGGTAATCGTGACGATCAAAACCAACACATGTGTTCTTCTCTCTACAAACTCGTGTTAGAACGCGAAAAACCGGATATGAAAATCACGATATCAAAAAACGATTTATGGATCAAACGATTGAAAACCGAATTAAGAAGAAGACAAATTCGTGGAGGCGAGATTTGATCTCTTTCCTTAATTCAATAAATCTCTCGTAGTGTGGCGGTTTGATGAGATTTTGAATTCCAGGATACAACCACGAGGAGACTACAATCGCAACACCCAACTGTAGAATCTATGAACAATAATCTACGCTATACTCTCGAGAAAACTTACAGTGCGTGAAAAAGAGAGGAGGAAGATCGCTGGAACGACTTTAGGAGAGAATGCGAAAAGGTTGCAGCCGAATTACGTTAATGAGGATTAAAGCTCGTTTTTATAACCTTAAGGGAGCGGTTTTCGCAATCCTAAAACGTGGGAGGAAACCGAACCGACGAAAAAATCATGGACGGTTAGGAGAGAAAACCGTGGGTATTGTTTAGGGTTTTGACTCAGTTTTGGGCCAAAACCGTAATCAAAATTTGGCCCAAAAAGAAACTTATTGGGACTACGGCCCTTTGCCGAGACCCGAGACCGACGGCGGCGGCGCGCGCGTGGTTTGGTCCCTTTTCTCTCCAACTTTTTTAAGTTGCTACATGAGCTCTCCCATTTATATACTAGATGATTTTTCCTCAAGTTTCCAATGTGGGACTTTTGTCCCTCCTCATTATTTTAGCCAAAAAATTTATAGTTTTTAATGAGTCTAATGCCCATTTTTCATTCACATTCCAACAATTTTTGCAATCAATATTTGTGTTATATTAACCAATTGAACATGCAAATTTGTTCATAAAAATTGTTCCGACAACTCGAACATGCATCAATCAATGTGAAGTTTGTTTGTTTTCTTTCTCGGATCAGTTTAGGACTAGAATATTTACGAGTTTACCTCTCCGAAAGCTCCTTTACCGATGATAGTTAAAAGTTCGAAATCATCAGCGCCCATTTTATGTCTTTGGAGTCTCATATATTCTGTTTCTTTCTTCTCAAGAAACTTTTAAAGATTGTTTTGATCTTCTTCAGATACATCTGCATCGGCTAGCTTCTTCTCAAGCGTAGTTCGTCTGCCAAATTCAAATATATAAAGGAACCCATCAAGACTCTATTATGTTTACATATACTTATTCATATAATACAGTTATATGTGTATATACCTCTCTTTCCTCTCATTGAGGTTCTTCATCTGTTCTTTATAATGATTCTCAATGTGCTGTCTGGCTGCAACAACTTTATGTTTGGTTGTATTTGAGAGTGCTTCTCCGTCTCCGCCAAGTGGTGGAAGTTTCGTCTCCGTCTCTGTTTCATTTCCTCCTACAGGTACTGTGGTTTCTGTTCCACCGCCGTAAGTGCTTCCGGAGAACAAATCTTTTTTCCGGGGCTTTTTCACGTGGCTGGAACTTGTGAAACCAACTTCTTGCAGAGTCCATTTCTTAATCTAAATAGGAAAAAAACCTGAGATTAAAATTTGAGAGAAACCCGAAACTGAAAACTAGTTACAAAAGTTTTGATGGAACCTTAGATTGAACTGAATCAAACTTACCTGAGTTCATATCTGAAATTCAGACAGAAGTGGAAGGACCGGAAAAAGGAAAAACAGAAAAATGTGTTGCGGAAAATGGAAGAAGGAAAGACGGATAAGGAAGAGCAGAAAATATTGGGTTACCGTAGAAGTTTGAAAGCGAGTTGATCATATAGAAGACGAGATTGTTAATTTTTTACTTTTGGAAGTTGTGAAGGTTTACAAGTCAAAATTTAATAATGGTCCTCTTTGTTTGGCCGCAGGTTCCTGCGGCTGCGGCTGCGTCAGATTTTTTTTCGTTTAGCTGCCGTAGGTACCTGCGACAGACGCAGCGATCAACGCTGCGTCCTGCGTCGCAATTTTTTTGACCACTGATTAAAACAGCGGTGCGACTAAAAATCTGCGATCAACTGCAACCGCAACCGTCAACGGCAGACAAACGAACAACATCTGCTGCAGCCGCAACCGTAGGATTGACCGCAGCCACAGCCGCAGCCGCCTGCGGCGACCAAACGAACAGCACCAATATCTTCTAGTCCACTACTTAAGTTACCAACAGAATCGTTGAGATCTCACTAAGTACTTCAACCAAAACTCACATTTATGTGTACTGCAACTGCTCCACATACATGAATTTACCAAAAATGTACTCAGAATCAACACTCCTGATTTGTCTTCCATTGATAGACATCACATTTGGCTACTTATCATCATTACATCTCAAGACTTTTGAGCTTGTCCTGCTGACAAATTCATATTCGATTCAGTTCTTATCTTAGAAATTAACTTGAGAGAAATCTAATTCTGGAACTATTAGACTATATGAATCGGGTCTTTTCTTACAAACAAGGCTTAATAATAATACAAGAGTTATATTAGTCTTGCCAGTTCCCACTTCTCGGCCCAGTAATCTCCTATCAGTTTATCGCCTGTAGCGATGTCGTTTAAAGTTGAAGTACAAATGCAGAATCCCACGCTCGAACGTGCATTTGAAACCTTTCTTATGAGAATACTCCCATTCTTTATTCACAATCCGGAACGCCTGTCAAACCAAAACAATTTTGTTGCGACGACAACACTAGAGGTGACGATGAGATAACCAGAGGTAATGGTTCTAAGTACTTACAATGTCTTCATAAGGCGGACCAGCATGGAACCGGATCATACAAGTTTCAGCGCTTGTCCCGTCTTTTTCTATAGTGTAAGTGGGAGCCTTGATTTTGTCTACTAAATCCGGGTAGAAGATGTTAAACTTGTACCCTTGAACGATTTTTGGAGGTGGGTTATCGTGATCATAGTGCGTCTGGTTATACTTATTCCACTCATAGCCTGTGTGAACTCTGTTGAAATACTTGGGTTTTCTTGGCCGGTACTTGTCATGCCACCAGTATACCTAAAGAAGACGGAAAATCAATATTTTGATTCGGACGACTAGACAAGTTACGAGATAGAGAAGAGATTAGTAGCGACCAAGGTACCTCCGAATCAAGGTTCACTTCAGCATTGGAGCCAAATACAGCATCACCTTCCTCCATTGCTCCCATTGCTTTCATTGCTTTAAGTTCCAAGTTATCTTCAGCAGATGCTGGTTTTGAGACCATAGCTTCTTTAAGCCGCTTCTTCTGTTTCTCCAGCACAACCATCCGTTTCATTTCCTGTTATAGCCAAAATCATACATTAGGTCAGCAAAATCATCAATAAAATTAATTCATCGGCAAAAGTCAGTTATAGGAACTGTTGAAGAGTACCAGTAGTTTCTTGTCTTCCACAGGATCGATTGCTTCTTCACGATCATCACCGTGCATGAGCTCTGGCGAAAAAGAACCAGCAGCTTCTGCAGCCACATCAGCTTCTTCTTCCTCTGCAATAGGCTCTGAAGAGAGTGCTTCTTGAGCATCTGAAAGATTCATACCAATTATCTCCTCCTCATTTTCTTCCACCACACGTGTTAAGCCATGGTTAACTTCTCCGTCTTCTTCTTCACCCTCTGGAAATTGCTCGAGGCGATGTAGATGTTTCCTCAACATTTCAGCATGTATTTCCTTCAAGCAAGCCTTTGCTTTGTAGATATCCAGGCGTTTAAGAACCGCTTCCCAATACTCTACTACTTTTGCTGACCCAGAACGCAGCTGCGACTCGATGTCCAACTGCAGTTCTACAAGCTCCGAGTGGGTCTTCCCATCAAGAAGTTTTTTCACATCAGCTTCAACACCAGCGTGTAGTCCCCTCTCTTGGGCAAGCAGTTCAGCAGGGGGCTCCTCCCCTCTAACTCTAGCTCGATCCAGGGCATCCCTTTTACGAGCTTCAGCTAACTCCCAATCGCAAACCACAATTAGCGCCTAAAAAAATTCAATGCTATTAAGCACACAGATTTACTTGCATACATGTATATATGTAATAGCAAGAAACTAAGAAACAAGAAACAGAGAAGCAAGAATGCTACGCGACCATCAAAAAGGGACAACATGAGGGTCTAGGCAAATATATTTTTCTGATAAAATCATAATGCCACACATGCACAATCACTTCAAACGCATGAATCACCTCAAATGCGAGAAATAAGACTCAGTTGAAGAAAATACCTCCCAGTACTGTTCGTGTGTTGGAGTTGCCCGATCCAAATCAAGATACATTTTAATATCATCGCGGAGCTCTTCCATATCTTTAACAGTAAGTCCCTGCATCATATCAGAAGAGAATACGTCAATGTTAATAGTAAATGTCATAACAGTGTGATAAAACCAGTCAATTATTTGTTGTTCACTGAAAAGGGAATTACACAATTGGAAAGTATTCTAATGAAAGAACACATTCGATCTCAAAGGCAAAACATCCAGAATCATGTCACATTCTGCATCTCATCTTATCTAATCTCAAGCTTCCTCCCTCTCTACTACAGTCAGAATCCAACTGATCCCAAAGACTGAAAATGTTATGGAACGAAACTAGGACTGAGAAAGTATAGATCTAAATGAAAAAGCTCCATAAATAAGCACGAGATGGTTTTACAATTTCATAATCTTTTGAAATACCTTGAAAACCATGTAGGGTTCACTGAGCTCGATATCCATATCATCTGTACCATCTAAGTGCTTGCAGAGCACGTCGATTGGCTTCACTCGACCTTCACGTACTCTGATCTCTGACCTCACCTTGCTTTGATCGAAATGGAACTGTAGATCAACCACATATATCAAGCAACGTACAGGAACTAACTGAAAAAACAAAGAACGCAGGTATACCTCTTCCTCTTTCTTCTCCCAGTCTTGGAACTCAGCCCGAGCACGCTCTCTAGCCAATAATGCCTGCAAAAGAGTAATTTTTTAAGCCCATAACTATACTGTATCAACCAAATTAGAGAGATAAGAGGTTAATAAGAAAGTCAATCATATCCTTCCTCTCGGACCAAACAATTTTGTGAATGGGTTAGTTTTCCGTTTATTTCAACATGAAACAGAGTTTACCATTTCTTCCTCATGCCGAGCTTTCTCCACTGCTCTCTCTTCCCTCCTCTTCTTAACCTTTTCAACCTCTGCCTGCGCATTGTACCGGAGTGCTTAAGACATGAACCAAAAAGGTTAACCCACCAAACAGCAGCATAGCACTTTGTTAAAACATCTAAGACATGTAAATTTACTCTTTCTTTTCTAATCAAGAATGCATAAGTACATACCATCCTTTCCCTAATTTTTCTCTTCTCAGCTTTAACGGAAAATTCTTCCAGCGGTACTCCCTGGTGAATATCTTTTTCAATCTTCTTCCGCCATACAAATCTGAAATTATTAAAGTTTCATGTCATGAGAAATGCAGACACTTCAAAACTACGTTACTCACAGTCACAGGTACAGTCCTAGTAAATCGATTACACACAATCAAGATAACTTAACAGCCAATTTTCACAATTGTACAAGTAGAAAAAGGAAGTTGTGCCCTATAGATTTTATGTACTTGGTTACAACTAGGAATGAACTATATATTCTTAATCTTCTACATCCTATTCTCGAAATTATACCTTGGAAAGTCAGAAACAAAAATCATCTGACCATTAATAGTGATCACTTACGTCTCAGTGAGATTTGAATCCCCAAAAGGGTTTGAATCATTGGAATATCCCGACACTGACTGCATCTTCAGTTTCTTTGCTACTCTTAATGCCTACAAAGAATTTGCCAAGTAGCATAAAGTTAGCAACCAGAACAACAAAGGACGCAACATATAACAAAAAGTAATTTACCTTCTTCTGAGCCTTTTTGGCCATATATTCCTTGATTACCTCCTCCGGGATTTCACCTGTCTTCCTAGATGAAGATTTCTTTTTTCTATTCCGTCCACTATCGCTGTCACTGGAATCATCACTTGAGCTATAATGTCCGGAACTGCTTCTGCCTTTCCTCCTCTTAGAACTCCTGGGGGGCAACAAATCATCTGAACTGTCCGAATCAGAAGTGTAAGACTCGGAATCAGACTCAGATTCGGATTCATCTCTACGCTTTTTCTGTCTTTCAAGTTTCTCTCTCTTACTCTTACCATGAGAACCCATATTTGAAAAGTATCTCTCTGTCGAAGATAAAAGTTATCAGTTGGTTTACCCTTAAAAGGGGGAATAAACAAGTGAAAGAGACCCTAAAAACCAACTATTAACCCTACGAACATTCCATTGAACTCACTTCCACATATGTCGAGGAAATACCTCGTGAATTCAAATAAAATTCAAGCTAATTAACCAATTCGATTATAACAATCAATAGTTTAAAGGCTAAACAATTCATGATATGCACAGAAAATTAGCAGAAATTAGCTAAGGCAGATAACACTCATGCCGTATTCAATTTCCCCGAAAACCAACCTAGTCCCAGGATTTTGTTAGCAAATCAGGGGAACAAAAGGAAAAACTCCTTATTCAAGTTTCACCAGCAGTAAGAGGATCTAAGCAAAACTCTTGAACCAATAAACAGCGGCTGGAAAAGAGAAATGCATACCTAGTGGGAAATGGATATCCAAAATCAGTGGCGGTGAGGGTGGTAATTGCGGCGTCTGCACGACAGTGGCGCAGTGGTGAAAACTTCACCTCCCCAATAGTGGATCGAAAGACAAACCTTCTAGAATAGATGGCAACAAAGGTTAAAATTTAACAAAGTTTTTGAGTAATCTCAGGGCTATTTTCGTCAATCGGACGTTGGTTCTTCATTCCCTTTTGTTTTCAAAAGGTTTGTGGTTTAGAACCCGATTCGAACCTAAACACAGAAAACAAAACATTCCGTTTAGCCTTGGAATTTACAAAAAAAATGTTAAAAAATAATTATGTTTCATTTGAGTTCTTTGTGCATCCAAATAACTTTACAATGACGTCTTAATAACAAAAATATCATGCTGACGTGTCAACACCACAATGAGTTTCAGTTTAAATATATAAAAGGGTTTAAGTTATTAGATTAATTACAATACATGTCACTGATATTAATTTGGTTAGAGAATCAATATTCAACTAACCAAAAAATAGTATTACATTTACAAAAATAATAATTTTTATTTTTAAAAAATTTTTAATACGTTAATTTATAAATAATTTCAAATAAATATAAACAGATTTAAGTTATTATCTAATTCTTAATATATTATTTGAGAAACAATTAAAAAAAATAATTTTACTCTCACATGTTATTAACAGAAATATCATGCTAACGTTTCATCATTACAGTAAATTTCAAATAAATATATAAATAAATTTAACTTATTCGAATAATTATAATATATGTCATTGTTATTAATTTGGTTACAGTATTAATATATTTTATTAAACTAACAAAAATATAATTAGTTTCTTTTCTTAATTTATATATACAAAAATTAATGTTAAAAATAATTTTAAATAAAATTTAAAATTATATAAATATTTAATTTATATTTATTAATAAAATAAAATTTATGAATATTTTTCCCATACTTTTTTTACATGTATTTATGCCCAGATGGTATGGAGGAGAATAGGCATTTCTACGACAATCATTTCCGGTCAGGACTCGACCATACAAGACGACATCAGATATTTAATGGCTAGTTACCATCAATTGGGCTATGACTCCTTACATAAATTTTTACCCTTTTTCACCCTATGGCGATTATGGAAGGCGAGAAATACACTCCTGTTTACAAATGAGGATACATCTATCGATTTGATCATTGATAAATGCTATAATGATGCTCGGGAATGGATGGAACATCGATGTCACGAAAAATCAAAACGGGAATTACTACATAATCAAGATACAGAATCCAGATGGACTCCACCGTTAGATACATGGGTTAAATGCAACTACGATGCCACACACAAAGAGGGATCTCTAAATTCAGGCCTAGGATGGATAATACGAGATACGCATGGAGCTTTTGTTTTTGCAGGTATGGGAAAATTCCAAGGTCGGCATACTGTAATTGAATCTGAAGCTTCAGCGTTAATTTGGGCATTACAAGCAACTTGGTTCATGGGATTCCGTAAAGTTATATTTGAAGGTGATAACCTTATTCTTAACAACAGCATCAACAACAAACAGGATAATCCCCTTCTTCGACAATATATCATTACTATACAATATTGGATGGCTCAGTTCGATCGCATTATCTTTCAACATCAACCTCGTATATGCAATCAAGTGGCGGATCTTTTGGCAAAGACATCTATTAATTCTCCACATCATTGGACTTTATTTAATGTATGTCCTGATTTCATCAAACACTTTGTAAACAGTGACCGTGCATAATAAATTAAATCGTTGGCAAAAAAATAAAAAATAAATCTAGTTATAGAAATAGGTGTTTGAAACAACAGGAAAAAAATTCACAAACATTTTGCTAAAATCGCACTATTACTATATCGTCGGATGTATAGATGTGTCACGGTGGATTAATCGCGTTAATACAAAAGTAAGTTAAATTAAAAGAGTAATGCGTTCATCTTGTTGTTTATTCTTTCTTCAATGAGCACAAGAGTATATACTATATAGTAGAAAAACAAACACAAAACGTAATCTGTTCCCAAGTTTCCTCCTTATTCTTTCTTCTTACTGAAGATCAATGATCTCACCGGTAATAAGCCATGTGTCTTGATGACCTAAAAGGAGAGTTATCGAATGGAGATGCTTTCCACGCTGCCACAGGCTTCTTCTTCTTCGTCTTCTCAAGTTTGATTTCAGAACGGAGCCAAGATTCTACCACTGAGAGGAGGTTGGGGGAGGTTTTCAGCTCGTTGATATCTGCCATTTTCGATGAACGATTCAGCTCACCGTCCTGAATGTAAGTCAAATGTGTACCCCATGTCTCTAGCCCGTCAAATATGTGGGTTGCATATACAATTGTAGCTCCTCTCTGAGTTAATCAAAATTGAAACAAGTCAAAAGATCATGCAATGACCAAATCACTAATGCACAATAACAAACCTAGCTAACTCTTAGAATAAACTACATTTATTTGTCTGAATGCTATTAACCCTTGTTCATAGGCTTCTTTTCGTCAAGTGTGACAGTAATCTTCCTAACTAACAAGTGCTCAAGAACTTAACAAGGAAACCATAAAACAGGTACAACTCCTGTTCTTCTTAATGTTGCATCTGCAACAGCATGATACGAGTATGTTGCTACAAGTATTTCCATTCTTAGCACTAATAAAGATCAGACACGCAAGGACCTGATATTAACAATAGGTAACACCACGTAGCAGCAACAAGAAATGAGAAGCTTGTCTGCGAATGGTTAAGCTTAATATAGCCGATAGAACTATGCATACAAACGGCTTATATATAAGTATAAGAGATGCTAACGAGGTTAGTATAATAACACCTGATCACATTCTTCTTTGAAGAATTCCAGCAAATCCATCCTTGCAACGACGTCTAGGTCAACAGTGACCTCGTCGAGCAATAATACCTGTGAAGAGCATCAGAGCTTTGTAAGTTTGTACAATCAGATTAACATTACGGTCAGCAATTATGAAAACACAAACAGAAACCAGGTTTTTTTATTAAAGCCAAGATGAGAACATAACTGACAATGATCATGTGAGTTTACAAAATAATGAGCACATCTCAAAACATATTCTTTTTACCTTGAATGGATGTAAGAGTCCCATGCATATCTGCACTCGCCGTTTCTGCCCATCAGAAACCTTATGCATACGCCAATGAAGATTGATATCAAGTAGATCAATCAATTTTTCTCTTCTCACTGGATCAATCCCTTCAACTAGTAGGACAACAAAACGAAAATCTCTTTCCGTCTAAGCCCGGAAAAAGAGAGGGAAAAAGCAATTTCTAAATGTCATTCTAGGAAGGAGAATTCCACCTCCAAATATCATGTGTTCCGCAGAAAAGTCTCCCTGGAGAGGAACCTCACCCTACAATGTAGCAGAATCAAGAAAGTAAATACTCTCAGATCGGTAATGCAGTTGAGCAACCGAAAATACTCTCTAGAACCTGAAAGATCTCACAAAAAAACATGAGAAGGGGAAGTAGAAAGAAGAGTAGGGACTACACACAGCTGAACCAACGGTTTTACTCCATGATCCTCCAAGATAAGACAAGTCACCACTGCAAACAAGTTGAGTATCATGGAAAGCCGAGCGGCTAAGTACTTGTACAACGTTCTTTCCTCCCACCATATGCTTACCAGCCAGAATTTTCAATAAGGTTGTCTTGCCTGAACAAAGAGTTTCAAAGGAACACAAGCCTTAGTCTTCCATAATAACCAAATCAAACCCGTGACTCTAAGAGCTTGGAGTAGATTCTATGGTAAATGCCTCAACCTAATCGCAGTCATATGATTCAGAAACTAAGGAAAAACCTGATTTTACGATGATTCTCATAATCCCAAACCCAGCATGTAATAAACCCGATAATCATGAGACTGGCACATTGAGATTCTGTATTCTCTAATTGCAAAGGCACATGGTCAAATTTTAAGACTTCCGACTCTCGCAGAAAAACTAAGAAGTCGAATCACTAGCCCAAAACCAAATCGAGCTAAAGATACATAGAACCCAAGCAAAACAAAAACCTAAACTACAAGCGAAATCCATGATAACAACTCGATCATGTTTACCAGATCCATTGGCGCCTACCAGAAGGCAGCGAGATCCAGCGGGAAGATTGAGACTGAAGTCGAAGAATATAGGATCCTCAACATCATAAGCGAATTCCATACCGCTTACTCTAATGGCATCATCACCGGTCGTCGTCGGATCTTTCGCCGCCATTTTTTTCAGTCAACCGGTAAGGTAGGATTCGGTGGAGGACAAATCATTTCCTTTTCCCAAATCTACTTTCCTTTAAATATGTTTCGTTCAACGTTAAATCCACGTAACACCATTAGATTATTACCACGTCTTACGGTTTCTATAAGTTAGACTTCTATTAGCGGTCTTTCTTCTGGACACGCCGCCACGTCAGTTTGTTGGTCATTACTAATCGTCAGCATATCATGTGGAACTAAAAACATCCTACACTTGTGTTTGCTTATTATACTTGTAAAATGTGAAATTTATGGAAACAAAAAGTGTTAGAACGCGAAAAATCGGATATAAAAATTACGATATGAAAAAATAATTTACGGATCAAATGATTGAAAACCGAATTAAGAAGAAGACAAATTCGTGGAGGCGAGATTTGATCTCTTTCCTTAATTCAATAAATCTCCCGCAGTGTGGCGGTTTGATGAGATTTTAAATCCCAGGATACAACCACGACGAGACTACAATCGCAACACCCAACTGTAAAATCTACGAACAATAATCTACGTTATACTCTCGAGAAAAACTTACAGTGCGTGAAGAAGAGAGGAGGAAGATCGCTGGAACGACTTTGGGAGAGAATGCGAGAAGGTGGCGGCCTAAATAGGTTAATGAGGATTAAGACTTGTTTTTATAGCCTTAAAGGAGCGGTTTTCACAACCCTAAAACGTGGGAGGAAACCGAACCGACAAAAAAAATCGTGGACGGTTAGGAGAGAAAACTGTGGATATGGTTTAGGGTTTTGACTCGGTTTTGGCCCAAAATCGTAATCAAAATTTGGCCCAAAAGGAACCTTATTGAGCCTACGGCCCAATGCTGAGCCCCAAGCCCCGACGAGTCTCTTTTCTCTCCAACTCTATTAAGCTACTACATGAGTTCTTCCATTTATATACTAGATGATTTTCCTCAAGTTTCCAATGTGAGACTTTTGTCCCTCGTCATTATTTTATCCAACAAATTTATGGCTTTTTAATGAGTCTAATACCCATTTCTCATTCACATTCCAACAATTTTTGCAATCAATATTTGAACTATATTATCCAATTGAACATGCAAATTTGTTCATAAAAATTGTTCCAACAAAAAGTTATAATAAAATTATTCAGATGATAATGATTAGTGATAATTGAAAATGTAACAAAGTGGTGTCGAGTCTAGGGGTGTTGAATCCATGGAAAGGCCTAGATCACGTGGCACAGGTGATGCTTGGTCAAGACCTGTAGATGATTGAAGAAACTTTCAAGGAAGCAAGGAACGGGGATTCTTCAGCGACAGGAACTTCGACAGGTTAGTTTTTAACATTTGAATCAACCCCATTACAAAGAACAGACGTGCAATATACTTGATATGAATGCAAGAGATGATCTCGTAGAAGTCTATAAATTTAGTAATGATATTGGTTTTAGTATAAAATTTGTTCTTTACTGATTCATCTTCGAAATCGAAATCTGATGTTTTATCTTTTTATGTTTTTTGGTCTTTTACTAGCGAAACAATAGGGAAAAGAATTTAGAAATTAATGTGTATTCAAGATTTTGGATCTTCTGTTTTTCTGATGTGTTTAAAGTTATATTTTACCATTATTGATTCGTTTGTCTTTTTATCCAAAATTTTGTAGCTTTGTTTTTACTTACGGGCTCTGTGTTTTTTTGTTTGTTTTGTTATTAAGAAAGTTGTTTGTCTTTTGGTTTGTTTGTTTTGTTATTAAAATAGTGTGTTTGTTTTGTTATTATTTATTTTGAGTTGCAACTAGAGCAATTAAAATAACTTAGTTAAAAACATTTTGATCTTTGCAGTATATTACATATCTCTTACTATAATTTTTTTAATAACATAGCTTTGCGGCCGATTCCACCGTATATTTATGATTTTGAACTACATTTATAAAAAAATATATAAGCCCAAAACGACATTGTTTTGTGCTATAATTTAAACAACAAATAAGCCCAAAACAATATTGTTTTGGATTACGAATTTTGAACATCCAACGTGGCAGTTATATCATCACATATGACGGAAAAATATACAGAAACTGTATGATTGGTGAAATTGCCCTTTGCCTTCTCTTTACGAGGATAAATAACCGATTGGTGAAATTAACCGTAATTTTAAAATTTGTGGGTGAAATTCAAAATTATAGATAGTTTATGTGTATATTGATATGATGTGATAGTTTGTGTATATATAATCTCAAAATTATAAGTTTACGGTGGAATCGACCGTTTTTTCTGCCGGTAATCATTAAATTACTCTGCTAAATCAAACATTTTAAAACACTAAACAATTATTTCAGCTCTTTCGAAGGTCTAGACATGTTTTCTTTTAAATTATTTCAGCACATCAATGACTCCATGGCCCAATGGATAAGGCGCTGGTCTACGAAACCAGAGACTCTGGGTTCGATCCCCAGTGGAGTCGAATTTATGTTTTTAAGACGGAAATAAGCATTTTATCGTTTTCTAATAGAAGAACATGATTATGAATATAAATAGAGAGGCCGTAATTCAAAAGGAGCTTGAAACTCTCTTAGGCCTTAAATGCAAACAACTATTTTAATAACTTGTGAGTAGAGACCATACTAATCAACGTAATCATAAAAGCTAATTTAAAATAGGAATAATATTCTGAAATAGTATTTTTTTCTTTCAAATCTAACATTATAAAATTAAATTTCCAAAAATAGCATAAATATTTATGTAAAAATATTTATTTATTCTAAATAAATTATACATAAACTTAAGAGTAATATTCTAAAATAGCATTATTTTAAGTTTATCTTCCAAATTTAACAAATTAAAACTAAAATTCCCAAAATAGCATAAATTATTATGTAAAAATAATTATTTACCTTAAATAAAATATATATAAAATTAAAACATAATGTTTGGGTTCACTTTTTCCAATTTATATAAGTTTATGTATAATAATATAGTTTTGTGGCCGATTTCACCGTATATTTATGATTTTGGACTATATTTATAAAAAAATATATATGCCCAAAACGATGTCGTTTTGTGCTATAATTTAAACAAAAAATAAACCAAAAACAACGTTGTTTTGGATTACGAGTTTTGAACATCCAACGTGGCAGTTATATCATCACATGTGACGTAAAAATATACAGAAACTGTATGATTGGTGAAATTAACCGCGATTTTAAAATTTATGGGTGAAATTCAAAATTATAGATAGTTTATGTATATATTGATATGACGTGATAGTTTATGTATATATTGATATGACGTGATAGTTTATGTATATATAATCTGAAAATTATAAGTTTACGATGAAGTTATGCTGCTAAATCAAACATTTTAAAACACTAAACCAATTATTTCAACTCTTTCGAAGGTCTACACTTTTCTTTTAAATTATTGCAGCACAACAATGACTCCATGGCCCAATGGATAAGGCGCTGGTCTACGAAACCAGAGACTCTGGGTTCGATCCCCAGTGGAGTCGATTTTATATTCTTAAAAAGAAAATAAGCATTTTATCGTTTTCTAATAGAAGAACATGATTATGAATATAAATAGGGAGGCCGTAATTCAAAAAGAGCTTGAAACTCTCTTAGGCCTTAAATGCAAACAACTATTTTAATAACTTGTGAGTAGAGACCATACTAATCAACGTAATGATAAAAATTTTTTTTTTAAATCTAACATCATAAAATTAAATTCCCAAAAATAGTATAAATATTTATGTGAAAATATTTATTTATTCTAAATAAATTATACGTAAATTTAAAGTATTATATTAAAATACTTTAATTTTTCTATTAAAATATAATTTTAATATATTTATTTTTTGAATAAAAACTTAGAAATGACGTATTTTAGATATTTATCTATTTAATAATTAAGTGAATTATTTTGCAAATAATTATATTTCAAAGGATTCCAAGAAAAGAAATTGTAATTCTGCCGTTTTGGGTACACACGCTTTTCTATATCGAAGGAGGCTCCGTTCGGGTGGCCTAAAAGGAATAGAAGCTTATCGATTGGATAACCATGGCGACGGCTTCAGGTACTGATTCTTTTATTTTTGATCTCTACGACGTGAATCCTCAATTTCAAGAATTTAGGTTCTGATTATCTACTTTTGTATTTTCATCAGGAAGTTAGGTCTTTAATTGCGATTTTGGTATCGTGGGTTTTCTCTGATTTGGTTCTGATTAGATCCAGTTTTCGTTACTTATAAGAGTATGATTTAGAGTTACTATTTCTTTTTTTTGTTAATAAATTCGGTCGTTTATAGTAAAACTGGGAGATTCTCTCGTTTATGCAACTGAAAATTGGTGAGGGAGTAAGCGATCAAATCATGAACATAAACTAGATAATACAACGAAGATGGTGATATTTATTGCCTTCATGGATATATTGATTCGGTGGCAATCGAAATAGACTAACCACACAATGTGAAAGCCAAATAATATTTCACCCGGTGAAATAATTGTAGCCTTGTCAAGCTTTGAAAATTTTGAATCTTTTTTTACATGAGCTTGGGGCTTTTGCAGTTGCTTTTAAGTCCAGGGAAGATCATAGGAAGCAAATCGAACTAGAGGAAGCTCGTAAAGCGGGGCTTGCTCCGGCTGAGGTAGATGAAGATGGAAAGGAAATCAATCCTCACATACCTCAGTATATGTCATCTGCTCCATGGTATCTCAATTCTGAAAAACCGGTAAGCATAATTCTTCTATTGTTCACTTGGTTCTCTGCATTCTCTTGGTTGAATATTGAATATTCAATTTTTTTTTAAAAAAATTGACAGAGTTTGAAGCATCAAAGGAAATGGAAAAGTGATCCCAATTACACGAAGTCATGGTATGACAGAGGTGCAAAGATCTATCAAGCTGAAAAATTTCGTAAGGGAGCGTGTCAGAAGTATGTATCTCCCCTGTTTTTTCATTCCGTTTCTTTGACATCAGTTTATAGTTTTACTGTTCAATCCCTTGAAATTTTATTTCTTTGGTCGTTGAAAGATGGAAAAAAAAATATTTCTATTTGTTTTTAGTTTGTTCCATTCTCTAATTTGGCTCGTCTGTTTTTGAAGCTGTGGTGCAATGACGCATAATGCGAAAGCATGTATGGATAGACCTCGTAAGGTTGGAGCACAATTTACAAACAAGAACATTGCACCTGATGAGAAAATAGAGAGTTTTGAACTCGACTATGATGGCAAGAGGGACAGATGGAATGGTTATGATCCTTCAACCTACCATCGTGTGATAGAGCTTTATGAAGCAAAAGAGAATGCTAGAAAGAAGTACCTGAAGGAGCAGCAACTTAAGAAACTAGAAGAAAAGAACAATAACCAAGAAGGTAATGATGCAACTAGTGATGGAGACGAAGACGATGATGACTTGAGAGTCGATGAAGCCAAGGTTGATGAGAGCAGGCAGATGGACTTTGCAAAGGTTGAAAAGCGTGTTCGAACAACCGGTGGTGGTAGCACAGGGACAGTAAGGTATGGACTCCTCATTTTTCTGTAACTACAAAATAAGCATATCCGTCATCACATATGTTAAATTGGTTGGATGCTTTTATATGATGCGTAATGGAGTAACCTTTTCTTGATTTCAGGAATCTGCGTATCAGAGAAGACACAGCAAAATACTTGTTGAACCTTGATGTCAACTCGGCTCATTATGACCCCAAAACTCGATCTATGCGTGAAGACCCACTTCCAGATGCAGATCCAAATGATAAATTTTATTTGGTTAGCTGTGATTCATCATTATCAATTATTTGCATCTTAAATTTTGATAGTATAGATACTAAGCTCTTTTGTGCTTATCATCTATCCAGGGGGATAATCAATACAGAAACAGTGGGCAAGCTCTAGAGTTCAAACAGCTGAACATCCACTCATGGGAAGCGTTTGATAAAGGACAGGACATGCATATGCAAGCGGCTCCATCCCAAGCTGAATTGCTGTACAAGAATTTTAAGGTTGCAAAGGACAAACTGAAGTCTCAGACCAAGGACACAATCTTGGAAAAGTATGGGAACGCAGCTACAGAAGATGAAATTCCAATGGAACTTTTGCTTGGGCAAAGCGAAAGACAAGTTGAGTATGATCGGGCAGGGAGGATTATAAAGGGACAGGTATGGTTTTGATGGTTTCGTGGTCGAATTGCATTCTCATGGTAATATGAAGGGCTTGTGATAAGTTCTAGTTTTTGTGTGAGTCTATTTCATTCTTAATATATATTTGTTGTGTACAGGAGGTGATACTGCCGAAGAGCAAATATGAAGAAGATGTTTATGTTAACAATCACACTAGTGTTTGGGGCTCATGGTGGAAAGATCATCAATGGGGGTATAAATGTTGCCAGCAGACCATTCGGAACAGTTACTGCACAGGTTCTGCTGGAATCGAAGCTGCAGAGGCTGCCCTTGATTTGATGAAGGCTAATATTGCTCGCAAAGAAGCCTCTGAAGGTTTGTGTTGTTGAGTTCCAATCTCTTAATTCGTTTCTTGTTGATCAAACAAAAGTTACTCCTGGAGAATGGCTAATGACACCAATTTCTAGACATGTGTTGTGCTTATGCTAATGAAACAATCGATGGTATTTTGATAATCAGAGACCCCAAAGAAGGTTGAGGAGAAGAGAATGGCTTCATGGGGAACTGATATTCCTGAAGATTTGGAATTGAACGACGAGGCACTTAGGAATGCTCTTAAAAAGGTACGAGACCATAGCTTCGGCTCATATTTTCTCTTGTCAAGACGTTTCTATGTCCTGCAGTTTTTCTGACACACATGCGGTGTTCCTGGTGTGCAGGAGGATGAGCGTAAGAGGGAAGAGAAAGATGAGAGGAAACGCAAATACAATGTCAAATACAGCAACGATGTAATGATTAGTTAACCAATCATTAACATTTGAATCATATTCTTGATTGAACTGAGATGAATCAATCTCTCAAATTTCATCGCAGGTGACCCCGGAAGAGATGGAAGCTTACAGAATGAAGAGAGTTCATCACGAAGATCCAATGAAAGATTTCCTCTGAAGAAAGTTAGTTTCTTTCTCCTTATGCACAACGTAACCTGAAGAAACTTCATTAAGTTTCATTTAAATAACGTTGTCTCAGAGTCTTAAGTGTGAGGCCTTCATGTGTGGACACGGTATTGTAGTTATATACTAAACTTTAAGTATTTGTCATTTGTGAAAGCTGTTATTTAATTCTAACATTCGTCTAATTCTAGCTCCTCTCCTCATCGTTTTCATAAATTTCCCAACCGAAACAACAGCTCAGCGGACAGCTCCTTCTCGAGGCCTTCGTGGTCACAGCGATCTTCGGCAAATGCGGTCAATTCATATCGGTAGCCAAGTGATTTTCAAGTCAATAGTTCAACTGAAGGAATGTCCGTTTTCGCATCAAGAGACAATGCTTTTGAAAACCTTAAACAAACTAAGCGCATACAGTCAAACTCATTCTCTACCAAGTTAGTCCCAAATTGTATAGCTTTGGACGATCTCCTTTCCGTGAGTAAACTGGTTAGGAGTTAGGACCCAAGCTTCTGGAAGAGACAACGACGCTTACTTTCACTGGTCAACTGAATCAAGTCAATGTCTCAACCGAATGACCGATTATTGGAGTCACGTATCAGCATTGCGTTGAGGCAACAACGGCCTCTTGCAGTAAACGATAATGAACCTAATGAAGCATATTTTATTAATAGGCCTAGAAAAGTCGGCCCAAACATACGAGAGGATAGTTTTTCTTTTCGCCAACTACATTTCTAAAACCCTAAAGCTTCACCGGCTGCTCCGATCGTGATCCTTCCTAAACCCCAACATCGTCGGGGATTAAGAGCTGTGCTTAGATTTATTTCTCTCTTTCCATTTTTCCTCCGGCATTTTCACCGTGTTTATTGGTATGTTCTGTTTTGGGGGCGTTAAATTTCACGTAGTGCCTCATCATTGTTCAGTTTGATAAAACATGCGTAGTTTTTAGGTAGAATGTTCATGTTATGAAAGCTCGTGGATCTGTTCTTGTTACAAGTGTTCTCATTATATGTATTCCATGATTTTAGCGTTGGAATATGTTACCGATGCTTTTAATTCTAATGCGATCTTTTCGAATTCGTGTTTTCTCCGTTGGTGGCTTGTTCAGTGATTCTCTCTTAGTCACACAGTACAGTGTTTGCTTTTTTTTTCTCTCTTCATTTGGAGACTTGCGCGATGGTTTTTCTATACATTTGATTTCTGATGCTGTATGAAGTGAAAAGGAGGTTTTTTCTTTTCTTTGCCGACAGTTGGATACTATCCCAGAATTATTGTTATCTGCTATCTATAAAGTTTTTTAGCAGTGAATTTTTCTCCTGAGTAATGTCAATGCGATGTCCATTTTTTAAGCTCGTAGGAAATGAGCTTCAACAAAGTACCCAACGTCCCTGGATCTCCTGCTCTCTCTGCCCTTCTTAAGGTCAGTGTTATTGGTGGGCTCGGTGTCTATGCCATTTCTAATAGCCTCTACAATGTCGATGGTGGACATCGTGCTGTCATGTTCAACCGCTTAACTGGTATCAAAGAAAAGGTATGTTAATCCACAAAGTAATAAGAATTATTATATATTTGAGTAGTTTATCTTGAAAAATAATGACTTTTACTCCTCGGATTTGTTTTGCAGGTCTACCCGGAGGGCACACATTTTATGTTGCCATGGTTTGAAAGGCCAATAATCTATGACGTCCGTGCACGACCTTACCTAGTAGAGAGCACCACCGGTAGTCATGACCTTCAGATGGTGAGTTATTTTACAGGCCATGCCTTTTTTTTAAAATGCTGTTGTTACTGAATATGAAGCTATAGATCATTCTTGACATTCCTTTTTAAAGAGTATGCTAAGATCCTTAGATCCAGCATGATGCATATGCTTTAACTTTGGATGTGGTTTATCATTTGTGGCAATGGATTTCTAGTTGGAATTCTACTCGCTGTTATGATATTGCATTACATTATTGATGTAAATCCCTTATATGATTTGCTTGAGTGTATGGATTAAGAAGGAATTGAGAATGCTTTGACTCTGTGTCTTCTTCGTTTTCCCTTTGTTTTGCTTTGTTTCAGCTTCAATTTTGTGACTATGGAACAAGAAGTCAAATTACAGTTTCTTTTTAAAATTGATTCTATTGTGGAAGAAAAGCATAATGTCTCTGTCTTTTTCTTTTTCTTAAAGGGTGTTGATGTGTTTCTGATATTTTCTTGGTTGTTGCACAGGTGAAAATCGGACTAAGAGTTCTCACTCGGCCCATGGGTGACCGTTTGCCTCAGATTTACCGAACCCTAGGCGAGAATTATAGTGAAAGGGTTCTTCCTTCCATCATCCATGAAACCCTCAAAGCAGTAGTAGCTCAGTACAATGCAAGCCAGCTCATCACACAAAGAGAAGTATGTATCTCGACAATCTTCTTCTACAACATTTTCTGCTCTTTTGTTCATAATGGTGGACTGTTTTTTACCCTCCTCTAGGCTGTGAGCAGAGAGATACGCAAGATTCTGACAGAGCGAGCTTCTAATTTCAACATTGCTCTTGATGATGTCTCCATCACGACACTCACATTTGGCAAAGAGTTCACCGCAGCAATTGAAGCTAAACAAGTTGCTGCTCAGGAAGCTGAACGGGCTAAGTTCGTTGTGGAGAAAGCCGAACAAGACAAGAGAAGTGCGGTTATCCGTGCGCAGGTAATAAATTCTTGATCTTTGTTCTAAATCTAATAACAGGGATGATGGGTTTTTGTTTTTCTCTGCTAAACCATTAAGTCTTTTGATTGTTTGTGTAGGGAGAAGCTAAAAGTGCTCAACTTATCGGACAAGCTATTGCAAACAATCAGGCATTCATCACTCTGAGAAAGATTGAAGCTGCAAGAGAGATCGCTCAGACCATTGCTAAATCTGCTAACAAGGTCTACTTGAGCTCCAATGATCTCTTGCTTAACCTCCAAGAAATGAACTTGGAGCCTAGCCTTAAAAAGTAAAAGAATGAAAGAGAGTAAGTTTTCTTCATTTCTCTTCGATGAATAAACTCCCTTTCGAAGTTGTCCAAATGACCATTCTTCCCCTTTTGTGCCAGATTCTAAATAGACACATTGGGATTCGTGTTGGCTTTGGTCAGTTAATTCATCAATGTTCATTGGAATTGATTGTTGATATTTTCCTGTGTTTTCCCGAAAATTGATGGAAGTTTAAGATTAGTAATAATCAAATAATTGTTTATGTCGAAATAGTATATATTAGATGCTTATATATAATGTTATCATCTAGTGTTTTTTCCTCATGAAAAAATAAATATGCTTTTATATCTCAAACTATTATTGCCGTTAACAAAATTTAACAAGAATAAATTATCACTAAATAATTTTAAATTAATGTCTTCAAGATTTTAATTTTTATTAATTAAAATATAAATTTGGAATATTCAAAAGAAATTGGTGGATTTATATTATAGTGCTCGAAAAATTGATATGGTAATATAAAAACATCATTTGCTCTCATTTGAATTTGATATTATGTCGACACCAATCCTTAACTTGTCGTTTTGATCATAGGTGTCTTTTTGTTCTCCACTAGTTGCTAACGTTATCTACCCATAGAAAATAGTATAATGCATACGTATTATAAGATTCATATGAGCAGAGCAACATGGACCCTTTGTCTCTAATGACGCCATGCCGACTCCACCATGACAGAGACACGTCTTTTTCCTTCTTTTACCGGTGAGCGACGAAACTTCGGCCAATTTCCTGGTGACAATAAAAACCGACTTATTTTAAATTATGATCACTGTTAAGACTCTAAATAATTTTAGTTATATTTATGCATGTATTAAATTCTAAAGATGGGTATACATAGTTGGTGTTTTAGGCACATATCGCTTTCAAGTTTCAGATAGAATATAAAATACAAATTGATATCTTATCTGTATTTAAAAGGGTTTATTCCGTCAGCTACACAAAATTATGCGATTAAACTTATTTCTACCCGTACTTTTTGGGTATTTTTTTAACTAAATAAACTGTATTTTATAAATTACACAAACTTCAGAAATTATTCTAACTACAGAAATTCTATTAATGTTTAAACGTTAAATAACTATTAAATTTGGTTCTAATTCAAAAATTTAATTTTAAATTGAGTTTATTTTGAAACTAAAACCAGATTTTTGAAGTAAAAAAAAGTTTAATAACAATTTGACGTGTAAACATTAACAGAATTTCTGTAATTGGAATAATTTATAAAATTTATGTAGTTTACGGAAGAAAAACACAATTTATGTAATTTATGAAAAACCCAAAAAATACGAATAAAAATAGATTTATTCGAATAAATTCGTATAATTGACCGAAGTAAACCCTATTTAAAATCCATAGCATTAAGAAATATAACGTTCTTGCTGATATCTCTAAGAAGTCATCGTCATGACGTAATAGATGACCTAAAATTAATGATTTTCATTTATCCATTTAAACGTAACCATACTAAGACAATTTAATTATGAGGTAAGTTTAAAACAATAAAGAAACCGGTTGACATCAGCCTTGTCGTAAGCCATTTACTATGTCTTCCTCAATCGTCATCATTTACATTTTTTTAAACATATTGCAAGTCATTGGTTTAAATGCTACAGTTGTATAAATCACAATATAATTAATAATTAGATTTTGACCCCCCCCTCTTACGTTGAAAAAATATTCACAAATAATAATTAATTATATATTTTGTTAATTAAAATAAATTTTTTAATATTGATTATGAAAATAAAATAGATAATAAAATCAGATTATACAAATATATTTAAATTGTATCTATTTTGGATAAAATTATACATATGATAAATATTCAATTAAACTAAACTTTTGTTTTATATTTTGTTTGACTAATTTTTCAAAATTTATATTTTGTTTTATATTATATTTGTATTTTATGATAAAATACATTTTATATCGAAATATTAGAGATTTATATATAATATATTGTATAATGGCAGGTAATACTTTAGTAAATTATATCTTAGGTAATATTTATTTTAAAATACTTTAATAATGTGATATATTAACGTGACACACTTGTAAATTACACGTCAACATAAAGTTACTTTGTTAAAATGATTTCCAATTAATATATTATATATTATACTTTAAAAAAATTGAGTTGTCACATTTGAATTCCGACAATGAGTTTCAAATTTATCTTTCATTCTTAAATAATACTTTAAAAATTTGAATGATCTACGCTTAACATTAATTAGATCTTTACTTTAGATACGATGACGTTGGCTTCGAATACATTTTATACACATGCTTGTTGACCAATTGCTCTCCAAAATTCTCTATATAAATTCTTTAATTAATCCCTCTCTTACCAATCTAAACCAACTACACAACTCTCTCTCTCTCTCTCTGTCTCCCATACATCAATTATGCAAAAAGCAATAAAACCATTCGAATCTTCTTGGAAGAAGACAATACCGGGGAATAGCATTTTCCATCGAAAGAATGAAGATAAACCATCATCATCATCATTATCATGGTTAGCATCTTCATCATCAAGCAACGTACTGGTGTTGGAGAATGCTGTGGTGGTGTTTGCAAGAAAGGGTTGTTGTATGGGACACGTTGCAAAACGACTGCTGTTGACACATGGTGTGAACCCATTGGTAGTTGAGATTGATGAAGAAGATACAGACAACAATATTACAAGTGAATTGGGCAAAACAGTAAGCAACAAAGAGAACTTACCGGTTATGTTTATAGGAGGAAAGTTGTTTGGAGGATTAGAGAATTTGATGGCTGCTCACATCAATGGTGATTTAGTCCCTATTCTCAGACAAGCTGGTGCTTTATGGCTTTGATTGATGATTTTTAATTTCCTCTCTTTTTAATTTACCCTTTTCGATATTATTTGTTAATAATTTCTATGTAGTTTTCTGCCTCCTGTGGATTTGTAATTGATTGTTATGTAATTGGTTTGATCATAAAGTTACGAAACACATAAAATTAAATAACACTATTTTTTGTAATTAATGCCTCTTGAAATCCTTATTTAGGAGTGAAATGGTATCCAACCACAATAGCAACTAGTAGGCCTGTCAATTTGGCTCATTTACCTGCGGGTCCCGTCCTGTTTGACCCGCCGCGTGGTGGGTGCGGGTCGAAGGAAAAAAAAAATTTATATGCGGGGCGGGTACGGGTCGAAATTTTGGTATAGCGGGGCGGGTGCGGGTTTCGTTTTATTATTTTACGGGTTGGCGGTTACCCACAAATTTTGGGTCAAAATTATTTAACCAAAATTTAAACCAATTTAATTTTAAACCAATTTAATACCAAATTTGATATTCAAAATTTATATAATTTGATGTTTTAAAAATTGAATTTCGATATATTTGTAGTATTAATTTTAGATTTATTATTATTTGTATTTATTTTAATTAAATATTTTAAAAAAATATTAAAACGAAGCGGGTCGCGGATCATCCACAAACCCGCTAGATTAATGCGGGGGCGGATGCAGATTTTAAAAAAATGATTTGCAGGTTTTACGGATAAAAAGAAATTTTGAAATAAAATCTTTAACCCGCCGCGGGGCGGGTCATACAGGGCGGGTCCGACCCGCTTGACAGCACTAGCAACTAGCCCGGCCCAAAATTCAGAAGTCAAAACTCATCAAAAAGTTTGATTTTTCCAAAATCCAAATTTTTGATAAGATTGGTTTTTGTTGAATCTCGTAGTAGGTGTGATTATTGAGCAAAATTCCATTTGAGAAACCAGAATTTGAATGACTTCATCGTTGATCTAATCTTTCTCATAATACTTTGGCCCAATACAAACTAAGAATTTAAGCCCATTCGATTTCTACTGCTCTTTCTTATATACTTCTTAGTGGGTAGTTTTCTATAAAATAATGTAATTAATTTTTACAATGTAAGAATTGACAAACCATATTATATGAGGCCAACTTTAAATAATGAAGGCAATGACAATTTGGGAATACTATAATATATTACAAAAAAGACCACTTTAAAGTAATAATCACCAACTTTTTAGTATGCTTTTTTACGAATCTGAATGCATCAACGAACCATTATAGATGAAGGTGGAACGAATTTGACCGTTTGGTAGCAATTTTAGATACTTTATTTAGTCTTTTCATTCTTTATTGCTTCCAACATGAAAAATGCCATATGTCCTCATCACTCAATGATTTCTTGCCAAATAATTTCCAAACAAAATCATGGAGAAGATTTTTTCTTGTAGTATAACTTTTTTAATTAGCTACTTTCATTGAATTTTCTTTAAAAAGTTCATAGACCTAGCAAATATATATATATATATATATAATTATTGAGAATATGTTACATAATAGTATTATTTGTTTGATCGTAGCATATGTCTGTGATTGTGGTTACAGTTAATAATGCGACTATGACATATGTTATTTGTTTGTCTATTGTCAGTACTTACGGTTGCGTTTGATCGCAAATTTTTAATCGTATCGATGTTTTAATCAGTGTTTAAAAAAATTGTGAAATAT
Source organism: Pugionium cornutum (assembly GCA_018901935.1). Classification (NCBI taxonomy): domain Eukaryota; kingdom Viridiplantae; phylum Streptophyta; class Magnoliopsida; order Brassicales; family Brassicaceae; genus Pugionium; species Pugionium cornutum. The sequence goes on along the minus strand of CM032155.1, from coordinate 1,082,785 downwards.
GACACAATAGTCGAATGCATGTTGCAACGGTGAAAAAAATTGTAATGCATGTTACAACGGTCAAACACAGAATGCACTGGTTAAATGTTGCGTCTACCACAAATAATTATAACAACTAAACGAACAACAATGTGCCACAGTCGTAGCCACAAGTTTATATAGCTGATAAACGAAGATGACTAATATATAAACTAGCTCAGGAGAGTTTCATAGGCTTTCAACTGAATAAAATTGGATGGCTAATTATTGATTTATCCAAAGTTATCGGGTGGACGTATTTGTAGGTATAAATCATTGAAACTGTTGATTTAAATGTAGAGGGCAATGAGCATTTCACTTAATTATATTTATGATAACGACTACTTGGTATGTTTAGGTATTAATATTACTAACCTTTTTCTCATTTCGAAATATTCAATCAATTTTGTAGAATGGTTGGAAAGTGTGACTTTAGCTTTTAATTACTTTTATGACCCATTAAACAATCTTTTTGTTTTATCCATTTCCACTAATGTATTTGCTTGGAAAGTAACAAAGTTTGTTTATTTTATTTTCCATACGTTTGCTTTCATGAGTTTCTCTTAATTTATGCTTATTAATTTGTAGTTGTAGGTATCCATTTATATATATATATAACACATAAAGCTAAGGGCAAATGTCTAAAATAGCACATTTCTAAATTTTTATTCCAAAAATAGCATCATTAGTTTAAATTTCCAATAATAACACAAATTTAAGATTAAAATGCATTAAAACTATATTTTAATAGAAAAAATTAAATCCTAAATTGGAAATAATGAACCCAAATACAATATTTTAAGTTTATGTATAATTTATTTAGAATAAATAAGTATTTTCACATAAGTATTTGTGCTATTTTTGAGAATTTAATTTAATAATGCTAGATTTGGAAGAAAAATTTTAAAAGATGTTATTTTAGGGTATTACTCTAAAGCTAATTATAATTTCGACTATAATATTTTTATATTTAAAATTCTAAAACCTAATTAATTTTATTTTTCGATTTCGACATGTACAAAATTTTCAATTATAATAACAAGAGTAATACCCTAAAATAGCACTATTTTAAGTTTATTTTCCAAATTTAGCACAATAAAACTAAAATTCCCAAAATAGCATAAATTATTATGTAAAAATAATTATTTACCTTAAATAAAATATATATAAAATTAAAACATAATGTTTGGGTTCACTTTTTCCAATTTAGGGTTTAAATTTTTTTCATTAGGAATAAGTTTTTAATTATTTTAGTATTAAATTTGTGCTATTTTTGGAAATTTAAATGACTAGTGCTATATTTGGAACAAAAATTTAAAATGGTGCTATTTTAGTCAATTGCCCTAATAACAACTATGCTGCAAAATTCATTTAAAGATTGTATTTCTAAGATTTCAAAATATAACGTAAAAGTAGTGTGGTTAACAGAAGAAAAAAACCATAGAAGACATAGATCACTTTAATTTGATTTGTCGAAATGAATGTGAATATCAATTGTTTTTGTTTCATGATGTCGATATGATCAATTTGACCGAGTAAAAACAAGAAGAACATTAACTATGATCCACTAAGTGACATATGTATACTTTAAGTCTAATCATATAAATCCTTATTGTTATTTCATATATCGCCAATTTTCCATGATGTGGTATGGATCTATGCTTTGTCTTCTTTAAAATGTCGTTTATTGCGTTATATTTATATATATACGTTTAATACATGTATATATAATTGTATACACATTTATTAATGTCTTACACATGTTTCCTAGATTGTGATTTCTATTTTTGTTTATAGTTTTTAATAGTTTTCTATTATGTATGATTGTATGATAATATTAGAACAATGCTATATATAACAAATAATATAGACTACAATTTTAATTTGAAAACGGGTTGACTAAATTATAAACATAATTAAAATAGAAAAAATGGTAATTAAAATACTGAACTTTTGTGTTTGACTCATTTAAATAACGAATTTTTTAATGAGTTATTTAAATAGCGGTATATAGTTAAATGCGCCGATTTAGATATACAATTAGTTAACATTAATATCAAAGATAAAATCTTTAACTCTATTACTTATTTTAACCAACTAAAAGTAAACAACCATAAATAAAAAATAAATAACAAAGTTAATAATATTATTTTTGGTACTAATGTTGACTAATTGTATACCTAAATCGACATATTTAACTATAGATCGTTATTTAAATGGTTCATTCAAAAATTCAGTATTTAAATGATCCAAACACAAAAGTTCAGTATTTTAATCATCATTTTTCCGATTAAAATATTATGTTTTTGGGCTATCTCTTTCTAATTCAAGGCTTAGATTATTTTTATATAGACTGCAATTTTATTTTTTTATGAACCAAAATTTATCTATAAACTGTAATGTACCCTCAAATTATTATAAGCGGGATAGATCAAATTCAAACAAAAAATGTTTTCGAGAAAGTTAATTGTAGGTAGAGGATCTATATAAGTTGAATAAATATTTCATAATATCATGTTGCTTTACATTATAGTCTCGAAAAAATATGGGAATATTCTAAGTGCCGCCAAAGTTCAAGAAGAAAAGTCCAAAACTTTAAATAATTAAATAAATGTGATTATTTTATAGGAATCTTAAAACATGATTACATTATGATTAAAAGTGTAAATAACCTAAAGAATTGTTAATTAAGTCAGCTCACAAGCTGACGATCTCTCTTCATTCCAAATATTCACCTGCATTTTCTCAGTTCTCTATATATTTAATTAATTCATCATAGCTAAGCGTAAAAACCCTAATTTAGTTTACTTTTGTTTGAAAATGAGATAATCGATAAGATAACATTTGTATTATCGAAGAAACTAGTATGTCACGGATTTATATTATTAACAACTTCATCTACAAGTTTCTTTTTAAATAAAAAATTAATCTTATCTACATATATATATATATATTAGAGTAATATCTTAAAATAATATATTTTTAAGTTGATTTTATAAATTTAGCACATTAAAAATAAATTTCATAAAATAATACAAATTATTATGTAAAAATAATTATTTAACACAAAGATATTTATGGACGAAAAAATCACTCATACACTACTCACATATATCGAAGATGTGAATAAAGTAGTTAATAATATATTTCAAAATTTTGACATGTTTCTCAAAACCCGTGAACTAACACCTATGAGATTTTTGGTTTTCGGGACAAAATAAAAGATAATTCATTCGACAAGGATAACTATTTAAAAAACGTCAAAAAACATTCTTTCAACATAAGATCTTTAAATAAAACAATTATTACTATACTAGAGTCATTAGATCATTATAACAATTAATTTATGTAAAATATATATAAAATTAAAACATAATGTTTGGGTTCATTCTTTCTAATTTATAGATTAATTTTTTTATTAAAATAAGATTTTTTTAATTATTTTAGTATTAAATTTGTGCTATTTTGAAAATTTAAATAATTAGTGTTATATTTAAAACAAAAACTTAAAATACTACTATTTTAAATAATTTCTCTATATACTATATAAATTTCTTTCATAAAAACGTTAGAAAAATAAAACGTTTGTATGAACCTACTATAAATTTAAAGAAACAGAACTTTACTATGAAAATAGAATATTGCAAAAAATTCCTTGTAGAAAAGCATGAAAAAAAAAGATACTCGTGTCTAGTTATCTACCATCTTTTAATTTCAGTTCCACAAGCTATAAAATTGTTTTCTCAATTAAATTGAAAAATTCGAAAATTAACAATAATTTGAAAGGGGGAAATATTAGAAAATTAAAAACGAATATTTGAAGTGGGACAGTGGCAGGAAAGAGTTTGAAATGTCGCATGGGGTTTGGTTTTTTTTTCACTGTCGACCGGACGATTATTCTCTTTTCCATATTTAGCTTCTTAATTTCGTTGTCGTATGTTATTGGATTTTACCTCATTAGCACGTGCATGGGTACACGTGCATTTCACTCTTTCTTCTCTACCAACGAGAGATGTATCTACCACCGTTGGATTTGTTTACTTCTTTGACCACTTTAATCTACGGACAGTAATTGGTTTAATTAAATTTTTGCTTATTATGTCAATCACGGCTTAATTAATACACAAGCACATTGTTAATTTCAATTATTTTTAATTGCTACAGTACTGTCAAAAATTTTTTTTAAATATTTGAATTTTTTAAAATTTATTGAATGTCCACTCGAACATACACAAATGATAATATCTTTATTTCCGAGGTTTAAACCGTAACAGTATAGTCACTAAACAAAATTTCATATGTATATATATATATATATATATAAATAATCAGAGCCGGTCTTGAAACTAAACGGTACAAATCCGTGCTTGCGGCCGTTTATATTTTTTTAAAAGAACTGACTTTCATTTTGAAAATATTCTGATAAAATAATGTAAAACAGTCATTTTTTTTCTTTTTTGTTTGCAGCTTTTTTAAATTTAGGGTCGGTCCGGTATACAATGATATACATTAGATTGTGATTAAATAACAATTTCCGTCAAGGTTATAAGAGAAAAATATATTTAATAATAAAGAAAAAAAAAGGGAAAAAAAATTATTTTTCGGTGTGTCATGACGCATTGCCACTGATAAAAAAACACAAATAATTAAATATCAAGATAAATACATGTAGTCAGGTAAATTATATATTGTTATTTTCCACCACCATGTATTAAATTTTAGGCCAATTGACTAAAATAGCACCATTTCAAGTTTTTGTTCCAAATATAGCACTAGTCATTAAATTTCCAAAAATAGCACAAATTTAATACTAAAATAATTGAAAATTTATTTCTAATAAAAAAAATTTAAACCCTAAATTGGAAAAAGTAAACCTAAATATTATGTTTTAATTTTATATATATTTTATTTAAGGTAAATAATTATTTTTACATAATAATTTATGCTATTTTGGGAATTTTAGTTTTATTGTGCTAAATTTGGAAGATAAACTTAAAATGGTGCTATTTTAGGGTATTACTTTAAATTTTAAGTAAGGAAATGAAATTGAAATGGGGAAAAATATGAAAGTTTAATTATTTTATGAAAATGGCTGCTACAGTTATTACAGGTCAAGGTGCTTATATATTGGATATATAACTAAAGAGAGGAAATATACTTTTTTATTTCACATATGCGCCTTAACTCTTAAGACTGTGGTGTATGTAATATATAAGTATACAACCAATATAACTTCTCTTTTGTGTTTTCCTCTCATTTACGTATTTCTAGTCATTTTTCTCTTAATTATCCTTTTCAACTTCTCGTTTTTGTCTCTCACATCAAAACTTTTGTCCAGAAGAAGACATGACAGCTGAAGATCATACAATCTCAAGTAATGGAGGATATGTCCAAAGCTCATCAACAATTCATCATCATGAACATGAATCTTTTAATCCTCCTCTTGTCAAGAAGAAGAGAAACCTCCCTGGAAATCCTGGTATAGTTTTTTTAATTAAATTTAATTTATGTAGATCAACCCTAATAAAAAAAGAAGATTTTTTCTGTGTTTTTATTTGCAGAAAAGCCATCCTCTTTATTCGATTAGTTTTCGATCTTGATCTATTAACATGCATGTAGAACTACTTAGATCCTACATATGATCCATAATTAATTACAATCCCAAACTTGATTGAGTATATATATAGATCCAGAAGCCGAGGTGATTGCTCTATCTCCAAAGACACTTATGGCCACAAACCGTTTCCTCTGTGAGATATGTGGAAAAGGTTTCCAGAGAGACCAGAATCTACAGCTTCACCGACGAGGACACAACCTCCCATGGAAGCTAAAGCAGAGGACAAGCAAAGAAGTAAGGAAACGAGTGTATGTATGTCCGGAGAAAAGTTGCGTCCACCACCATCCGACAAGAGCACTAGGTGACCTTACAGGAATCAAGAAGCACTTTTGTCGGAAACATGGAGAGAAGAAGTGGAAGTGTGATAAATGTTCCAAGAGATATGCAGTCCAATCCGATTGGAAGGCTCATTCTAGGACTTGTGGGACTAGAGAGTATAGATGCGACTGTGGTACTGTTTTCTCCAGGTACTAATTTATGTTTCTACTTAGGTGTTTAATAGATCTTTTCATTTCATCATCATCATTTGAGTAACGTGAATAATTTATATTTAATTGCACAACATCAAACTTAGTTTATCCCAAATCCATGCCATATATAAAAGATTGCTCTATGGGTATGAAAGTTTTCTTATAATCATGATATGATTGCCAAACTATATATAATTAAGCCCCAATATATCATAGTTAGTTGAATTCAATATACATCAAACATGTTTTTAACTTTTTGACCAGTAAGCTTAATCATGTTTGAATTAAATTATTTTTTTAACTCATACTAAACTAGCTAGGTTTTTTAAACGGTGAAGAAAATTCTATTTATTACCTCGATACTATAATCTTATGAATTGATAATCATTTTAACAAAGTAACTTTATGGTGACGTGTAATTTACAAGTGTGTCACGCTGATGTGTCATATTATTAGAGCATTTAAGAAAAATATTATTTAGGACATAATTTACTAGAATATTTGCGAAAATTGTCATTATACAATATATTATATGTAAATTCCTAATATTTCGACATATAATGTATTCTGTCATAAAATGTAAATATAATATAAAACAAAATATAAATTTTGAAAAATTATTCAAACAAAATATAAAACAAAAGTTTAGTTTAATTGAATATTTATCATATGTATACTTTTATCCAAAATAGATACAATTTAAATCTATTTGTATAATCTGATTATATTATCTATTTCATTTTCGTAATCAATATTAAAAAATTTTAAAAAATTATTTTAAATATAAAATAAATTTTATATATATATCTAATTTAAATTAACAAAATAAATAATTAATTATTATTTATAAATATTTTTTCCTACGGTCAAAATCTAGTATATATTTATTTTGTTATTTTGGGAAGTCCTGTTTTGTAGGGTCCATAATTTGAAGCGTTTTTGTATATGTATTGTCAATCTTGAGCGTACGCGCTGCTTGTTTTCTTCAGTATGATAGTTTCTTGGAGTGACATATAAATATTTTGGTTAGAGTAAGAGGTATATACATATATTACATATGATTGTGTGGATATATCGTAATGATTAATCGGTGTATGGTTAATTTGTTGAACACAGGAGAGACAGCTTCATTACACACAGAGCGTTCTGTGACGCCTTAGCAGAAGAAACCGCTAGGCTAAATGCAGCTTCTCATCTCAAAAACCTAACTGGTAATAATCTAAACTATCATTATCTCATGGGTACACTTATCCCATCATCACCGTCGTTTCCATTCGGACCATCACCGCCACATCACCACCACCATTTCCCCATGGCAACCACTACCTACGATCATCATCATCATCAAGACACCATGACACCTGCGTCTTCGCTTTCCCTATGGATGGGAGGAAATATCAATCATCACCATCAAGTGAGGTCTATCGAGGACCGTATGGGAACGCAGCCACAGTCGCAGGAGGATTATAATTGGGTTTTCGGGAACGCTAATAATCGTGGCGAGATAATAACAACGAGCGATTCCCTCATCACCTATGAAAATAACAATATTATTGTCCAAAGTAAGGAAAACGCAAACGCGGCTACTTCTCTTTCCGCACCATCTCTTTTTAGCAGCGTCGACCAAACTACCCAAGTCACAAACGCAGCTGTCGCGGCGATTGCGAACATGTCCGCGACTGCTTTACTTCAGAAAGCGGCTCATATGGGAGCGACTTCTTCTACGCCACCTGCGACGATAACCACCACCGACCAATCGGCGTTTCTTCAGTCTTTTGCGTCGAAAATCTCAGATCACACTAAGTTTGTAGAAGATGGTGGAAGCGACAAGTTCACGGCTTTGTTTGGATCGAACAGCGTCGGGCTAATGGGTAACAAAGGTCTTCACGAGATGGGGAACCCTAGAAATGGCGTCACGGTGGTTTCGGGTATTGACGAATTACAGAACTACCCCTGGAAACGTAGAAGAGTTCTAAGTGATGATGCGGTCGGAGGAGGAGGGCAAACTCGGGATTTCCTTGGTGTTGGTGTACAAACAATGTGCCATCCATCTTCTGTCAATGGATGGATTTGAAAACACATTTAAACAATCTCTTGTATGGATTTTTCTACCGTACGATAATCAAAGCTGCTTTCTTTTTAAGTAAAATACTTAGATTTATCGTAATTGTATATTATTTCAGTAGACCAAAACCAGAGCTTAATTTTAAGGTCAATTTGTCGTGAACACATTCTGTTGTTCCACAACGTAGCTAGTTTAGTTTTTATTGATTCTATAATTCTGTTACAATTTAGTGTTATTGCGATATGAACTTTAATTAACTCATAAAACATAGTTTTGAAAATACTAATTTAATTAGATTTATATCCAGACGTCATGGGAGAAAAATAATTACTAAATAAATATAATATAATTTTAGTTATAAAATATACTATAATTATTTACGAAATATTATTATTTAGGAATTAAAATCTGATTATATCTATTAAATATATTGTTTTATTATTTTTAATATAATGATAGTTTTATTTTGTTTAAATAATTGATGATTTATATATAAAATACATTTTTATCATAAAATATTAGAAACGATAATTTATTTTCTTATTTAAATCAAATACTCAAGTTTTAAAATATCAAATTTATAACATATGTTAACATGTTATGATTGAATATTAATTATTTATAATTTTATATGCGTAACTTAAAAAAAAGATTATTTTTTAAAATAAATAATTATTTTTGGTTAGTATAATAAACCATATTGATTATCTAACAAAATTAATTAGTAACACATATTATAATTGTTATACTAATTTAAACCTATTTTTATATTTATTTAAAATTTATTCTGATGGTGATATATCATTATGACACTATTGTAAATAACACGTCAGATAAGATTATTTTCTAAAAATTGTTGTCAATTAATATATTAGTGATAAATGAAACTTTCTATATTTAACAACAAATATATCTGGAAACCTAGCGAATCTCACGATTTAAAAAACGTATGTAAGTAAATATATGTATTCCCTTTAGTATATGCGCAGATAAATATAAAGAGGTGATCAAGAAGTGGTGGGGACAAAAGGAAAGATATAGGCTTTTGAGCTCAATAATTCTAACTTAGCTTGCAGGGCAATGCATAGTGGAGGAAAATATAAAGAAAATGAAAATGAAGATAGATTGAAAAAGCAAAAGATAAAAAGGGAGATCATTTACAAAATCATACCCTTAGCCTCGGGTATATAATAAACTTCTTGGATACTCAAAAATAACAATTAAACTATATTTATATCCACGGCATATGTGTGGGGGAAAATATTTGTAAATTATATTTTATTAGTAAATATAAATTATATATTTATATAATTTTAAATTATATAATTTAACTTAAATTTTACTTTAATATTAATTTTTGTATATATAAATTAAGAAAAGAAAATTAATAATTTTTTATGAATTTAATAGTATTTTTTAGTTAGTTTAATAAAATATATTAATACTCTAACCAAATTAATAACAATGACATATATTGTAATTATTCGAATAAGTTAAGCCTATTTATACATGTATTTGAAATTTACTGTAATGATGAAACGTAAATATGGTATTTCTGTTAATAACACATGAGAGTAAAATTCTTTTCTTAAATTGTTTTTCAAATAATATATTAGGAATTAAGTAATAATATTAATATTTATTTGAAATTATTTATAAATTAACGTATTAAAAATTTTAAGAAATAAAAAATTATTATTTTTGTAAATGTAATACTATTTTTTGGTTAATTGAATAAAATTTATTGATTCTCTAACCAAATTAATATCAGTGGTATGTATTGTAATTATTTTAGTAATTTAAACTTTTTTATATATTTAACTTGAAATTCGTTGTGGTGTTGATGCATCATCATGACATTTTTGTTATTAACACGTGATGATAAATATTAGTTTGTTAAAAAATTTCTTAAATAATATATTAAAGATACGGAAAAGAGAGAAAGGCTGATTACTTGCTCATGTCATTTGGGGAGAATTCATGTTAAGATTTAATGGGCTGTTTAATGGGCCTTTAATAAATAGAGGCTAGTAGGGTTTCTACTTTCCTCCATACTTGGAATAGTTTTTGAAATTTCAAACACCCATTTATATCGCATCTTCCATTTTTAGCTAAAACAAGATTGTATATTTTTGGGACGACACTATTTTACTACACAAACTATAGCTGCCTATGGTTTTTTTACATGAACTTTGGACCTCTCTATTATATTACATGAACTAATAATGCACACCTTAATTTTACATGAACTATTGACATGTATTCACAATTCCCCAAATCGCTATTTTTTGGATAAATTACGATCAATTGAAGTTAATTGCGTCTACCACATAACTCACATAACTCACATAACCCAAATTTTCACAATTGTGTTTACTCAATTGGTTAAAAGGAGTAATCTCGCCAACCGCAATGATTCAGTGGGTCGGTTTTCGGGTTATATGGTAAATATAGTTAATTTTAATTGATCGCGATTTATTCAAAAGATAATGATTTGTGGAATTGTGAAGACATGTCAATAGTTCGTGTAAAATTAAGGTGTGCGTTGTTAGTTTATGTGGTGTAATAGAGAGATCCGAAGTTTAGGTGGAAAAATCATAGGCAACCATAGTCTATGTAATAAAATAGTGTCGTCCCTATATTTTTCTATGGAATATACTCTTTACACTTCAAAAATTCCTGATTTTACAGTCAGATGATAAAATGGAGGTGAAATTTTTTTTGTTTCTTTTAAAAACGTGGGAAAATGTTAAAATGAGATATATATGAAAGAAAATGAGTATTAATATAATATTATGTAGACTGTAGAATATAAAAAATAAATTTCCCGACCTCAATAAAATAATGCATGACGACAAAAAAAGTAATAATAATTTCCGACGATCACGGGACAAAAGCCTGAATGTGATAGCTTCGGTTCTACACTAAGCAATCGTTGAAACAACCCATCATGACACATTGTCCCATGGGACCAAAAGTCTTATTAACTACACTCTGTAAAACCTCTCTTATTTCCAAACTGGACTCACATTTTCTTCTCTTTAATGTTTAACGAACTATCTAATTTACTCTTTTTTGTCACGTTCATACTGAACTCTATTTGTATCAAATTAGCTAGTGACCAAAAACATGTTATAATCATAAAGAAAACGATACTTTTAGAGATGTAACGGTTTATAAATATATGCTTTGATATTACTACCACAAAACATTATCTAATTTTATGAGACAAGACCAACTTTTATTTTAAAAAATTATATTTCCAAAATTTGTTTAAAATCTAGGGTTGTGCATTCGGATATTCGGTTCGGTTTCGATCGGTTATTTTTTGTTTCAGTTTTTTCGATTGGTAAGATTAAAGATCCATTCGGTTATTTTTATATTTTCGTTCAGTTTTGGTTCGGTTATATTTCGGTTTCGTTCGGTTCGGTTATTAAATTTAAAAACCAAAATATAACCAAAACATAACAAAAAAATAACCGAAAATAACCAAAATAACCAAAAATAACCAAAAATAACTAAAAATAACCAAAAATAACTAAAAAATAACCGAAAATAACTGAAATATCCGAAATACTAAAAATAACCGAAAATAATTCTTTTTGGATATTATTTCAATTTTTGGTTCGATTTCGGTTAGTAACCAATAACCATGGTTTTCCAAAATTATTTTTTGGTTCTGTTTCAGTTTGGTTTATTCGGTTCGGATTATTTGTCGAGATCTATTAAAATCACTCACCGCGAATGACGAATGGGCCTACCTCAATCCTCGCATGCTCGCTCAGCCCATTTATAATTCTCTATTTATACGTACATAAACTCACTCACACACCATAAACAGATTCTTTATTTACTCTTCATTAATGGCTTCATTTGCTCTGAAACCCATTTCTTGTTTCATTGCTGCTGTTTTTTGCTTCAGTATCCAGAATGTTGACGCTAGAGAAGGTAAGCTCTTCTTTACTAAGTTAACGCATGACTTAGATCGTCCTAACAACAAAAAGGTGGCTCTACCTCCCGTTCCAGCTCCAATTCTAGCTCAAGACAATGGAAGATTCGATGATGGGCCTTTCGAGCCAGGTTCCGGTATAATTCCTCAAACCAAAGAATCATGGCCGGTTTCATCTATTACCACGGACGAAGAATTTGAGAAACTGATGGCTAAATTTGAAGAAGAAAAAACCAATAAATTAGCCGACGAGTTCGAGGAAGAAGAAGAAGAAGAAAAAGAGTCCAAAGATTCGAAAGATTACAATGAGCAAAAACGTAATGGATACACTTATACTACTAACATTAATTATGATGATAATAGGAGTAGGAGAGGCTATGGTGATGAAGAAGAGAGACAAGGAATGAGTGATACGAGGTTTATAGAAAACGGTAAGTATTTCGACGACACAATAGGTCGTAGAAGTTCTGAAAATGGTTCTAGTCGCGGGCATGTGAGTGCTCGAGAAAATGATCATCCAAATCAAGAGGAGGAGTATGAGCCTTAAAAAACACACAAAAACTATTGAATTTGAGAAAGAAATTAAGCAACTTTTAAAGTAAATTCTGCCATCAATCTTTAACTTATTTGTCTTTCATGGAAAGTTATACAATTTCAAAGTTGTGAGTTATGTTCTAGTATGTGTTTATTTTGGGTGGATGGAAATATCTTTGATCCAAGAAACTCTAAAATCACAGATGCAACTTAAACATTAATCTCCTTCATGCGACTTTGATTGCTCAGAAACTCTAATCTACGGCCATCATTAGTTTTCTTTCGTTATTTCTCACCATTTTCTTCTCATTTCAATTTGTTTTAGATCTAACATTCAACGTCTTATTTTGAATCTATAATCAAGTTGATAAATCTTTCTTATACATAATTTCACAGAACTTTTTAATTAATAATATAAAAAGTTGTTAACGATTTAACAAAATTAAAGATAAAAACTACAAATTAAAGATAAAATATTTATAAAAAGGGTGGAATATTACAAGTTCAACAGTATCTGGTAAAAATCAAAAGAAAGAACTTCTAAAAATGTAACACACGACAGTTCTTAATTAGCATTCGTAGTAATTCGTAAGAATCTTCAAAACAAATCTAAATAACAACTTAATCTCTCTACGCATTTTTGACCAAACCGATTATTTCCACATGATTTCACGAATGTACTAGAAACCATTCTCACTGAAATATACATACTCCGTCGGATCTCCCTCCTCCCGGAAATTCCCCACCGTCGATCTAATCATGTCAAGAGATCATTCACCCATCCTAGATCAGGATCACTACAAGATCCATCATCAAAGCTAGTCTTGTCACTAACTGCGGCTGCCGTGAAATCGTTCGTTTGTCTCCGGCGGGGAGTAAAATCGTCGCCGACGAAGTTCATCGACGTAGGCGAGTTAGATAGATAACTTGGAGCGGAAGGAGAAAGAGAAAACTGCAAAGGACTACTCTTTTGTTGTTGTTGGAAATTAAGACGTTGATTGCTCAAACCGCAGGATGAGGCAAACGCAGCAGCCGACGCGGAAACTGGGGTTGTGATCGGCGACGAGGAACTAGCCTGAAGCACTTCCGCTAGGCTCATCGAATCCAAAGAATTCACCAGCTCGCTCAAAACATCTTTATAGTTAACTGAGCCAGCAGCTGCGGCGGCAGAAACAGCAGAGGCGGCACGATTCCTCAACCGCGAAAAAGCTGCGGCTTTGTGAGCCGGAGACATGGGTGGAGACAGCGACGGAGATCGAGAGAGATGAGAAAGATTACCCAAAAGAGTGCTCGTTGGAGAGCTGCTACAAAACAAGCAACACCGATTCTTCGTTGGAGAACCAGATGCTGAGCTGCCGGAAATATCTTCCGGAGGAAGAACCCTAAGCTGACGTGGCGAGTGAGCAAAGAAACAGACTTTTCTTTTACAGTGTTTACCATCTTTACAAGCTTCAGTACGGTAACGAATTGGATGGAGCCAACACTCGAAGACTCCATGAGCAAACTCACAGTCATCTCCCCGGCTACAATCACCACCACGACGAAACTCCGGACAAACCTCACCGGAATACTGAAACCTACGAGGATCACGACGGCGAGCTTTCTCTCCGGGATGAGCGAAAGGACAGTCAGTCCAATCGTGGCTTCGGCTACGAGTGCAACGACGGATCTTGAATTCGAACATCCTGAAATGATCGCTTGCGTAAGGATCATCAGTGTCGGAGTCATAACAATACTCTTTAGTCTCCTTGTTGTTGTCTTCGTTGTTGAAGCTGTCTTCTTCGTGTTCAGATGTGATTTTGTTACTTCTGTTCCAGTTATGTTTACGCGGCGAACGAGGGGAAGAATCCGCCGGAAAAGTCTTGGACGATAAAAGAAGCTTTCTCGGAGGAATCTCCACAGTTGGTTTCCTCATTTGATGATCCGCACAAACAACATCCATGATGAAACTCATATATAAGTCGTTTTTCTTTTGTTTCTGTATGTCTTTGTCTTGTTTTGAGAGAGAACTGTAACATGAATGATGAGACATTGTGGGGGTACATATATATAGGGGTTTGAGTATAGATACCGACATGGGAATAAGTTAAAACATATATATAAGTATTGAATTATTAATTAGTAGATATGAATTGTGATGAAATGTAAGAAGAAGACAAAAGAAGAAAAGTTGAAAGAAGAAATGTGAGAGGGTGTGGGGGAGAGGAATCGTGGCGAGAGAAGAGAAGAGAAAGAGAGAGACTTCATGCAAAGAAGCAAGAGCTGCCTTTCTCTCCTTGCTTCAGACCTAACACATGTGCTTATGTCTTATATCACCATCATCTCTTCTCTCTCCCTTATCGACACATCCATTAATTATATATATCTCTTATAAAAAAACTATTGAAAACATTTTACTTTATCCGTTTCACTGTAAACATCGTTTAGGGTTTGTTACAAATTGAAAAATAATTTAACTCTATACATTATTCTTATTAATATAATTTAATGTGTTTATTTATGATAAGGTAAAAGAGTAAGGACAGAATTAACAAAAATTATATTAAAATAAACGAATATTTAAGTTATTAGTTATATAAATTATTATTAAAAGGAAGGAGAAAAAAATCAATTTTATTAACAAATATAAATGAATTGTTTTATAATTCGTTATGATCAAGTAAAATTTTGGATACAAATTACCAAATATAACTAAAAATGGACTAACCCTCGAACAAAATATCTAAATATGTAATTTTATTTGTGAAGAATTAAAGCTAACCTGTGTTTTTTGTTTTTGTCACAATGTTAACCTGTGATTGTAATGTACATATTTGATAGGGTGAAATCATTTGAATTATATTTATGTAGAGTTAGTATTTATATTATCAAAGTAACTGCAAATATAAATATTTTCTTTTCCAATAACGTAGTCACACTCTAATACGATAAAAAATAGTTAATCGATTAAAATAACACTATTTCAAATTTTTGTTCTAAATATAGTATTAGGTACTTAAATTTCCAAAAATAGCACAAATTTAATACTAAAATAAACCCTAAATTAAAAAAGTGAATCCAAACATTATGTTTTAATTTTATATATAGTTTACATAAGGTAAATAATTATTTTCACATAATAATTTGTGTTATTTTTAGAATTTTAATTTTATTGTGCTAAATTTGGAAGATAAATTTAAAATAATACTATTTTAGGATATTACTCTAAAAAAATCATATCAATATATCGAATGGTCAAAACTCAAACGAAGTAAATATTTATTTTCTTTTTAAATAACAGTTAACAATTTTTAAAAATAAAAGTCTGTTACATTTGCTCTTGAAAATTTATGAAGAATGATGAATTTGTGTAGAACACATCTTATTTTTAATGAACTCTTCTTAAATTTATTTTCAAGATTTCAGAAAATTTCTACAGAAAAAAAACAATAAGAAGGTGCAGAAGATATTTTATAAAAAAATAAATTTAAAATATACGTGTTACATACATACATAAAATGAAGGGCAATTGACTAAAATAGCACCATTTCAAGTTTTTGTTCCAAATATAACACTAATCATTTAAATTTCCAAAAATAGCACAAATTTAATACTAAAATAATTGAAAACTTATTCCTAATGAAAAAAATTTAAACCTTAATTGAAAAAAGTGAACCCAAACATTATGTTTTAATTTTATATATATTTTATTTAAGGTAAATAATTATTTTTACATAATAATTTATGCTATTTTGGGAATTTTAGTTTTATTGTGCTAAATTTGGAAGATAAACTTAAAATTGTGTTATTTTAGGGTATTACTCTAAAATGAAGTATTTTAAAAAAAGACACAATAATACAATCCCATTATTTTGTTTGATTTAATATTATATCATACAAATTGTGAACTAAACTCTTGTATGCCGCGAATCTAACAAGACTTTGCAAAGCAGAAAGGATATGCACAAAGATTAAATACAAAGTTCAAATGAAAAAGAAGTATCAGAAAATAGGTTATTCTGTTTTATACGCCAATTATCAAATAATTTAATATTATTGAGATTTGTCTACAAGGGTGCATGTCTATGTACAAGTGTCACCATTTGATGCTTGTGTATGTACAAGTGTCACCATTGATTGTTAGCTTTGGCTGAAGCAAAGACATTTTTGGTTTCTATCTCATAAATTCATATTTATAATAACTTAAATCAAGTAAACAAAAAAGAGGTTTCTTTTGGAATTGGGTTAGAATAACGACAAAGTAAATACAAATGAAAGCAGTAGAATAAAATATATAGGTTTTTTCCGTCAATTACATGAATTTATGCGAATAAATCTATTTCTACTTATATTTTTAGGTTTTTTCTAAATTACATAAACTGTATTTTTCTTTCGTAAACTACATAAATTTCATAAATTATTTCAATTACAGAAATTTCGCTAACGTTTACACGTTAAATAGCTATTAAATCTGGTTTTAATTCGAAAATCTAGTTTTATTATCAAAATAAACCCAAATTAAAACTAGATTTTTGAATTAAAATAAGATTTAGTAGCTATTTAACGCATAAACATTAATAGAATTTTTATAATTAAAAGAATTTATAAAGTTTGTGTAATTTATGAAAGAAAAATACAATTTATATAGTTAAAAAAATCTAAAAAGTACGGGTGAAAATATGTTTAGTCGCATAAGTTTGTGTAGTTGATGGAAGTAAATCCAAATATAAAAGACAAATTATGGCGGCAAAAAAGAACATTGTTTTCTTATTATAGAACATTAGATTTCGGTTCTGAGTAAGATTGGTTTTTGGATCGGTATTTTTATTTAGACATCTTCTAATCTACTTTGGGGTATCATCTATGTCCGTACGTATATGTCATTCTTCCACACGATTCAATTCTCAAAGCTTCTCGATTTGGTGCTTAACATCTTTGTTTTTTTACGACCATCTTTGATTTTAAGGTTTCGAAGTTTAAAGTCGTGTTCAGCTAGTTTAAAGCAGCCTATTTTCAGAAAACGTAATCCAATAACTATCTACTTAATTCAAAATTGTTCGTATATTTAAACTCGAATACTCTAAATTTGTTTAGATTATATAAACCATAAACCTTGGAAACAACAATGGTTTGTTAAAAGAATAAATTTTTAAGAAATATTTTAGATTAGCAATAAATAAAATTTTAATATCAATTATAACATTTATGTAAAAAAAATCTCATGTATAACATTTTACCGAACTAAAAACATGAAAATATTCTTAATTTTAAAAAGAAAAAATCGTGAGTATAAAAATGAGGCAACACAAAAATGATTATGTTAAAATTAAATAATGTTATTTTAATTTTTTTTATTTTAGAAAATGCTGGTGAGAGTTTAGGTTTAAAATGATAATTTAGTCAATAAAATCTTATTTACTGTTAAATTAGTCAATTATTCTAAATTTTTTTTGTAAATACGAAAAATATAATACTTCCTCTTATATTTTTGTTTTTTTTTGTTTTAAAGATAGATTTTTTTTAGTTTTCAATGCATTTTTTACTAATTAGTAATAATAAATTATAAAGTTCAAAAAATAATTAGATTTATTAAAGTACTATTGTTTTAATACTCCTCCTTCCTAATTGAAAGATATTTTACTTTTTATTTCTGTTTTTTAAAGAGATTTTTTAGGTTTTTAATGATTTTTTGAATTGTAAAATTCAAGAAAAATAATTAAATTTATTAAATTACTATGGTTTAGATTATAGGAAATTCTTACTCAGAAAAAGTTATGAATTTATACTAAAGTTTTAATATGTGTTATCTGAAAACTTTAAGAATAGAGAGAATATAAATTAGTGGAAAATATAGGGCAAATGTCTAAAATAGCATCTTTCTAAGTTTTTGTTCCAAAAATAGCATCATTAGTTTAAATTTCCAATAATAGCACAAATTTAAGATTAAAATGTATTAAAACTATATTTTAATAAAAAAAAAATTAAACCCTAAATTGGAAATAATGAACTCAAATACAATACTTTAAGTTTATGTATAATTTATTTAGAATAAATAAGTATTTTCACATAAGTATTTGCGCTATTTTGGGAATTTAATTTTATGATACTAGATTTGGAAGAAAAATTTTAAATGTGCTATTCTTGGGTATTACTCAAAAATATAATATAAATTTTCAAAATTGATCAAGAAAAGAAAATTTTATTATGCCGTATTTTATTAAAACAGTATTTTAATTGGGAGATGAGACATTAAAACGATGCACTTTCAAGAATGAAGAATACATTTGGCTGGAAAAGAATATAGCCGTTAGAGACTAAAATAAGGCCGTTAAGAGTAAGTTAAGAACACTCCTTCACATTCAAATTTTAATGACCGTTGTGTGATATTCTTCTTCTCCTTGACACATTCCCTCTGAAAAAGAAGGAACCAAGAAAGTAGCCAAATTTCATCCAGATTCTCTACATTTCCCGTTCTCTCGCTCTCTGTCTCCTAGTTCTGTGACTCGATTCGGCGTTGTTAATTAGTATGGACGTAACAGCGGCTCCGGAGGAGGAATCAATTGGTAGTGTTGCAAAGACGATAATTGACGAGAATTATGAGTTTTTAGCGCCGAGATGGTTCGATTTCATTAACGGAGAGACGGAAGATGAGGCTCGCCGAGCGGAACTGTGGTTTGAATCGGCTTTAAGCTGTGCTCCTTCTCGTGAGTTTCTTTGTTTTCATCGATTATTTCCTTTTTGTGTTTAATTAGGGTTTTCTGATTTCTGTTCTGAGGAGCAAAATGAGGAATTGCGTTACGACAATTTCTCGATTCAAAATTTCCGACAGATCGCATTTTGAAAAAGTGGAAGTAAATTCCAAATCCGTAGAATCTTACAATTGGATAACAAATGTGGCTCCTTTGCGCAGTATTGAAGCTATCTTTAGGGTTCAAAGTTGTGTTCAACCTTTTCTTTTATGTGCAGCTTCCGTTCCTAGAATCAAAGCAAGGAGATCATTCAGGGTAGAGACCATGTGCAACTTCAATGAAGAAGAAGAAGAAGAAGAAGAGAAACCGCTGAAGGTTTTGCTTCAATCAACAAAGATATTACCCATTACAAGTTTAGATAAATCTTTCTTCTAATCTTCTGAGTATGCACATTCTGCAGGATAAAGAGCCTTCAGAACCATTAGCTGCAATTATTCCTTCAAAGCCGGACCCTAATATCTCTGAGGCCAAGAAGGAAGAAGTTAGTCCTACTGAGCAGGCAGAAAACAAGGAGAACATTCCTCCTGCTAACACAGAAGCTTGCACACCCAAACCGCTCCTTCAGCTATCTCAAGGAGGAAAGTCGATGGACCTTAAGAAGCAGCAAACTTCTAGAAACATAGCCAGTCTGGTGAGGAATCCATCAGTGCTTAAGCCGAAAAACCAGTCACAATCGTCTCACGCGAAAGACAGCCATCAGAAGAGTGTGAAAAGGTGGCTTAAATTTTGAGCAACTTTTATGATATCCTTTTCTGGTTTCACTTTCATCTGGTAATATTTCTGTTGTGTTGAATGGCTCACTTTAGGGAAACAGGCGTTAAGAATATAACTGGCACTATCAATCTTATTCAGGAAAATCAAGCCATCAAAAGGCAAAAGCTAGATGATGGAAAATCAAGACAGGTGAGCCAAATTGTTTCTATACCAGCAAGCTTCACCCATCTCACTGCATGACTGACACTTTTTTACTCCTAATCATTGATTTATCTAGATTCTCAATCCAAAACCAACAACTCTACTCCACAAGACAAGTCAAGGTCTTGTTAACACCGGTTTCAACTTATGCACTTCGGTCACTAAGCAAACACAGGAGAAGAGAAAGGTTTGTTATGCGTCATGGATGCCTTATATAAATTTTTCTATCAGACCCTGAATCTCAACTCTTTGCTTTTACTTAAAAAAGGTTTATGTCCGTGAGCAAATTAAACCTTTCGTTTCAACTGCTGAATTGACAAAAAAGTTCCAAACAAGTACCCGAGACTTTTCACTGCATCATGCCAACACTTCTCTTGGACAGGTAATGAACCATTGATAATTTCTCGTTTTCCTTTTGCTTTCTAACTTTTTTTCTTGGAATCTCTTCAATTAACTTCCAGGATGGTGCTGCTTTCCTTGTCCAGAATCGACCTAAGCTAACACTGACAAGACCGAAGGAACCTGAATTCGTGACATCCCAACGCGCTCGTCCTTTGAGAGTTAAGAGCAGTACAGAGCTGGAAGAAGAGATGTTAGCAAAGATTCCCAAGTTTAAAGCTCGACCTGTGAACAAGAAGGTAATGCATTTTGTTCCACAGTGGTTTATCAGTACGTCAGAAAGAGAAATCTAAATCAATACGTTCTCTTATTTGATGCAGATTATGGCAGCTCCAGACCTGCCTGCGCCACAAAGAAGTACACCACATTTGCCAGAATTTCAGGTAGTCACATAACAGCAATGAGCATCATAAGTTTAGAACAGACTGTTACATGATCTACAATGGGCTCATTTCTTACTTTTGCAGGAATTTCATCTTCAAACAATGGCGAGGGCTAGCCAGCATTCAGAGACATCTTCAATAGCTTCAACGGAAGTGTCTAAGCAGGTATGCAGCTTCTTCTTATACCCAAGAAACGTTGTATGTCTGCCTAAAACACTTGGTTTCGTGCCATCTGATATGCCACTGTGCTTGCACGCAGCAGCATAATGATTGGAGGCCTCACCTTACGGAACCGAAGAGTCCTGTGCTCCAAACAATGCTCAGAGCTCGTCCTACTACAGCAAAATCTACTGCTGAACTTGAGCAAGATGAATTGGAGAAGGTGCCAAAATTTAAAGCAAGACCTTTGAACAAAAAGGTACTACTAAAGTGGTGAAGTTGACCGTCTACTCCGTTTATCTCCCTCTCTCAATCTAACTTGGAACTATATCAATCCATCCAGATATTTGAAAGTAAAGGAGAGATGGGTATCTCTTGCAACACCAAGAAGCACATAACCATACCTCAAGAGTTCCACTTCGCGACAGATGAGAGGATATCGCAGCCAAGTTCTGTCATAGATATATTTGACAAGGTATATTTCAAAAAACAGAATCAGCTCTAAGCAAGTCATCTTCAGTTATGCCCCAGTGGTTGACATAACAATATAACATTTTCTTTGTCAGCTCTCATTGAACTCGGAATCTTGCCATGAAAAGCATCTAGCAAGGAACACTGCTCCAAACCCCTTCCATCTTAGGACAGAAGTATGTATACGACTGACAACCTCTTCTTTTAGGTCAAAAGTACAGGACTAATACTGACAGCTTTTCTTCTAATTGCTTTGCTAAATACAGGAACGAGGCGCAGAGAAAGAGAAGAAATTTGCAATGGAGTTTCTACAAAAACAGATAGAAGTTGAAAGGGCCAGAGTTCCAAAAGCAAATCCATATCCTTACACGACCGACTATCCTGTGGTATGCACATCATCAACTTCCTATTTTCCCTTTCTTGCATGGATGGTGTTGACAACCGTTCGTGTTCCAACTCTCTCAGGTCCCACCAAAACCAGAACCTAAGCAATGCACAAAACCAGAACCGTTCCAGTTAGAGAGTCTAGTGAGGCATGAAGATGAAGTGCGAAAAGAAATGGAAGAGAGAATGAGAATGGAGAGAGAAGAAGCTCAGAAGAGGCTCTTCAAAGCACAACCAGTTATGAAAGAGTAAGTGGCCTGCCTGTTTGCTCCAGAGACGTTTTAATCTACGTTTCAAAAATCTCACAATGGCTTGTAAAACAGAGACCCCATTCCTGTTCCAGAGAAAGTACGAAAGCCCCTCACGGAAATTCAAAAGTTCAATCTCCATGTAGAGCATCGAGCAGTCGAACGAGCAGACTTTGACCAGAAGGTAAGATTTTCAGTCATTTCAGCAAACAGCAAGTGCTAAATAACCTTGAAAAGTGCTCCAACTGGAAAAAAATCATTCTATTTTTTAAGCAGATCAAAGAGAAGGAAAATCAGTACAAGAGATACCGTGAAGAAAATGAAGCTGCAAAAATGGTATGCAAATACCTTCGTAAATTACCAAACATATGCAAAAAAAACTTTGCTCAAATAATAAGACTTCTGGAAATCTTGGCAGGTGGAGGAAGAGAGGTTTCTGAAGCAAATGAGAAAGACAATGGTTCCTCATGCTAGACCTGTGCCTAACTTTAACAAACCCTTCTTACCTCAGAAGTAAGTTCCACTTCAAAACCACACAAAAAAACTCTTCTCTTTGCTTATGCTATCCTATTGATTAAAAACTTCACAGGTCCAACAAGGAGACCACAAAACCAAAATCACCCAATCTTAGATTAATCAAACGCAACCGAACAGAGAGAAGAACAACTAGCAGCGCTTCTGCTGGTCAGATGAGATAGTTGGCAGTAAACTTTTCTCAAGCCTGTGTCTGAATATGAACGTTCATGAATGCTTGAACCTACTTATGTAAATGGATACAGTACCATTTTTTCCTGTGTAACACATGTATCTAAGAACCTACTATTAATATTGTAGCTCTTATGTATCTTGATTCGAGATGTTTTAACTGGAAACTAGGCTTATTTATTATTGTTCTTTACGAGAGATGAATTTTGAGAAGAAACATGAGAGTAGCTGTAACATTCAAAGCAAACACCAGAGACATCGGATCATTGAGAAACACACAAAATTATAGAACTTAAAAGTAAAACACTGGTTCCGCTGTAAGCCCCTCAGAAATTTCGACGGAATAGCATTGTTACTCTGAAATCCTTCTTCCTACGCTTCCTCCTCTCTTAAGTTTGTATATTGGGCCATAATAGACCGGCCCATTACAATTATAACTTATACTTTGACTCGCTTCCCTCTCGATTATTTTTTTGTTTCTCTTGTCTGCAATTGCTCTGCTTAAACCCTTTCCGGTATGGAGCCGCCGGCGAAGGGCACCGTGACGCCGTTAGCGTCGTTGTTTTCAGAGGAGGAGGCACGGAAAGCAGCAAGTTATGTGGATGAAAAAATCGGAGAGAAACGGGAAGAGATGAATCGTCTTCAACAGTTCGTCGATGAAAACGACAATCTTATCAACCTCGTCAAGAAGCTTCCCGATCAGCTCCATCACAACGTTATGGCGAGTTTTAATACATTCATACTCCTTCCCCTCCCTTATAATCTGATTTCGTAAATGTTTAATTGCTTCGTACGGTGGTTTCTGCTTCCTCACAGGTTCCGTTCGGTAAAATGGCTTTTTTCCCCGGTCGATTGATCCACACCAACGAGTTTTTGGTAGGTCTCAAGATGATTTTTTTCTCCTTTTTCGATTTTAATGTAATTTGTTTGTATTGCTATGCTTTTCTGAGGTTTAAGAGTTTATCAGTAACCTATAGAGGCTAGTGTAAATCTCACATTGGTTAAAACTCAGTCAAAAGATTTTTTCTTTCTTGTGTGATTCATATAGGTGTTGTTGGGGGAGAATTACTATACTGACAGGACATCGAAACAAACCATTGACGTTTTGAGGAGAAGAGACAAGACTTTGCAGTCCCAAATTCATTCTCTCAAAGCTGAGATTAAAGATTTTCAAACGGAGGCGTCATTCTTCACTACGACTGCTTCAGAAGCAGCGGTAGGTTTGTTAAAAGAGTTGATAATGTGTTAATTCTTTGTAACTTATCCTTTTACATTCTACATATGCATCTTTTAGGAAGGACTTGTTGAGATAAGAGAAGAGTATGTAGAAGAAGATTCTTCTGCACCCTTGCTTCCGTCAAAAGAGCCTTCTGGTATTCCGGGAAAAGAGACTGCAGAAGATGAAGTTGAAGACGATGAATTTGCACGAATCATGTCCAGGTTAAATGAACTTGAAATGGAAGAAGAAGAAGAGGGTGAAGAGGGGGACGATGAAGATAAAGAACGTGATTCTCCAATAGAAAGTGAGGCAGAGGGCGAGAAACTTATGGTAAAAGGTATTAGAGGTGAGACAGAGGACGATAGGATTACATACGGTAAACAAGAAACTGCCATATCTGTTTCGAAGAAAGCTTGTGGCCGTAGCTCTTCCATTCATGAACCAAAATATTCTGAGGTATTATTCCAAGGAAATTTCACATTTGAGTTCATGTATATGTTTAATGGTTTTTTTTTCTCAATTTTTGATTACTTTTATTCCAGCCAAGAGTCAGAGGCAGAGGTATTGAAGTGTTGCCTGAGAAACATCCACACAAAGATCTAGATGATCCGTTGGCTGTAAGAAAAACTTTTCATTGTGATCTTGTCTTCTTTCATTAGCGTTTTACAGCTCCTCAGATATTGCCTGTTATTTCATTATGGCAGTGCATTGGACCAAAGCCACAATATCTCCCCAAAGGTTAACTTTATGATTTAAAGCATTTCAGACATCAGAATAGTTGTTTTCAGTGGCAAGTTAATATAGAACATTGAATCATCTTCCTGAAAACCATTCTCTAACTAATATCGATGTTCTTTTATTATCAGAAGATCAATCATGTGGCGGAATCCCCCAGCAAAATGCTGGAACATGGAGAGACTTTCAAGAGACCTCAATTGTTTCCACAGCAAAGGCAAAAACCAATGTTGCCGCAACACAAAAGATTGAGGTATTTGGATACTATAAGCTATACTTGGAATCCAAATAAATCAGCTTTTCATTTGAAATCAAGCAAATACGGAGTTGCATAATGCTCATCTTTGTACAACGGGACTTAATATTTTAACAAGCATCTCACAAATCACGATTCCAACTTTGTTTTGGTGCAGTCACCTATAAAGAAACCAGAAGCCAAGTTTGAAACTAACAAGGTTACATTTCTCATCCACTCAATCTTTTGCTGGTAGTATAGTTGTTCAGGCCGATCTGATTTTCCTTTAAGCTCGTTAACTATCTAATCCAAACTGTGCAGGCTTTTACTGGATCGATAGTAGAGCGCACCCATAGTCTAGAAACCAATAGCCAAATACAGGTACTTTCCTCCCACAAGAACAACACAACACTCGGAAACATGATTTTTATTGATTTTGTTTACATGCAAACAGTCTTCGGGGTCTCAACCATCAAAACCAGTTTCAAGATTCAAGGCACAGAGAAGGTAAGCCAGTCAGTTCAATGTACAATTTTGTTGGTTTGCCTTGTGATATGTAAGAAGTAAGAACACACGCGTATGTGTGCATTTTGTAAGCTTATTATAGACATTGATTAATCAAATCTACATCAAGAAATGTGATATTGTTACTTAACTCTTGTCTATTCGTTATTCGAATCACAATAAAATCAGAGGGTCAAACAGGAATTAACACATAAATACAAAGCTTTTAAAAACATCGGAAGCGAAACGACATCATTTTGAAATGGGTCGAAGAAAGCCTAAACTAAAATGGGTCGAAGAAAATCCAAACTAAAATGGGTCGAGGAAAGCCCAAACTAAAATGGATCGAGGAAAGTCCATATTAAAATGGGTCGAGGAAAGGCTAAACTAAAATGGGTCCAGAAAAGCCCAAATTAAAATGGGTCAAGGAAAGCCCAAAATAAAATGGGTATAGGAAAGCCTAAACTAAATGGGTCCAGGAAAGCCCAAACTAAAATAGATCGAGAAGTCCAAACTAAAATGGGTCGA
Organism: Pugionium cornutum; assembly: GCA_018901935.1. Classification (NCBI taxonomy): domain Eukaryota; kingdom Viridiplantae; phylum Streptophyta; class Magnoliopsida; order Brassicales; family Brassicaceae; genus Pugionium; species Pugionium cornutum. Next base: position 1,056,519 of record CM032155.1, on the reverse strand, counting down.
GGAAAACCTAAAATAAAATGGATCGAGGAAAGCCTAAACTAAAATGGGTCCAGGAAAGCCCAAACGAAAATGGGTCGAAGAAAACCCAAACTAAAATGAGTCGAGAAAAACCCAAAATAGAATAAGTACATGAAAGTCCAAACTAAAATAAGTCGAGGAAAGTCCAAACTAAAATGTGTCCAAACATGCTTTTAGGTTTAGAGTTCCTTTTTGATTCCTCTATGGATACTAATCTCCTATCTGCATTGACGAGAGAAGACTTAAATAGTCATCCCTCTTTTTCTCTTTTGTGTGTTTGTGATACTTTTCTTGTTGAATAATTTGATTTTTAAGAACAGTATTATTTGACTATTATGACAAATCGCGTTTAATAAAACAAAAACAAAGACAAATCGCATCTGTTTGTTTGTGACACTTTGTTCATAGTTCTTTTTGCTTTTTGGCAAAACTTACGTCTTAAACATATAACAATAATTAAGTAATTCAGAAATTGCCTAATTTCCGAGCGAACAAATAAACGAAGAAAAGTTTGATTTATTAGTGGAAACTATATAAAATAAATATAAAAATGGTCAGAGTTCACGTAATTTTCTTGTATTTTCTTAAGAGTTTTTGTTTTGGTGAAATTGTGAAACAACACAGCGTATTTATATTGAAAATTAGAAGATTATCACGAATTTTTAATAGAGTTCACGATTATTCTTAAAAATATTTCCATTTCCGATGGTTTTCGACAACAGTCGGATTTTTCCGACGAATAACCCACGATATTCATTTGTTCCCAATTTTCATGTCCACTCGAAGCGTCAAAAGTGATGAGCGCACAGCACGCGCTTTGATATGAGAGTGGGACTCACGTGGACTAATAATCCATTTCCCCCAAATCTGAAGACTTTCCACCAAATTTTATTCTTTCTTCTTCTTCAGCTTCGGACAAATCCCAAATCACGGAGATTTCAATTCCGACCCAAGAAAAATCCTCAAGAAAAATCTCAGTCAGATCTCTAAATGGTGGATCCGTTAGAATCTCCAAGAACACCGAGTTCATCTTCGTTATCTCCTCCAAGATCGTACCTTATCTTTATGCGAATTATGAGCAAAAGACGGACATGGGTTTGTCTCTTTGTTTCTGTCTATGCCATTCTCTTGTCTTCTTCATGGAACTTCTTGAGATCTGTACTTAACTGGTACAAAATACAGTACACGTCATCGCCGTCGCCGTCTCGATTACCGGCGGTTTACGCTTCTGTTGTGTTAGGAGCTGTGTTTGGAGCTATGTCGATGGTTGCAGCGGCGGCTATTGCGGTTCCGGCGGTTATGGTGATTTGGATTGCAGTAGTTGTGTTGCTTGCATTTTTTGGAAAATCAAGAAGAGACTTGGTTGTTGAAGCTCGTAAGATTACAAGAGAAGTTTTTGGATTTGTGTTTAAGGTTCTTTTGAAAGAAGGCAATGCCGTTGCTGCGATTTGTGCTGTGTTGGGTTATTTTGTTCTTGTTAGAAAAGATTTTGATTCGATTTAGGGTTTTTCATTTTGGGATATTTTTGTTTTTGATTGAAGGCTTTTTCTGAAAATCTGACGATTTATGAAAAAACTTGTTCTTTTTGCTTAATCTTGCTAATATTTTGCAATGTATATGTACATTTTATGATCATATAAACACTTCATGAACGAATCTGTTATCATTATTACTTGAAATCGTTTCAAAATGTTAACTTTTTGAAGTAATTGTCTACTATCCATTCTTGTGCAAGGTTCATGGTTAAACCGACTTGTACCCGATTTCAAATTCTTTTGGTTTTACTTCCGTCAACTACACAAACTTATGCGACTAAATCTATTTCCACCCGTATTTCTTGGGTTTTCTTTTAATTATATAAACTGTATTTTTTTTTCATAAATTATACAAACTTCATAAATTCTTCTAATTGCAGAAATTCTATTAATGTTTATGCGTTAAATAGCTACTAAATCTTGTTTTAATTCGAAAATCTAGTTTTAATTTGAGTTTATTTTTATAATAAAACTAGATTTTCGAATTAGAACCATATTCCTATTTAGTAGCTATTTAACATGTAAACATTAACGAAATTTCCGTAATTGAAATAATTTATAAAGTTTATGTAGTTTACGCAAGAAAAACATAGTTTATGTAACTTAGAAAAGATCCAAAAAGTACATGTGGAAATAGATTTATTCGCATAAATTCATGTAGTTGACGGAAGTAAACCCAATTCTTTTTGGGATAAACCCAATAACAAAAGACCTTATCATTTTTGTCCCCTCAATTAAAATATTTAAAAGGAGAATATATAGCCTTGGAATCTGTATTATTTGATTCAAGATTTTCGAAGAAGAAAAGGATCGACAACGGAATGGATAGAGAAGATGAGCAAGAAGACGTAGAGAACCAGTGCGACTAAACCGGCGATTAAAGCTCCGGTTATCTGATCGCAGAATCTCGGCACTTGGCCGCATATTGGCAACCATCCTGCGTTTGCGTTTCCTCTTTTCCCCACTTGTGCTACCGCCACCGCCGCTGATAAGCTTGACGTCAGTAGCATCGTCACCATCTTCACGGTTCATTTCAAATTTACAAATAAAATAAATGAGAACATTATAATATGCATTTCATATTTCATTTCATTTCAGTGTAGTCGAGTTATTCGTAGCAGCAGGATTAATAAAAATAAACATACGGTTTATTTCCGTCAACTATACAAATTTATAAGAATAAAATTATTTTCACCCGTACTTTTTGGATCTTTCATAATTTATTGTGTTTTTCTTCCGTAAACTACATAAACTTCATAAATTATTCCGATTACACCAATTCTATTAATGTTTACACGTTAAATTGTTATTAAATCTTATTTTAATTCGAAAATCTGGTTTTAATTTCAAAATAAATCCAAGTTAAAACTAGATTTTTGAATTATAACTAGATTTAGTAACTATTTAACGTGTAAACATTAATAAAATTTCTGCAATTATAATAATTTATGAAGTTTGTGTAATTTATGAAAGAAAAATACAATTTAGTAACTTATGAAAGATCCAAAAAGTACCGTTAGAAATAGATTTAGTCGTATAAGTTTGTGTAGTTGACGGAAATAAATCCATAATCATATGATATGGTTATTTTGTGTAAGATCCAAATGTAAAAAGAAAGAAATTATAGAGATAATGTAAAGTAATTACCAAGTCCAAGACAACTACGAACTTCCACAATAAACTCTCCTTTGGAAGAAACAGAACGAGAAAGCTATAAACGCTCACAATGGCGTTTGCGATAACGAAATACCTATGATATACACTGACATGAATGCATAATATATAATTGTATAAACAACAAAACTGAAACGTTAATTAAAACTCACTTAAAAGCGGCCAAGTCGCTGTACTTAGCCACAAGAGAGAGGACAAAGAAGGAAGATCTTTCCCGGCTAGTGATCATTGCGATAACCGCTCCTAATGCGGTACAAAATGCCGCAAATCGCAGTACCAATCCGGCTAATCTCTGTGTTAACTTCACCATCAATTTATCTGGGAACTTCTAAAGTTTTTAAATTGTGAAGTTTGGCTATGGAAGAAAAAAGGAAGAGTTGTTTATCCCAAAAAAAAAGAAAAGAAGTTTAGCTATGTGAGAAAACAAAGTCACGAAAATATAAACCAAAGTAAAATGAATATGATATTCAAGTGTTGGATGGGTTGGTTGAGTTTTTTTCAACTGTATCCACCCGTCATGCAATATCTATTTTTTATTTGTTTAAAGAGAAAAACAAAAGAAACAAAATTTCAAGAATAATATCTTAAAATAGCATAAAGTTTTTTTTCCAAATTTAGTATTCTAAAATTAAAAACTCAAAATATCACAAATAATTATGTAAAAATATTTATTTATTTTAAATAAATTATACATAAATTTAAAGTATTATATTTGAATTCATTTTTTTCTAATTTAAAGTTTAATTTTTTTTATTAAAATATAGTTTTAATACCTTTTAATTTTAAATTTATGTTATTATTAGAAATTTGAACTAATGATGTTATTTTTGGAACAAAAACTTAAAAATGTGTTATTTTAGACAATTGCCCAAATTTGAATTAACTAAACATGAAAAAGAAATTGGTTTCCTTGTAAAACAAGAGACATTTTTCAAGGTAACAAAATATTAGCATCGCAAATGAAGCAAATTATTTTAAAATCTCAATTAGAGAACTTTTCCTAAAGCTGTGGAATCTAAAATACATAATACTGGATTTACTTTCTTCCTCTGTGACGGAACAAACAAGATGACCCTCATCTTACAAAGCAGTGTAAGACACTTTCTTTGAGAAATAAGAGGACTGATATTGGTGTGTATCACCCGTCAATGACCCTCATTGATGATCCACTTTAGCCAAAAGTCATTGTGTCCCGACTGGTTCTTCTGTCAGCAAATGCTGATAGTGTTTCTGACTTTACGAGTTATGGACCGGCCCATTCTTAAGCGTCTTCCTGTTAGTGAGTCCAGTAGTATGACTAAAGCTTCCTCAATTGCATCAGCTTGTTTGTCTAACTCGTAGGTGCTTAACTGTGGGAGAAGGCTAAGCTCGGATAGGAGTCCAATTGCTGCTCCTGCCGTGCAGGTCCGGTCCCATGACGGTTGTGGCCTAAAGTTCAAAGATCACATGCAGGAGAACATTTTTATGGCAGAGAGTTTTGGACCCTGAACACAAGTAATTTAGAGATTTAAGACTTGTTTACCGGAGTTTGTGCATTGCTGATGCACCAGTTGCAAGAGATATGCAAGGAAGATCTTCGTCTCCCCATACTGATTTTGCATGATCCTACAAATGGATATAACCATCTTTTATGTTGATCAAGTCTTTTGGAGATGGGACAAAGTTGAAATCCATGTTAGATATGGTCAACTGCAAAGGCTGTACCTTTAAACGCTTGAGCATTGCAGCCGAATTGTTCCAAGTGCCATCAAGCAAAATGAAATGCAAAGTTTTCTCCTTGTCTGACTGCGAAATAGAAAGTGATAAAGCGTAGAGTAACAAGAGTTTGACTGCATTTCATTTTATATCTTTATACAAACTAATTGAAGCATGCAAATGATTCAAATAAGCATACAGACATACAGTAGAACAGAGAACCTATTGCTATAATGTTGCAATCATTACCATGGATGATCCAGGATTCTCTGAAGTTGAATTACCAAAAACATCTTCAGCCGACAATGTTAATTCCATGTTCTGGTTGGGATAGAGGCAACACACTTGGCTTTTCCCTGAGCAGCCATAGAACAAAAAGACATCTTTTAAGATTAAACAAATGCCTCATCTCTTGCACAGGTAAAGAACACTCAAGACCAAAGACCTGCACGCTTGAATTCATTCCACATGATCTCTTCGTCTTCAGCTATGCCAAAGATGCAGAGCGTAGCGGATTGGACACCAAATATCTGCCATAATAGTTTCCCTGTGTTGTTCTGCCGTAGAAAATCCTGCCAACAGCTAAACAACATATTAATCCATAGGACTGGGGTGCAACCTCAAAACAAATAGGCTAGACTGGTGGGTGCAATACTAACCCTAGGATGCATATACAGCCAAAAACGCATCCGTTTCCATAAACGACATGGCTTGACATTTGAACACATGCAATCCTCCATAGCAAGCCAACACTGCAAACAAAGAAAATTGGTCCTCAGTTAGGAACTGAGTAAGAAGTCATGAAATCATTACGCAATAACAGCAAATCAAAACAGTAAATGAAGTACCTTCTGGCATAAATATCCCCTGCTCCCAAGCAATCGACAAGCAATTTGTCGAGCAGAAAAAAAACGGAACTTTTTCTCTGGGTCATCTAGTGCTTCATATGTAGCCCTATGTTTCTTATCTTCGTATGCACCAAACGGTCCCTGTGATAGTTGCACAGAAGTAGAATTATTATAAACTAAATAACATAAGAACCCACATATCAACTCAAATCATATAATGAGGAAGAAACCAATGGCCGTATATAACAAGAAGAATCTATACTCGTAGAGTATCACAAAAGAAGAGAATATACAAATTGGGACGAGAAAGAAAAACTCCAGGAGCACAAACAGTCATTTAGAAGCTTTTCGATCAACTCCTTATCTTAACTTTGCTAATTACTAGCGTGAACAAGAAATTACAAATTCAGAAATTCTCATTTCATAGTTCTCCAAAAGATAAAAAGATTTTCAGCAATTAGTAGTGTAAGCACTAACGACTCAAAGTATGAACGATGAAAAGGAAACAAGCAACAAGGTTTTATCATAATAATCGCCATTTACCTGTAACTTGCCACCGTTTCCACCAAACTCTATCTGAGAATCCAGTTTACATTCCAGAACCTTCAAATCATCCACAATTTGTTTGACCGCGGCTGGAAATGGAGACACCGGACCCCATCTCTGCCATTCCTCTACCGTGATCATTCCGTCATCACATCTTCCAGATTCCCTCATCTGAGAACTCGAGTTCACTGAACTCATAACCAGTCTACGGCCAATAACTCCGAGTTTACGGCGGCGGATACGGTAGTTAAACAGTAGAGATGGAGAGAAATCGAGTGCGGATGCTCCGACGACATAACGCATCGTTTTCACTTGGGCTACTCTCGAGGAATAATATTTTTATTTTTCTTAAATGGGTATTTTGAATGAGGCCCAATGGTCTTAAATGGGTATTTTGAATGAGGCCCAATGGTCTTAAATGGGTATTTTAAATGAGGCCCAATGGTCTTAAATGGGTATTTTAAATGAGGCCCAATGATCTTAGAGCTTAATGATATAACATTTAGCTAGCGGTAACCGTATTTTCAGATCCTCCTTCTTTCTCCCATTTTCATATCCTTTTCATATTTTCGGCTTTTTCCTGGATATTATTACATTCAACACTCAGGAAGAATCTGTGGGTTTAGTTTCTCTCTTCGATGGCTGCTTTGACCTGTACTTCTCGTCCACCGATTTCCTTCCGGTCGGAGATGAGGATCGCATCCTCATCGACAGGTTCCCCCTCTGCTCAACAGATGTTCTCTGTGTTACCGGAATCAGGAGGATTGAGGACTCGCATCTCTTTATCTACGGTCCCATTGATCTCGAAGAATTCTAGGGTGTCCCGATTAAGACGAGGCGTTATTTGTGAAGCTCAGGAAACTGCTACAGATAGTATATTCTTGTCTACGTCATCTCTCCTTGCTCGATATTGTTTTTTTTGTCCCATCTGATTTTGGAAATCGTCTGGCTTGATGATTGGTTAATATGAGAATTTCTAAGTATTATTAGCGAATTTATGGTGCATGAGCTGAGTAATTTGTGATAGCTTAAACCTTATAAGTAGTTCGAAAAAGTATTGAACTTGAAAGTACAGCCATTTGGGAAAATATCTGCTGAAATTGAGATTTCTATTGGAATAATACCCTCTGCAATGTATGAAACTGCAGAAGGCTTGCTTGCTTGCATATTATTATCTGTATAAGTATCTATAGAATGCGTATGTTTCGATATCGCACACATTGAGACAAGAATGTGTGGATTGGATTATGTGGTTAATGACAGAGCAAAAACGATTTCATGCTTGGGCAGATAGGAAATGGAACTATATGAAAAGCAACTTATTTCTCTTATTCATAATAACTGTTTATGTTGGTTTTGCTACTCGATTCTTGCAGTTCCAGTGGTCACCGATTCAACATGGGAATCTCTAGTTCTCAAGGCTGATGAGCCTGTTCTTGTTGATTTTTGGGCACCATGGTGTGGACCCTGCAAAATGATTGATCCCATTGTGAATGCACTAGCACAACAGTACGCAGGGAAGATCAAATTCTATAAACTAAACACCGATGATTCTCCTGCAACCCCAAGCGAGTACGGTGTTAGAAGCATCCCAACCATCATGATATTTGTTAAGGGCGAGAAGAAGGATACAATCATCGGTGCAGTGCCCAAAACCACATTAGCAACAAGCATCGACAAATTCTTGCAATGAAGTAGTAGTCTTTGTTAAAAGGTCTCTCTTTTCTTTGTATCTGCATCTGAACTTTACCTATCGCGTTTATGACCTGTATAATAACATGATGTCTCAGATTTTCAGAAAATCAGAGTTAATGATGAACCTTTATAATGTTTCTTCTATTGTTTTACACGGTTTGAGATTGGGAACTAAACAAATTCAGTGAGAGAAGTTGGAGAATTCTTGATCTTTGAACATCGAAGTAGACTATATAGTTTCAGGTTTGTAACTAAGATGCAAAGGGGCTGTTTATTTAGTCGCATAATGGTTTTGTAAATAAACAGAAGAGACCAGGTTATAACTTATAAGATACAATTAAAAAATGTATTATTGAAAACACTGAATGCAATTGCATAATTGAGATGAGGTCAAAGCAGAAACAGAGCAACTTACAAAAAGTTCTAAAGATAAAAAAAAATTGATCTTTTGATTTGACCTTACCCATGTCAATAGAGGCCACAAGTAGTCGCTAAACCACGTAACCAAGAGAATATAATTTTAAATAGCTGGACAAAATCATTTAAATGGAGTAAACTGCCCCTAACCAATGTAAGAATAAAAGTACACAACGATTTAAATAAAATTAGTAATAGAGACAATCAAAAAGCGGGGATAGCTCAGTTGGGAGAGCGTCAGACTGAAGATCTGAAGGTCGCGTGTTCGATCCACGCTCACCGCATTACTATTATAATATTTTTTAAAAGATACGACGTCGTGTTATGTTGGGCCTTGAGATTCTTCGTGTATTCTTGTTTGTTGGGCCTTGAGATTCTTCGTGTATCCCTTGTTTGTTGGGCCTTAAGATTCTTTGTGTATCCCTTGTTTATTGGGTCTTGATATTCTTTGTGTATCTCTTGTTTATTGGGCCTTGAGACTCTTCGTGTATCCTTTGTTTGTTGGGCCTTGAGATTTGTGTATCCCTTGTTCATTGGGTCTTGAGATTCTTGTTGTATCCCTTGTTTGTTGGGCCTTGAGATTCTTTGTGTATCCCTTGTTTGTTGGGCCTTAAATGGGCTTCCAAAGAGAAAATCTATTTTGTTGCTTATAATAAACCAACTAATCTGGACCGTCCAAAAGGTTTCAAGAATAATTCGGTGGAAGAGAGAAGAAGGCGGGAACTCAACGGTCAATAAAAAAATTGGAGAGAGAAAACAAAACAAACAAACAAAAAACACTTTTGGATCACACCTCTCTTCATCCTCTGTAATTTCTTAAAAGATTCAAAACTCCAATGAAGAAATTCATTTTTGCTTCTATTATCTTTCTCTTTCTCTTATATTTTCTTCTTCATCTTCTCTTTCCTCTTCCTCCTCCATTGTCACCGTGTTTAAACCATCTCCTCCTCCATTATCCTCTTCTTATGTCTATAACAGGTTCTCTTTCCACCTCATCGATCTTTTTCATTTATCATTTCGATTTGGTTGTTTTTATAAGGTAAAGTTCCACTTTGCATAAAGAAAATTAATGATTCAGAAAAAGGGTACCTTTGATTGCGCTATTATGTTAGTTACAACTTATAAAAGACTGCTTTTTTGTATCCAATTAAAATTACTAAGTGAAAGTGGAAATGATGATGATGATTTGTTGAATATTTTGAGAATTTAAACATGACTGAATTTACATCCATCTTCTTGTCATTTTCTAAAACAAGGAGGAAATAGTTACAAGTTTTTTTTTTTTGTTATTGGGTCACAACGGGCCGACCCAATAGCCAAATATCTTCATACGAAGATTTAGCATCTTCCTACGAGGGGCGGTGGAGTCAAACTCCACACCTTTGGGATGGATGTAGAGGTGGTACAACCATTAGACCACTTGCTCTTCTCCAAAATAGTTACAAGTTTATATATAACAATCAACAATTCAAACATTTAACTCTAACATGTACACAACCCAAAACAACACTACAATTCATCTGTGAACAACTTAACTCTATAAATCTTCCTCTCTCTTTTTCTTTTGTTTACAATTTTACCTTCAGAGAAGTCTAAGCTTTTTACCATCCAACTTGCAAAATTTGGTGTTTGTAGCCCCCTTGCAAAATCAGTAACTTTTGTTTTTGTCCAGACTAATCTTGGGTTTCATTAATTATGTGTAAAAAATGATATAAACACATGTTTGAAAATGTGTGCAGGTAGAGGAGGATGAAGCGTGGAAAAGGCGAGAAAAAGGCAACAAAGAGCAAAGATGGGACCGGCCAAGTAGTTCCACTCACGTAATAGCTCAATCGGCCAAATATATGTTTTTAGTGAGTAAATAATATTGCTAGAGATCACAGGCAGAGCCGACCCTGAATTTAACAGGGCCGCAAGCAAAAAAAAAGGCCGTTTTATATTAAAAAAAAATTAGGTCGTTCTAATTTTTTAAAAAAATTTGTTGTTATAAGGACTCGAATCGAAGAATTCAAGGAAACACTTTATTTTTATTTACCATTTGTGCTAAGAGTACTTTTAAAATAAAAAGCTGATTTTTTATACTAATAGTGAGGGCCGCAAGCACAGGTTTGCTTTGCTTGGGCCCAGGCCCGGCCCTGATCACAGGGTATAATCAATGATATCATATTAAAAATCTATGAATCTAATTAGTTTACTAGTTATTAATTATATAGTAATTACTTTGATTATTATCATCTCATATGGGTGTAAATGTTAATCAGTGAACCTGTGTTTACAAATACGGTCATGGTTGGAACAAGATCATGGATAGGAGGGCTCTTCACACGCTCTAATAGACGTCAAGATAAATCAATCGACTACACTTTGTCTCCTCTTCAGGTTAGCATAATCAATCACTAGTTTCTTATATTTTTCAAATATAGAAAAAAATTGGATTTACTTCCGTCAACTACACAAACTTATGCGACTAAACCTATTTCCACCCGTACTTTTTGGATCTTTCTTTAACTACATAAACTGTATTTTTCTTTCATAAATTACACAAACTTCATAAATTCTTCTAATTGCAGAAATTCTATTAATGTTTATGCGTTAATCTGGTTCTAATTCGAAAATTTAGTTTTAACTTGGGTTTATTTTGAAATTAAAACCAGATTTTCGAAGTAAATCAAGGTTTAAAAACAATTAACGTATAAACATTAACGAAATTTTTGTAATTATAATAATTTATGAAGTTTATGTAGTTTACAGAAGAAAAATACAGTTTATGTAACTTATAAAAGACCCAAAAAGTACGGGTGGAAATAGATTTATTCGCATAAATTCGTGTAGTTGACAGAAGTAAATCCAAAAAAAATTTAGTATCAGTTTTTTTTTGGATTTTGTAAGGAGGAAAGACTTCAAAGGCTACAAGATCGTTTGCTTGTACCTTTTGACGAGACACGTCCTGATCATCAGGTAAGTGAATTGACCTAATCAGTTTAGGATCTTTGTTTGTTTATTAATTATAATCATTCTGTTAACAGGAATCACTTAAAGCATTGTGGAATGCTGCGTTTCCCAATGTTAGTCTTACGGGTTTAGTGACAGAACAATGGAAAGAAATGGGATGGCAAGGTCCCAATCCATCTACTGATTTCAGGTAAGATATAAGATTATTACAAGGGTTTAATTCCGTCAACTACATGAATTTATGCGAATAAAGCTATTTCTATCTATATTTTTGGGGTCTTTCATAAGTTACATAAACTATGTTTTTCTTCCGTAAACTACATAAACATCATAAATTATTTTAATTACAGAAATTTTGTTAATGTTTACACGTTAAATTGTTATTAAATCTTGTTTTACTTCTAAAATATGGTTTTAATTTCAAAATAAATCCAAGTTAAAACTAGATTTTCGAATTAGAACCAGATTTAGTAGCTATTTAACGTGTAAACATTAATAGAATTTCTGAAATTAGATTAATTTATGAAATTTGTGTAGTTTATGAAAGAAAAATACAGTTTATATAGTTAAAAGAAGATCCAAAAAGTACGGATGGAAATAGGTTTAGTCGCATAAGTTTGTGTAGTTAGACGCAAATAAACTTTTATTACAAAGAATGATTAAAACATCTTTAAACGGTCGGAAAATACATAGCATTAACTCATGTTTCGTTTAACATTTGTTTGTAAAGGGGTTGCGGATTTATCGCTCTAGAAAATTTGCTATTTTCTGCAAGAACTTATCCGGTAATTCACTCGTAAAGTATAGTTGTTTTATGTATAATTTGTTTTTAGGAATTGAAGAGTAATAATGTGTTTGTTTATACAAATAAAGGTTTGTTTCCGGAGGCTATTGTTCAAACAAAGAGGAGAACGAGCAAAGTGGGAATACCCATTTGCGGTGGCCGGAATCAACATCTCCTTCATGTTGATCCAAATGCTCGATTTACAAAATACTCGTAAGTCCTTTCTTCATTACCATTTTATTTACCATCTCCTTCGTGTTAACATATCAAACTAGATTTATATCCACACCATACGTGGAGAAAAATATTCGTAAATTATATTTTATTAGTAAATATAAATTAAATATTAATACAATTTTAATTTTATTTAAAATTACTTTTAACATTAATTTTTGTATATATAAATTAAGAAAAGAAAAATAATAGTTATTTTTTATGAATTTAATAGTATTTTTTGGTTAGTTTAATAAAATATATTAATACTCTAACAAATTAATAACAACGACATATATTGTAATTATTCGAATAAGTTAAGTTTATTTATATATTTATTTGAATTTTATGTAGTGATGAAATGTCAGCATGATATTTCTATTAATAACACATGAGAATAGATTATTTTGTTAAGTTATTTCTCAAATAATATATTAGAGATTAGCTAGTAACTTAAATATATTTATTTTTTGTTTGAAATTATTTATAAATTAACGTATTAAAAATTTTAAAAAATAAAAATTATTATCTTTGCAAATATAAAACTATTTTTCTGTTAGTTGAATAAAATATATTGATTGTATAACTAAATTATTATCAGTGGCATGCATTGTAATTATTATAGTAATTTAAAACCTTATATATATTTAATCTGAAACTCTGGTGTTGATAAATAATCATATCATTTTTGTTATTAACACGTTAGAATAAGATTACTTTATTAAAAAGTTTTTCAAATAATATATTAGGGATAATGTGTTTTTTCTTATATGGAAAATTAAGATTTTTATTTTATTTTGTTGGACTCTTATTTATAATTTTAAGTATATATTTGAATTTCTTTGATGTTTCGAATTAAAAAGCTTTAAATTTGTGTGCAGCAAAACCTAAATGTCTTCCAGGGATGAATTTCCTCAAACTCTTAGAAGGTATATATATTAATATGAAAATTTGATTAGCAAAAGTTAATATAAGTGTATAATAAATCAATAAATAATCACAGAAGACGAAAAGGCATTCGATGTATTATATTGTATAGCTTTCGCGATGATGGATGCTCAATGGCTTGCTATGCACGCTTCTTACATGGAATTCAATGTATGTCTAATTGTTATGTTCTTTCTTCTTCCTTAAAATTTGATAGTTAGTTCTTAAAAAGTGATGATTGTGTGTAATTTAACAGGAAGTACTATTGGCGACTCGGAATCAGCTTGAACGAGAGCTTTCTTTGGATGATATTCATCGGATTCAAGAACTCCCTGCTTATAATCTCTTGTTCCAATAGAGTTTTTTCTTCTCTTTTTTTCTTTCTCGTTTTCTTTAATTTAGTTTGATTTCGATTTTTTAAAGTTGTACAGTAATGAAGTTATGGTAACTAAAAGAAAATGGTAACCAGAAAAGTAGAAAATGAATGATCATGAACATACAAGGGTTGTTCGTTTCGTAGCCGCAGGAACCTACGGATGCGTCATGCGGCCAAACGTTGTTTGTTTGACCGCCGTAGGTTCTTGTGGTCAAACGCTGCGGTCGACCGCAGAAAGCTGCGGTCAAAAATTTTAATTGCTGCGAAATTATAGCGTTTGCGATCAAACAATTGCGATACAACCTGCGGCGACAACCTACGGCGATCAAACGAACAATAATATTACAGCATCTAACCGTACCGTCTGACCGTAGGTCGCTGCCGCAGACGCTACGGCAAACAAACGAACAACGCTACATACGATGATAGCTTTGCTGCGGCAGATAAACGGACAACGCTACATACGATGATAGCTTTGATGATTGTGTGGAAATTAAGTGAAAGTGGAATATTTTGACTTTTTCAACTCTTTTGCCTCTTTGACATATGAAACATCAATTATTTGTTAAGTTGATTTTAAATGAAATTTTTTCCGTTAGTAGCTAAATAAAAGTTGGTATATCAACAAAAATTGAGGAGAAAAACCAAACAAAACATAAAAGTCAAACTCCCAAATCTTTGTTTGTCCTCAGCATTTTGTCCTAAAAGGATCAATTTGTGTTTTCTTCTTTGAAATGTTGTTATATAAAACATATGAGTGTGAATTAACATTTACATTGTGAAATACAGATGATTCAAACAATAGCTGCGATTCTAAATTTGTATTTTTTCCATTTTCATTAGCAGAAAAGAAAGACAAAAACTGCTAATATGATTAGTTAGTTACATTGCTATTTCAGTAATGATGTCGACCATGTTTTTTTATAACTATCGAGGAACAGTCACTCTTTTTCACAAGCAACAATCAGTATATACGAACAACATATCTCTTACGCTGCCAAGCTAAATTGCTCAAATGTGTTTAAGAAAACGCCAGCGATTCCAACCAAAACAAAGCAAGGATTAGACTTTATGAGGAACAAACAAAGATCAGGTTCAGGTCACCGAACCGGGTTTTAGCCACGATGAGTCATTGGCATACTGCAGAAGTAGTTGAAGTCATGATGTTCAACCCTAAGCTGTTTTAGCCAAGAGTCTGCAACGCTATAAAGCGAAACCAATCTTTCTTGGTCATCGTGGTCCTGCGAAAGCCAAACGTTGCCTTGCATCTTGTAAGTGGCCACTCCAAATGGATGTAGATTTATGTCTTCCCCTTCATTCCGCAGTCTCTCCTTGTCACCGCCATTTTCTTCTGGTTCCATATCTGTAATATTATGAAAACATTAGATCCTAGTGATTAAATAAAAGGGTCCGAGATGAAGAGAGAAAGAGGAGGAATGTGCACCTTGGAAAGAAGAGGAAAGAGTGTGATAGGTGAGGAAACAAGTGGACAAATCTTTAATGGTTCTTCCCATTGGTATATGGTAAATTGGGTACCAGGCTACTGACATCCAACTTGCTGGAGAAAGATCTACACTTCTCAATGACATCAGTCCAGGATACCTTTGAGCTAATTCATTGATCTGGAATCATATCCTCATGTGTCATTTTTCAAGTGTCAATCTAGCTCATATCTGATACTTATCCATGGAAAGGTATACATACCTTATCCATGAGAGGAACTCTGGTATAAGGAGCTGATCTCTCAAAGTATTGGAGATAAAGGTAACCCAACCGATCATTCGGGTGCAAGATCCCATTGTTTTCAAGTCCTTCCTCGGAGACACTCTCATCGCTACCTGAATCACTAAATGGATCTCTACTGTCACGTTCCCCATCTTCAGACTCTTCCCTGATCAACCCAACACCAAATTCAATCAAAAAGATTTTCCTAACTAACAATAAGACCCATGAGAGCGACCTTTCTTCAACAACTCATATATAAACATTATGCAGTTCCTTTATAACCTCATATGCTTATTAACCAGAAACCAGAATCTATTCAATTTTTTTACAGTACAGATCAAAGGGATTAACCAAATTCAAACCTTAATCGGATCAAGGAAGAATTGGAGGTGAAAATCTGGATGGCAGAGAGATAAGGAACATAGTATTGAACCAGAGATTCTCCATTGGTTAGATGAATAGGAACGCTTGCTCCATAAGCGCTCCATTCATCGTAACAATCCCACAAATCACTTAACCTGAAAAACTCCACCTTTTCTCTTTCCGATGGATGCCACAATCGATTTAGGGTTCTAATCTCCGCCTGCAAATTTTCAATTAACCCATCAATAATTTTACATTGAAAAATTACAAGAGGGAAACCGTTTTCAAACCTTGGGGAGAGATTGGGATGGCACTATAGGTGTTACGCAATAAAGGAATCGATCAAAATTCGATTTTTTCGTTGACCCTTTACCATACACCATGATTCTTCTCGACCGTAATTGAGAAATAGAAATGTGGGTTTTTTCTTCAATGGCACATGTAGTGATTGGATGATAGAGAATGAAGATTTTAGAGATAGATAGAGAGAGAGAGAGCAAGCGAGAGGCACGCAAGAGAGTATTCTGAGCTTTGAAATTGACGTTTTGTCGGCTAAATTTTAAGGACAAAGCAATGAGGGGAGAATCGATTCTCTTACGAACAAATGTGTGGAGAAAAAAAGGATTACAATCGAGACGACAACGAGAATGTAAGATCGAAAATTTTGAAGCCACGCGTCGAAAGATCTTAAGTTCTTCAATCCATTGTGAAGTTAGGAAAAAGTTACACAGATAAAAGGTAAAGCCAGAAAGTTAGGGGAAATTAGAAAATTCTCGAATGAAGGAGAGAGATTTTCCCGGAAAAGTCAAAACTTCTTCTCGGGAATTCTGGTCCGACAAGAAAAACGATTGCTTTACTCGCGAAGATCGTCAAATGTTCTTCTTTCTTTGATGTGTCAATATTCTCTCAAATGGTTTTTGGTTTCTTGAAGTTTTACAATCTTTTATTAACAAAACAATACACACAGAAACAGAAATGAGGAAAATAGATAATCTAAATCAAAGAGAATGTTAAGTTTGACCATTTTCCTCGTCCACAACTCATTTTCTTCACGTTGGTTTGTTGTTATCTTCGGAGAGTCTTACTATATATAAAACCCAATCTTATCGAAATCTATGACCGACCTATGTTTTCTATGTTAAATGATATCTTTCTTTTTCATGGAAAATTATCTTTTATGTTCATAACTATTTATATCGGTTGAAATATTTTAACAATAATCTTTTATGTGATTTTTTAGTTTGAATACAAAATTTTTAAACAACACTTAAACAAACAAATGATATAGTTAAGATTATGTTTCGGTCGCTACAATGTTTTGTAGTCCCTAATACCATACTATATGTTTATAATTACTAAGAGGGTTTACTTCCGTCAACTATATAAATTTATGCGACTAAACCTATTTCTACCCGTATTTTTTGGTTTTATTTTAACTATATAAATTATAGGGCAAATGTCTAAAATAGCATATTTCTAAGTTTTTGTTCCAAAAATAGCATCATTAGTTTAAATTTCTAATAATAACATAAATTTAAGATTAAAATGCATTAAAACTATATTTTAATAGATAAAAAAATTAAATTATAAATTGGAAATAATAAACCCAAATACAATCTTTAAGTATGTATAATTTATTTAGAATAAATAAGTATTTTCATATAAGTATTTGTGCTATTTTTGGGAATTTAATTTTATGATGCTATATTTGGAAGAAAATTTTTAAAATATGCTATTTTAGAGTATTACTCTAAATTATATTTTTCTTTCATAAATTACACAAATTTCATAAATTTTTATAATTACAGAAATTTTATTAATGTCTATACGTTAAATAGCTAGTAAATCTGGTTTTAATTCAAAAATCTGGTTTTAACTTGGGTTTATTTTGAAATTAAAACCAGATTTTCGAAGTAAATAAAGGTTTAATAACAATTTAACGTTTCGAAATTTTTGTAATTGAAATAATTTATGAAATTTATATAGTTTACAAAAGAAAAACATAGTAATTTATAAAAAAACTCAAAAAGAAATAGTTTTATTCGAATAAATTCGTTTAGTTCACGCAATTAAACCCTTAGTAAACCTTTACTTAGATGATAACAACGGTTGAAAATAAAAACAAAGGAGCCGTCGAACTTTGTCATCGGGCAATTCGGTTGCATTGTTGGAGACAAAAACGAGAGAATGTGATAAATCATTCACCTCCTTAGAGTTCACACTATCCAAACATCGATAAACTTCAACATGATTCTCTCTAAATATTTTTTTTATAACAAAACTGAATTTCGTTATTAATAGATAAGTTGTATGAAGATAAATGATAATGAAGTAATTATCATGAATCCCACATTTAAGTCTTTTTTACAAAAGGAAAAAAAGGCATGCGAGTGAATTCAATTTGATTTGCATTCTTTTTAGGAAAATTAAATTTCATCAAGAAAATGGAGAGATATTGTTAGGGCTCACTGTAATTTCATCTCCCTCTTGAGAGAGCCTTCTCAGCAGTCTCCATCTCTTCAAGAATCCTCGCTTTTCTCTTCGCTGGAATCGGAGCCGTCGGACCAAAACTCACATAATGACCAGAAACTGCATTCAATGCTGAGTAAATATCCCGGAAAGATGCCTTTCCTAGAAGAGCCTTCTCTTTCCGATACTTAGCAACCCATGAATTCGACACTTCTCTCAGTTCCGCTACTGCATCCGCCACATTCGGATCTGTCCTCTCCATCGAGAGCGTTGTCCGAACTTTACTGATCACTGCCGAGGTATCTTTGACGTACTCTTCATCGTCGGCGGCAGAAGCTGGCGCTGGAGCTAGGAAAGGAATAGATTGTGCTAAAAGAGCGGATGTGGCGGAAAAGGAGAGGAAATCACGGCGGAGGAGATGGTGGCGATGAGGAGGAAGAGGCGGAGATACAGAGGCGATGATGATCGGTTTATGCGGTGGAAGATTGGGTTTGAGAATAGAAGCTGTCGCTGAAGCTGAAGCCATTGTCAGGGCTCGTGAAAGGTGCAAGAGAGTCGAGATCTTTGTGTGTTAGTAATTGGAAAAATGTTTCGAGATGGTTAGGTTTTTGACACGTGTACCTTATCTTCTTATCTAGATTGTAAGATTTGGAGGATGTAACTCGAACAAGCAATGAGTGTCTTAGATGTAGATCTTCAGTAGGTCCCACTGCCAGGTCAAGAATTATTTATTTCCTTAGAACATGATTTTGTTTTTCTTTTAAATCTAGCATTATAAAATTAAATTTCCAAAAATAGCACAAATACTTATGTAAAAATATTTATTTATTTTAAATAAATTATACATAAACTTAAATAATTATATTTGAGTTCATTATTTTCAATTTAGAATTTAATTTTTTTATTAAAATATAGTTTTAATGTATTTTAATCTTAAATTTGTGCTATTATTGGAAATTTAAATTAATGATGCTATTTTAGACATTTACTCTTGTTTTAAATAAAGCCCAATTAAATAAAAGCAGACCTCTATTATAATAATACCAAATTAACGAATTGTATAAAACTGATTGGATTAAGTAAGCTTGTAAAAAAACAAATGGAAACCAAAAATTGTAAACTGTATTTGAAACAAAATCGTGGTCCAAATATCAACAATAGAAAAATCTGTTACAAGAGAAGTTGTAACCTGTGACTTGCGAGCCACTTACCGCAAAGTTCGGATTCAACCCTTTGCAGTGGGGGAAAGGCTTTAACCACATGTGCTCAATTCTAAACAGTAAAATCAAACCAAATCAAACCAAACCAAGCTAAAAACCGAATCGAGATTCCCGAAACATTTTTTATTACAATAATATTATTCGTTTGGTTGTCACAGACGACTGCGGCTGTGGCTGCGATCAATCCTTCGGTTGCGTATGCGGCAGATGTTGTTCGTTTGTTTGACGTCGGCAGTTGCGGTTGCTGTTGATCACAGATTTTTAGTTGTACCGCTGTTTTAATCAGCGCTCGAAAAAATTGCGACACAGTACGTATCGTCTGACCGCTGCGTTTGCTGCAGGTACTTGTGGCAGCTAAACGAACAACAATCTGCCGCAACCACAATCGTAAGAACATACGACTGATAAACGAACATGAATAATATATAGAGTAATACCCTAAAATAGGACCATTTTAAGTTTATATTCCAAATTTAGCACAATAAAACTAAAATTTCCAAAATAACATAAATTATTATGTAAAAATAATTATTTAACTTAAATAAAATATATATAAAATTAAAACATAATGTTTGGGTTCACTTTTTCCAATTTAAGGTTTAAATTTTTTTCATTAGGAATAAGTTTTCAATTATTTTAGTATTAAATTTGTGCTATTTTTGAAAATTTAAATGACTAGTGCTATATTTGGAACAAAAATTTGAAATGATGCTATTTTAGTCAATTGCCCTAATATATATATATATACATATAAGTCAACAAATCCAATAGAATTTTTTTTTAAAAAAGAAAACCGAAAATAAATGAGTAAACCGAACCAAAAAACAAATCGAAAACCACCGGTTAATAGATCTTGAAAATCTGTTGAACAAAAGGAAGCGATGACCCTTTAAAATGCCTGCGATTACTCTCGCGCGCACAAATGTCATTGATATTTGTTTTCTCTCTCTCTTTCTGACTACAAAGCACCCATTCGTTGAAACCATTTTCTTCCCATTTTCGATTTATGTCAAAATCCAACGACCTCCAAATCTCCAACAATTCCTTCTTGAATAAGTTTCTTGAACTATAAAAACAAACGATCTAGAAAATGGCACGCCAGGATCCCAATCCATTTGCTGATGAAGAGATCAATCCATTTGCGGTATATTGCTCTTTGTTTCATGATTTTAGGATCTGTATGTAATCTTGAATCTCAATTTTTTAATGTTTGTAGAATCATACAAATGTTCCTCCTGCAAGCAATTCCTATCTCAAGCCGCTTCCACCGGAACCTTATGATCGTGGTGCAACCGTTGATATCCCTTTAGATTCCGGCAAGGTGCCATATCTTCTGATACCTTCTGCATTTTTACCTCTCCCTTTTGCTCAAACCTTTCGGTTTTTGGTTTCTGTTTAAAGGATCTTCGAGCTAAAGAGAAGGAACTACAGAATAAAGAGAACGAATTGAAACGGAAAGAACAGGTAGTTTTCCGTACCGAGTATCCAAGTTAATCTCGAGACCTACAGTTTCATGTGAAATGTAATGAATCATATTCTTCTTCTTCTCATAAACGCAGGAGCTTAAAAGAAGAGAAGATGCAATCGCGCGATGTAGACAATCTTCTGTATCTGTTTTTCCAGTGGCCTGTTTGGGTTTTTTCGCTAACCTGATTGGGTTGTTTTGGCAGCTGGAGTTGTCATTGAGGAGAAGAATTGGCCGGAGTTTTTCCCTCTAATCCATCATGACATTCCAAATGAAATTCCGATTCACTTACAGAAGATCCAATATGTCGCATTCACCACATTGTTAGGTACGTGAAACCAGACATACACTGCTGCAACTATCTTGGATCTGTCCAAACAAAGGTTTTAACAGACTATGTTATTGAACTATATAGGTTTAATAGGATGTCTATTGTGGAATATTGTGGCAGTAACTGTAGCTTGGATCAATGGACAAGGTAACTCTTTATACACCCATACGATCAGATTCAAATTGTGTTTCTTCTGATCATGTTGATTCACCTGATGTGACTTTTTGTAATCAGGTCCTACTATATGGCTTCTCTCAATCATCTATTTCATAGCTGGGGTCCCTGGGGCTTATGTCTTATGGTACCGTCCTCTTTATCGAGCTACAAGGTAAAATGAGCTCTCTAAGTATACGCTGGAATTTGGTACTGAATACGAGAATATATATGAAATTAGTTGATAATACAATGTGTGCGTACCTCTTGCAGAACTGATAGTGCCCTGAAGTTTGGAACTTTTTTCTTGTTTTACGTGGTAAGCTAACTCGCATTCCCATTAGTCGATTTACTCTGAGTCAAAGTTTTTCCAGGAAGCCTTGTGATAATAAACAACCAAGCTTTTGACGTTTCCCTTTCTTTCAGTTTCACATTGGATTCTGCGGCTTTGCTGCAGTTGCTCCACCAGTCATCTTTCAAGGAAAGTCTCTCACGTAAGAATTTTCTTCTACATGAAAGCATCCGATACAACCGCTATCTTTTGCCTTTCACGATTTCTCCTTTGATGAAAATTCTAAAACCTTTTTGAGTCTTTGATGAACTCCATCTGATAGCCATGCATTGTTGGTTTTGTGGACAGAGGTTTCTTGCCAGCACTTGAGCTTCTAACTACTAACGGTGCGGTTGGGGTACGCAAATTTTCTGCCCATATACTATAAGTACTTGACTTCTTTCTGTAACAATCTTCTTTTCCATTCATCACAGATAATGTATTTCATTGGTGCGGGTTTCTTCTGCATCGAGACATTTCTCAATATCTGGGTCATTCAGGTTTCTGCACTTTTATCAACACATCAACTCGCTTCAACCCATCTGTTTTTCTAATCCATGTGCAATATTCATTTTTCAGCAAGTATATGCATATTTCCGAGGTAGTGGCAAAGCTGCAGAGATGAAGCGTGAAGCTACCAAATCGACCTTGATGCGTGCACTGTGAAGACAACACTCCTCACTGGAAATTTATCAATGGTGGCTTGAGGTTTAATCTTGAATCTTCCACACAACCTTTGACAGAAACCCCTTTTATCTGCGAAGTCTAGACAGAATTTTTTTGTTTGAATTACTTTGTAAAGACTAAACCGAGTACACTGAGGTCTCGAGGCAAAATTGTGTGGTTTAAAGTTGTCAAAACATTTTTTTCATAAATTCTAAAGCAAGATCCCTCCTAGAGGGGATGGTATCCTCCCTGTGACCTTTATAGCTTTCTAATGAGCATCAATCCAACTCTGTCCAATAGTCTTTGCTACTCCTCTTCTTACCATTAACCTACGAATCTTGAGTGCATCACCATGACGACCTATCGCCTTGTACATGTTACTTATAAGAACATAACTCATGTGATACTTTGGTTCTAACTCCATCATTCTCTTTGCAATCCGCTCTGCAATATCGGAGGCATCTGCATTTGCAGCACAAGGTCCAAGCAGAACTCCCCACAAAGACACATCATCTCTACACTCTGCTCTCTCCAATAGATTTTCTGCTTCTTCAAACAAACCTGCACGGCCTAGAAGGTCAATCATGCAACTGTAATGCTCGGTACCTGGCTTAATCCCGTAACTCTCAACCATCAAAGCAAAGTACTCTCGTCCCTCATCAACAAAACCCGTATGACTACATGCAGTGAGAACCGCGATAAAACTGATGTAGTCAGGTTTTATCCCCTTTTTAACCATATCATTGAAGAAACTAACAGCTTCGTCACCTCTTCCGTTCTGCGCTAGCGCAGATAGCATTGCGTTCCATGTTATCATGTTCCTAATTGGCATCTTGGAGTACACACGAGTAGCATAATCTATGGACCCAGATTTCCCATACACGTCAACCAAAGCTGATTCCACAATCACATTATTATGACAGCCTCTTCTAACGTACTGGCCGTGAACCTCTTTCCCAATTCTTACCGCGGCCAAGCCAGCACACGCCTTAAGAACAGTCCCGAAACAGTAGATATCTTTATCTTCCATTTCCCTGAACATTTCAACCACTTTCTCATGTTCTCCGTTCTGACAGTATCCTCCTAGTAAGGCAGACCAAGAAACGGTGTTCTTCTTAGACATTCCATTAAACACTTGCCTAGCTTCCCGTACTGATCCGCATTTACCATACATATCTAGAAGACTACTCTCGACAACCACATTGCTACATAGTCCACTTGATATAAGCCTCCCATGTATCTCTTTACCTTGCTTCAGCCTCCTCAGATTACCACAAGCCGTCAAAACAGTTCCAAATGTAGACCCATCAGGCACAAACCCTTTTTCCCTATGCATCGCGTAAAATAGTCCCAAAGCTTCATCGTATAAGTCGTTCTTCGTAAACGCAGAGAGTACAGATGTCCAACAGATAACATCTGGTTCAGGCATTTCGTCGAACACGCGGCATGCATCTACTGGTTCTTTATTCACACCATACATAAAAGCCAAAGTGCTAGAGATCACATGATTCCACTCAAACCCACGAGAAATAACAACACCATGGAAGCACCTCCCTAGCCTGATTTCTCCAATCTCAGAGCAAGCCTTAACTGCCGAAGACAACGTGAACGCGTTCGGACCCAAGCCAAAACTGACCATCTCCACGAACATCTCAAGCGCCTTAACGTGTTCTTTACTTCCCACGTATCCAGACATCATCGTAGTCCAAGAGATCGCGTCTTTGATGAACATTCCATCGAAAACTCTCCGGGTCTCACTCATATTGGGTCCCAACTTAAAGTACAGGGAGAGCAAGCTATTCCCAACGTACCGGTCCATCTCCAGACCCGATTTGACGACATGGGCGTGAAGCTGAATGCCGTGGATAAAAGAGAAGACTTTGGTGCATGTCTGCAAGAGAGGGGCGTAGAGATTCGGCTTCGCAGAGATTTCACAAGAGTCTGTTGAATTTAGGATCCGAATGGCGTCTGTGAGCCGACCTGATTTACAGAGCTCCAGGATCTGAGATTGCTTCGTCGGAGAAGAGGACGAAATTGTTGACGGCGTGAGACATTGAGAGGCGTGTTGACTAAAATGGCGCTTCAGGATGAGACTCATCGGTGGCGCCGTCACCGGTGAACAATCCTTCCAAGTTAGATACTTTAAGTCATGAATTACAAAATCATGAAAATACAAATTGAAAACATATAACTGGAAAATATACTTTCTTTTATACAACCCAATCTATTAAAACTCTTTCAATTTAACAAATTCCGTTTAAACATAAACATTTCTATACTATATTTGGGAAAAGTGATGTCCGGGATACAACTTGGAAAAGTTTGTAGTCGCGTTTCTTGACGCCAACAAAGAACATCTCCATGTCCTCCTCGTACGGGTCGAACTGCGCTAGAGTGATCTCTCTCACTAAACAATTGAGCTCTTACGCAAACCAAGGAAACCATGAACAAGCTCTCAATTTCTTTCGCCAAATGCACTCTTTTTTCGCATTATCTCTTGACGCACACGTTTTCTCACTCGCCCTGAAATCGTGTGCTGCGGCATTCCGTCCTGTTCTCGGAGGATCAGTCCATGCCCACGCCGTTAAATCCAATTTTCTGTCCAACCCATTTGTGGGAAGCGCTCTACTCGATGTGTATGGTAAATGCGTGTCGGTTTGTTACGCGCGTAAACTGTTTGATGAAATTCCTCATAGGAATGCGGTTGTGTGGAACGCGATGGTTTCACATTACACACATTGTGGGAAGATCCGGGAAGCGGTGCTGTTGTATGAAGCTATGGATGTTATGCCAATTCAGTCTTCTTTCAATGCCATCATAAAGGGTTTAGTGGGTACAGAAGATGGCTCTTACAAGGCAATCGAGTTCTATAGGAAGATGATTGAGTTTAGATTCAAGCCTAATTTGATTACCCTTCTTGCACTGGTATCCGCTTGCTCAGTAATTGGGGCTTCTCGATTAATAAAAGAGATTCATTCATACGCTTTTAGGAATCTGATTGAGCCTCACCCACAATTGAAAAGCGGGTTAGTAGAGGCATACGGGCGGTGTGGAAGCATTGTCTATGTGAGATTAGTGTTTGAGAGCATGGTTGATAGGGATGTGGTTGCTTGGAGCAGCTTAATTTCAGCTTATGCACTTCACGGTGACGCCCAATCTGCTCTCAAAACATTTCAAGAAATGGAAGCAGCTAAAGTACCGCCAGATGATATAGCGTTACTAAACGTGCTCAAGGCTTGTAGTCACGCTGGTTTAGCCGATGAGGCTCTTGTTTGCTTTAAGAGAACGCAACATGAGTATGGTTTGCATGCAAGCAAGGACCATTACTCATGTTTGGTGGATGTCCTAAGCCGAGTAGGGAGGTTTGAAGAAGCCTACAAAGTGATTCAAGCTATGCCTGAGAAACCAACTGCTAAGACATGGGGGGCTTTGCTTGCAGCTTGTAGGAACTACAACGAGGTTGAGCTCGCTGAGATTGCTGCAAAGGAATTGCAGAAGATAGAGCCAGAGAATCCAGCAAATTATGTGTTGTTGGGGAAGATATATATGAGTGTTGGAAGACGAGAAGAGGCCGAGAGACTTAGAATGGAAATGAAAGAGAAAGGAGTGAAGGTTTCACCTGGTAGTAGTTGGTGTATGTTCAGAGATTGACATATTACCATTGTTAATGAATTTTTGTATGTACTTCACTGATAATAATTGATTCTAAGGAAATAATATGCAAAATATACCTCCAAAGAAGGAATTGCTATGTGTGATCCAAATGTTTTTTTGGGCAATTGACTAAAATAGCACCATTTCAAGTTTTTGTTCCAATATAACACTAGTCATTTAAATTTCTAAAAATAGCACAAATTTAATATTAAAATAATTGAAAACTTATTTTTAATGAAAAAAATTTAAATCCTAAATTGGAAAAAGTGAACCCAAACATTATGTTTTAATTTTATATATATTTTATTTAAGATAAATAATTATTTTTACATAATAATTTATACTATTTTGGGAATTTTAGTTTTATTGTGCTAAATTTAAAAAATAAACTTAAAATGGTGCTATTTTAGAGTATTACTCCTGTTTTTTCTTTTCGTTATGTTCTTTAGATTTGGTGTTCTTGTTAGTGTAGTGCAAGACTTTTATTGTCACGACACCAATTCTGTACTTTTTTAGACATTTAGACACTTCGAATTTTGTATTTTAGTTTTGTTATAAGACGGACTTGTGTTATACCATATTTCTAAAAATTTAACTAATTTATACTTATCAGTTTCCAAATCACCAACATGAGCACAAAAGAATAAACATTACATGCAATTACTATTTACATATTTACCACACTTAAAGCTGGTTTCCCATCATATTTACATTCCGAGAAACCAAAATCATATCTTACTTTTCGGTACAATGGTCAAACCGAATTGTCTACATCTTTCTCCAGGGATGAACTAGTTTCTGCTGTTTCGTTCTCGCTGGAACTCAAAGGCACTTCCAAGCCACACCTACAAGCATCTCCTATGAGCCATTTTGATCTCTTTAAAAGACAAAAACAAATGATTAGAGATTACAGCAGACGTTAATACCGACCCTTTGATCTGGCCTTTTAATCCTTGTATAGCTTTCGGCGCACTTTGCTGAAGATAGCATTTTTCCACTCGTTCAGCTACCTGTTGAGAGATTAACCAGTTTTAATAACATTGCTATTTGGTGAATGCCATAGTAGATTAATTTGATCAAAGATTCAAACTCGCCGGTTGTTCTTCTGTTGGATGCAACTTTTCTCTACGCATTTTCACATGATTCCTCTCCCTATAGTACTTTGCCGCCTGTAAATGAAATTATGCAACAAAATTCAACTTAGCTGTTTCCATGAAAGAACCAGTGAGCAACCTGTTTACAAAAAACATGTTTACCATCCCAGAAGATAGACATTTCTCCACCGAGTAAGGTGACCTACCGCCACTCCAAGGCGCCAGGTCTGGAGGCTTAATAAAATTTCCACTCTTGTGGCTTGAAGTGGATTTATTACTGTTATCATGTTGTAATATTTCATCAATTTCAGTATTGCCCTTGTTTCTCACACCTTCAGCTCCATGCTTGGGGCTTCTCCGATGCTTCTTACTGTTGATTACAGGGATTTCTTGGGGAGAACCTTTCCACATCTCTTTAAACGAGTTGTGTTCAGGAACCGAATCATAATAGTTTGGAGATGGAGATTTCAATCTGGGTTGTTGAAGACTCTTCTCATTGCTATACCAAGACTTGTTTCCAACAATCGTGTCATCATCACCATCCTCCTCCACATATGAATCTATAGAATGCATCTTCGAGTTATGAGCTCCATAACTCTGCGAGGCATCATGAAAGTAGAAATTATAACACCTCTTACAAAAAAATTAATAAGTATATTATTCCCATAAATGTAACAATCTAGAGAAAGAGCATAGTTCAACAACACTTTACTGGCCCCGCAATTAGAAGAAATCACCTCGCAATAGAACATGCAGCTATCATGAAACATTGGATAATAAACAAGAATAGAGCTACTGAAAATACACTTACATGACCAGGATTAGAACTCTTCCTAACTCCAGTTACATATGAAGAGTGAGAATGTCTTTGATTTCCAACATAGATTGGCTCTTGCAAAACAGTTGAAAGAAAACACGTTCAGTCTGACGCAAGCGCAAGATGATTTTTAGGTACTTTGATACACATACTCAGATACTCACAACAACATTAACCAGATATTTGAATGTGCAGAGAACTTCAAATTCGTTTTAAACGTTTTCTTTATGGCGTACCTTGAACAATATCTTTAGTTGGAGACTCAAACGCACCAGGAGGAAGAAGATCAAAATGAACCCCAAGAGGTGGACCATCCACCTGGTAATGTCTTCCCAGCTGTCTCTTAACAGAAGTTATCGCAGCTATCTCAGTCTGCCCTTTCACTTTCAAATACCCTGAAGGCTTATTATGTCCATAACTTCTAATAACTTGGGTATGTAACGGGGTATTAACTCTATTACGTGAAGCATATCTAGGATTTACCACATCACAGATACCATTTTTGTTGGAATCAAGGTGGTGTCCATGTAAAGATGAGCTACTTTCAGATGAAGAACTATCTGCACCATCAACATTCTCCATTTGATAAGATCCCCTATAAAGCCTTTGACTTTCAACTTCCCTCGGCTTTGGGTTCATATGCTCCATTTGCTTAGTACTACCACATGAATCTTGACGATGATGACTGCTTCCACGATCGGGAAGAACAACACTCGAGCGATCTTGACTCCCGATATTGTTCCCCTCATCTTTTGGCAATTGTTTGTCTTTTATTCTTCTATGGCAAAACCAGCCTGAAACTTGCTTCTCAGTTAATCCTATTTCCCCCGCTAGATTAGCCTTCATTTCTTCACTCGGATACTTGTGCTCTGCAAAAAATAAACAAAAAGGAAACAATTCACACCTGTAAAGCATACACAACTTGACACAAGAAGGCAAGAAAACGAATACAGAAAGTCGTACTTACCGTTGTATAAATTCTCAAGCGCAATGACTTGGTTAGGGGATTTGAGCTTCCGTTTTTTCTTGTCTTCTGTCGCAGTTTTATCGCCATTGGACTGAATCCCGACTGAATCTATCCCGAACAACCAACAAATAACATTAAGAAGATAAATCATGATTCAGGGAGAAACCAAAACAACGTTGAATAATGATTGAATGTTTCAAGCAATTTAGTAACTGATCACCCAAAATACACGAAATTAAGATATTAGACATAGAATTTTGGCAGATTTTGAACTTCCTTAAGCAATAACTTCTTAGCTTGACCATTTCCGTCACAGTGAACATAGAAACTCCATGGCAGAATATAAATAGCAATAACTATGGACGAGAATATTTGCATTCTAATTTCCACAGAAACAGCACGAACGCGGACTCACGTAAATCCGCAAAAAAAAGAAGAACACAAGGAACCGGTAGATATATAAAGACGAGGAAAGGGATTTACCTGAAAGCATAGCCACATTCAATTCCAGAGATTGAAGGAGAAAGAAAAAAAGACCTAAGAAATCAGGAATCAGGAGCTCTTGATTTTCTCGTGTGAGAGAAAACTTCCGTTGGCAAAAAGTCATATGAACCGGACCGGCAATCCGTATTAAATTGGAATCTTATTGGTATTACGTAAACCGGTTAGACGTTTTTTGAGCCCCAACGAAGGTCTTCTTCTTCTTTATCATTTAAAATCTCCATCGTCAGCAATTTGGATCAATCCTGAAATATGGCTTCTCACTCTTCGAATCTCCTCTCTTCTTCTTCTCCTACCTTCGCTCCTTTTTCCTATCGTCGTCTCCATGCCTTTCCCAATCGCTTTACTGTCCGCTTTTACCGTCCAATTAAGAGTAAACCCAATTTCGCCTTGCGATGTTCAGTCTCAATCGAGAAAGAAGTCCCCGAAACGGAACGACCCTTCACTTTCCTTAGGGATTCTGATGATACCACTCAATCTTCTTCTTCAACTTCTTCCGTCAGGGCTCGTTTCGAGACAATGATTAGGGCTGCTCAAGACAGTGTTTGCGAGGCCATTGAAGCTGTTGAAGGTGGCCCTAAGTTCAAAGAAGATGTTTGGTCTCGACCAGGTGGGGGCGGTGGAATCAGTCGTGTTTTGCAGGACGGAAATGTCTTTGAGAAAGCTGGGGTTAATGTCTCTGTGGTTTACGGTGTTATGCCTCCTGAAGCTTACAGAGCCGCAAAAGGCTCAGCTTCCGATCAGAAACCCGGCCCGATTCCGTTCTTCGCCGCCGGAGTCAGCTCGGTAATGATCTCTCCGTTCAATTTTACGATTTGAGTTTTCATCTTTAATCGCACAAGCAAAATCTATACGGTTTCTGTGATTCTAGGTTTTGCACCCCAAGAACCCTTTTGCCCCAACTCTACATTTCAACTATCGCTATTTTGAGACGGATGCTCCAAAGGGTAAAAGCTAAATACTCCGTCGGAGTGTAAAATTACAATCTTTTGTTTGGACACTGCTTGATATACCAACTTTCACTTGCAGATGTTCCTGGAGCTCCAAGGCAATGGTGGTTCGGCGGTGGCACTGATTTCACACCAGCTTACATCTTCGAAGAGGATGTCAAGCATTTCCATTCGGTCTTAACCTTATTCCTTGTTCTTATGATATGAGTTTTGCGATCATGGAGTGATCATATACGAACTATTTCTGTCGTTGTAGATTCAAAAGCAAGCCTGTGACAAATTCGACCCTTCCTTCTATCCCCGATTCAAGAAGTGGTGTGATGACTACTTTTACATCAAGGTGTGTTGTTTTGTGAGGTCTTAAGCATTTCATGGAACTGAAAGCCTTAATCTGAAAGTTGTGTTTAGTGAAAAATGGTAGAACTCTTCGAACTTTGCTTGCAGCACCGCAATGAGAGACGAGGACTTGGAGGGATATTTTTTGACGACCTTAATGACTATGATCAGGAGATGCTTCTCTCATTTTCCACTGGTAATGAACAATGTAGGATGATATTATTGGGTTTTAGCGTTATCGGTTTCTTAGTATTTAGTAAACTAAAAATTTAGTAATGGGTATTCGCAGAATGTGCGAACTCAGTTGTACCGGCTTATATACCTATAGTAGAGAGAAGGAAAGACACAGAATTTACAGAGGAGCACAAGGCATGGCAACAGTTACGAAGAGGGCGATATGTTGAATTCAACTTGGTATAATCAGACACAGTGCTTTTTCTCCTTTTTCATTCTTATCTCTCCAGCTTTCATTATGAAGCTTGTTCTCTAATGTATGAGTGATAATAAACAGGTATACGATCGTGGAACGACATTTGGTCTGAAAACAGGAGGACGAATAGAGAGCATTCTTGTCTCTCTTCCGCTTTCAGCAAGATGGGAATATGACCATGTAAAGTTCTTCTCCTATATGTGAAGACACTAAGTCGTAATTCATTTAAATATCACAACGTAGTAACGGTGTTTGTGAGTGCAGAAACCAGAAGAGGGGACCGAAGAATGGAAGCTATTGGATGCTTGTATCAACCCGAAGGAGTGGATCTAGCCCGTTTTTGATTTGAGACGAGTGAGTTTGTTTCCATTGTTTCTTGTTAGTTTTGAGCAGTAGCTTTAGATGATTAGATTACTAACGAGATGGAGAACGAAAGTGTGTAAGGTCATATATCCTAATTTTGCAATGACAAAGATGATAAACTTAGTGCAGTGTTACAAGTGGAAACTTACCAATGCAGATATTTTCACAAATGACATGTTTATCTACAGATTCCAGTCTCATTTATCTTCAAGAACCAACACAGAACAAATTGCAGAAAGATTTGAAGCTTGGCCAAAGAGAGGCATGGTGTATATATCTCGGTCCAATCCAAGCAATTGAGCTGTTAAATTTTTCATCTTCCTTTTTCTCACTTTTTATTACGCCCTGATTCTGAATCAATTGTCCCCATTTTAAAGCAATAGACATCTTTTCAACAATGTAAATCAACATCTCCATTGTACAACTAAGTTATAAAGCCTTGGCATTACTTTTAGCTGTGGGAATTTTCTCTTTCATTCTATTCTCTTTTTAGTCCTGAATTTGATACGGAATTAAATAATTTATTGCCAAAGTCGTAAAGAGCAATTTTACTTTGTCCATATTATTACTGGTTTTAAATGGTGTTAAATCTTAAAGTTCAAAAAGTTCCTGTTAATGTAAAATTTTTGCACTATTTGTAGATTAAAGTATTTAAATATTACCCCATAAACGTCAAAAACTAGGACAGTAACCATTTGTTATCATTGCAAACTAGTTAAAATAACAATTAAATTCAGTTGTCTTATTGGGATAAAAAGAAGAGACGACACTATTTTATTACACTCATGATTTTTTCACATGAATTTTGCACATCTCTATTATACTAAATGAACTAACAATGTACGTCTTAATTTTACATGAACTATTGACATATGTTCACAATTTTCCAAATCGCTATTTTTTTGATAAATTGCGATCGATTGAAGTTAATTACGTCTACCACATAATTCACATAACCCAAATCTTCACAATTGCGTTTACTCAATTGGTTAAAAAGAATAAACTCACCAACCACAATTACTCAATGGTTTGGTTTTCGGGTTATATGGTAAATGTAGTTAATTTCAATTGATCGCAATTTATTCAAAAGATAACGATTTGTGAAATTGTGAAAACATGTCAATAGTTCGTATAAAATTAAAATGTATATGTTAGTTTATGTGTTGTAATAGAGAAATCCAAAGTTTAGATGGAAAAACCGTGGACAAACATAATCTATATAATAACCATAGTCTACATAGTAAAATAGCATCATCCCTAAAAAGAACTACATTCAACGTTTTATTTTATTGTTTTTGTCCTATTCATTACACTAAATTGATAGTTGTGGCAAAGAGTTTATCGACCGTTGCACAAACACCTTTTGCGTGTCACGCTCGCCACGACCCACATGCACTGTGGGACCCGTTATCACTTTCGTATCTATCATCTGGACATAATTCCTAAACTACCCCTTAGTTCCCTATATTGTCGAGTACACTGATATCTACAAATATTTTTGATAATAGGTAAAATTAAAAATGTTATTATTTAGGGAGAAAATCAGTGCATGATATTCTCTGTGGTCTTATTCATGGAAAATTAGTATTAAAGACTTTATTTTAAGGAAAATAATATTTAGTTTGATTAACGAAATCTGCCTATCCAAAGTTAATAGAGGGGTGAAAGCGTACTTTAAGGAGATAAACTATCCAATCCTGCCATGTCATCCACCGCTTAATCTCTCCAGGGATACTACCGTAAATGGCAACAAACTCTAAAGATGACACGTGACACCATCTAATTGGCTATACAATGGTGTACTAAAGAAGGAGATATATGCGTCCTTAAAATTACTCTGCGACTGCAAAATCTAGGAGGTGAAGAAGAAGAAGAAACAGTGCCGTTTTAGTCTCTGTCTTGGTTCGTCACGTCGTGTAAACGAAATCCGTCATCGAGGTTGGTAATATCCGAGATTTCTTTGTCTCTGTTTTTTCTTTTGTTGTTGATTCGAAGAGCGAGCCTTTTGACTGGATTTTAGAGTGGAAAAGATAACTGAATAATCTGTATGTTTTGTTTTAAGAAGAGTGAAAATGGCGACGGAGACATCAAAATGGTGGTGGATTGGAAATCACAACACGACAAATTTTTCTCCATGGCTTCATTCTACTCTCTCCGGTAACGTTTTCTCTTTCTGGGTTTCTGAGTAGTGATAAAAAGTGTTTAATTTCATTGAGATTTGACATGGTGAATTTTGGTTTTCTAATTGAAGAATTGGATGAAAAGACAAAGGAAATGCTGAGAGTGATTGATGAGGATGCTGATTCTTTCGCTGCACGAGCTGAGATGTATTACAAGAAAAGGCCTGAGCTTATAGCTATGGTGGAAGAATTCTACCGTTCACATCGATCCTTGGCCGAGAGGTACGACTTGTTGAGACCCTCTTCTGTGCACAAACATGGCTCAGAGACTCATGAGAAATCTTCAACATGTGATGAGTCTTCTTGGTCCGAGGCTTGTGAGATTCATGAAGAGTACGCCGAGTCCGAAGTAGATGATGGTGAAAGCAAATGGGTACATGAAGGTGAAATCGATAGCGTTGTCGAGGAAATGGAATTGTCCCGAGTCAATTACTGTGAAGCTAATGGAAATTGTGAGATGATGAAGGAAGAGATAGAGAGGCTGAGCGAGGAGAATAGGGTTTACAGTGAAATGGTGAGAGAGAAAGATGAAGAGAAGAGAGAAGCTATAAGGCAAATGAGTTTAGCAATACAAATGCTTAAAGAAGAGAACTCAGAGCTCAAGAAATGTGTTCCTACTGCTGTTGCAAGGCGTAAGGAAAATGATGATTCTCAGATGAAACAACAGATGTGGAAGCCATTTGAGTTTAAGAAAATTAAGCTTGAAGGGCTTTGGGGGAGAGTAATGGGAAATTGGGTCCTCCCAAAGACAGATTCGACTCCCAGAGAGCTCATGACTCTTGGAACAACAGACAAGTCTGTGTAATAAACGGAGGAACTTTCTCTAAACATCTTTGTACTCTGTGAAAGGTAGGGTATACAGTATACTCAAGTAGTTAGTGTATTAAGGTTTCATAGGATTATAGTGTATCAATGCTTGTTTTTACATTTTCTATAGTTCTGTTTTCATTTACTTCATTGTTTTTCTTTTGATTATCAATTTTCCTGTTCTTTTATTTTTGTAAGTTTTTTTCCATGTATTAAATGGTTAAAATAAGTTTGCTTTAAAGGATAGCCGTTATCTTATATGAGAATCAAAGAAATTGCAGCCAGAGATCTTTTGAAATTAGTAATATTTGTGATATGTTTTTTCCATCACTAGTTAAATGGTTTGTATTAGTAGTTTAATTGTAGTTAAATGGTTTGTATTAGTAGTTTAATTGTAGTTTAATGGTTTGTATCATTACCATTTATCAATGAGCAAATGAGCACAATTCACAAACATGCACAAAAGCAGAAAACATGTGGGGTCGAAACGTAAAGGTAAATGAAGTCAGCGGTCAGATTGTGAAATTCTATATAATCTAAGAAAGTCATTACATCAAACCGTTGTAGACTTAGCGAAGTAGGACAGTCTGTCATCTTTATGTCTTTGCCATTGGTATTTCCTTGTATTTACGGCTCTACCCTTATTTTAATTTGACCATTTCGCCCTTACGATTCTCTCCCTGCTCTCGCTGTCACTCTCAAATTAACTTCTCGTTTTGGATATGATTTCGACGGTCAACTCTTACAAGTCGTATCTATTCATTTATTTCTGATACCTAAAAACACTGTTAGAGATTCACTCCATGTTGTCAGTATTTACTTTCTTTCTGTTAATTTCTTGGTCCATTTCAACATATTTCAGTTCGGTTTAGTCTTCAGTAACGTATTACGTAACGTACTATTTTAATCATATATTTGTACATTAAAAATCTTTAAAATATTATTTGAAAAAAATATCGGATAAACACTACTTATCATAATTGACAGCTTATTTATACAAAAACAAATCAAACTCAATATCATAATTGCCAGCTTATTCACACATTCCAAAAAGAAAAGAATAAAACGCAGGTAAAAGGAAGGATAATTTCGTATTTAGCATTACAATCCCATAATCAGACAAAACAATCCAAGTGTTTCTTTGCATCCTACAGGCTCGCCTTCTTCTTTGTACAGCTGTTTAATGGCAATATCGTAATTTATTGATAGAACGAGCCCGAATTTGGACATTATTTACCTTAACCCATTCACATTGAGGAAGAAACCTGAGAGAAGAAGAAGAAGAAGACGATGTCAAGAGAGAGAGAAAGAGAAGAAACGGCGACAACAATGGCGGAGGAGACGAAGGATAACGAAAACAGGGTTAAGCTGTTCGTCGGACAAGTTTCGAAGCACATGACGGAGAGTCAGCTCCTCACACTGTTTCAGGAATTCTCCATCGTCGACGAAGTCAATATCATTACAGACAAGATAACACGAACTTCTCGAGGTTTTCAATTTCTTCCTCTGTTTTCTCCGTCTTCCTCGTCTAATTTGGAGTTTTTTTTGTATTTTTTAAATATCCTCTGTTTTTTTTTTGAGAATACTTAGAAAGGGTTTTTCATTCACGTGATTTCGTTTTGATTTTTGAATATTACAAACCCTAATTTCTCCAATCTCTTCACGCCTCCTCTGTTCTCTCCGTCCTCTTCATTTAATCTGTGCTTTTGAGTTTCCTCTGTTTTCTAGACGAGAACGAGAGGAAGGGTTTTTGATCATGCCTGATTTCGTCTTTGGTTTTTTTTGAAGTCTGAAAACCCTAATTTCTCCAAATTTGTCTCTCGTGGAATTTTAGGATGTTGTTTTCTGATATGTCCTTCGAGGGAAGAAGCAGATAAAGTGGTCAATGGTTGCCATAATAAGAAGACATTGCCTGGGGTAAGTCTTTCCTTTTAGTGAAGCTGTTTTGGTAAATTTTATGATGCTCGAAATGTGATGTTTCTGTACTTCAAAAATAATTGGTCTTAGTTGCACAGTTTTCCAAACCGGTTGGAATCTCGAGATTTTGCTCTTTCTTCTTTTTATCCGTTTCTTTTTTTCTCTGTTTTGTACCATGAATATGTTTACCATGAATCTGTTTTGTGTGATCACTGATCAGAATCATCCTCATCGGTTGTTGAAATCTTATGACACGCGTTTCTAAATCCTCTCTAGTTGGTTTCTTCAAACCCAAGAAAAAGTACATTGATTCATTGGTATGCTTATTTGGTATATATACCCTCACTCGCATGCTCACGTTCGCTTTCCTTTTCTATGGTATGTTCAGGCATCTAGCCCGTTGCAAGTAAAGTATGCAGATGGAGAATTGGAAAGACTAGGTACACAAAATTCTTGAAACATAAGCACAAACTTTTCGCACTTTGATACACAAATCTGATGGATGCGTTCTTGACTGTTCTTGATATCCAGAGCACAAACTTTTTGTCGGTATGCTTCCAAAGAATGTCTCCGAAGCTGAAGTCCTATCATTATTCTCCAACTACGGAACTATAAAAGATATAAAGATATTAAGAGGGTCTATACAAACTAGCAAGGGTATAATTCTATATACGAACCAAATATTGACTGTACATCTTAAGTAAGCTCTATATACATACCAAAGTTTAGACAAGTTTTAGGTTCATTTTGATTGTTCTTAGGGTGTGTTTTTCTGAAGTATGAGTCTAAAGAACAAGCGGTCACTGCTATGGAAGCCATAAACGGAAAACATATAATGGAGGTGTGTTGTGTGCTTACTACAACTTGGAACTTATGACTTTTATAGTAAATACTATGGAGAGTGTGACAGGATCACTTTCTTTTGTTTCTTTAGGGTTCAAATGTACCTTTGGTTGTCAAATGGGCAGACACAGAAAGGGAAAGACAAGCCCGAAGACTTCAAAAAGCTCAATCTCATGCCTCTAAATTCGCAAATGTGGATCGTTCTGTCTTTGGAGCATTACCCATGAGTTATGTTCCTCCTTATAATGGATATGGCTATCATGTAAGTTCTTGACTTGTCTATCATAAAAACTAACAACCGGATATTATCACGATTATCACTTGAGAGAACTATTTATCAAAACAAACACATACTGATATATGGATTTACATTAACTGATCTAGAGTAAATCCGTTTGTGCCAGGTTTGAGTTTTTTGCTGTCAAACTTTTGATATTATTCTTAAAATATTTACTCTCTAACAGGCTCCTGGAACATATGGATACATGCTACCACCTATCCAGACTCAACCTGCATTTCACAATGTTATTTCGCCTAACCAAGGTAACAGTAACACATTGCAGGGAGCTGCTTTGACAGAATCTCTACCACCGCGTTTAGCTGCCCGTAGAAACTTCCCAATGGCTCGTGGGAATTTTAGTTATAATGGTCTTCAGTATCCAATGGCGCTTCCTAGAGGGATGATACGTCCTCACCTTCCACTAACCACAGTTTCACCTGGCATTTCTAACAACAGCGAATCAACACCTTCCTTAGTCCAAACCGAAGGTTTTGTCCTAAAACAAGTTTCTAATTAGCAAGGGGACAGATAAATTTTCTAGTTAGTGTCATGTGGCTGATGCCTAGAACAATTTTGTTTGAGTGTTCAGGACCGGCAGGGGCAAATCTATTTATATATAACATACCTCGGGAATTTGGGGATCAAGAACTTGCAGCTTCGTTTCAACCGTTTGGTAAGGTTCTAAGCGCTAAGGTTTTTGTAGACAAAGCCACGGGTGTTAGCAAATGTTTCGGTAAGGAAATGTCACTAACTAACTTGTTTTCCAAAGACTAAATTAACGTGTAATGTAAAAACGCAATTTTTTTTTATATTTGTTGCGGCAGGATTTATTAGTTATGACTCGCAAGAAGCAGCTCAGAACGCTATTAACGCGATGAATGGTCGCCAATTAAGCGGTAAGAAATTGAAAGTCCAGCTTAAGAGAGATAACGGAGAACAACAACAGAACAACAAACCGTTATTAAACGGTTTATCAAACCCGTAAAACTGCTGAACTCTCTTCACCGTTAAGAGTTCACGGGCGGGATCGGTGCGGTTAACGGCAAATGGGGTTCAGACATAAGATATCTGAATTAATGGGGGTAAAATTGGAAGATTAAAAAAGTGTTGCTTGCCGTTAAAAGATCCAAGTCTCACGTGGCTCACGTGCAACCTTCTCGCAAAAAGGATTCTCTTCTAATCGGTAGAAAATGGCGTCATTGCGTTTCGTAGTTTATGAGACATTCATTGTATAAATTTTATGACTATTAACCATTCCAAATTCTTTCTTTTTTTGGTCAGAAACCATTACAAATTCATTTATTACTAGATTTATGATGTAAAAAAATATTCGTAAATTATATAATATTATTTATTAGTAAATATAAATTAAATATTTGTATAATTTTAAATTTTATTTAAAATTATTTTTAATATTAATTTTTGTATATGTAAATTAAGAAAAAAAATAATTGTTTTTAATGTATTTAATAATATTTTTGGTTAGTTTAATAAAATATATTGATTCTCTAACTATATTAATAACAATGACATATATTATAATTATTCTAGTAATTAAATTTCATTTATATATTTATTTGAAATTAATTGTGGTGATGATATATCAACATGTTATTTCTGTTAATAACACGTCATGATAAAATTATTTTTTTAAAATAATTCTCAAATAATATATTAGAGATTTGGTATTTGTGGAATACGTCGTACCATGCTTATTATTGATTTTTAGGCCAAAGATATTTCGGACGTAATTTTGTTATAACATGCTTATTACAGATATACTTCTACACATCGGAATTACAAACGAATAAACGAATCGTTTTTTGGATTTTCTTTTCAACACATTGTGAGATGTGTACCAAAATAATAGGAAATTAAAAACCTTATAATATAATGATCGAATATCCATTTTGAAATTATCAAATCACCCTCGCCATTCGTTGCATTGTGTAGTGGGCCTTGTCTTTTGTTGGCCGGCCTTAACCGGACACGGCGTTTGTAACGGCGGTACCATACAGTTATACTGTAGACAAAGCGAACTGCTCACCGGGATTTCCGCCGCCGGGCCAATCTGAATTCCCGTCAAGAAATTATGTTGGAGATACAGCGTTTTTATACTCGCCGATAACAATCGCTCCACGAAATTCGCTGGAACTTTACCGGTAAATCGATTGCTGTTCAGGTAGAGATTCTCTACGGTTGAGAGAAGCGGAGATATCCCGCCGGAGAAGCGATTGTAGCTGATATCGACGGTTGGGATTATCACTTGATTTGCCGGCTGAATCAATCCGTAGAAGAAATTGCGTTGTAATTGGAGATTTGTGATCGGGAAGGCGAAGATTCGGCCGGGGATTGTGCCAGTGAAACGGTTTAGACTGAGGTCGAGGAAGTTGAGCTGGTTTAACCGGAGCAAAACTTGATCCACAGGTCCGGTTAACTGGTTCCAGGCGAGCGAGAGGTATTGTAGCGACGTAGGGAAAGAAGCAGGGGAGATTGAGCCGGTGAGACTGTTGCGTTTGAGATCGATCCGGGTTAGTGTTTGTGAGAGAAACGGAGGTACTGATCCTGTTAAGTGATTGTGGCAGAGAATCAAATTGGAGAGCTCAGGTAACGAACCTATTGACGGCGAAAGTGTTCCGGTTAGCTGATTGTAGCTCAAATCAAGAGTTCTGAGACCACGAACCTCGCCGAGACTTGCCGGTATCTCGCCGGAGATGGAATTCCGGTTGATTGCGAGAAATCGGAGGTCCTTTAACTGAGAAATTGTTGCCGGTAAACCACCCATGATTCGGCCAGGGACAATGGATAACTCCGTGAGAGAAGAGAGTTTGCCAATCGCCGGGTCGATCCGACCCGACAAACCGGGTGACCCGGCTCTTGGATCGCCGAGATTGAGAGAAACTACTTTATCACTGTCACAGTAGATGCCGGCAAAGCCGCAGGGATCAGAGGTGAAATCCCAAGACCGGAAGAAATTGGAACCGGGCAAATCATGGAGAGATTTACGAATCGCTTGCAGAGCCAAGAAATCAACTGGGTCGAGAATCGCCTCCCCTAAGAATCCGTGTTGAAGCAGAAACATCAAACAACAAACCAACTGGGTAAATCTCATTATCATCTTCTTCTTATTCAAACTTTTAGCTTTTACAGCTTCAAGAAACAGAGACTATATATATAATACATATATACAGTGATGAAAGTACAGAGACAAGCTGTAAAGCAGAGAAAAATGGATTTTATTTTCTGAGTTCTCGTGAGAGGAAAGTGAGATTGTGTGGTGGAAATGAAGGTGATCTCGTGGGAGCTTCTGTGATGGCTTTAATGGAGGATTATAAAAAGAAGGATACCAAATTAAGAGAAAGAGTAATGAAAATGGCTTGAGAAAGAAACCAAAACAAGGGATGAATATTCTTCGTCTGCTTCCTCTTTTGCACTCAGATTTTTTTCCAGCTTTTTCTTTGGTGGCTTGTGATGGAAGACGATATGAATAATAAAAAAAAAATCGAACAAAAAAAACCCAGAATGCTAAATTAAGAAAGGTTATACATTTGGGTTATGTCAGTGAATACATGAAAAAGACGTTTTTTATCTTTTGTTTTTTTGGGGGAACAGAACAGGTAATTGGTAAAACGGCTGTCCGAGCCTTAGGTTCGGTTAGAGGTGTGAAAATGAGTCTCCTCACGTGACTTGTGTGTGCGTTACAGTTTCGACTCGACTGACAGTTTGAACGAACGAGAATTATGTGACACGTCAGCTACGTATTAATTTATTTACTACCAGGGTTATATAAGTAATTAGCTTATTATATATCTTCCTCGATTTTCTTTCTGTCGCTCAAAAGAAATACAAATTCAGCATTACAGTCTGATATTAATATGGTAATCTTGTTTAACAAAAATAGTAGCATGTAATTTCATAAAATATGGTTAATGGTCAATGTAACCATTAGGAAACATCTAACTCAAAACCAATTGATAATGAGTGGAGTGATCCATATTCCTATATATGTGTAGAAAGTTCATAACTTCCAATGTGGGACTTTCACATATTCTAATAGGCCTCTTCGAGATGTGGGCAGAATACACACCAACATTTCGAACATACCACGACAATACGGACCACTTATACGGGCCACTTATACGGGCCACTTATACGGGCCATTTTCAATATGGAAAACCGTTTTTTGTGGAAAATCGCATGTCGGGCTAATATGGGCTCTGATACCATATTAGGAAATATGAGCATCTAACTTAAAACCAATTGGCAATGAGTGGAATGACTCATATTCCTTAACTCATATTCCTTATATACATGTATAGAAAGTTTCCAACTTCCAATGTGGAACTTTCACACATTCTAATAGTAATAGATGAAACTTAGTCAAAAAAGCAAAACTGTGCTATCCACTTCCAACAGATCTTTGCTTCAAA
The DNA here is from genome assembly GCA_018901935.1 of Pugionium cornutum. Classification (NCBI taxonomy): domain Eukaryota; kingdom Viridiplantae; phylum Streptophyta; class Magnoliopsida; order Brassicales; family Brassicaceae; genus Pugionium; species Pugionium cornutum. The sequence goes on along the minus strand of CM032155.1, from coordinate 1,014,547 downwards.
AATGTGTTCATAATTATTGTTTTAATAGCAATTAATACCAAAGTTAACTAATTGGTTCGATTCTGCAAATATCAACACAAGTTGTTGTTTGTATCTCTCATGAGAAATTGTATGAATCAAAGGCATAAAAAATGGAACAGAAGCTTTGGACCACAAGTCTTAACAACAACAACAACACATGCATAAGTGCACAACGCATAGCCAAATATAACATTTGTTCACTACATACGTTTCCATGCGTTCAACTTATGTTCGTTAATATTAACACATGGGTTCACATTAATTTTGATCCCATTTATATAAATTTTGTATTTTCTTTTTCTTTCATCTTTAGATCGAAATTGGGACATTATATTTAATACATACCTAACAAACCGTGCAAATCCATTCTCAATCTATTGTCATAATCATCTCCCTTTAGTAGACAATATTCAGAATGATGCTGAGATATCATCATTCCAAGTTTTAAACAACCAATGGTTGGAAAATTATACCATAATCCAAAAATTTTGTCAACCCAAACAAAATCTTAAACCAAACCGAAATGCTAAATAAGTACTAAAAGAAAATCATTCACATCGTATTGCCTAATTCATATATAGAGACCTTCTTCATCTCACAATGCTTATTGGATGCTACAAGTTTCATTCCTCACACTTAATTCATTGTCCAACAACCGGTATATAATATATATGCAAAAATAATACCTGCAACCTATTTCTCACCAAAACCGAACCGGTTTACCTAATTGAAAATACCTCTACAAAATCTCTCTCTCCACTTCTTTCTCATGGATATGTCTAAACCATTGCATTTATTGCTTTTTCGTTACAAAAATGGATTCTTGTATCCAGGAACTTCATTTCCCTCACCTCCATATCCCAGTCACCATCAACCACAAGGTTCTTGTGCGTCCATCAAGTTCAACACCTGCAAATCAATCTCCTCACCATAGTCTCTATCTATCAAACCTAGATGATATCATCGGAGCACGTGTTTTCACTCCCTCCGTTTATTTCTATCGATCGACCAATGATATACCCGATAATCGAGAATCATTGCTGCTTAAACGGTTTCAAGATGCTCTTGGTGAAGTTTTAGTTCCGTATTATCCACTCTCCGGAAGGTTAAGGGAAGTGGGAAATGGGAAATTGGAAGTTTTCTTTGGAGAAGAGCAAGGTGCTTTAATGGTGTCTGCGAATTCTTCATTGGCTTTAGCTGATCTCGGAGATCTTACAGTGCCAAACCCAGCTTGGTTACCATTAATCTTTCACTACCCAGAAGAAGAAGCTTACAAAATCCTCGGAATGCCCTTACTTATAGCTCAAGTAACGTTTTTCACATGTGGTGGTTTTAGCCTTGGGATTAGACTCTGCCATTGCATCTGTGATGGTTTTGGAGCTATGCAGTTTCTTGGCTCGTGGGCTGCTACAGCGAAAACCAGGAAACTGATTACAGATCCTAGTCCGGTTTGGGATAGGGAGACTTTCAAACCTAGAAACCCTCCAATGGTGAAATACCCACATCATGAGTATCTTCCAATTGAAGAAAGATCGAGTTTGACAAACTCTTTGTGGGAAACGAAGCCATTGCAGAAATGTTACAGGATTAGCAAAGAGTTTCAGTATAGGGTTAAAAGCATTGCACAAGGGCAAGACACAAGCTTAGTTTGCAGCTCGTTTGATGCAATGGCTGCACATATTTGGAGATCATGGGTCAAAGCACTTGATGTGAAGCCATTGGAATACAATCTCAGGCTTACGTTTTCAGTAAACGTAAGAACAAAACTCGAAACCTTAAAGCTGAGAAAAGGTTTTTATGGTAATGTGGTGTGTCTGGCTTGCGCAATGAGCAGTGTCCGTAGTCTTATGAACGATTCTCTTTCCACGACAACACGTCTGGTTCAAGAGGCAAGAATTAGGGTTACAGAGGATTACTTGCGGTCTATGGTAGATTACGTGGAGGTAAAGAGGCCAAAGAAGCTCGAGTTTGGTGGGAAACTAATGATAACTCAGTGGACCCGGTTTGAAATGTATGAGACTGCCGATTTTGGATGGGGAAAACCGGTTTACGCAGGACCAATTGACTTGAGGCCTACGCCTCAGGTTTGTGTGTTGTTGCCTCGAGGAGTTGAATCTGGTGGTGACCAAAGCATGGTGGTTTGCCTTTGCTTGCCTCCTCCCGCCGTTGATAATTTCACTCGGATTTTATCTTTAACTGAATGTATATAAATAAAACAGGTCAACGAGGTGCCACACAAAATTGTCAAACACAAATTTATTTAATAAGAGCAGTCGATTTTATTCCAAATATAGATAGTTCCCCAAGCAAACATAGGTTACAAAACCTATATAAAAAAATCTGAAATCATCAGAATCACTTAATACAGCACGATTAAGCAGAAAACGAAGAGTACTAATAGTGAAGTTTATAGGCCAAAGTGTTTATCCCCACATGAATCCAACTGTACAAAGATTAGGGCTCAAGGATTTAAAAACAACACGGAAACCCCAAATTCAAAAACTTTCATTTTCTTTTCCATATAAGGTTTCAACTACGCCCAGACGAAAGATAACCCCATATTTACCAAACTCCCATCTATAGAAGAAAAAAATGTACATAAAGGGGATAGAGAAATGATTACGACCAACTCCGGAGCAAATCATTTGACATCTTCCAAATCCACGTCTTTATATATTTACAAACTCCAGAAGCCTTCATGACTTTTGAAAAATATTTACCTGTTCAAACACAAGAGATTAGGAAGGTAAGCTGCTACTTTCACTACTTTTGCTTAGACAATGAAACATCATTTGAGGTGTGTGGATGATCACCGTAGAGATTATACAGAGACTCGAGCCTATGATTGTGGTTCCGAGGAGTTTAACCGCCTACAAAGGAAACCATACCACGTACCATTTCTTCTTCTTGTAGTGTCTCTGTGTCTTTGTTGACATTTATACAATGACCATTAGTAACTTCATCCAAATTCTTCAGGTGTTCTTCTACTGCTTTACAGTGTTCCTCACGCAAAGCAAAATCAAGGTTCATAGGAGGCTTTTCTGTAGACAGCATCAGTTCAGTGACAGCAACATCTGTGGGCATAGGTGGTGTGGTCAAACCATTTGTAATCTGGGTTGCAGAGAGTTTGGCTGCTACAGGTTTCTCAATCAACCCATTTGCGTTGTTCTTCTCTATTTCCTTGTAGATCCCATTTGCTGTTGGGTAAAGAGTCAAAGAAGACTTGAATGAGTTGTTCACATGATCCGAATCATGATTATTTTCCATCTGTTTTGAAGAACCTATTCAATTAAACCAAATGGTTACTTGCACATGGTTTGAAAGAAAAACAACGTTAGATTTCACCTCTTTTCTCAGGGGTATTTCATCTTAAGGCCTGATAAAAAAAACTCATGGGCAATAAGTGGGGGAAGGACTGAGAATTAACCTTCTTCATAACTTTCGGCGGACTTGACCGATCCTGGCTTGGAGTGACAGTATATTATATCTTGGCATATCTTTCCACTAACTTGATGAGATCCGGATGCGGATGTGTGATAACATTTCATGGAAAACCTACGTTGAACGTTCAATGATTCAAAGCATAAGATATACAGATCAAAGAAAATTTTGGGTAAAAGAAAACATTAGGAAAAGAGAACGCACATGCTGACAATAATCACATGTTAGAATGCTTATCCAACTAGAAACTTTCGTCTAAGAAACGCATAATACAAGTGGACGTCAAGATACATAGCAAAAGATATTTCAAAATTTGGGATTACCTTTCTTCCAATGTTGCTTTGGTGCTGTGGAAGTGGTCAAAAACTGGCAGCAGCTTTTTCTGTTTTATTTCAAGTTCATGGACCGGGACCTTTTCTATCTCAAACTCTCCAGCGGTGGAACTATTATCTCTTGGAGCGTCCATTACATGAAAAGAAATCTAGCCCCACATCAAGAAAGGAAAAAATCAGAAGACAAGTGCAGCTATAGGTAAGAAACGGAGAGTTTTCGACAAAGAATACCTTTGCATTTTGCCACACTGGTCGCATGCCTGAGGTAACCTTTACCTCAAAGTTAGAAAGATAGCAATGGGATCTTTCAGGGGGTTTATCAGAACCAGTTTTCGAATACCTGACTTCACCAAAATGGCTATTGATGTCATCCTCATGGCTTGGCAACTTATTTAACACTGTCTCCAAATCGTATTGCCTTTCAGTGATACTTCTGGGAAGCCGTTCCTCTGTTTCCAGCCAGTCAGACCTTCTACATACATCCCACCACTGAATAGGCTCAACTTTGACCCTCAAGTCATCCTCCTGAACTTGAAAATGTGATGTTCTTTGCACTCCTGAACCATTTTCAGGTGATTCTGTGTAAACTGATGGCAGAAGTTCATGCTGCACCACATGGCCTGATGGAGTATACACTAAGATATGCTCCAACGAGTTAGTCCGGGAGTTCTGTTGAAGGCCATGAGTAACAGATTTATGAAAAACAGCAGCCACGGCACCCGATGGTACAAAAACTTTACCAGTTGCTGAGATGCCAGCACTGCTAACTGTGTTAAGCCACCCAAAACTGCTATATTTTATTCTGCTTGCGACAGAAAGAGCAACAGCTGGTGGTGGCAATAAAGACTGCTGATTATTTGACAGCAATTGAGTAAACCACCAAGGCAAGGATGAAGCTGGAAGTGGGGGACGCTCCCCAGCTTCACAAGGTTGAGATGCGGTGTCGCTGACAGATGAGTTTAAAACGAAAATATGGCAGGTACCTTTGGATGAAACAATAGCCACCCACTGACTTTGGTGACTAAAGCAAATATCCTGGACAATCTGTTCAAAACAGTAGAGATAATCCAATCAAGAAAAGCGAATGTTGAAAAGAAAATGAAATATGAAGCTGAAAAGTATACTAACAGCCGAAGTGATCCCTCTATGCAGCTTGTAGAGATGCACATGAGAAGATTCCCACTCATAACTTAGGTCACCAGGTACACTATGTGAACGAGATGGCATGATCTGAAAGACATTGATATTGTTCCCACACACTGAAGCAGTAACCAATAGAGTTCCACTAGGATCAAAACAAAGTGCTGAGATAGGACTAGTATGAGCTTTGAACTGTGATATTACAGTTCCAGAAACAAGATCTTTAACAGCAACCTGTTGAACGAATAAAAAATCATCTCACAATCAGGCAATACAACACTAGTAAGAGAACGCTCGAAACAAGAGACTATTGATTAGATCTTTGATTCAGGAACCCTAGAAAAGTGGAAACTTTGCCTTTCAAATATATCTGTCATGTCTTAGTTACGTGTTATGGAAGAGAATAGTGTGACTCAAAAATTGTTCACAATATTTTGATCCAGAATTATACTAACCATTCCAGCATTCTCTGCATCTGATCCAGCAACCCCACCAACTTTCCAGGTTGAATTTGATGATGCCGGAGAAATAGATCCATCAGGGAGCCTTTCTTGATAGTATTTTGACAATGTTTTGTATCCCATGTCCCCCAGGTTCATTAATCCATTGGCCAACTGCTTGCTAGACTCCATGGCATAACGGGCTATCATACTACTTCCATTTGTTGATTTACTTGGACTGACACTGGGTGAAGAAATAAAATTCTGAGAGCTTAGGCGCCCTGTTTTCATGGTCATGGAACTTTTGGACGCATAAGCAAGCCACCTTGGGCCTACAGCCATGGGACCATATCCAACATTAACACTGGTTGTCCCTTGTCTCACTGGCTGAGGTACAGGATAGGTGAGAACACTGAACTTATTTTCCAGAGTAAGTGCGTCAAAGCAATATATCTGTAGAAACCAAATGGAAACCATCAGTGTAAGACATAAGAACCAAAGATAAATCTGTTACACTGAGGTATAAAGTTTTACATATAAAAATTATGTTCAATACAAGCAAAGTTCATTTGGTCTCAAGACCAATACTAAACACTTACCTTGCCGATCAAATAAGATAAGGTACTAATAGTATGGAACAAATATTAAAAAATCTGAATTTCTTGACGTAAGCTAATGCTCACTTGAGTTGCAAGGCCAACAGCGACTACTCGGGAGCTGCATCTAATCATGCAAACAGATGATCGAAATCGCAGGACATATACATAACTGTGGGACCTAAGGGAGTAAAAGCGAACAGTGGTAGGATAATTGATGGCATCCCCGGATTTAGTGTCTGATTTACTATCTCTTGCTAATGAACCATTACAGGAAACACTGTGACCCAAACCGGTGCCATTTGTGTCATCCCCAGCAACAACCAAAAGAGGATGTGACTTCCCAAAACCCTCATGGTCACCAGACCTTGCAGGTAACGGCTGCATCTGTAAGAATGAAACTGGACCACCTCGTTTAGATACCAGTTCATTGAAATTAGAGGCATCCTCAACATCAAATACTTGAAAGCCATTCTGATAACCGAGTAAGAGAACATGTCTAATGACATGTCGACCCAGTTCAAGAATACCAAATCCAGCCCATGTCACCTGTCAGGAAAGCAAAATTCAGATGTTTGTGTACAAAGTAGTCCTTCTGAAAGGAAAATAAAAAAGGAGTTGCTGAATCTCCTTCAAAAGGAAACAAGAGAAGAAAGTGACTACAAAAACTACCAAGAGAAAGATACAGGACAAAGAACCCATGCTATTCATCTAAGAACCCTAAACTACAATTAATATTAAATCGCTGGAAGTACCAAAGATACTGACTATGATGCATATTTGTAGGGAAACGGAAACATATCACACAAGCTAGATGAGAGGCGCACATAAAGAATAAAAACAGATTAGATGAGACTATGGCCATACAACTATCTACTCTTCTAAACTATAGTTGAAAATATTGCAAACTCCATTTCACTAGCTAGACATCTAATTTCGCAATTAACAGACCATAATTCTCAAGATCAAGGCAGAATTTGGGACCAGAAAGAAGCACTTGCAATTTGTTACCAGCCAAAGTACCAGAAAGAAGCACTTGCAATTTGTTACCAGCCAAAGTATCTCAATCCTTTGCAGACACAGAAGCTACAGCTAGGATATGAGATGAAGTAACCCACCAACCATCATTACAGTAATTGCTCTGAACAGAAAATAATCCCAAATACGTCCTAGCTTTTAAATGATGCAACGAAATAGCAAAAACCTATACAGCACACAGAACAAGAGGAAGTATCGAATAGTAACTGCGAAACAAAGAAATCAAGGGACCTGATCTTTATCATCTTCGGCAGCGGATATTGAAGCGGCGACGGAGGCTCCGGCGGAACGAACCGACGACGCAACGTTGGTGGCGTTGGCCGATACAGTTTTAAGGCAAGAAGAGATAATCTTAAAGGAATTCGGTAATAAGCCACCATTCTTACCTTTCCCCTTCTTCATCATCTTCTTCCACAACCTAAGAGAGTAACCACTACGAGCAACAAACTCACAACCAAGCAAAAACAAGGAAAAAAAAGAAAAAACCGAACATCGCTCAATTTATTAATCGATCATCCACCGCCACCGTCATCACCGTCCGTCTCAACGGCAACTAACACCCCCGAATCAACCACGGAGCATCTCCGCCGACAGGCACCGACGAAAAGAAATAACATCCGATGATGAAACCCAATCGATTTCTCTACCGATGAAAAAGCTCTGAGTTGAGTTTGACTTTAATCGAAATCCGATAATATCAAACGAAACAGTGCTCTCTCTCTCGCTCTCTCTCTCTAAAATTTGGCTTCTCGTCTAATTCTCTTACCCGTTCACCTTTGATTTTCTTTCGTTTTCTCGACGGAGAAAGCGATTTTCACCAAGTTCCGCCATTTTATTTACGGACTTTGCGTAATTATTTTAAATAAAAATATTTGGATAACCATGGATCTCCTCTTGTTCCTTTATTTATTATTCAATAAGAATATACGGCCCCGACTTACAAGATCTTTTTCATCCTATTTTATAAATACTTTTCTCTTTGAATTAGAAAGATTTAATCATGTAAAAGTAATAATTAAGATTTTCTCTTTAAGTAATATCTTTGTAGAAAATATCTCAATCTAATTTGGCATCGTAAATGGTCAAAACCTAGATTACCTAAAACCAAATAATATACTACGATTACGATACGACAAATACAAACCTCAAGTCAAAGTTAGTGGAATATATAGAATTATACAAAACAGAAAATAAGTCGACTATGATTAGAACAATTTCGTAGAGCATTATCACTTTTACTACATATACAAGTCATCAAACATAAACTGGGAGATGTTGTTGAGCTTTCAGCCTCTATATTTGCACTCTGGTTTCATTTGGATGTTTCAGTTTGTGTGCGTACACAACCAAATTTTTTGGAGCCCTCCATTTTCAGACCAAAAGGCTGTTGTATATATGTATATATTATTAAGTTACTTGTCTGCTCCCATATTCCTTCTCGAGGAATCCAAATATCATCTTGAGGCGATCCTGCAGATTGACGAGGATGTTCTTTGTCACCCTTTTCTGATGTCTAGTGCTCTTTAGCCATTCAATGCCAAAGTATACTCGCACATATGTTGTATTTGGTCTTGACGCCAATTCTTCCATCTTATATCTAAGATGGAGATTAAAATAGTCACCTAGTGGTACTCCATGGAGAGTCATTACCTCTTCCACAAGCCACCCACCATTCTTATCTCCCACAAGTGACTTTTGCTGTGTACTTGTTACTTCTCCTCTATAACGCGATATCCTCTTATCTCTGTAGTATGTCTGCCTCTCATACACATCAGCCTTCTCTGATTCCCATGGGCTGCATGAATAGCTCTGGCAACCCGCTCTCTCCATTGCCTTACGATCCAGATCCCCTCCACCAAACAACTCCATAAAGAAACTTACCTAACGTTATCACAATTATGCTTCCTTATTCCCACTACTTCACAAAACTAATATACATTCTCTGTTGCTTTACAATGAAAGAGAACAACTCACCGGAACAGGGAGTGTCAAAGAGTAGACCTCAGAGAATCTCACGTCATCAATACCCAAGAACAAACCACTCTCTTCACTTTGGATATCCTGCTCTGATTCCTCTTCAACAGCTTGTACTTTCTGCTCTGGAGTCAATGATTTTGCTTTCCACAGAGCCATTATTGTCCTATAAACACAGAACAAAACCCAGCGTCTTGTACCTTATCTTATATTATCTTATCATAGTAGTCGTTTATTTGAACTCATATTATCTAAGCTGCACTCATTAAGCATATTGATTGGAGGCACAGAAAATCTAGGACGTTGATCGGATCGAGCAAGCAAGCAAATAACAAATAAACCATCATGGAAACAGGACGACTCGTCACTTACTTTTGTGCCACATTGAAAGACACAAATGAGTGGAAATGGAACTTAAGCCTGCCTTCCTCATCATGTGTCTTTGCGCCTATCCTCGCATCCATTCCTCTACCTGGTCTGAGAGTCATGACGATAATGGGACTCCCCATTGAGGCAAGAGTTGGAGGAAGCACTTGAATATCCTCTATATCTTCCCATAGGAAAAAGAATTTTGTTTTGTTACCAAAAAGGCTTGCATAAAAGCCAACAATTCTTGCAGACAGGAAAAGACGACCCTGTGCACGCAAAACTCATTAAGATGTGTGTTATATTTTCCTCATTGCTAAGAAAACAAAGGCTGGTGAAAAAAGGATGCGGCTGAATACTAAATTTTTTTGATATATATCAGAGATCTGGTCACCTGCAGAGGCATTTTCCGCTTTAAGTGACATGTGAAGTCATTGATCAGAAATTCTTCTCGTGGAAGACCAAAGAGCTTCTGAAAAGCTGAATTTGTTTGAGGAGACCGCACATTAATCTGAAATTTCCATTCGGCAGATAAGAACGTGAACCAACCGCAGCCCGTTTATATGCTGATTGAGAGGATAAAGTAGTAGACATATACCTTCTTTCCCACCTCTTTCTCCATCTTATTTAAGTAGTCTCTAACAACATCTCCACCTCCTGTATGATCCAAAAAAATCCTCAAATGCAGCTTTGATTGACAAGTTTGGGCGAGTTTTCCATGAAGTGGAATCCAAACATCCGCTAAATCAGATATATTAGATCTCACAAAGTTGATCTCAGCATGTCCCAGTGAAACAGCTTCGTCAAAAGGTCCATCAAAATCGTAAACTTCAACATTCAGTACAGAAGGAGGATCAGCCATTGCATCAAACTCAAATATTTCTGCACAAACAAGATTTCAACCTCAAAAAACTTACGTTTACAAAGCAAAGACTTAAAGCATTCAAGACTTGAAGCAACAAGTGGATAAAGTCAGCTTGGCGCCAAAACCAGGGGCAGCTACCACTAAGATAATTAGACATAGGTAAACCATATAGCAACCATTTACCATTCCAATGGGGATGAGACTTCTGGAACTTGATGGAGCTGGTTCTCGTCTTCCCATTGGAAGTAAATACAATATACGGATCACAATGCCCGCTTGGATCTACAGCTGCTAAATCAACCCCCTCAATTAGAGCAACAGTAAGCAACCAACCATCTCCATGCGCTTTGATGCCATGATCACTGCCTATAATTAAATTTGACAGTTAATAATCGTCAGATACACACAGCAGGCTACCAATGAGAGGCCACATGAAACAATATGAAACAGACGGTGATATTTCACGGATATTACCTTTCTGTTTCCTTGCCTGCATGAAACGGGAAATCAGTTGCAATGCCCTTTCGCATTGAAGAACGAGAACCCCACTAATAACAAATTCCCCAACTGAGTCCGGTAAATCAAGGCCATTAAACTCAAGCCCTTGGAGTGCACTGGGTAAGGCAAACATAATATGGACAAATACATAAATACCAATCAAGAAAGTGGAAAATACAGTGAAATTGGCAAAATATTGTACTGCCAATTTCCAGTCTGATTGAGGCTCGGCTTGCAAGGAAGAGAGAGCTTGCTCCTTGTTCAACCCAATATCCTTTGAATCCACAGGCTTTACATTTTGAGCTACCAAATTAGCATACTGTTCGAAGCTGTCTTTTAGGCCTTGACGGGCTCCATTCTCTATCATACCTTTCATCATGGTGCTTTGAAGAAAATTCAATCTCCATGAAATTACCAAACGGGAACACTGCTCCCCAGATGGCAGTTCAGGCCCAGGAGTGATGCAGTAAAGCACTTCAACCTTGAAGGTACTTCCGAATGGGACATCAGGAGTGGTAACACTTGCGAGAACAGCGTAAACCTCTCTGTTCGCTTTGAGGTATGTCTGCTCCTCTGTGCCTTTGACAGCCTTGATAAGTTTGGTTGGAGCCTTGAGGTAACTTACAACCCGCTTAGCGCTCTCACCTTCATTTTCAACTTTCCACGGTCCTATCTGAACCTCTGTGGTCCCTTGCAATTCAGTCAACGATGCATAGAAGCTCGAATAGGATGAGAAAAGCAGAGTGTTGAGATCTGATGGGGAAGTCATGAACAACTGGTCTACAAGAATCCCACCTGGTAGATTACTAGGAGGTTCACTTCCCTGATCTCTCAACTCCATCGCCTTCATAACTTCCTCAAAGGAAGTAGAAGATGACTCATCTTCAGAAAGCTCAAGGGAAAAGACTGATCGAGAGATCTCAGATATATCAGAGGCGTCAATGCTCCTACTGATCGATTGTGTAGGTATGGCAACATCAGCATTCTTCTGAAAAATCTGAGCAATTCGACCAGCAAAGGTTTTCTGCGAGATAGATTTGTCTTCCTTAGAAGATGGAGCATCATCTGACCTAGAAGGAGAGGCACAAGTGGAGGGATCAATAGGGGATTCCAGTCCCAAGTCGGGACTTCTCGAACCAGGGGCGTGATCACCGTTGGAATTCAAATCAAGAAGCGAGTTCTTTTGAGTGAAACATATCCTCAGAAGTATTTCACCTGGACAAGATGGATCAAACAATGCAAAATGAAGTTTCCAAGCCTGCGTCAATGAAAGTCAAATATAAAATAGGAGGAGAGGCCGTACCACAATCCTTTTTAGAACTTTTCTTCTTCGGGAGAAGAGGATACCAAACAGTGCCCAGAGATTGATTCTCTGCATCGAAAACAAGGGAAACGGGAACTCTAACCTGCCCTACAAAGTCATCGTTGAAGTATTTATCCTCGTCAAGAACAGAGATGACGAGTTCGTCGTTCAAATCATCGACGCCAAAACTAAAATCATCGGCCCATTTGGGGTTCAAGTTCTTCTTCACTACTTTGGTACGTGACCTCTGTTTTCCCAGCTGCAATCTGACGTAAGGGTCACTAAACCCGTTGAGATCCATGGCCGGCAGATTTCTCGCTTCTAAGACTCGGACCTGAAGCTTCATCTCGCCGATGAACTCCCGCCGAGGGATTCACACAGTGTATTTAACGATCGCGAGAAGAGAGAATAACAATTCCGGAAAAACGACGAAATGGGGAAGAAAAACTCGAAATGTACCCAAGGAAGCAGATTTAATCGATTCCCGTCGAAATTAAAAGTATGAACAAGAAGCAAAGAAGAGACAAGAAAACGTAAACAGGAAACCTCGAGAACTCAGCAATGGAGGAACAAGAAAATGACCCTAATTTGCTTTAATTGGAGGTGCCAACGATAAATCAACAAAGTCATCTGCGACGAAGTCTTCGTTTTCTTACGCTTAATGTCGTTTCCTACGCGAAAATTTATACACAGTGGGATAGTTGAATACTAAAAAAAGAAAATTCAGCTCTCTATGTTTTTTTGACATTGCATTGGCGTGCGTCATTAATGATAAATCTTTTCTTTACGCCCCCAATATTATTGAACTTCAATTTAGTCCATGGAGCTTGTAAATATTAGTAAGCTTCCTAAAGAAAACAAAGCTATGTCGATTGAATTTTGGAATAATTCTTCGTGACGTTATTGTTTTGGTCAAAAAAGAAGAAGCAAGGATTGTGAGAGAGAAATGGTAATACCATGAGGTAAGCCATGAGTTTTTAAATGGGCCAATTATTATTAAAAAAATCGTTTACCTTTCAAAAGTCAAAAAGCAGATTGTTTTACAGCAAAGCTGTTTTATTGAGAGAGAGAGAGAGAGAGTAGATGTATTAGTCTAAACAAGCTTTTACCCAGAGCGAGCAAAACGAGCTTGAATCCTCCTCTGGATTGTCCCACGACAAGATGGACAATCCATCATTCCTTCTTTCTCATGAAGCTGATTGCATTTAAAGCAAAGAACCTGGTGAGCACAAGGCAAGAAAATCACACTCATCTCTTCAGACAAACACATCACACATTCTCTTTCTCTTTTCACTTTCGCCATCCCCAAATTCTCTTTTTTTGTTGCCTTTGATTCATTGCCGCCTTTCTTCATTGCAACTATTCTCGAGTAATCTGATTCAAGTTTCAGCTCTGACATCTCTCGCTCAAGTCTTTTGATGTTTTCTATGTAATACTTCACATCGGTTTCTGCTTTTGCTTTCATCCGCTCTTCTTCAGCTTTTCCATTTTCTTCAAGTTCCTCTCTTTCTTTCTTTATCAATGAGGCTTGAGCAATGAGTTTCCCTTTGGCTATTTTTTCTTGTTTCAAACTAACCTGAAGTGGAAGTTTCGTTAGTTTTTTCTTCAACAACTCCCGTAACTAATAACAACCCTTCTCAAACATACAACACCGAACCAAATCTATACCTACAAAACATCAATTGCAATCAACAAAAATCTTGATACATTTCATTACTAAAGCTGCTTTGAACCAGAATGATGCAATATAATAAGCATAGACTTAAAAAAAAAACACTTGTTGCAGCCATTTTTCTTCCTTCAATCTCTCTTGCATTCCTTAGACATAGTAATGCAAAAGGCAATATATACACACATATAAATGTCTAGCCAGCAGAATGAAACCCTTACCAGAAATAAGAATCTGAAAGAAGGGATGTTAGCAGATGACAAATATGGTGAATTGCTGATATCTTAAGACACGAAGACCTAACATGCGCAAAGATTTATGTCTACAAAAGTAGCTGACCTCAATTTGATTCTGGCGATTTTTTGCTTTAGTAACTTCTTTCTGTAGCAATGTCACCTTGTCCCTTTGCCTCTTGAGCTCTTCCTGCAACTGTTTCTTTTGTCCTTCCCATGAACGAGTATCCTTCAATGATCTTTGCCCTCTCTCTTTTGCTTCTCTACAGCTTTCAGCAGTCTCAATGGCTTTTACCTTAGCAGCTTCCATCTCTTTCTTCAGTAAAGATTGTTCCAGCTCGAGCCTGCGAACAGTATTGTTAGCTTTTTCAAACTGGCTGGTCGCATTCTTCAACGCCAACTCCATCTCAGACAGCCTTTTCATAGTGTTTTCTTCCAATAACTGCTTCTCCTTTTTATGCTGTTCTGCCTCTTCTCGCTCTTTCCTTAGTGCCTTGAGCTCTGGTTGATCCTTCAGAAGTCTACCAGTTGCTTCTTTTACTTTCTGATTAGCCCAGTCAGTCCATACCTGCAATTCGTTCTGCAGATCATTCATTCGGGGAACTAGCTTTAGAATCAATTCATCTTTTCTATCCCGGGGAACATATAAACCCATAGATGCATCATATGGGATACCAGCGTAGTAATCTGGTTCTAGCTTTTCAGAGAAAGAATCCTTTTCTCCCGACTCAGAATCAGACTTCTTTTCTGTAGCTGATGGTACTGAATAACCAGATTTCTTTTCTGAAGTTGGCGATACCAAAGTTACAGACTCAGAACCAGACTTTGTTTCTGAAGCTGATGTTGCCGAAGTGGCAGAAGTAGCAGGTAAGGCAGTTATGTATCCCTTTGTATCTACCACTACCATAGGTGAATCTAACTTAGTACCACTGTTCTTACGTACAAAGCAGCTGCTATCCTCAGCTAATGAAACCTTCACCCCAGTATCTGTTGTTATCTTCGATGAAGAATTTCTCACCCCAAGTTCAGAAGATGATTTGACTCTTTTCTCTAAAAGGAAGCTGTCAACTGATGCAAATTTTGGGGCCTTATAGCTACTGCATTTGCTGTAAGTCCTAATCTTCTCCGCACATGATTTCTGCCGTAGCATTGCTATTTCTTTTTTAGTGCGGCCTTTTCGGCAAGATATCAATTTTTCATCAGAGACTAGAGTAAAAGATGTACTTTTAATGTCTTTACAAGAAACAGAGTTACCTGAAGATACTTCTTTTCCTAATGTTGTTCCATTAGAATGAGTATTTTTCGAGTTGGGTATATTTGAGAAATTTCCAAATTTGAGTAGCTCACTCCGATTGCTTTGAGCATTGGATTGTGGAGGCTTAGGGTTATCTGGGTCACTAGAGTTTGGAGGATTACATTCAACACCAAGAGATTCAGATAATTTACTGGGACTGAAACCTGGAGATCTCACTAGTCCATCACCTTCAACTTCAAAGGCTTGCAAGACATTCAAGTCGCACATCAAAAGCCGCCACATTGCTTCAACTGTTGATAGGGACGGCCTAACCTCCTTAACAAGACTAATCATTTCTACCAACGTATATGCGACAAGCTGTTGTAAATCCTCAAAAATATAGTCTTTTGAACCAGTATCTTCCTTCCCATTCTTCAAAACATTCAAGGTGTTATTGACAATGTTCGACACAAGATCACTGCCTCCACAGTAAAGCCTACTGCCTGAAATAGCTTTCAGAACATCATCATCAGTGTAGCCACAATCAACAACCTGCTTCATTGCATTAAGGAAGAGCGTGAGCAAATTTGATGACAATAAATCTGCAAGATGACAGGCAAATGGGTCATCCCATCCGACAGATTCAGACTCTACAGCATGCAGCCGATTAGAAACTTCCCCAACCAACCCATTGTCGCTCAAATGGTTTTGAGATTTCAATGAAGGTAATTCATATCGAGGGAATTCGGTCAGAGAAGCAGCATTTGGTTGAGAAGGATCAGCTAACTTTCTCTTGTTTTTCCTTCCTTTTTCTTGAGGTGACACTGTAAAGGCTCCTGCTTTGTCACCATTGCGACCACAACCATTCATTTCTTCTTGCTTCTGAACCATTCTCCTTGCCTTCTCATCCATTACATATGAACGATTTAAGTTAAAACACACAGAACATAGATGCGATATTGTTGATATGCAAAATCCATTAAATTAACAAAGCTGTTTGACCAAGTGAAGAAAAAAAAGAAAATAAATCTTGTACACATACACAAAACAGATGAACGCATCTCCTAGTTTTAACTTTCAGAAACGTCACTGCAAGGCCCAACTAATGAAATTCCAGAAACACGTCAAAAAGCAAATTTTCGAGTAAACGTATAGAGATTCCTCAAATCTAAAAGCATACCTCATTCTGATTGAATGCTTAATTGTAATGCAATTTAGAAGCAACATCGAATCAAAACAAATAAATCAAAATAATCCGATGATCATTCAGCCTAAAGACCCTAAACAAATACGACTACACAAAAGGGAGAAATGAAAAAACATTAAACCGACCTTAACACGATTACGGATTAAGGAGAACGGCGCAGGAGATGAAAGATCGGTAGCGAAGCGATCGAAGAAGAAAATTGTTTTAAGAGTGTGCAGAGAGCGTCGAGACTTAGAGGGAATCAGAGAGACGAAGAAATTGGCCGTAAGTCTCTTCCGAAAACGAGTGAAGGTTGTATTGCTTGGTTGCTCCAGAGGGTATTTTAGTCTTTCTAGGAATATTCTTCTCCGAGACCCAAAAGCGAATCTCTACTAAACATTACAAAACGAAGTTTGTTTACAAAAATGGATAGAGGAATTGATGAATGACAGAAGAAAGCTGTTTCCAAGAAAAACACAACTCAATTTCACAACTTTCTCAGATATCTTAAAATCAGATTTTGAAAGTCAAGCTTAAGTTGTGAGACAAAACCAGCCTACATGATCTAATACACAGTATTAATCGAATCAGCAACAGAACATATCAAAGCTAATGGGCGCTTTCACTTTTTCCTCTTCGCACGTCTTCTTTCAGCTTCATTTTCTGCTACCACTACGTGAAACTCTGATCCAAGCATGTCGTGTATGTCAATATTCTTCGTGTTGCTGACGTTAACAGTCTCCATGATCACTTCTAGAGTCACAGTGAAGCCTAGATTAGACAAGACCCGTATCGCATTCCCAATTCTGCATATGCTTTGTCTAGTCTCAAATGGAGTATGGCTTTGTTCTTTTCCTCTGTTCTTGGTGGATGATGATACCATCTCTTCATCCTTCTCATCATCCACAATCATAGGGTCTCTGACTTCGATGTGCTCCCCAACCCAAATGAAACCATTGCAGCCGAGAATCAAATCAATCCCGAGACTTTCTATGTAATGAAAGTGATGTTTGCTTCTCTTAACCAAGTAAGGATCCACCTTCAGGAGCTGTCCCTTCTCGAGCTGAAACCATCCATGGGATAAATCAATGCTTAGAGGAACAGATTAGCAAAAGGCATAACTTTTGAGTATATGACCAGATGAGAACCAACCTTTCCATACTTGTGACTTCTAGCTTGTAATTGCAAGCTACCATCGTGCTGAAAGTTGCGTACTTCAGCCTGAGAGTTCATATAAATCAAAGAGGGAACCTTTTGTCAGTTTTCTCTCGTGTTCGATGTAAAGACGAGAATTATAAGTCATAGGACTTACACACACAACATCATGTTCTACAAAGATATTCCTCATGTTGAGTTCATCTACAGATGTTCTTCGTCTCTGCCAACACACACAATAAACTTATATCGTTGAAGCCAACATACCATGTGGAAGCCAGCCATCATCCAAAATGGCATATACCAAAAACTTGGGGAGTCAAATTCTAACCTGGATACCATCGGGCATGTTCATTGAAGAAAGCATCAGTACTCCATCCTGAGTAAAGTTAAGCTCCACTCTCCAACGTTTCTGAGCAACCTGAACAAACAAAGATTCATTAAGTGACGGTGCAAAGTGATTGAAACCCTTGTGCTAGTCTCATCAAAACCCAAATCACCATTACAAATCTTTACCTCAGTGATACGGCCTACTACAATATCCCCAACCTCAGGCTTATACCTAAACATAAATCGTAGAGATAGAGAGTTGGTTTCATTCACATTTCCTAGCGGAAAATAAAAAAACTTGGAAGAGCAATCAGAGAGGACCTGGCTCGCAAGGTGCGTACATAGACGAGCTTATCCACACGCTCCACAACTCCACATACCGTTGCTAGCAACTCACCGTCGACCTCGGAAGTTCCGTGTCCCCTTTATTCAAAAACCAAAACAATGCCGAAAACATAAATTCAATCCAGAGAACAGAAAATTTGGGATTTTGAGAGAAGGAGCCGGAAATGATATTACTTGAGGAAGGCATCTTCGTGGTTAACGGGAATGGAGTCGGTGACGATGACAGAGGCGTCAGAATTTGCCGTCGACGACAGAGATTGTAGCCGCTCAATAGCTCTCTCAAACCTGACCTTCTGCGTCTGGTTCAGTGGCAGCTGTAGCTTCCTCATCACCATTAGAGACTATCTCTCTCTCTCTCTCTCTCTCTCTGCCACCTTAAGTCCAAGCAACACAAACAATGGCGATTGAAAATCAAGGTTTGGGAGAGAAGAGCAAAAACTCTAAACGTTGGTTCGCTTGAATGAATTCTAGGGTTTTGGGTTAGTTGTTGAACAGATCCACATGTGGCCCATTTATAAACTGTCTATTTAAGCCCTTTCGGAATTGGGTTTCTCTCGATTAATATACCTTTTTTGCCGGTATAAATGTTGTTCGGTCAGTGTTAATTGTCAATTAAACATTGATAATTTAATATTTTTGGACAAATCATAATTGACGTCTTTCCTTTGGTTATATGCAAAGTTAAAGTCTTGGGATCTTTCTATTTCTGACGCCAGTTCGCATCGTTCATTACGCATCAAATTGTTTGAAAACCTTGGTTTATATACCATTATCATTCGGTAAGATTTGAGCTTTTCGCTATGAATTTCTTTAAATCCGTCTTCTCGGAGGACCCAGATCCTCCAGGAACCGAATCGGGATCCGATTCACCAAAAAACAGTGAAGAGCACGAAAATCCAGAGCAGTCTAATCCTGAAGATGACGGCGGATGGAGCTTCGGTGGTCTGATGAAAACCTTAGCCACTAGATCCGAGTCCGTGATTGAAACCTACCGACGAGATCTAGAAGAATTCGGGACAGGTCTGAAGAAAGAGATAGAGGTGGCGCAGGGATCGCTTGGCACTGTGGGACATGTCATTGACGAACTTGGGAACACCGTGCTAAAAGGTACTGCTGAGATTATCACTCAAGGTAAGGAAGCAATCTTAGCCGCTAGTAACGAATCTGATTCTTCCGATAACAACAGCAGTAAGAGTTATGGTCGTGGTGATAGCTTTAGTTCGAAACCGTATAGTCGTTTCGATGCTCAGGTTCGCGCTATTCGAGGCGATCTCAACACTTACTGTGAAGAGCCTGAGGATTCAGATGATTACAGAAAGTGGGAATCTGGATTTTCTCTGCATGACAAAGCTGAGGAGATGGAGAAATTGTTAGAGGAAAACGGCGATATGAAAGGATTGTATAAAAGGGTTGTCCCGAATATGGTTGATCGTGAGACCTTCTGGTTTAGGTATTTCTACAAGGTTTACAAGTTAAAGCAAGCTGAAGACTTGAGGGCTAATCTTGTTAAACGAGCCATCTCGTTGGAAGATGAGGAAGAATTGAGCTGGGATATAGACGATGAAGAGGAGAACACCGAGAAAGTTAATGAAGTTACCAAAGAAGTATCAAAACTGAAACTTGAGGGTAATGATGATATGGGTAGAAGTGGAGTTGTGTGTGAAACTGTGAAAGATGAAGTGACAAGTGCAGATTCAATTTCTAAAGTGAGCAATGTTGATTTAAAAACAGAGTCAGATTTTCAGGAGAAGGAGTCTGATAATGAGAAAGTTTCAGAATCAAAACCGGTTGTTGATGCTGCTGCTCCTGCATCTGATGAGGTTCCAATCC
The DNA here is from genome assembly GCA_018901935.1 of Pugionium cornutum. Lineage (NCBI taxonomy): Eukaryota > Viridiplantae > Streptophyta > Magnoliopsida > Brassicales > Brassicaceae > Pugionium > Pugionium cornutum. The sequence goes on along the minus strand of CM032155.1, from coordinate 994,551 downwards.
AAGATTCAGGCAAGCCCGAGGCTGTTCCAGAATCTGATAAGTCCACTCCATCCCAAGACTCAGCTAAACCAGATGGTGCTGCTTCTACGTCAATTCAACAATCATCAGAAGAGGATTTGGGATGGGATGAGATTGAGGATATGAGTAGCATCGATGGTAAGGAAACAAGACGGTCAGGTGGTAGTCCAAACAGAGCTGAGCTGCGTAAACGTCTGAGTGCTGCAGATGAAGATGAAGATTTAAGTTGGGACATTGAAGATGACAACGAAGAATCATCATCATCCAAAGCTTGATGTTAGTTCTAATGTGGTTTGCTTCCTACTTTTGTTTCTCTCTCTTTACTTGTTTTTGTAAGTTTCTGGCGATTTGCCTCCATTCTTCTTCTTTTTTTGCCTCCAGTGATTTTTTTTCAACGTTTCTATTTAGATTGATTTGAAAATATGCTTTACATTTAGTTTATAAAATTAGTAAAAAATCCATAATCTTCCAAAAAACTATTAAAAAGGGAACAAATCATTCTCAGTATTTTCTCAAGTGTCGAAAGATTCATCTCATGAGATTCGAGTTAAATCAAATAACAGAGAGATTAGAAGTTAGTTAATGGTGAACGAAAACAAAACAACCAACTCTCTATGTCATATCTTCACAGTTCTTTTCGCTTTTCAGCTTCTTTGAGCCCTCAATGGAGTTAAAGCTCGACTCCAAATCATCAGGAGTTGAACATTCAACCAAACCTAAGTGCGACAATGACGATAACTGTAGCAGCTCTCAAGTATACATCTTTGATTCTTGTCTCAATTCTATTTGTCATTTCTTCGTAGTTGATTGCTTTCCTATTGACATCGACAATGGCCTCCCTGAGTCTACTCACTGCCCATGAGAGCAATATCAAACTGAAACCCAGGGCAGTATCAAAGACCTTGTTTGCGCAAAAAGGTACTCGCCCAGAAGCAACATTGCAGACCACAGAGAAGAACACTGCGCCACCGGTTCCAGCAATGCCTATTGAAAACTGAGTTAAAAGCTCTGAAAGGTCTCCACATGATTTCTTTAGAGATAGCATTGTGGTTTTTCTATGTTGTTCACTGCCTATCATCAAAGAGATGAGTCTCTCACACGCATGAAGATGGTTTCTTTTGTAGAGGTCTTTCTCTCTATCTATCTTTGGATTGTGCTTCTTTCTTGAAGGCTCGAGCCTAGTTTTCTCCAGCCTGTCAGTAATCGAAAGAAATGTTCTCTAACAACCGGAAAGATCAAAAGTAACAAAAGCTAGTAGATGATATTAAATACCTCTTTAGAGGAGCTAGTGTAACTTCATCAGGCTTAACCGCAGGTAGCTGCAGAGTTTCTATTAGCACTTCACTGTCGAATCTGCTAAGTGAGGGAGAGTGAAACCTTGAAGTTAAACCCAATAGGATGAGATTTGTAGGTATGGTTTAGTTGCAATGAAGAATTAATCACCTCTGAAACTGCGGAACAAGCCGTGAGAGCTTTCTCCATCTTCTTGGGTTCCTTAACATATGAAACTCGGCTGCAATAGAGACTATATCATTCAACTTTCTACTACTTGAGAACAGATTGTTACCGTCCACAATGAGATCCAAAAGTGACTTTGGATGTTCTTTATTTAAGTAAAGAACTGAGGAGGAAGCATATGGTAGCTGAGAATTTGATCTCAAAGCCTGTAGACCCTTCAGTTCAGATAGCATAGACATATCGAATTCTCTTTCTTCATGTTCTTCTGATCTAGGAAAAAAGAACTCTATCACCTTCTCTTCTCTTGCATATTGCTCAGTGATCCCCAAGCTTAAACGCAGAGGTTCTGGTCCGGCTTATGTTAACAAGACAATCAGTTCATGACTATTAAAAAACGATTACAATTTGGTGAAATCAGTTGCAAATTGATCAAAGTCAAGCCAAATAAAGGTTGATGGTTGGTTGCACATACCTTGACCATCAACATCCATGAGCCTAGGCTTCATCATCGTGGAGTCAAGCTCCACAAAATGATTAGACTTGCTCAAAGCACAAAAACGTTTCCATGGCTGCAAATGTTCTGGCTTCAGATTAAAGGATCTTTCTAGTACTAACTCCTGTTTTCTTCCTTCAGGATTCACTAGATAAACCCAACTCTTCTGAATCATTCATAGAAGAAGAAGAATTAAACGAAAAATTTTAAGGATTTTCATGTTTGAAACAGAGAAGAATAAAAAAAAACTCACCTTGATGATTTCATTGCTTCCTAGCTCTTGAAGAAGACTAAACCCAAGTGTTGGATAGATATGAGAAGCCATTAAGCAAAGTTTGATAATCCAACCTGGAAAAACCTGAGTTTCGTCTCTTTTTGTTTTCCTCTCCTTCGTCAGCAAATCACCTTATACAAGTAGGGTTAGACACATGCGTTTTAAAAAAATAACCTTTTTCAGGTATACATTACTTTAATTATCAAAAGCGTATCAAAACTTTAGAATAATTACATGAATATTGCCTTTATTATTATATATAAAAGTTAACCCCAAGATCATTATAGGGTACTCTACACTACTCGAGGCCTGAAGTCTCAACTCCCGAAAAGTTTTCACCTTTTCTGTTGAATTGCAAGCAGAGGAAAGAATAAGCTGAGAAAAAATGGTAAATTTGTATGCTTTCTTCTTCTTTTTGAGTGTTGGGATTATTTGACCTAACATAGAATTCTTCTTTCTTTGTGTTTCTTGTAAACAATGGCTCTGTGGCTTCTTTTGGAGTTTGACTTTGGTTTTTACTGATGATTTAGGGTTTTATCGTGATGGGTTTTGATTTGTTCGTTCTCTGGTGCAGTTGTTCTTTTCTTACTTCAAGGATTTGGTTGGACAAGAAGTGACGGTTGAGCTGAAGAACGATTTAGCCATAAGAGGGACTCTTCATTCAGTGGATCAGTATCTCAATATCAAGCTCGAGAACACTAGGGTTGTTGATCAGGACAAATACCCCCACATGGTATTGTTTCTCCTTTAAAACAATTTCTTGACTTTTAGAGTTTAAGATTTGTTGTGTGTGCTTTTGTTCTTTAGTGGTTTGCCAAGTAGAGAGAAGTTGCCAAAGAAGCAGTTAGGCTTAGCTCTGTCGCTATTTTCTTTCTACAGTTATTTTGTTCCTTGCTGCAAAATATGGCTTATGAAATTGATGAATTCGAAAGCTTAACGCTTTGCTCTTACCGAACCCATCAATCTTCCCCACTTACATTTCTTATATGACGTGATCTTTTGTCTTTTTAGATCTCGTTCTCTGACTATGACCAAAGTTGAGAAGCCTTAAGGTTGATTCAATTTACCAACGCAAAGGGGCAATCTAAAGTGATGAGTTTGTAACCATTTTCACCAGTGACATATTTAATCGAGCTTACTTAGAATAAAATTTGAAACTTTTTTGTGGATCATTTTCAGTGTTTTTAGCTCAATATTGGTTGGTATATATGGCAGGCAAATTAGTCATCTTGTAACACCCCTGGAATCTTCTCAAAGAATAACATGTTTTCTCTAAGCATATATCATGCGCTGAAAAGCTTACAGATTTTTGTGTTGAATTGTGTAGCTTTCTGTGAGAAACTGTTTCATCAGAGGATCAGTGGTAAGGTACGTGCAGTTACCTCCTGATGGAGTCGATGTTGATTTACTTCACGATGCCGCTAGAAGAGAAGCTAGAGGTGGCTGATTTCGCAAACCATTGTATCTCCAAGCTCAATCTGTTGAGTAACAAGACTTAAGACTTCTGTCATTTTCAGCTTGATCTGGAATGAAACTTGTTCCAGTATATTCATCAAAGGATAATCTGTTTGAAAATTTTATAGAATCTGCAAAGAAACACCTTAGCTTTGTATTACTTTAGTTTTCTCGCTTAGATAAGGCAAACAGAGGAAAAACATGTGGGCTCGTCATAGATTTGATTGAATATTCTTATTGGAAATATGACAAATACAAGGATCATAACTTGAGTTCTATGCAGTAGAGTTGATGGTTTCAACTTGAGTTCTATGCAGTAGAGTTGATGGTTTCAAATACAAGGATCATAACTTTCAAAAAGGGTACAACTGTACGGCTTCATTTCATACACAACCAGTTGTTGCATCTGTTCGTCTGCTACAAAGGAAGAGCTGTGCCGACCAATCACGTCCATTTGCTTCCCTCAGGAGGTAAAGGTAAGATGACGTTTCCAAGATGATCACTTGCATTGAATCCGACAAACAGATCAGTGCTCTTGTTTGGTTCAGTTGGCTCAACCAATGACGCGGTTGTTTCTTCTTGCTCTTGTTTGGTTCAGTTGGCTCAACCAATGAGGCTGTTGTTTCTTCTTGCTCTTGTTTGGTTCAGTTGGCTCAACCAAGAACGCCTGTTCCCCGTACATTTCGACATTAACTTGTATTGAGTTCTGCCCATCACTTCCAATTTGTGGGAACCATACTTCTTTTGGCATCGTTTCAAGTAAGGACGAGAGAAATGTTCAATGAAAAAAAATCCATCTCTCAAGAGTGACTTTTACTGACGTGGCTTGAGGTCTATGCAACAAGTCAGCAATCAATACGAACGGATATTATGTTATGGCAAACAACAGTATCTATTGATACTGAACAAGAAAAAGGAAACATATTTTTGTTTTTTTGTTCTTCATTGTTTGAATTTGTATAGACACAACATACAACAAAGTGGTAATTTAAAACCTTGAGTTAACACAAAGGTAAAAGAGGCTCCGTGATTTTTGTAGTGTGAAACTTGCTACTTGCTGGTGAAGTTCGTGCAATGGATGAAACAGCTGCTGCTGCTGCTGCAGCCACACGTACCCTAACAATGATTTTTTTAGTTAGTCGAAGTAACTCGGAAAGAAGAAAAATACCATTACAGTCAAATACCTTTTATGTACATCAATGTAAACGTCCGTTTCATCCACGATCTCTGCCTGCAATTTCAGTAATAATCACCAAAGGAACTGAAATGTATATAGAAAAAAGTACGTTTGAAATTATTCATACTTGTAGAAGTTCTTCAAAGACATCCTCTAACGTGATGATGCCAATCACTTCCGCATCCTCGTTATCCTCCAACAGACTCGTTAAGTCTCTTGTTCTAATACCCTTATGTTCGAAATTTCTTCCCCTGTTTTTCACATGTTTTGCTACTTTACCAATATCAACAACAACACCATCGTGCAATTCATCAACATGTTTCAACAAAGGAGCCATTTCACCATTACTTAGAAACTGCACATTCTTCTTCTTAACTTTGACGACTGCAGCCATGTGACTGCTTCCCTTTTGAAATTCATTGAGGATATCGTACAATGGCATGTCGGACGGAACCCTGGAAATGTTAACTTAAATTTATTTTCATGTAGAAAAACATAATATGAGTAATGTAAAGCTTAAGCAAGCAAGTTATACCTTGGGATCTTCCTGATGGAAACAGAACTTACAGGTGTCTCTGTCTCCGCTCGAACAGTTAGAAGACTCTTGACCTGGAATAGCAGCAGATACAAAACTAAGTCATGTAATTGAATTCAATTTAACGAAGCAATGCAAATGTTTTCTTCTGGCTTGCTAGGAGTACCAGTAGAAGGCCAATGATATTTTTAGGATTTCCCAAGTAAACCGGGATTCGGCTATGACCTCTGGAAAGTATTTTTCCCATTGTTTCCCTGCATTTATAAAGTGAAAATTCATGATTTCAACTAATGTGCAATTACTAGGTAGATATATAAAGGAAAAGAGTTCACTTTCTACCTTGTATATCAACCAGCCAAATGGAGTTTTTATATTCCGTAAAAAGATTTGACAGATTGAGAAAGCAAGTCAACAAAAAAGACCAACTCACCAGTCTAACTTTGTATTTACATCCAGTGAAAATGTTGATTCGATTGGTGTCATAGCTTCCTCTGCAGTCTGAGTTTTCAGCATAAATTAGACCAGTCGACGGAATCTTGATTGAATTATGTTTCGAATCAGAAAACTAAAGTATCAAAGTTTATGCATCTGTTCAACGAAAAGCTAAGTGTTCCTCAATAAGCCAAATTTCTGCCAATCATAGAGATGAAACCCAAATCGAAAAAGTCGCTGAAGTGCCCTCCGGAGATGTATATAAGTGTTTCAAAACCTTACCTTCTCACTCAAATCCAGAGCTCCACTTATAATCATTGTTTCCTCGTGTGTCAATTCACCCCCCTTACCAGCCTATGTTGGAGAGAAGAGCATGTCAATGGATGCTGGAAACATAATTAGTTACTTCACAAATAAGAGATCACAGAGTAAAATATCTATCCTTGATTTAATCGTAAAGAGAAATTACCTCCTGGCTATGAATTGAGACAAGGGCTTTTAGCTGAGCTCGTCTAAATAGTGTGTCATTATGCCCAATTACGGCATCAAGAACCTATGGCATGTAAAACGTTGATAGAAGTTAACATTCGCAGCTGCATAACACTCTGACATATATAAATGTATCCACTTTATCTAGGTGAAATAATCAATGCAGTTAGCTTAAACAAGTATCATTTCCCATTATAGCTAATTAACTATTGTAGCAACCTGTCAAACCAAACTGACAACTTTGACTATTATTATTTAGTGCTTTGAGAAAGATTTATCCACAACCGAATCACCTTTCCAATAGGGTAAGCAATAGGATAGCAGATGATCATCAAAATGCGAACCAGCCACAAAAAGTTTGCCCCAACAGCAAGTCCATATCTCGAGCATATAGCTTGTGGTATAATCTAGTTGGAGTCCAGCAACATAATTTGTGTCGGTTATAGATGCCAAGTCATGAATAAAAGACAAATTAACACCACAAAGACATATGAAGCAAGTTACCTCCCCGAAACCAAGAACAAAAGTAACTGAGAGTAAAACAGCCACAAAAGGATGGAATATCTTATCCAGACATATAGGAAGGGCCTGAAAGGGGAAAACCGCAAAAAAAAGCATCAAGCACAAAATTTTACTGATCCTGCATGAGTGTTATGAGTGCTCAAAAACAGTAATTTCTCACTGTAAATTAAGGAAAATGGTAGTAACAGATCAAGTGTACCTCCATTGCAGCTGCATTGCATAGAAGTAGAGTTACAAGAAGTTGATGCTGCTTCTTAACCACAGGTAATATAGCAGCTGCAGTTTCTCAGACAAACAAAAGAAATCAAAGTTACCCGTCAAGGTTAAGAATAGAGCAAAAATTACGGATGAGAACTTAAAAAACAACTTTTTTATAATTCTATAGCCATTACGAATCGACCAAGTCCTGAGTGTAATTTCAATCAAAGCACCGATTTTTATAGTGATAAAAGAAAAAAAACTAAAAAAAAGACATCAAATTACATAAATATTGAGAACCAACCCAACGAAACTCGAACCTAGTTTGATCAGTAACGTAGTTAGTAGTTTAGAAAGCCGACAACGTACCGGCCTGCTTTTTCTCGGCAGATGAACCACTTTGTTGGAGAATCTCTAGCTCAACGAGGCCAAGGGACATTAGTCCAAGTGTGAGTCCCGACATTATCCCAGCGAAGAGAACTAGGAGACATGCGACACCGACGACGACGAACCACCACGGCGAACCGAATCGGATGTCTTCGGCTTCAAACACAAAGCTGTTCAGCGAATAAGCAGCTCTTACAAGCGTCACCGTGCTCAGAACAACCATTGTCACCTTCTTCTCAGCTTCGATTTGGTCGCTTGCAGAGAGACAAAAACAGCGACGGAGGGAGTGTGGAAGGAAGAAAGCCAGAGAGAGAGAGGGACTGTGAAAGACTTTGATACGGTGGACACATGGACCATATGACACATCAGTATCCAACATGCGTTTTTCCTTCCTTTTCTCTTTTTTTTTTGACTAATAATATTGGGACCTAAATTATAATACTATTTTTGTGACAAACGTGATAGTAGTTTACTTAATTTACTCAACTGTCATCTATTTTTCAACCTTCACCTGTTCTTAAAAGGACACATCACCTCACCCCATCACACTATTCTTCAGACCATTTGAATTAAATTCTTAATATATTATTTGAAAATATTTTTAGCAAACTAATTTTGTTAATAACAAAAATATCTAACTAACGTGTCGATATCACAATAAATTTCAGCTTAAATATATAAAAAGGTTTAAATTATTAGAATAATTACAATACATATCATTAATATTAATTTAGTTAGAGAATCAATATATTTATTCAACTAATCAAAAAATAATATTATATTTGTAAAAACAATAATTTTTATTTCTTTAAAATACGTTAATTTATAAATAATTTCAAATAAATATAAAAAGATTTAAGTTATTATCTAATTCCTAATATATTATTTGAGAAACAATTTAAGAAAATACTTTACTCTCACGTATTATTAATAGAAATATTATGCTTACGTTTCATCATTACAGTAAATTTCAAATAAATATATAAATAAGCTTAAGCTATTCGAATAATTACATATATGTCATTGTTATTAATTTGGTTAGAGTATTAATATATTTTATTAAACTAACCAAAAATACTATTAAATTCATAAAAATAATTGTTTTTTCTAAATTTATATATACAAAAAATAATGTTAAAAGTAATTTTAAATAAAAGTTAAAATTATATAAATATTTAATTTATATTTACTAATAAAATATAATTTACGAATATTTTTCTTCACGTATGGCATGGGTATAAATCTAGTATATTGTATTACTGTTCAAATAATATAGATTAAAAACATTTATGTTTTCTAAATACAATATCATTTCTTAAAAGTCAATCAATATAATTTTACAGATGTATAATGTAGTATTTCGATAATGTTAACATAGTTTTAAAATTCTTAAAAACTGTTTGTTTGGGCTTTTCGGGTCAAACTATGAGCCCAATGTTTGGGCCATTAATGGCAAATTAAAATATTCGCGGAAAAAGTTTTTTTTTTAGATTGAAACCGGAAACGAGCGAGACGCAACAGAATCTCAAGATCAGAAGAACAGTGAAATCAAAGAATTGAAGCACAAGCTTCTCTTTCTCTCTATCGATTTCTGCATTCTCTCTTTATCTATCTCATGTTTCTTTAGCTCATTCAGAGGAGATAGATGGCACGCGTCTGAAGCATATCTCTGGAATCGGGGCTGAAGAAAAAAAGCGCTGAGAAGAAGCAAAATTTCGTTGGGGGAGGAAAGACAAATCTGGCGAAAGTGGAGGGCCTAAGGGCGAGGCCGTGGCTTAAGCCAGGAGCTTGTATAAGAGGTCAGTATGACTATGATGGTGCGGAGGACGATCATTCGAGGCCTTGGTGGCGACGTCGCCTCAGATCCTTGTATATGGCGGCGATGTCCTTCACTCCATCTGCTTACCGAATCGCATTCTCATTGCTTCTACTTGTGGTTTTCGGCACCGCCTTCACTTTTTTCCCGGTCGAACATGTATTTCTCTCGCCCCTTATCCCTTTTGTTCGCATTTGGCTGTAGTGATAGTGTAGCAACGATGGTGTCTGTAGCCTACATCGTTAGAACGGAGTATTTCTGGAACTCGCTGAATCATTATATCTCTGTTTGGAAATAGTGTTGCTCGGTCGCTTTATTGTTTACACTTTGGCTCATTTCAAATCCCATTTTGTTTAGATCTGTAGGTTGAAGTAATCGATAACTTGCTAGACTTGGTCGTAGAGCAGTAGTCGTAGATCAGACGAATAGTAATATATATGATTTCGAATCATTGTTCGGTTTCCGTTCTGCAGAAACTGAAGGACTTCTTGCTATGGATTAAGGAAGATCTTGGACCTTTTGGTCCACTTGCATTGTAAGTTTTTCATGCTTGCTACATGCTTAGTTCTCTCTTTCTTAACTTCAGTTTGCCACCACAATCTGTTTATTTTGCTGACGTTGTTTTCTGGCTGCCTTGAATAATCTTTTGATACACCCCTTTGTATTCATTTATATTTGCAGGGCTTTGGCTTATATTCCTCTCACAATTGTGGCGGTTCCTGCCTCTGTACTCACGGTATGTGTCAATTGGTAGCTAATTGGGTGCTTTTCTACGATGTTTGTTTGTACATAACTTTTTCGATACAAGATGGGAAACTAGGACCTTTTTTATCCCTGTTCTTATAGTTGTAATTTGGTCCCTGCAGCTAGGGGGTGGTTATCTTTTTGGCTTGCCAGTAGGATTTGTAGCCGACTCTCTTGGAGCTACATTAGGTGCGACAGCAGCATTTTTGCTTGGTAGAACGGTATATCTTTTTTGATATGTTAAGTATCGGTTCTATTATATTTCGCATGCAATGGTGTTCCCTTCTATAACCAGAAGTAAATAATTCGTGTATTTTGCTTATTCACAAAATCAAAATATGGGCTGCATCTTTCCTATCTTTTCTATCTTATTGTCATTGATGATTATCTTTTGAATTCTGGTATCTTACAGATTGGTAGATCTTATGTGACCTCAAAAATAAAACATTACCCGAAATTTCAAGCTATTTCCGTTGCAATTCAAAGTTCTGGCTTCAAGGCAAGAAAGTAGCAATCTCTCAATTTATTGGCAGTTCGTTTTTCTACATATAAGCTAGACCTGGGACCAACAGTATGGCAAAAGTACCTCATTTTTCTGGGTACATTGAATTGGTTGACTGCTAACTACATGTTGATAGTTTCTTCCTTTACAGATAGTTTTGCTGCTACGGGTTGTCCCCATACTGCCCTTCAATATGTTGAATTACCTCCTATCTGTAACCCCCGTTCGCTTGGGAGAATACGTGCTGGCCACTTGGTTGGGAATGATGGTATTGACATTTTTTTAGTATTCGCTTGCATGTTGGCCAATTATACTTTGATAGTAGTGGAAAAAGAGCCTAACTGCTTTGATTTGTTTCTTACACCCAAGAACTACTACTCATCCTTGGAGATCAGTAATCGTGGTTTCAGTTAACCCAAATGGACATGCATGTGAAACTGATTGCTAGTATTATCCATAACCTCTGAAATGTTTTAATGTAACAGCCCATTACGTTTGCACTAGTTTATGTTGGAACTACTCTGAAAGATCTTTCTGATATCACGCATGGATGGCATGAGGTGTCAGTATTTCGTTGGGTGAGTTTTTGTTCATTTTCTTCCATTTGGCTACTACTAGATTGGTTATGTCTGTAGATCACGTATACTGAAAATACTTGTGTGTTTCTGCTGTAATGCATTATTGCATATGATTTAATCATATAAATTGTGTACAGAGGGAACTGTCTACGTTAAGAATTTTGAAGTGAAAGAAGAATAACAAATTGCCCGAACAAATTGCCCGAATTGTGAATTGTGAAGTTAAGTTAGGTCTTATTGTATAAGATTTATTGGTCATCTCTTGGTATGTTGCCCACAGCGTAATGTATAATATTCCATAATAGGACATGCACTTGTAGGTTGCTTATTTTTTCTATCACTATCATATGATATGCATTTCTGGGATCTGAAATATCGAGAATTCTTGAAATGTAATTCTGATTTCTCACTTTTTTTGGGAATGGTAACTTGTGGAGGCAGGTACTAATGATGATAGGCATCGCTCTAGCTGGTGAGTCTCTTGTGTAAGCATTTCCAAGTATAAATATCGTGGCTTAGGTTCACTTTGGGAGCAGTTGAATGACACCTCTTGGGCTTTGTTGTTGTTCTTTTTGAATTGTGGTGAGCGCAGTAATTGTGATAATATGGATAACAAGAATGGCGAAATCGTCTTTGGAGAGATCATTGGCAGAGAATGCAACCGATTTAGATGGCAAGAAGAATGTCGAGACTTGCATGCTCCCCCTCGAACCACCACCAGACCATCTACACGAGTCTCTCATTATCAGAATCGACCCATCCAATACTTGAACAAACCGAAACCAAAAATTAGCCAGGGGAGATAAGATATAATATCTGATACGTTTTGTATAGCACAAGTTTAATTCCTTCCTTCTTTTCTCACTTGGTTTATATATTTTACCTTAATCATGTTAAAAAGAAGAAGAAGAAGAAAACATCCGACAGGTGATACTTATTAACCCGAAATTAATTTACTCGAGTTATAATCAGACCGGTTCTGAACAGATCGGTCAAATCGGGTCGGGTATAAGTATCATAATCAGGCATATTCCTTGGCCTTGATACGTTTGCGGCTGCCATTTCTTTTACCAAAATCGCAGTGTCCTTCGTCTCCGTCCATTCTCGTGGTGCTTCCCATCTCTGTCACCGCTTTAACAGCTCGAAAAAAATATTCTTCCTTTTACAAAGCGAGCAGTTTCGTGGTTAGGTTTTTCTGTTCAAATCAGTCCATATTCTCGTATCTTTTTGTTGAATCATGGCGGCTACCAATGTCATGCGGCGCGATGAGAGCCTTCTTATGTCGTCCCCTCTTGATCCTCGTAGAGGTAATTCGACGTGCAATTATTAATTTCTCCGAACCTGATGGATAATCTGGGAGTAATAGAGACCCGTGTTTGGCTTCACGATTCGAGAAATTTATGGTGGATTTCGAGGATTCTGGGAATAAATTTCTTAGTGCTTAACGTGCAGGAGATACGTCTGTTTCTCGTGGGATCTCGCTTGAGAAGAAAATTGAGGCCCTTGAGAGCCTGACAGGACAAGTGAGTTTTTCTCTCATAGGATTTTTATAACATTTTTTGGGAACAATGTTCTTCAGGTGTCCATTTTCGGATTCTCTTGTTAATACTTGAGATGTATCAAAAAAGTTGGTTATGTAAGACGTTTTTGAGGTTGATAGGCAAAAAGTTTTTTTCTGAATGATGCAGGTTAGTAACCGGCGATCTCGGAGGTGGTTAAATGATCGTATTCTGATGGAACTTGTCCCTCGTTTAGATGCACAAGAAATCAGAGGCTTGTTTGCTCCACCACCATGGGGTAATGTAATTTTTAAAAGTTCACTCGTCCCCATATATAATCAGTAAATGTACTTATGGTTTTCCATGTTTTCTTATTTTTTATTAAATCCCTTTGGTGTTATGAATGCTCAACAGGTGATGATGTTCCACCCTCAGCCTTTTCTCTTACTAATGTTGGTGAATGGGACAAATTTAGGAACATAGACATGGACAAGGAGGTAACTTTCGGTTGTTTGGGACTGTTATTCTGAAGAAGTAGACTCAATGGTGTAATTTGTTTGACATATTTGGTCTTGACCATTGTAGAAAAACTGTGGTTTTGTCAGGCCAATATCATGGATTCCTTGAATCGGTCATCTGTAAAGCAGAAAGGTTGTGTGGATGCTGATAAAACCACTGTCTTAAATGCTTGGCGAAGAATTGATCGTAGGACAAGAGAGGCTCTTCGACGTAGCTTTTTACCAGAACTAGTAGAGGGATATGAGGTATTGATTCATCAGATCTGAAATTTCAAGCCATAACAATTGGTAGACAAACATGTTTATTACTTTCACAGAATTGTATTAGTCACTTCATCGATGAAGGCAGCAATGGAGATATTCTTGAACTCAAGGTTCAAGACCCATTCCATAGATTGCTTTTGCATGGTGTTTGTGAGGTAAAGAGCTCCTGAGATATGGTTTGCTTATACGTTGAATTAATAGAATAATGTAAAGAAACTCTTTTGTTCTGGAGCAGTACCACAATCTGGTGTCTACAACGGTAACAGAACAAATAGGAAAGAAAGCAACGAAAACAACAAAGATCAAATGGAAAAACGGAGGAGACTTAGGTGAGAAACCGAGCATGAGCCTGGCGCATTTTCTTAGGATGTCTAAGGAAGGAGCTTGGTGACATTACACAAACACACTCCTTTCCTTTGTAGCTGTAGTTTTATCAAATGAAAGCTGCATTGGCCTCCACTTAAAGACCTCTTTATGTAGCAAAAGAAAAACAGAAGTTATCCTCTGTCTTGCCACTTCCTCTAAGTGGTCTTGTAACCTTTGTATTGTATTCTGAATTTGTACGGTTTATGTGATTCAAGAATAAAACAGACAACCAATGTTAAAGATTTAAAATTCAACTAGATTTAGAACACTTTGTGTGGAAAAATATTCACATATTATAATTATTTATTTATTTATAATTGATTTTTTTATTTAAAATATTTTCTAAAAGTTTAATATTGATTATACAAATAAAATATAAAATAAAAATCAGATTATACAAATAAATTAAATTATCAATATTTTGGAAAGATAATATTATTAAATAGGTAAAAATTGTATATGTGATAAATATTGAATTATTCTAAAATTTGGTTTTATCTTTTGTTTGACTAATTTTTTAAAAAATTAATATTTTTATTTCATATTATGTTTGTCTTTTAGGTTAAAATATTAGTTATATACATATATTATAGTAATAAATATTGGTCTAATGCTATTTTCGTAAATACTCTAGTAAATTATGTCTTATATAATATTTGCTTTAAAAAACTCTCATGGTTTGACACGTCAGTATGACATACTTGTAAATCACACGTAAAAGTAAGATTTCTTTGCTAAAATGTTTCTCAAATAATATATTAGGAATTTAAAATTGTGATTTTTTGTTCCTTGCAAGGGATAGCGTGTATTCATATTACAGTTTTGTTGCCTCATCGCAGTTATGATTAAATTAGATTTATCTTACAAATACATAGATGTAGTTTTCATGGAACAAGATTCACTTTTAATATGAATGAAGGATAATATCAATATTTATATATAATATGCTTTGGGATGTTTGGGCTTATGATAAATGGACATCCTCTTTATAGATATCTAATAATTGCCAAAGACGGCCTCAATTCCGTAAAGGAAAAGCAAAACACCCCAATTGCTTTCTCTACCTGAGACGCTTTTCTTGGAAACGGTCAAATATTAACAGAAACGGATGTTGACGTCTTGTTTCACTCTTAAATAAAAGACATACTAAAATTTATACTTTTCCCTTTCAAAATAAGAAAATAATAATTAAAATATTAATTTTTTGTGTTTGTATTATTTAAATATTAAATTTTTTAATAATTCATTTAAATAATAATTTATAATTAAATATACCGATTTAAATATATAATTAGTCAATATTAATATCAAAAATAATATTTTTAACTCTACTATTTATTTTAACTAATTAAATATAGACACCAATAAATAAAAATTAACTAATAAAGTTAACAATTTTATTTCTGATATTAATGTTGACTAATTTTATATCTAAATGACTCATTAAAAAGTTTGATATTTGAATAACCCAAACAGTCAGTATTTTAATGATTATTTTTGACTTTCAAATAAATTTTTAGTTTATTTTTAATATAAAATTATTATTTTTGATATAACTATATGTATTTTACTATTAGTTGAATTAGACTTAGATAGATAATACTTTAGAAATGATTGCTTGCAGCTAAAAAGGTATAAATAGACTGAATTATTTATTTTTTTAGTTTTTTCAAATTAACATCATTTAATATTCATTTAAATCTAATTTAATTAATGGCATAATAGTCAAACTGAATACAAATAGTTAAAGTAAATAATATTTTATTAATTTTATATTGAAAACTGAAAATTATCACATAAATAATGGCTAAAACATGGGTCATGCCCATCTATAGAAGAAGTAGTCCCTAATATATTATTTGAGGATTATATTAAAAAAATAATTTTATTCTGATATGTTATTAACAAAAATGTCATGTTGACGTGTCATCATCACAATGAATTTCAAGTAAATATATAAATGGACTTAAGTTACTAGAATAATTACAATATATGTCATTGTTATTAATATATTTAGAGAATCAATATATTTTATTAAACTAACCAAAAATATTATTAAATATATTAAAAACAATTATTTTTTTCTTTAATTTACATATACAAAAAATAATAAAAGTTAAAATTATATAAATAATTAACTTATATTTATTAATAAACAATATTTTTTTCAATTCATGGCGTGGATATAAATTTAGTAATAGTTTAAACAAAGTTCGTTAAATTAGTCATTACGATCGCATGTGGTAATTAACAAGTTTGCAAAAATGGCTCATTTCAAAATGAGTGATCTAAAAGAGTAGATTGATTTTATGTATGACCAAATTAGATTACGTATTTAAGTTTTAGTGTGCTATATCATGACCTTATTTCTCTCTCTTTTTAAATGATATGCAGAATTCAAGCCTCGGAATTTCGGAAACTGAAAGAGATAATATTAAAGATGCTTATCCTAATTTACTATTCCATTAGAATAGAGTATTGCATATGATTTTAAAATGCAATTGGAGAGACAGATCCAGAGAAATAAAGATCAAATCAATACAAGTAAAATAATGAAAAGGTCTAAACTATAAGTCAAGAAAAGCAACCCACCGACATGGCTTTCATCAATGATCATCATCCCACGATGCTTCCTCTTTCTTTTTATATTTTTTTATTATGTCATGGGAATCATCGATCATAAAGTACATTATTATTGTTATTCAACATGTGGATAATTAATTATTTAACTTTATTAATATGTGGATTTGAAAATCTCGAAATGAGTTAATTTTTACTATAAAAATAAATTCACATAGCACATTGTTTTTCAGATGTCGAGAGTAAAGCCTATCAAGCGGGTCAGACCCGCCCCGCCTGACCCGCCTCGCAGCGGGTTACAGATTTTTTTGCACAAAATTTTTTTACCCGCAAAATCCGTGAATCAATTTTTTTAGATCCGTATCCGCCCCGCATTAATCAAGCGGGTCCCACGGATGACCCGCTTCATTTTTTTAAAAAATTTAAACAAATTTAATTAAACTAAAATATTTAATAAATTTAATTAAAATAAAATATTTAATACATTTAATTAAAAATTTTAAAAATATTTAATAAATTTAATTAAACTAAAATATTTAATAAATTTATTTAAATTAAAATATTTAATAAATTTAATTAAAGTTTCTAAAAATATTTAAATAATTTAATTAAAATATTTAATAATTTTATTTGTTTGGGTTTAAATTAGTTTGAGCCTAAATTAGCTGGGCCTGAATTTGATTAATTTGATTGAGCCCAAAATTTGCGGTTACCCCCTAATCCGCAAGTTAAAAAATTGCGACCCGCACTCGCCCCGTTCTAAATAATGCTCGACCCGCACCCGCCCCGCATATGAAAAATAAATTTTCACTCGACCCGCACTCGCCCTGCAGCGGATCAAACGGGGCGGGACCCGCGGGTAAAGAATCATATTAACAGGCCTAGAGAGTATGATACAAAATGATTATTTAGTATGATAAAAAAAACAAGATCGTTATACCTTACCAATCTCTTTGAAGAATATTAACAATCAATGGAAAGTTTCACTTATAAATTAAGTAAAGTGCAATTATGATACATGTAATTTTTCTTCAGGTTTAGACTCGATAATACAAAATAATGAAGGTACTTTTCTTCACCCTGGAAGATGAAAATTTCAAACATGGCACACAGTAATTGAAGCATTTCTGTGGGCTATGCAATCGGCTTTATTTTTTAGTTACCGATTTGTCATTTTTGAATGTGATAATCATAAATAAAAAGATCAACCTTCATTTTCAACATTATCTTGACACAATCCATATTTGGAAAAATCAATTCTCTAACATTAAATTCTCTTACTAACCAAAATCGGAAAACCATACGATTCATTATTTAGTTTATACAAAAATTGAAATTTGAGTCGATTGGAACTTATATTCTATTTTTTTTTGTGCCAACATGTAATGTTATTAATGAATAATATCATTGTTTACAAAGTGATATAAAAAATTTGGACAACTATTAAATAAAGTCCAATCATGTTTGGAAATAATTGAGTTTGAAGCCAAAAAGTCTGTCACTTGATTGCATGATCTCTCTGATTGTGGATGAATTGAATATCTTCAAATTGAGAAACCTAATAATGAATAGTCCGAATATATTGTTGAAGTTGTAAATTGGTGCCTCTGTGATTGATGAAATTGTTAAGAGATAAGTTATCACCCTTGAATATGACATAGCAGTAGCCCAGAGCCCATGAAGCTTGTAATGCCCAAATTAAAGCGGATGATTCCGATTCAATAACTGATTGTCGACCGTTAAACTTGCCCATTCCAGCAAAAAGAAAAGAACCATGATTATTACGAATTGGAACTTATATTCTATTTATGTTTCTTTTTTACTCTCAAATGTAAATAACCATTAATAATTTATACAGTGGTTAAAAAAAAAATTAAAAAGACAGCGCGAACAAATTTTATATTTGTCCATCCGGAAAACTTATTTGATTTGGTGTCATTTTCGCATAAAGAGAACAAAAGTAATTATTAAATCATGCAGTATAATCTCATACGCATTATCTAATCATTCAAATTGGTTAGACAAAAAACAAAAAATCCTATAAATACACACACATACACAGTCTATTCAATATCCTTTGGACATCTCTAATGGCATCTCCTATGATCTTTTACTCTGTCCTTTTTCTCTTTATCTTCTCTTTCTCATCATCAACCTCCTTTGCTCAACCATCTTTCCGACCAAAAGCTCTTCTCCTCCCAGTTACAAAAGACCAATCCACCCTCCAATACACAACCATCATCAATCAACGCACACCTCTCGTCTCCGCCTCCGTCGTTTTCGACCTCGGTGGTCGAAATCTCTGGGTCGACTGCGACAAAGGCTACGTCTCCACCACGTACGTCTCCGCTCCTTGTCGCTCCGCTGTGTGTTCACGTGCCGGTTCCAGTGGATGCAGCCAATGCTTCTCTCCACCGAGACCTGGCTGTAACAACAACACTTGCAGCTCCCTTCCAGATAACACCGTCACCGGTACCGCGACATCCGGAGACATTGCTTCAGACGTTGTGTCAATTCAGTCCACCAACGGATTTAATCCGGGTCGGGTCGTTAGAATCCCCAAATTGATTTTCGTTTGCGGATCAACGTTTCTGCTCGAAGGACTCGCTAGTGGAACTGTCGGTATGGCTGGAATGGGACGCCACAACATCGGTTTACCGTCACAATTCGCCGCTGCGTTTAGCTTCAACCGGAAATTTGCAGTTTGTCTCACATCCGGAAGAGGCGTCGCCTTCTTCGGTAACGGACCATATGTTTTCCTCCCCGGAATCCCGATCTCTGGGCTCACAACAACGCCTCTTTTAATCAATCCGGTGAGCACAGCTTCCGCGTTTGTTCAAGGCGAGAAATCCTCCGAGTATTTCATCGGCGTGAGTGACATCAAAATCAGTGAGAAATCAGTTCCGATCAACAAAACGCTTCTGAAGATCGACGGAACTACCGGATTCGGAGGAACGAAAATCAGCACGGTGGATCCGTACACCGTGATGGAGACATCGATCTTCAACGCCTTCACATCAGCGTTCGTAAAAGCAGCCGCCGAAAGGAACATCACAAGAGTACCGTCGGTGAAACCTTTCGGCGCATGTTTCAGCACACAGAACGTCGGCGTCACGCGCTTGGGATACGCTGTGCCGGAGATCCAACTCGTGCTTCAGAGCAAAGACGTCATTTGGAGTATCTTCGGAGCAAACTCGATGGTGAACGTCAGAGATGACGTAATCTGTCTGGGTTTCGTCGACGGAGGAGTCAACGCAAGAACATCTGTGGTAATCGGAGGGTATCAGTTGGAGGATAATTTGATCGAATTTGATTTGGCGAGTAACAGATTAGGGTTTAGTTCCACGTTATTGGGCCGTCGTACTAATTGTGCCAATTTCAATTTCACTTCCACTGCTTTAAGCTCTTTCGATGGGATTATGTCATTCCTTTAAATTAAAATGTTGTTTTTTATGTCACTGATAATAGTAATAATGGGCCAAATTCGTTTCTTGGCAAATTTTATTACTTTATTTGAATAATGTAATGAGTGAATCAATTATAAACCATTGTTGATTTCATGATTTAAGACCATATAAGGTTATCCATTTGGATATACCAACAAAGTGAATTTTACTTCAGAATTTTTCGATTTCGGTTAATTATACCTAATCTTAACTTCGTAGACTAGAGATTGTATTCATCAGTTTCTCCAAATTCTTAATTTCATGCTTCACCTCAGTTTTTCTACCTTCAAGTTTTCTACTGACCAGTGGTTTCACTTCTCATCCGACCACTCCACCACGATATTAGTGTTGTTCGTTTGGTTGTCGCAGGTGGTTGCGGCTGCGGCTGCGGTCAATCATGCGACTGCGGCTGTAGTAGATGTTGTTCGTTTGTCTGTCATCGGTGGTTGCGATTGCGGTTGATCGCATATTTTTAATCGCACCAATGTTTTAATTAGCGGTCGAAAAAATTATGACGCAGGACAGCGTCTGCCACATGTACCTACGACAACTAAACGAACAACAATCTTGTACCCACAGTCATAGATTCCTGCGTCTTCCAAACGAACATGACAATTATCTCTAAACTCATACTAATTCCCTATTTTTTAATGCACGAAATAGTTTTTTTTTAATTTACTTATCAAGTAATACTTAAACAAAATACATAATTTTTTTCTTTTAAATGCTGACATTTAAACAAAATACATAAAGTAGTAAGAAAATTACATTGAAATGCACATATTCGTTTGCAAATAAATAAAAAGTACTCCTTGATATATTTAGGTTAGACACTTTTGGACTTGATTGGAAATTTCATTCATATGTTGTTTTCTGTTTTTTCTTACATCCATATGTTGTCTAATTCTCACTGGTGAACTTTGCATGTTGGGATGTAAGAATATATATATGCATTATGTAAGGACACGTTGTGACTAAATCATCGTACATGTCGTAGAATATATACAGAATACATACGCAAAAGCAAAAACAAAAACGTCAAAAGGAACGTTATGAGAAAGAAAATGACAAGTCTCTTCACAATTTATATACATCACGACGAGTAAATTTCTGATGGTTTGCCTTTATTTATCTGAAAATAATCCGTATTGTTTTAAATTTTATACATTAAATTTGATGTTAAAACATTAGCGACTAAGCATTTTTGTGTATGATTATCTTCAATATATTATTTGAGAATTTTTTTAACAAAATAACTTTACTATTACGTTTTAATAACAAAAATGCTATTATGAACTGTCAATACTACAGTGAATTTCAGATTAAATATATAAAAAGATTTAAATTATTAGAATAATTATAATATATGCTATTAATATTAATTTGGTTAGAAAATAAATATATTTTATTCAAGTAAACAAAAAATACTATTACATTTGTAAAAACAATAATTTTTATTTCTTTAAATTTTTTACACGTTAATTTATAAATAATTTCAAATAAATATAAATAGATTTAAGTTACTATCGTAATCCCTAATATATTAATTGAATTTTTTTTTAAAAAATAACTTTCCTTTAACGTGCTATCAAGAAAAATATCATGATAATATATTATCACTACAATAAATTTTAAATAAATATATAAATGAGGTTAATTTATTAAAATAATTACAATATATGTCATTATTATTAATTTGGTTAGAGAATTAATATATTTTATTAAACTTACCAAAAAATACTATTAAACTCGTAAAAAGTAAATTTTTTATAATTTATATATACAAAAATTGTTAAAAGTAATTTTAAATAAATGTTAAAATTATATAAATATTTAATTTATATTTATTAATTAAATATAATTTTCGAATATTTTTTCCTACGCATGGCATGGTTATAAATCTAGTTGGATAATTATTCTATGAAGCTTCTCAAAGGGTATATATTCATAGTTTTTTTCTTTAACTACGAAGCAAAGACAAATAGTACAGTTTTTGTTGTGATAATGTATAAATAGCTCTCAATTTCATGTTTGTAATTAATGATGATTATGTATAATAGTAATAGTAATAATAACTCCCATTTATTATTACACTAAATATACTTTCAAAACAGTCATATATAGTCCTATCGAGAACTCAACAAAACCACACATATTTATTTAATTAAAGGGATAGTGGAGACAAATTAAGTCTTAAGTGGCGACCCAAAACAGCTGCTGCTTCTTCCAAGTAAGCATTGGTTTAGGGTCACGAGCAGTCTCCTTGCATCTGCTACTTACCATGCTCAACTTTTTATTTCCATTTTTACGTTCCGAATTCTTATTATCTTCCTCCTCTTCTTCCTCACCCTCGTGATTGTGGCTAAGTGAAGAACTTTCAGCCGATAAACTGAGACGAATTCGAAGCCTTCCTTCACTACGTTCTGATACAAAGCAACTAGGCGGAGACGAAACCTTTATTGCTTGAACAACAACACGACCATCATCTCCCAACGATCTCACTATACGGTTGTATTTTGATCCTTTTAAGAACTTTATCGGTGGCGGGAAACTGTTGTTGCGATTCATCGTAAATTTCTTCACCAGAAATTTAGTTTCTTCTTCTTGAGGTATCGTCAGAGGAGGAGGAATATTGGTTGCTTCAAACGCAAGCAAAGACAACTCGTCTCCACTCTCGCTTCCTGTTTCGGTTCCGAGACTCTCAGTGCAAATCTCTAAGCTTTTCTCGTTCAGCTTAGAAACAAAGCTTTCTCTGTTGGATGAACATAGGCTGTATCCTCTCTGTTTCCAACAATGGCGGTGATATCGGACATGGACTGAAGGAAACTCAACCCACCCATGTCGCCTTTTTGATAGAAACCTTCATTCCTTATATTCTTGGTGAACACTTTTTCTTGAACTTTATTACCAACAATTGACATTTGTTTATTGTTTTCTTGAGACAAAACAGTGAAAAGAGAGAATGAGTGTTTGTGAATATTGTTGAGATCTTTCGGTTTTTCTCGTTGGTAGGTTTTGCTGTATAGAAGTATAATTTGAAAAATGTGTGTGTGTGTGAGAGAGAGATCTAGAGAGGTAGATGAATGTGAAAGAGAAGAGGAATGTAAAGGAAGTATATATAATGGCGAGTCAACTTGGCATTGGATTCTTCTAGGCTTTTATTACTCTACAACTTTTTTGTATGGGCCGGGCCTGGACCCAAGCAAAGCAAACCCGTGCTTGCGGCCCTCAATGTTAATATAAAAAAATCAGCTTTTGTTTCAAAAGTACTCTTAGCACAAATGGTAAATAAAAGTAAACTGCTTCTTTGAATTCTTGAGTTCGAGTCCGTCTAACAACAAAATATTTTAAAAATTAGAACGACCCAATTTTTTTGTAGTATAAAACGGTCCATTTTTTTTTGCTTGCGGCCCTATTAAATTCAGGGTCGTCTCTGTGTATGACCATATATTTTTGATTTGATAACATGTTAACCATATAGAATTAAAGGTATTTAGTATAATGTTACATGCAGTAGTACGTGTGGGTTAGAGAGGGATTTCTTCTGTAGCCTCATAGGTTTTTGTTTATAAAAGGAACATAGACAATAAGCATGTCTCATAGTGATGATGAATAGTGATGTCTCTCACAATAATTTAGTTAATGGAATTTGGCTTTATAAAAAGCTACGGGTAGCAAAAGAAGTTTCCATTTCAAGCGAAGAAAACTTTTCAAATCTTCATGTGTTGTGAAATCGAAATGTTGTTTGGTCGATAAAGCCGAGTTGATAACGTGACTAGTAACTTAGTGCTATTATTCGTCGAATCCAATCAGAAGAAGAGAAACTTTGAAACCAGAATCAAAGAAAAAGTGGGCTTTCTCTGCATCATCATCATCCCACTTTCTGGTCCCCAAATGAAAAAGACAATCTAAAGCTACTTCCCTTCAAATTCTTTTTAGTTTTTTTGTTAGTCAATTAATTAATTTATGATATTAATAAGATATGGAGATTTTCTTGGAATGTTGTAATAAGTTTTTGGGTTTACTTCAATCAACTACACGTATTTATACGAATAAACCTATTTCTACCCGTACTTTTTGGGTCTTTCATAAGTTACATAAATTATGTTATTCTTCCGTAAACTACATAAACTTCATAAATTATTCTAATTACAAAAATTTCGTTAATGTTTACACGTTAAATTGTTACTAAACCTTGTTTTATTTTGAAAATTTGGTTTTAATTTCAAAATAAACCCAAGTAAAAACTATATTTTCGAATTAGAACCAGATTTAGTAGCTATTTAACGTGTAAACATTAATAGAATTTCTGAAATTAGAATAATTTATGAAGTTTGTGTAATTTATGAAAGAAAAATACAATTTATGTAGTTACAAGAAAACTCAAAAAATACAAGTAAAAATAGATTTAGTCGCATTAATTTGTGTAATTGAAGAAAATAAACTCTAAGTTTTTCTTCACAATGTGATGAAGCTTGGAAGACTGAAACAGAAAACAATTTTCAACGAAGCTATTTCCAGTTTAGAAATCTGATAAGCCCATTTGTATTGTATTTGGGCCTAAAACAATGATGACGTCATATATAAATATTACTTTCTTATATAATGAAGACGTAAAGCAGGCAGATTTCAGTATTTCCCTTTAGCGCTACCAATATTGTATAGATCTGATCCTCGGAGGCGATTGAAGAAACCCTGTAATGGATCTTCTCAGACAAGAAATTCTGAAGAAACGGCAGAGTCTGGCTGAGGAAGCTGGTGGAAAGAAGTTCTTCAAGCGGTCTGATATTGAGCAGAAGAAAATTCAGAAGCTTCGAGACGAAGAACGACGCGAGCAGGAGCTTAAGGCCCAGCGGAGAGCCGCCGCAGAAGGTGGCGGTGAAAATTCTGTTCCTGGGTCTTCTAAGGCTTCTGCATATGCGTCTTCCAAATCCTCCGTATCGGATGCGGCTGCTATCGCTGATTCCAAATCACTAACAAACGAGAGGAACATCGAAAACCTAGTTCTCCCGAGGCAGGAAGTGATTCGCCGCATGAGAGTCCTCAAGCAGCCGATAACTCTCTTCGGAGAGGATGATCAGGCGCGGCTCGATCGACTCAAATACGTGTTGAAGGAGGGGTTGTTCGAGGTGGATAGCGACATGACCGAAGGACAAACGAACGATTTCTTGCGTGATATCGCAGAGCTGAAGAAGCGGCAGAAGAGTGGTAACATGGGCGATAGGAAGAGGAAGAGTAGAGATGAAA
Source organism: Pugionium cornutum (assembly GCA_018901935.1). NCBI lineage: Eukaryota > Viridiplantae > Streptophyta > Magnoliopsida > Brassicales > Brassicaceae > Pugionium > Pugionium cornutum. The sequence goes on along the minus strand of CM032155.1, from coordinate 969,553 downwards.
GAGAGAGAGGCGAAGGTGATGGAGGAGAAACGAGGGATGATGAGCTCAGTGGCGGTGAGTCGAGTGATGTTGATGCTGATAAGGATTTGAAGCGTTTGAAAGCTAATTTCGAGGATCTATGCGACGAAGACAAGATCCTTGTGTTCTACAAGAAGCTATTGATTGAATGGAAACATGAGCTTGATGCTATGGAGAACACTGAGAGGAGAACTGCCAAAGGAAAGCAGAGTGTAGCCACTTTTAAGCAGTGTGCTAGGTATCTAACTCCTCTGTTCAATTTGTGCAGGAAGAAGGTAAAACCAAATTCTAGCTTTTGTTTGATGTTTGTGTGTGAAAACTCTTGCCTTTAATTGTTGTGTTAAGCGATATAAGGTAGCAAATTGTTATAGAGATTATCTATGTTTATGCAATTGGGAATAGACTATCTAAGTTCTATCTGATAAGCTTGCAGAACTATTTTGATTAAACTTAATTTCAGTAGGAAGACAGATGCACAACGTCTAGGTTTGATTACTTTGTGTGGTTTTGATTTCTGATATGGTGACAGGAACGAGTTTCAACAATTCTAATGCTATGCATAATCACGAGAAACAATCTGGTTTTTAGTAACTCTATATGCACCTTGAATTTTTGATTGAGGCCTCTATTAGTGTTAGCACCATGTATAGATGAAGATATAAGTAGGCAGGAATATTGGGTGCAACGCAAGTTTTTCTCTTTCTGTCTTATTTGAGGTTAATATCCTCTATACAACACTAAGTTTTATGAGCTCTCCTGAATTTAATGTTTCTATTATGGCTTACAAATTCCAGGGTTTACAAGCTGACATTCGCCAAGCTTTAATAGTGATGGTTAGCTACTGCATAAAGCGAGATTACCTTGCTGCAATGGACCACTACATCAAACTAGCCATTGGGAACGCACCATGGCCCATTGGTGTTACTATGGTTGGTATCCACGAACGTTCAGCTCGAGAGAAGATTCACACCAACAGTGTTGCTCACGTCATGAACGATGAAACCACTCGCAAGTATCTTCAATCAGTTAAAAGATTGATGACTTTTTGTCAAAGACGTTATCCAACTATGCCTTCTAAAGCCGTTGAGTTCAATAGCTTAGCTAATGGAAGCGACTTGCAGTCTTTGCTCGCTGAGGAGAGATTCTTTGGTGGTGATCGTGAACGAGTTTCGGAGGAGAGACTCCGGCTCATGCCTTCTCAGAACGAAAGCTAGTCTCGCTGTATCTGCTTTGTTGTGATTTGTATGTTTAAAAATCTTCGTGAAATTTGACTTTCTTTTTATGTTTTTTTGTTTTATTTTCGTTAGCCACACGAACTAAACTTATATGAACTTATTCGACTAAATTTTTTCGAAATCAAACCAAATCGAAAACTCAACTTGAACCAATAATCTGAGTCATCGATATTTCTTGAAACAAATTTTTGTTCTAAACCAATTTTTCAAGAAGATTTCAATAAATCTTAATCGATTTGAAGTTAGCAAGGAAACAGTGTTTGGCTTTAAGTACGAGGTTGAGATCCAAGTATAAGATCAATTACCAGTTTTAGATAATGTTGCGCAACGGAGTGGTTCAGCTCCAAGTACAAGATCTATTACCAGTTTTACAGTGTTGCCTAACGGAGAGGTTCAGATCCAAGTACAAGATCTATTACCAGTTTTACACAGTGTTGCCTAACGGAGAGGTTCTTCACCCAAAAGATGGGAGTTTATCGAGAGGAAGCCAATCCAGGAAGACAAGGTGTTGGACAAAACTTGAGATCCATCGGGGAAAATGTTAGTCAAATTCACTGGGAAACAATCTTATGATTTGTAAAAATTTAATTCGTAACTATAAAAACACAGCATAGACAAAAAAAATTATATATGTGGAATGTTGTGGTAAGCGGTCAACAAGTGTGATAATACCAAGTTCACTTTCTTGCAAGATTGATATTGCATAGAGGAGCCATTTGATAGAGAATCTCTTATTGCTTCTCCTATCTATACAAACTTAATTAAGAGCCCATCATTTGCAGAGTGACCAAAGTAGGAGTAACTTTGTTAGAGTTGTTGATTGAGCCTTGCCCCTGCCGACATAGAATCTGCCACTCCGCCAGGAGTTGTCTTCATTTCCGGACCGCTTCTAAGTTCTGCTCCAACCACCGCTTCCGCATCTTCACTCGTCACGGCCTTGTCCCCAGGAAGCTTCTCCGCCGCATCCTACACAATCCATATGCACCAAATTTTAAGAATCTTACACACTAAACATAAAACTTATTACTCAACACCCGTTTAACTCCTCTCACTTTATATTTAAGAGTATGCTTCTTAATTATTACTGTAAAGTATCTTTGAGGTGCTGATTTATCATGTATGAAATAAGTATTAGGGAAAACGTAATAAAATGTGGATAATTACTGTGAGAATGTCTGCTATCGTCACTTTGCCTTCCTCCAACACCGTCCTTTCGTTAGTGGAAGCAGCCGCCTGAGCCGCTGCGGCAACACCACCGGGTCGAGTCTTACAATCACCGCTGGCTCTGGTTTCAGCCGCTTGAATTGCAGCTGCGTCTTTACGGTCCACAGGCTTATCTCCAAGCGACAAAGCCGTAGCCTCCAACGCCTCTCCAATCGTAACCGTATCTACGGGTCCCATCGTCATAACCGTTGGATCAGGTTGAGAGAGACTAACGCCTTGCTTATTTGCCACATCATCACCGGAGACGCTGAAAACGTCGACGTCTTGACCATGTGGCAGTGAATATTCGTTACGATCTCTTGGCCTTTGAGGGGAATTTTGTTGTTGTTCCATTGCTTTACTATTGTGTTGATTTGGTTTTTCTTGTTCTCAGAGGCTTCCTCTTCGTATAATTCGAGTTTGGTTTTGGATCTTAGAAAGTAAGATCCTATTAGTTAGATGTCTGTTTGACACGTGGATGTTAACTCCACACTTGTCTTGCCGCATGTCGATGTGATGATGGATCGATGCTTTTGAGTAAACATAATTCAAATTCTGTTCTTTAACAGAACACAAAGCAAAGTAAATAAACGAATTTGAAATGCGAGTACAAAATTTTCTAAAAGAAGTTACAATGATAATGTTACAATGAAGGTCACAAAAAACTAGATAAAGCCAAAAACCATTTGATAAAAAGAAAATGCAATCATTGTGTGGGTTTCTTATCATTTCTCGTTCTTTTTCGGAACTCTCTCTTCTCTTCAGAGTATTGCTTCTTCATTAATAAGCTGGACATTGCTACTCTCACAGCTTCTGCAGCAGCACTCATTACACTTTCTTCAATTGGAACTTTACCTTGTAATTGCTCCAAAAGTTTTGTCCCTCCAGGTATCTGCTCGTCTTCAAGGGTTGAAGTTGGTTCGGCCTCGATGCACGTGATGACCCGAACCCTTGAAAACCCAGGATTGTTCGAACCAGGTAGGTTAGAAGCTCCTGATACCATCCACAATAGCCCTGTTGATGAACTTAGAGAGATACTTGTGGGAATGAAACTTTCTCCTGGGATTTTGATCACCTACAAGTTAAGTGCTGGGTTTAATTATGGTCTTGATGATATTACAATATTTGCTAACAAATGCCATACCTTTTTGATAGAGAGACTAGGGGCTGATAAATCACACTTTAACAATAATATTCCTTGAAAGCTGCATTTGACCAGTAATAGAAGTAATCAAACATCTGATATAGTAAAGAAACATAAGCGGGCTAAAAGTTGGAGCTACCTTTGAATAGCCACTGCTGCAAGAGAAAAATTTGGGATAGTGCATATATCGGTGACTGCGACTTGGGCCTGAGGCTCACTTTCATTAGACTCTAAACGCCCTGCACTAACTTCACATGTGTCAAGAAGAGACCCAGATGTAATATCCCACAATCGAACCTGGAATTAACATGATTAGTAAGGAGTCAAGGCATCACTGATCACTCACTGGTTCTAAGAACTTAAGACGGAAACTTAAAGATCACTTACAGTTGAATCTCCACTTCCAGACATGAGGTATCCCTGAGTAAGCTCCGGAGTGCTGAGAAATGCTGTGCAGGTGATGAACCTATAGATGGTTTTCAAAAATGTTAAATGAGCTGTTCAAGTAATCAGTTTTTGTTTACAATATTTTTGTTTGTAAACAATAGTTGAAAAATATCTAGAAACCAAACATCTTAGGGTGCAAAATTGAATATTTAAGATGAGATAACCTCTTTGCTTTAAGCTCTCACTTACTCTGTATGTCCAAGACAAAAACTCTGTATTTCATGAGCTCCTTCTTGAGGCTTCTTGGGAAAAACAGTCACCTGTGATGGCAAACGTAATCATTATAAAACAAGAAAGGCATGACATTGTTCATTAGTGGTTTAGACCAGCATACCCTTATCTTAAAATCCCGATCTGCACTAAGAATATATCGACCATCTGGGGAAAACTCCTACAAAAAAAGAACAGATCAGATCATCAGAATTACGTTAAAACAAGCCACCATTAAAGAAAAAGCCTTTTGAAAAGCCTTATTCTTACCAGGCTAGTAATGATACTACAACAATGGGAAAGCAATGGCGCACCCTTCTTACTAGGTACAATTTTACTCTCATAGATCCCATCCAGCTCGGCAATCCATACAACACCAAACTTGTCAGCATAGCAAACATGTGAATCATCATTACTTATAGCAACCGCGCTAACTCTCTTCTCAGAACATCTGCCAATGATATGATTATGCAACTGAACGTAAGCACAAAGTTGGTTTTGGAGAAACAGAGATCCGTAATGCTTGGAAACTCGGAAACACAATGTGGATAATGTGAAGGGCTTAAATCCAAATACTAAAAATGCTTACGATATGTTGTTACTTGTTACTAACTTACATGGTGTTAAGGCAGTGCCAGGACTCTGCAGACCAAATCTTAACGAGCTTGTCATCGCCTGCAGACACAAAAAGCTTTCCACTTGCACCATAACGAATAGCTCTAATGGAATCCTTATGGGAAGGCCCATCAGATTCATCTACGAAAGTTGCTGGACAATTCGCTCTGTCGATAAAACATTTAAAGAAATCGACTAAATAGATAACTAAACTGTTATTCTAAGTTTAAAGATTCTACATTGGCGAGTAAAATTCATCTGAATCAACCTTCGAGCACCATAACTAAAAGAATCAGAGTTAATCAAATTCCACAAAGTCAAACTAAGAGAAGTTTTCCAGGTAAAAAAGAAAAGCAGGAATCTACTTATCGTTTGAAATGAAAAACAAGTTCCTTTTAGACATGAAACGAAAAAAACAAACATCTTTGAATTTAACAAGGAATGATTTTGAAGACGCCAATGAGCTTACATGAGATCGAATACACGAAGGTCCGACCCGACAACGACAGCGACAGAATTCTGGGAAGGATGAATGGAAATCAATGCAGGAGCAACCTCGGATTTGTTGTGGTTTTCTCCTTCTTCTATGTGAGATACTTCCATTGTAACACGGACGAAAGTAAAGTATTAGGGTTTGGATATTAGTCCAATCGTTTTCTCGTTAAAGTTGACGTTTTTAATAAGAAACTTAAGAAGTTGAGCGTGTGCCGTACTCGCTTCACATGCGCGTAAAGATTAAAATGGGCTGGAAATAAAAACCTTTAGAGCCCATTGGACTATCTCTACTATTAAAGCTTTTCCTTTTAATATATTTTAAAGATTATCCTTTTTAACACATTCAAAGGGGCAGACAAAGAAAACATATTTCAAAGGTTTCTTTTTTATGTGATTTTAGAAACAAATTACAAATTTTACTTATATTTTCCTTGGAATGTTAGCTTGAGGCAGATAATACTTCAAGGTATCTGCATGAATTTCTTCTTTTTTTTTCAACTCAATATTCCTTTATTACCATCATATGATATCAAGTATGGTTATACTCTGTTTGAGAAATTGCTTAGAATATTGTTACATCTTTTTATCGGTCAAGCAAATTTCTAGAGTTTCTTCGCATCCGTCTTCATCGATGGTCTAAAACCCATCGGCGATTTGCAAGCTTTTTGGCATTTTGTTCTTATCTCTAGTTTGCTATACGCTTACCGGTTCTGTTTGCCCTCCAGCTGTTTGATGAAATGACTGAGTGAACTAGCAGACAGTTTTCATCAATTCCACATCCTAATCGAGAACCCTCATACTTGGTTTTGATGAAAGAACGAAGAAAATAAGATCTTTTAAATAAAAAAGATGTTGTCATGGAGGAAAATAAAGCTTCAGGGTTTTTCACTTCATCAGTGTGGTTTAAGTTCTTTGTTTCGTGGAGTTCTCGTCGACGCCATTGAAGTTACAGGTACTCCACCTCAAGCTTCTTTACAACATTGTTTGGCGGGTAAAAATGTTCTGTCTTATGCAAGAAACCTCAGTGTGTTATCTCAGTTCCGAACTAATTCCAGGTTTGCTGTATGGTCTATCTATAGAACAGCAGCATTTTCAACCATTTCTGGATCTATATTACTTCAAGCCAGGGATCCTGCTAAGCTCAACGAAGAAATTCAAATTGCAGTTGATGAACACAAGTGTGATGAAGCTTGGAGATTGTTCGAACAACACATGCAAATGGAAGGGTTTCCACGCAAATCTGTTGTTAACAGTATTTTGGTTTGTTTTGCCGAGAGTCTTGATTCCAATTGGCTAAAAAAGGGTTACAATTTAGTGGAACAAGCCTTTGAGGAGAGTAAACAGAATTTGCTGGAGAAGGAACCTCTCGTATATTTCTCATTGGCCCTCGCCAAGTCTGGCATGGCAGTTTTTGCATCGACGATCTTGAGGAAGTTAGTTGAGACAGAAGAGTATCCTCATGTAAGTGCTTGGTCAGCGGTTTTGGCACATATGTCTCTTTCGGGATCAGGAAGTTATCTTTCTGCTGAGTTGGTTCTTGAGATAGGTTACCTGTTTCAGAATAATAGAGTTGATCCTCGGAAAAAGAACAACGCACCTCTGCTTGCGATGAAGCCTAATACTCAGGCATTGAACATTGCTTTGGCGGGTTGTCTGTTGTTCGGGACAACACGAAAAGCTGAACAGCTTCTTGATATGATACCGAAGATCGGTGTTAAAGCTGATGCTAACTTGTTGGTAATAATGGCTCATATATATGAAAGAAATGGGCGGAGAGAGGAGCTGAGGAAGCTTCAAAGGCATATAGATGAAGCTTGTAACTTAACTGATTTTCAGTTTTGGCAGTTCTATAATTGTTTGCTAATGTGTCACCTGAAATTTGGGGATCTCGAATCTGCTTCGAAAATGGTTCTAGAAATGCTAAGAAGAGGTAAGGTGGCAAGGAACTCTCTTGGATCTGCAATGCTTGGATTTGGTACTGAAAATGATGATAGATTAAATCCCAGGAAAGTTTCTGGAAAAGGACTAGAGGTTAAAGAATGCGATAATCTTGAAATTCAAATGTTTTCTTTTCAGAATATGATTCCCTATGATGAGTTCTCTAGAGACAGGAAGTTTTTGAAACTTGAAGCTGAGGCAAAGGATGTCCTTGTGGCATTGTTGGCTAAGTTGCATGTACAAGTCGAATTGATTACCACAGAGCGCGGTGTTCTGCAGCCGACAGAGGAGATTTATGTGAAATTAGCAAAGGCATTCCTGGAAAATGGAAAGATGAAGGAATTAGCAGAGTTTCTGATAAAGGCAGAAAATGAAGATTCCCCTGTTTCTAGTGATAACTCAATGCTAGTGAATGTTATCAATGCATGTATTTCTATAGGAATGTTGGATCAAGCTCATGATCTACTTGATGAGATGCGTATGGCTGGGATAAAAACTGGTGCTTCAGTGTATTCCTTGCTCCTCAAAGCATACTGCAAAACAAATCAAACTAGAGAAGTGACATCACTCTTACGAGATGCTCAAAAGGCAGGGATTCAATTAGACTCGAGTTGTTATGAAGCTTTAATCCAATCTCGAGTGATTCAGAACAATACTCATGGAGCTCTCAATGTGTTCAAGGAAATGAAAGAGGCGAAAATAGTGAGAGGCGGAAGTCAGCAGTTCGAGAAGCTCGTAAAGGGTTGCGAAGGAACCGCAGAGGCTGGACTTATGTCGAGACTCTTGAGAGAAATCAGAGAAGGGCAGAGTTTGGATGTTGGAGTTCATGATTGGAACAACGTGATCCATTTCTTTAGCAAGAAAGGTTTGATGCAAGATGCAGAGAAGGCGTTAAAGAGGATGAGAAGTCTCGGGCATTCGCCAAATGCTCAAACTTTTCATTCTATGGTCACAGGTTATGCAGCAATTGGGAGTAAATATACAGAAGTCACTGAGCTATGGGGAGAAATGAAATCCATAGCTGCAGCTACATCATTAATGAGATTTGATCAAGAGTTGCTAGACGCTGTGCTCTACACATTTGTTAGAGGGGGGTTTTTCTCGCGAGCTAATGAAGTTGTGGAAATGATGGAGAGGGAGAATATGTTTGTTGATAAGTATAAGTATCGGATGCTCTTCCTGAAGTATCATAAGACTGCTTACAAAGGCAAAGCTCCAAAAGTACAGAGCGAGTCTCAGCTCAAGAAGAGGGAATCTGGTTTAGCATTCAAGAAATGGCTCGGTCTATCTTGATTATTAATGTAATCACCAGGTTAGTGTATAAGTTACCTACAATCTTGAGCCGTACACTGATCTGAATAAAGCAGCAAAGGCTTTGCTTTTTTCTTCTTGTAAGACTTCCGTTTATGCACACACCCAGATGCTTATAAGTCAGGTGCGGGTGCGTGCAACCGCCTCCATCTCCTTGATCCTTGAAACTGTTGTTGCAGATAAGGAAAATTTATACGAGAAACATTATTGGTAATATCTGTTATTGCGTTTCGGTAGAGGTGAAAAGAGAAGTCATATATGCAAATGGCTCATTACTCATAGGTCGTTTTGTAACTTTTAGCCAAAAAAGTTCTGCAAACGCAGTTAGAGCGCAGTGTGTCTGTGTGTGCTAGTTCCCATTTGATAAGTCTCACGATTCTTCTTTCACTTACTCGAATCAAATTAGCATTCAATTTCGAAAGAGTAACATTACCATGTTGTGTTATATACATGAGAACCAATATGACGACAAAACAAATAAAATAAAATAAAATAAATACTTGAGAACAAGTAAAGAAAAAGGGTCTTGATAATAACATATTTTAAGGACATGACAATAGGACTCTTAAAAAAAAAGCTTCGTTATTTAACTCTCGGCCGCTCTGAAAATGGTAAGGAGAGACAAGAAGAGGTTAATGATGTCTAAGTAAAGCGAAACTGCTGCCCAAATGTACTCATCGTAGCTGTAACGTTTGATGAGATTGTCTGTATCATAAACTATGTAGCCACAGAATATTATCGATGCCAAGCAACCATATATCATCACTGAGATCCGACCCAACGGGAACAGAATCTGCACAAAACCCAACATAAAGCTTTTAATGCTACTGGTCCTTGTGATTTTCTTGCTTTTGAATGCTAAACCAAAACAAGCTATTGTAAGAGAAGAGATGTGTGTACCTGGATAAGGGCAAAAACCATGAGAACGATGATAGCACCAAATAAGAATGGACCTAGGAAATTGAAGTCATATCCTTTCTTTGCCGCCCAAAAGGTGTAGAAGGTTAAGGAAAGCACCACTACTGTCGTTAAAATCGCTGATTCAAGAATCACTTTCCCTGTTCCAACAACAAAGTTCCACAATCTCATGAAACATTTTGAACTATGAAATAATGTTTTTCTGGTCCAAAAGTTGTGCTTTCTAGGAAGTTTATCAGAATATACAATCCTTATAGAAATCAGAATGTGTTCTATGAAATATTATTCCTTTTTTTTCAACCGGAACAGAATAACTCTATGCATAATTTATTTCGAAAGGCTGAATCCCTAATAGATGGTTATAAGTTAAGCAAAAACTCAACCTTCTAAGAATATTTTTATGAAAGAAAAAAAACAGCTCAAATGTGTTGGAGACATCACGGTAAAATTTAATTCCTTAGCGTATGGTTCAAGCAGAGTCGATTAAAAGGGAAGCAAGGAACAAGCAATAGAGTGTGTCACAAGTAAAAGATGCAGGAGATGAAGTATTTTACCACTGGTGAATGCACATGTTAATCCAACGGCGAAAGCCAAAGTCACCGTGAAAATCCCTAGAAGCAAATAATTCACCGGATGCTTCTGATGGTAATAATACAAAGGACACATTACTGCCATAAACAAAAAAGAAAGAGAATCAAATTTCAGGATAAAAACAGAAATTCACCGAAACCCAATACAGATAGATTTAATTAACAGATATGACTGTCGGTTACCTATCAAGGGCGCTATGATTAAAACTATCCAGAGAGCAAGACCGGCACTGGTGGTTGCGAAAAATACAGCGATCGGACGTACAGTTACCACCGTAGCGGCGACGGCGATGGTTGCTAATAACTGAAAAGCTATAATGGAATAGACTTTACGGATAAAACCCCAACGGAGTTCGGGACTCTCAAGCATCGTCGGATACAGAGATCTGTCGCTTCTGCCGCCGATCTCTACGTCATCTTTTCGATACGGAAGATTCCACTTATACATTCTGTAAAGTTATGCTAAATGAAGAGAGAACCGCTAGAGACTGTGAATCCTGAGAGTACTATGGGCTATATCGGACCGGAGAAGACAATCGAAGATTGACAAGTTTGGAGGAAAATTGTTTTGTTTGTTACGAATTTTCCGATGGAATTTGGTATTTGGGGGTTTGAGAGGAAATTAGGATCATAAAGGCAGTTGCGGGAAGCGCAAAAAGAATGCTGTTGAAGGCATCGCCACGTGCACAATGAATATGGAAACGTTAAGTTGTTATTTCTTTTTGCCAACAAACGTTAAGTTGTTATTTCTTTTTGCCAACAAACGTTAAGTTGTTTAGTAACTGTAGAAAATGTATGGTTCTGAAATTCTTTACACCACTGGAAAGGTTTTAACTGTTTTATTTCCTGTTTACGTAGAAAAAGAACATCATTCTTCAATTTTATGTCTTTTCGTTGATTAATATTTCTCAGTGCAAAGAATTCTTAATATTATTTTCTCAAATTTAAACAACTCACGAGAACGGTTTTATGTTTATGAGTTTTTTTCCTAGTTACTTAATTATGTAATTCATAATGTGATTTATTTAAATATAGATCTTTTTATGTTTTTTTTTTCACTTTAAATTAAACACAACCGTTTATCTAATCAGAACAAACCCGACTGTTATCGATGTGCTAATATACAAAAAAACACATTTCTTCTTTCTCGCTTTTTTTTGCTAGTGTGTCAGTATGAAAGTTGTTCTCCATTGCTTCATAGTTCAGAGTGAAATCTGAAAAGTTCTTCCGTATTTCTACAAATTCGTCTATCTCAGATGTGAGTTCTGGCCACTTCTCTAGTTATGTAACTATGCTCACTAAATTAATTGAGTACGTGTAGAACCTTGTGCAGTGTTGTTACAATCTTCTCATTGCCCATCGTAGATCGTGAAACTCTATATGAAATGGATATAACTCTTTGTGAATTCCCCTCAATGTCCATTAGATCAGTCGTGCCATCATGTAGCTTGAGTATCCATCCCATACCAGATGTGATCTCATGTTCTTTCCATGAACCATCCATAAAACAGGCGAATGGTGATTGTCCCGGTATATCGGGGTTAAGTGTAGCCTTTTCCGGCAACTTTTGATGCACCAGTTGGGTGTCCGTAGCTGTGAGCCAGAGTCTACTCTTCCGGCGTGATTTGTCAGAATGACCGTTCGATCAGATTCTTTTATGTTATACATTCCAAATTTTAATATAAACGATATCGCATGCACACATTTTTTTGATTGTTTCAAAATGTATATAAAAAATGTGCGTTGTGATCGTCATGGGCCTTATAAGGGCCTATATCATGAGAGAAATATTTATTCTGGGCTTAAACGAAATAGAAGAAATAAAGCCTACACAAGGTCCATTGTTATTCATATTGAATTTAATCCACACAATTTTCTTGTTTATGTAATATCTAACAGATGAAATAAAATTGTTGTAGGGAAATTGTTTTTGACGCAACACGAAACATGTGAATTAAATCATTTATCGCATGAAACTTGAATCATGATTTTGATTGACTAAATTCTATCTTTTTCATTTTTTCTGCAAAATATGGTTTTTAAGTTGACAGAAAATTGTTTCTTTCACCAAATTTTCTACTTTTCTTTGATGACTATTTACCACCACCACAATTTTTTTTTATCGTTTGTTTAATAATATAGGTGACCTTCACATCTTGCTTTTAAATACCTAAACATACAAATTGCAGCCAATGGCATAAACTATATTTTTAAGAAAACGAAATGATATTCTACGTTTCATTCGTATCCAAATCAATATATTAGCTGCAAGTACATTAATATAAAACAAATAAACTCGAATTTGTGTTTTATTCAGTTTGAAATTTTCAAAGTTCTGTCTATTCAAAACATTGTTACCCACGAAGACTCAACAACGATAGTGTTCTTTCTAATGTCTTTTTTTTGTTTGATTGTAAAATTAAATAGCAATAAGAAGCTAGAGTTTAAATGTCTTGAGCAGGGTCGGCCCTCACTTTAAGAAAGCCGCAAGTAAAAAGAAAAAAAAAGCCGTTTTACATTATTTTATCAAAATATTTGCAGAATGAAGATCGGTTTTTTTAAAAAAATATGAAGGGCTGCAAACATAGGCTTGTCCCGCTTGGTTTCAAGACCGGTTCTGTATACACATTTTATTTCGGTAACATGTTTTCTTTTTTATAGATTACATGCACAAAACTATTAAAATTGGAAACCAAATTTGATGTTAGGAGGGAATATGATTCAATTTTTGCTCGTGCGTCTTGAATTAGTAATGGTTAGTCATGGCATTCATTTTATAATATAAATGAGCTTATTCTACCATAACTTTTTCGATAATTTTTGTTTTGGATTTATACTGATTTTAAAACTATGACTTTCTAAAAAAAATTAGATTATCTTTATTCAATGTCAAGGGCCGGTGTCAATTCAAGTTTCAAATGTTGAGAGTAACATACATTTTCTCTAAAATTAACATTTTTAAAAGAAAAAGAGTAAAAGGTAAAAGTCTGTCAAGCGGGTCAGACCCGCCCCGCCTGACCCACCCCGCGGCGGGTTACAGATTTTTTTGCACAAAATTTTTCTACCCGCAAAACCCGCGAATCAATTTTTTCAGACCCGCACCCGCCCCACATTAATCAAGCGGATCCCACGGGTTAGCAGGTGACCCGCTTCATTTTTCAAAAATTTTTAAAAATATTTAGTAAATTTAATTAAACTAAAATATTTAATAAATTTAATTAAAATAAAATATTTAATACATTTAATTAAAATTTTTAAATTTTTTAATAAATTTAATTAAACTAAAATATTTAATAAATTTATTTAAATTAAAATATTTAATAAATTTAATTAAATTTTCTAAAATATGTAAATAATTTAATTAAAATATTTAATAAAATTAATTTGTTTGGGTTTAAATTAGTTTGGGCCTAAATTAGTTGGGCCTGAATTTGATTAATTTGATTGAGCCCAAAATTTGCGGATATCCGCTAACCCGCAAGTTAAAAAATTGTGACCCGCATCCGTCCCCCTCTAAATAATGTTCGACCCGCACTCACCCCGCATATAAAAAAAAAATTTTCATTCGACCCGCACCCGCCCTGCAGCGGGTCAAACGGGACGGGACCCGCGGATAAACAAAAGTTTGGCTGGCCCTAAGTGTTTATAATTTCCAAAGAGGCCGTCACGTCTCACAATCTTTCATCATGCCTACAGGAGAACACGTGGCATTCTCGTTCCGTGGGTTCTACTTCCGACTGTAGACATCAACTTCTAAAATAGATCGGATTTTGACATCTCACTGCCCCTTGTTTTTCTTAGTAATTATAATTTAGGCCTCTTTAGTTTATGATATTTAGATAATTGCCCACAGTTTTGTATCAAATACGTAAATCACTACATAAATTTGTCGCTTCCAAAATTTTACCTTGTGATATTACAATTAATTATTCCTTTCGAAATGCAATCAATAAATTAAATTGTTGAAATTTAATCATTAAATCAGATTATTAACAGTATGTTTTAAAATTAATCAATAAATCAGATTATTCAATTTTCAAATTTAACCATTAAGTCAAATTATGAGCAAGACTTAATTTTTTTTGTTTTTTTTTTGCATAAAAAAATACTAGGCACAAGTTAAAACCTAAAAAGGGTAAAACTATTTTTGAAATTTAATCAATAAACAAAATAAGAAATATTTTAAAGGAATTTAGCTATTTTTGGCGTAAAGTGAAAATACTATACTAAAAAGGGTAGAATAATTTTTTTTGAAGTATTAGTTAAAACTTAATGTAAAATCCATAATTAATTGTTTAAATTTTAAAAACATGTATACATATATAATATCTATACTCATATAGTTAAATATAAACCTTTGTTACATTCATATAATAAAATATCAACGCTAAATACATGTCCTTAATATCTAATTTGTTGTGTACTTTTTTGTCAGTGTATCGCAACGTGGCAGCCCAATAAACCAATATTTTTATACGAATATTTAATAATTTTATATAATAAAGGTGAAATCGAACTCTATATTTTTGAGATGCACATAAAGATGATGTAACTATTAAATCATTTACTGTTCTTCTTAATTTGTTTTGTCTATGTATCTAATTTAGTTGAGTAAATGCAAGACAATTGGGGGTCGAAACAAAATGAAATATTATAGTAAGGTGTAAACTAATATAAAACAAGAATACAAGGGCTAATAAAGTAACAAAAAACTGGAAAATGAGGAACAAACAAGATCGTGCCTGGAGAGAGAAAGTGAGACGACTTAGCGAGAAACAAGGCGCGGGGAGACGCCGTCAACACAAAACAACAGAAGAACGAAGGAAGAAAAAAAGAGAGGACATTTTGTTTAATCTCTGAATTCTATTTTTTTTTCATCTGTTTATTTAATTTTACTAAAATACAAAATCGCGTTTTTCGCTAAGCTTTTTTTCTTCCTTTCTTCCTTTTTTCTTGTCAAAATCGCTTTGGTCAATCTCGTGGAGGACAAGGGACTTTTTGAAGTGTTTGGAGGGTAGGGGTTAGATATCACGGTTCGCAATTCTGGATCTTAGATCTTTCTTCTTGCTAAGAGCCCTAATTTTGACAACATTGTATCAGCTCAATTTGATCTGAAAGTGTTTTTTTTTTCTTTTTTTAATTCGAATTTCTTTCGGGGTCATTTTAAGGATATATGTGCCTTTTGTTTTCTTCTGGTGAACGTTTTTGGGTTGATCGCATTAGGTTTGATTTTTCTGATCGACGGCTCCGATCTGGCGTCGTGTTCGAGACCAAGTCAGGGTCTGGTCTACTCTGGTGAGTGGTGAAGTCGTCGTCGTCGTCGGATGAAAGTTTCTGGAATCGAAAAGGAGAACAATGAAATGGGCAACATTGCTTAAGGACATCAAGGAGAAGGTCGGATTAGCTCAATCATCTGACGCGGCAGCGGCCGACGCGTTTGCCGTTGACCTAACTGCTCCGCCGTCTTCTTCCTCTTCCCCATCTTTTACTTACGCCGCGTCTTCCTTACATGACTTCAACTTATCTCCTTCAAGGTCTTCTTCCTTCTAGTCTTCTGATTCTGCGTGATCTGGATATGTTTCCGATGTTGCGCATTGTTGCTAGTTACAGTTCGCTGACTTTCCTTTTATGTTTGTTTTGGGACCATAGTGTATAGATTGTTTAGTGGTTTCTCGTTTTGATTGCTTTATAAGTGATCGACATCAACTAAGTCTCTTTTATAGTCTTCGTTGCAACATTTGTGTTGCTACATTTTGTGGTAGGATGTTTTGCAGTAGGCCTATTTGGGAGGTTGATAAATAGTTTCAAAGACTGGTGCAGTGGTGCTACTTACATATAAAATCTTTTTTTACATGTTTTATAGAAATAGTACGTGAGTTTTATGAAGGCCACAAATACAGTCGTACAAGCTGTCAGCTGCAATATTTTTGAAGTAGATTCTGTAAATTTTTCAAGCTGTTGGTGTAAGACAATTTTTGATTCTCCTTTACTCTTGAAAGCAGAGATAACCATGAATTGGAAATGGACTTCAAGAGATTATGGGAAGAGTTCCGTTCATCAAGCTCTGAAAAGGTTCTTCCTTTGATAATCCATTCTCCTGTATACGCTCTAGTCATTTTCAGACTTTTTTTTTTACCTTTAATATTGGAACAATGTCTCTTCTTTTTTTACCTT
Organism: Pugionium cornutum; assembly: GCA_018901935.1. Taxonomy (NCBI): domain Eukaryota; kingdom Viridiplantae; phylum Streptophyta; class Magnoliopsida; order Brassicales; family Brassicaceae; genus Pugionium; species Pugionium cornutum. The sequence continues at coordinate 953,255 of CM032155.1, read as the reverse complement.
TAATATTGGAACAATGTCTCTTCTTTGTATTTTCTATAAGGGAAACCAAAGACTTGCAAATCATGAGTGCTTATTGTTTATATGTCATCTAGGAGAAGGAAACCGCCTTGAATCTTACTGTGGATACGTTCTGTAGATTAGTGAAGCGGCATGCTAATGTAGATCAGCTAGTTACTTTGTAAGTGTTCCTCACCTCTTTTTCCCTTGCTGGCTGGATATGCGTTGAACTGTGGTTTGTTGTTTCCGAAAGAAAATAGCATATGTACCAGATAAAAGTGTCTCCGATTCTTTACATGATTTGATGTTTATGGTGAGAAATACGATTCTCAGTCTATATGTTCTTCCCTGTGTAGTGGGCCTTCTTCTGTACCTCATATTCTATGCTCGTAGGTCACATATGGTAACATCACCTATATTGGGAAAATTTTATTTTACTTGCAGGTTAGTAGAAACACATATATTCTCTTTTGTCATTGGGAGAGCATTTGTGACAGATATTGGAAAGTTGAAGATCGGCAGCAAGACAAGGTCATTGGATGTAGAGAAAGTATTAAGCTTCTTTTCAGATGTCACCAAGGTTTGTCTTTTCTTTCTGAATTTTGTGCATTTGACATGTCCACCTCTCTTCTCTATTTGTAATCCATTGACCTCTTCTTACAGGAAGGATTTAGTCCTGGTGCAAACCTCTTATCTGTTGTTGAAGTACTCGTATCTGGGGTACCTTTTTGACTTCTTCCTGTCTTCTAGTTTACCCACTCCATAAAAGCTTAAAAATCTCAATTTCACATCATCCTGGATGCTGACCCTTTGGTTTTATGTGCTATATATTATGTTGCCTCCTTAGTCCAACCTCTTATATGTTATTTTCAGCCTATCGACAAACAATCACTACTGGATTCTGGGATATTCTGTTGTCTAATACACGTTCTCAATGCCCTTCTAGCATATGATGAACTAAGCAAAATTAAAATAACTGCTGATTTGGAAGAGGTGTCAGCAGAAAAAGATGCTGGATACAGTTTTCTCCAGAATAGACGACTTGAGGTTCTGTTTCAATAATTTTATTCCAAATCTTAATAAGACTATATTTTCCTACATTGTTTTGAGCTGGATATTGAAAACTAAAGTTTATACAATACCAATGCTTTATCAATTAAATAACTACTTTTAGCCACATTGTTCTTGTAGGTGGAGGGTAGTGTTGTCCATATCATGAAAGCATTAGCAAGCAATCCTTCTGCTGCTCAGAGTTTGATTGAAGATGACTCTCTTCAGTTGCTTTTCAACATGGTTGCTAATGGCTCTGTTACGGTTTTTTCTCAATATAAAGATGGTCTAGTTCCACTCCATAGCATACAGCTTCACAGACATGCAATGCAGGTAATTTTTTGTGCATCTGTTTAGAGCATTCCGTTCTAGTATGACGATTGAAACCAGATTGAATATCCTGATGCTTATAGTTTTGTCTGACACCCTTCCGTGTCTCTTCCAGATCCTTGGACTTCTTCTAGTCAATGACAATGGGAGCACAGCAAGCTACATACGCAAGCACCATCTGGTATGCCAGTGAATTTTGCAGAATGCCTCAGGGTAGTGTATTGATTCTTGTGCATACTTATATGCTCTGAGCTTGGGTATAGGTTAATTCTTTCTTGCTAATGTTGAAACTATATGATATTCTGTGGTAAAGAATTTGATTTTTTGGGAACTTATGTTAATTTCAGTTTAAAAAGCAAATGATAAGAAATGCAGTTTGTATGTATTTTACTTTCTTCAGAAGCTTAGTATTACAAAGTGATAATTGCAATAAGGCACTGAAAAAGGTTTCTATTCTCTTCTGTGAATTGCTTAAAGTACGTATACGAAATCTAGAAACCAAACACTTTTCCAAATTCTCCTGCAGATAAAGGTCCTCTTGATGGCTGTCAAAGATTTTGATCCGGATTGTGGTGACTCAGCCTACACAATGGGCATTGTGGACTTGTTACTTGAATGTGTGGAACTATCGTATAGACCTGGTAAAGATGGTTTTTACCAATAGATGAGCACTAAATATGTTATGTCCGTATGAAAAATGCAGCTGAGAGTAGAAATTTTTTGGCAGTCATATTATGTATATATGGACATGTAAGGTAAATCTGTTCTGATTATGGGTTCTAATCTTTTTTTAAATTTGACTTTGTAGAGGCTGGTGCTGTTAGGCTTAGGGAGGACATACGTAATGCACATGGTTACCACTTTCTTGTTCAGTTTGCCCTGATTCTATCTCCCTTGCCAAAAAGTCATAATCTTCTCTCCACTCGTTCATTTGTTAATCAAGATAGTGGTTCAGATGGCTTGGAAGTGCTTCCGGATGTAGAAAGTACAAAGAGTAGGGGAAATGCTGATTTTTCTTCACAAAACCTTTCTCCATCATTGTCAAGATTGCTTGATGTTCTCGTCACCCTTGCACAGACTGGTCCAGCTGAGCCATATGTAGGTAGGTCCTCACGATCGTCCCAAACTAAGCCAACTGGGCATAGCCGAAGTCGAACTCCATCTGTCGACAGTGTATACGACGAGACATGGGAACAGGGAAGTCATAAAGTTAAAGACCTGGAAGCTGTCCAAATGCTGCAAGATATCTTCCTGAAGGCCGAGAATAAGGATCTTCAGGCAGAAGTATTGAACAGAATGTTCAAGATATTCTCAAGCCATGTGGAAAACTATAAACTGTGTCAGGAATTAAGGACCGTTCCATTACTTGTGCTTAACATGGCTGGTTTTCCTTCCTCGCTGCAAGATATAATTCTCAAAATTCTTGAATATGCTGTCACAGTTGTGAATTGTGTTCCAGAGCAAGAATTGTTGTCACTTTGTTGCTTATTGCAACAGCCAATCACATCTCAGCTGAAGCATACCATACTTTCTTTCTTTGTGAAGCTCATATCTTTTGATCAACAATATAAGAAAGTCCTACGTGAAGTTGGTGTTTTGGAAGTCTTACAGGATGATCTGAAGCAGCACAAGCTTCTTATGGGTCCAGATCAGTATAGTGGCGTCTCTAATCATTCGGATCAAAAGCCTAGCTCCAGTAGCTTCAAAAAGCACTTAGATACTAAAGATGCCATCATTTCATCACCAAAGTTGATGGAATCTGGGTCGGGAAAGTTACCTGTCTTTGAAGTTGACAACACTATTACTGTTGGTTGGGATTGTATGATCTCTTTGTTAAAGAAAGCTGAGGCTAATCAGGCATCTTTTCGTGCGGCAAATGGTGTGGCAATTATTCTTCCTTTCTTGATATCTGATGCCCATCGAACTGGTGTTTTAAGGATCTTATCATGTCTAATCACTGAAGACACTAAACAGGTAAATTAACCGATATACTTAGTTTACTATTCTTATTATATATTTCTACCCACTTTATCTTTGATCAGCTAGACCAGTCAATTTTATTGCAAAGTTGATGCATTAGATTACATTGTTGCCGTTATAGGTGTTTTTTTGCATAATTGACAACCATCCTTAATTTTCTTCTCTCCAACCAGATCCACCATGAAGAATTAGGAGCTGTTGTTGATTTGTTGAAGAGTGGAATGGTCACTGGTGTTTCTGGCCATCAATACAAGCTTCATGATGATGCCAAATGTGATACAATGGGTGCTCTATGGCGTATTGTTGGTGTTAATAGCTCTGCCCAAAGAGTCTTTGGCGAAGCCACTGGTTTCTCTCTTTTACTAACGACCCTTCATACTTTTCAAGGGAAACGAGAGCATATGGATGAGTCTGATTTGATGGTTTCCATCAAATTGTTTAAATATCTATCTCGCCTTATGACAGCTGCAGTCTGTGACAATGCTGTTAATAGGATGAAATTGCACGCTGTTATCACATCTCAGACATTTTATGAGCTTTTGGTGGAGTCTGGATTGCTGTGTGTTGAGTTGGAAAGGCAGGTTATACAGCTGTTGTTAGAACTTGCACTTGAAGTGGTGCTTCCACCATTTTTGACATCAGAGTCTGCGGCCTCTACTGCTATAACAGAAAATGAAAAAGGAGCATTTATTGTAACAACCCCGTCGGGCCAATTCAATCCTGAAAAGGAGAGAATTTACAATGCAGGTGCTGTCAGAGTTCTGATCCGTTCATTGTTGCTTTTTAGTCCAAAAATGCAGCTAGAATTTTTGAAACTTCTGGAAAGTCTTGCACGTGCCAGTCCTTTCAATCAGGAAAACCTCACATCAGTTGGTAAGAACTAGGCCTCATGACTCTGTGCTGTATTCTTCAATCAATTTTCAAATCCCTATCTCTGTTGGTTTTTTCCTCTTTCTCTGTCTTACCCTATCTCTATCTCGTCACACATTGTATTTTGACAGGTTGTGTGGAACTTCTGTTGGGGATCATATACCCCTTTCTTGCGGGTTCATCTCCATTTCTTTCTTACGCTTTGAAGATTGTAGAAATTCTTGGAGCTTACAGGTAGAGAATGTCCTGCATAATTACTAAATTCAAAATACATTTCTAAGGGTACTGTTTTCGTTTTTCTATCTGTTTTTTTTTTTTTTAAATATAGTTCCTTCTTTTGTGTAGATTATCCCCATCTGAGCTCCGAATGCTGTTTGGATATGTTTTGCAAATGAGGATTATGAATACAGGTCATGCAATAGTTGGCATGCTGGAAAAGCTAATTCTCATGGAAGACACAGCCTTGGAACATTTATCTCTGGCTCCTTTTATAGAGATGGACATGAGCAAAACCGGACATGCTTCTGTGCAGGTGTCCCTGGGAGAAAGATCGTGGCCTCCTGCTGCTGGATATTCATTTGTTTGTTGGTTCCAGTTTCGTAATTTTTTAACAACCCAAAAAGAACCAGAAGCCTCCAAAGTTGGTGATTCATCAAAGTCACGCATTTGGAATGTGCAGCAACACGAACAGAACATTTTCCGGATGTTTTCTGTTGGTGCTGTAAGCAATGAAAGCCCATTCTATGCAGAACTTTACTTTCAAGAGAATGGTATTCTGACCCTTGCCACTAGCAATTCAAATTCTTTGTCGTTTTCTGGATTAGAGATTGAGGAGGGCAGGTGGCATCACCTTGCTGTTGTTCATAGTAAACCGAATGCTCTTGCTGGACTCTTCCAGGCTAGTGTTGCATATGTCTATCTTGATGGAAAACTTAGGCACACAGGTAAATTGGGGTACTCTCCTTCGCCTGTTGGAAAATCTTTGCAAGTAATAGTTGGAACTCCAGCTACTTATGCCAGAGTTAGTGATCTGACGTGGAAGACACGCTCATGTTATCTTTTTGAGGAGGTGCTCACATCAGGTTGCATTGGTTTCATGTACATTCTTGGTAGAGGGTACAAAGGTCTATTCCAGGATGCAGACCTCTTACGCTTTGTCCCTAGTCAGGCTTGTGGTGGGGGCAGCATGGCTATCCTGGACTCATTAGACACTGACCTGACTTCATCATCGAATGGGCAAAAGTTTGATGGAAGCAATAGACAAGGAGATTCTAAGGCCGATGGTAGTGGAATTGTCTGGGATCTTGAGAGGTTAGGAAGTCTTTCCTTTCAGTTACCTGGCAAGAAACTTATTTTTGCATTTGATGGATCATGCTCGGAGTTCATCCGTGCGTCTGGAAGTTTTTCCCTCCTCAATCTGGTTGACCCATTGTCTGCCGCTGCTTCTCCAATTGGAGGTATAGTGGTCTTTAATCCTCTAGTTCCTTTTGTACATTTCATCTGATCTAGTTTCATACTTTGATTCATTCTGTTTTCTTTTCAAATGGTTTAGGAATACCACGTTTTGGGCGTCTGGTGGGAAATGTTTGTATCTGTAGACAAAGTGTGATTGGTGATACTATCCGCCCTGTGGGAGGAATGACTGTTGTACTTGCACTTGTTGAGGCTGCCGAATCTAGAGATATGCTACATATGGCTCTTTCATTGCTTGCCTGTGCTCTTCATCAGAATCCTCAGAATGTGAAGGATATGCAAACCATCAGGGGATATCATTTACTAGCTCTGTTTTTGCGTCCCAAAATGACCCTTTTTGATATGCAGTCTTTAGAGATATTTTTCCAAATTGCTGCATGTGAAGCATTGTTTTCTGAACCAAAGAAGTTGGGGAGTGGACATAATACTATTAGTACACCACCTACGGAGCCTATATTCGAAAACAGCTACGAGGATCTTGGTCTTTTGAGGTTCCGCTACGAAAGTTCCTCAGTTGGGTCTCATGGGGATATGGATGACTTTTCTGTTCCCAAAGATACGTTTAGTCATTTCTCTGAGCTAGAAACAGATATCCCTGTTGAGACTTCAAACTGCATTGTCTTATCCAATGCGGATATGGTTGAACATGTCCTCCTGGACTGGACCCTCTGGGTTACATCCCCTGTTTCTATCCAGATTGCTTTGCTTGGCTTTCTGGAAAATTTAGTTTCAATGCATTGGTACAGGAATCACAATCTTACAATTCTGCGCAGAATCAATCTGGTGGAACATTTGTTAGTGACACTTCAGAGAGGTGATGTGGAAGTTCCGGTCCTCGAAAAATTAGTTGTTCTGCTTGGGTGCATCCTGGAAGATGGATTCCTGACTTCTGAACTTGAAAATGTGGTTAGGTTTGTGATTATGACATTCAATCCACCTGAAGTGAAGTCACGAAGCGCATTTTTACGTGAGTCAATGGGAAAGCATTTAATTGTGAGAAATATGCTTTTGGAAATGCTCATTGATCTCCAGGTAACCATAAAAGCAGAAGAACTTCTGGAGCTGTGGCATAAGATAGTCTCGTCAAAATTAATTATATACTTCCTCGATGAAGCTGTGCATCCCACTAGTATGAGGTGGATAATGACCCTTCTTGGTGTTTGTCTTGTTGCTTCTCCCAACTTTTCCCTTAAATTTCGGACAAGTGGAAGTTATCAGTTGCTGATGCGGGTACTTCAAAACTTTTATGATTCCCCAGATATATATTACATATTGTTCTGTTTGATCTTTGGGAAACCTGTTTATCCAAGACTACCGGAGGTTCGGATGTTAGACTTTCATGCCCTAGTGCCAAATGATGGAAGCCATGTGGAGTTAAAGTTCATAGATCTGTTGGATTCTGTGGTGGCAATGGCTAAATCTACTTATGATAGGTTGATCATGCTATCAATGCTTGCCCACCAGTCTGGAAATCTTTCTCAGGTGAGTGCCAGTCTTGTGGCCGAGCTTGTAGAGGGGGCAGAAATGACTGGGGAACTTCAAGGGGAAGCTTTGATGCACAAAACATATGCGGCACGTTTAATGGGTGGCGAAGCATCAGCTCCCGCTGCTGCGATGTCTGTTCTCCGTTTCATGGTTGACCTAGCAAAGATGTGCCCTCAATTTTCTGCTGCTTGCAGACGTGCAGAATTTGTTGAAGATTGTGCTGATCTTTACTTTTCCTGTGTCAGGTTGGCATCGTAGACCTACTGATATATTTTACACCTGATGATTTATTTTTTAGTTTTCTAAAAATATTATTTTTCTGCATCCATTTTATAGTTGTTAGATAGACTAAAATGTTATTTGGTTTTACTTATTCATGCTGTCCGATTTAGTTTAACCTGTAACAGGTTTATTTGGGCTTAAAGGGTATCTTTTGGTGTAGGGCTGCTCATGCTGTGAGGTTGGTGAAACAGCTCTCTGTGAAGGCGGAAGAGAAGCATAATGATGACGATGATACCGGCTCACAAGGAACTTTCTCTAGCTTGCCTCATGACCACGACCAGTCCGCTAAAACCTCCATCAGTGCTGGAAGCTTTCCTCAGGGGCAGGTCAGTCTTAGTTCAGAAGACATGCCTATACCTGAAAATTATATGGTTAATGATAAGATGGAGAACGTTCGTATACCACCACCACAGGACTTGAGTAAATCATTTCAAGGTGTTAAGAAACAAGATGATAATCATGTTGGTCTTGTATCAGCTTCCAGTGAAAAAGATTTTCAAGATCTTAAAGGTAACCCAAGCCAAGTTCTGGCAACAGATTCTCAGAGTTCTGCATCTTTCCCTATGAATGAGTCTCCCTTTTTATCTGATAAATCAAGTGTCAAAGTCTCATTCACTCCATCACCATCACCGGTTGTTGCACTTGCATCCTGGCTAGGCTCTAACTATAGCGAATCTAAAATTTCTACGGTAGGTACTCCTTCTCTCAAATCGTATGTCTCTGTTAATGAAGTTGATACATCTTCAGACCGAAAGTCAGACTCCCAAGGGTCTTCCGTTATCAATGCATTCTTCACAGTTAGCCCAAAACTTCTCCTCGAAACAGATGAAACTGGGTATGGTGGCGGGCCTTGTTCTGCTGGAGCAAGTGCCGTGTTAGATTTTATGGCAGAGGTACTTGCTGACTTAATGACCGAACATATTAAAGCAGTACCGGTTCTGGAAAGCATATTAGAAATGGTTCCTTTCTATGTTGATCCTGAAAGTGTGCTCGTCTTTCAAGGCTTATGCCTTAGCAGAGTCATGAACTATCTTGAAAGGCGTCTCTTGCGTGATGATGAAGAGGATGAGAAAAAACTGTACAAGGCCAAATGGTCTGCGAACTTAGATGCATTTTGCTGGATGATAGTGGACCGTGTTTATATGGGTGCCTTTCCTCAACCCACTGGTGTTCTTAGGGCTCTGGAGTTCTTGTTATCGATGCTGCAATTAGCTAACAAAGATGGCAGGGTTGAAGAAGTCACTCCTTCAGGGAAAGGTCTGTTATCCCTTGGAAGGGCAACAAGACAACTTGATGCTTATGTGCACTCAATCCTGAAAAACACAAATAGAATGGTACAGTATTGTTTCCTGCCATCGTTCTTGATAACTATCGGAGAGGAGAACCTACTATCACAACTAGGTTTGCTTGTTGAATCTAAGAAGAGGTCATCTCCAAGTCCAGGTGCTGATGAATCTGGGATGGACATCTCAACAATTTTGCAGTTGTTGGTCGCAAACAGGAGAATCATATTCTGCCCAAGCAACCTTGATACTGATTTGAATTGCTGTCTGTGTGTGAATTTAATCTCCCTACTCCTTGACCAGAGAAAGAATGTGCAAAACTTGTCTCTTGATATTGTCAAATATTTACTGGTACACCGAAGATCTGCCCTTGAGGAGTTGCTTGTCACTAAACCAAACCAAGGACAAAGCTTTGATGTTCTACATGGGGGTTTTGATAAGTTGTTGACTGGAAATCTACCAGAATTCTTTAAGTGGCTAGAGAGCTCCGATAAGATTATTACCAAAGTATTGGAGCAATGTGCTGCAGTTATGTGGGTACAGTACATAGCTGGCGCGGCAAAATTTCCTGGTGTCAGGATAAAAGGCATGGAAGGTCGTCGGAAGAGAGAGATGGGGAGAAAATCACGAGATATGTCAAAGTTGGACCTAAAACATTGGGATCAGTTGAACGAGCGGAGATATGCGCTAGAAGTATTGCGTGAGGTCATGTCGACTGAGCTTAGAGTTGTTCGGCAAAACAAATATGGTTGGATTCTCCATGCGGAGAGTGAATGGCAGACTCATCTCCAGCAACTTGTACATGAGCGTGGAATATTTCCAATGCGTAAATCCAAAGGGTCTGAAGATCCCGAATGGCAGCTCTGTCCAATTGAAGGTCCATACAGAATGCGCAAAAAACTTGAACGATGTAAGCTAAAAATTGATAGCATCCAGAATGCTCTTGACGGAAGGTTGGAACTTGGAGAAATTGAGCTTCCCAGAGCCAAAACTGAAGATGGACCAGTTATTTCTGACACAGATTCCGAACCAGCTTTCCTGCTCAGTGAACTTTATGATGAATCGTTTTTGAAAGAGTCTGATGATTTTAAAGATGTTGCTTCTGCCAGAAATGGATGGAATGATGATGTAGCTAGTAGTACAAACGAAGCAAGTCTTCACTCTGCTCTTGAGTTTGGTGCCAAATCTAGCACAGCTTCTGTGCCCATAACTGACAACACACATGCAAAATCTGTGACTGGCTCTCCAAGACATTCAGCTTCTGCTAAAATGGATGAAACGAAAGGCCCTGAGGAAATATTAGAGAAGGAACTGAACGATGATGGTGAGTATTTGATTAGACCTTATCTGGAGCATCTTGAAAAGATTAGGTTCAGATACAACTGTGAGAGAGTTGTTGATCTCGACAAGCATGATGGAATCTTCTTAATAGGGGAACTCTGTCTGTATGTGATAGAAAACTTTTACATTGATGATGATGGGTGTATTTGTGAGAAGGAATGCGAAGATGAGTTATCTGTTATTGATCAAGCGTTGGGTGTTAAAAGAGATGCCTCTGGAAGCTTGGATTTCCATTCCAAGTCTAGCACATCATGGACTACAACAGTGAAAACGGGAGCAATAGGGGGAAGAGCATGGGCATATGGTGGTGGTGCTTGGGGAAAAGAAAAAGTGTGCATGACTGGTAACTTGCCTCATCCATGGCGTATGTGGAAGCTTGATAATGTTCATGAAATTTTGAAACGTGATTATCAGCTGCGTCCGGTTGCTATTGAGATATTTAGTATGGATGGATGTAATGATCTCCTCGTGTTCCACAAGAAAGAGAGGGAAGAAGTTTTCAAAAATTTGGTTGCCATGAATCTTCCCAGGAACAGCATGTACGGTAGCATTGATCTCTTCATCTTTTTGTTTTTGTTTTTGTTCCTCTCTATTGGATTGAGCATAATGCATTTGTTTCCTTTTTACACTTTATAGCTGTTGATTGTCTAGTAAAATGAATAGATATGTCAATCTACTCTCATGAGCTAGCATGGAATGACTCTCCTTCTCAAAGCTTAGTTCTCAAAGGCTAGCGTTTATGGCTTCATTCTTTATTAGTTTTTTTGCTAGCATTCGTGAATGGGTTTTGGTTTCTTGACCATAGTAGTAGTACTCGTGAGGCTAGTTAGTTATCGATCATCACATTTCTGTCCTCATTGATCTGCAACGGTGTAATTTTTCCCCAGGCTTGACACAACCATTTCAGGATCAGCAAAACAGGAAAGTAATGAGGGAAGCCGCCTTTTCAAATTAATGGCGAAGTCTTTCTCAAAAAGATGGCAAAATGGAGAAATCAGCAATTTCCATTACCTAATGCATCTCAATACCTTAGCAGGACGTGGATACAGTGACCTCACGCAGTATCCTGTATTTCCATGGATTCTCGCTGATTATGATAGCGAGAGTATTGATTTGTCAGATCCAAAAACATTCCGCAAGCTTCACAAACCAATGGGTTGCCAGACACCTGAAGGAGAAGAAGAATTTAGAAAACGGTTTGTGCTTTGCATCTCAACCTGTGTATAGCGTTTGCTGTGTGTTGGTCGTACATATATTTTTTATTTTTAATTGGCTAGTTTTCATGATAGCATAGGTGTATCCAATCTTTGCTTATCATGCATTCTTGTTTTCCTGTTCGATTTCAGATATGAGAGCTGGGATGATCCAGAGGTTCCAAAATTTCATTATGGTTCTCACTATTCAAGTGCTGGAATTGTTCTGTTTTACCTTATTCGCCTTCCGCCATTCAGTGCTGAAAATCAGAAACTGCAGGGTGGACAGTTTGATCATGCTGATAGACTATTCAATAGTATTAAAGATACTTGGCTAAGTGCAGCTGGAAAAGGGAATACTTCAGACGTAAAAGAACTAATTCCGGAGTTCTTCTACATGCCCGAGTTTTTGGAAAATAGATTCAGCCTTGATTTGGGTGAAAAACAGTCAGGAGAGAAGGTATGTGCCAGTCCAAGGTCTTTAAGTGGTGCTTTAATGTACCAGCTTCCTTTCATGTAGTGTTGATGCAGTTATATTCGTTTATAATTTCAGGTGGGTGATGTCTTTTTACCTCCATGGGCTAGAGGCAGTGTTCGGGAGTTCATCATCAAGCACAGAGAAGCGTTGGAGTCGGATTATGTCTCAGAGAATCTGCATCATTGGATAGATCTCATATTTGGGTATAAACAGAGAGGAAAGGTACAGTACACAATATTTTCCTTTAGCTGCTTGTCAAATAGAATGCAGAAATTGGTGTATTTCTATGTTATTGACCTTTCCTTTTCTGGAATATTCGTTCTCAGGCTGCAGAAGAAGCTGTGAATGTTTTCTATCATTACACATACGAGGGAAATGTTGATATCGATGCAGTTGCCGACCCCGCAATGAAAGCTTCCATACTAGCGCAGATTAATCATTTTGGGCAAACTCCTAAGCAATTATTCCAGAAAGCTCATGTTAAAAGAAAAATAGACAGAAAAATTCCTCTCCACCCTCTAAAACACTCGATGCATCTAGTTCCTCACGAAACACGTAAATGCTCATCTTCTATAAGCCAGATCATTACTTTCCACGACAAGGTGCTTGTTGCGGGAGCTAACTGTTTCCTGAAACCTAGAGGCTATACCAAATACATAACATGGGGTTTCCCAGACAGGAGCTTGAGATTTATAAGCTATGATCAGGACAAACTGCTATCAACCCATGAAAATCTCCATGAAAGCAACCAAATTATGTGTGCTGGTGTTAGTCATGATGGGCGCATTGTGGTAACTGGAGCAGAAGATGGTTTAGTGTGTGTGTGGAGAGTTAGCAAGGATGGTCTCCGTGGTTCACAGCGTTTACGGTTAGAGAAAGCCCTTTGTGCCCACACAGCTAAAGTCACATGTTTACGTGTAAGCCAACCGTACATGATGATTGCAAGCGGGTCGGATGACTGTACAGTGATCATATGGGATCTCAGTTCGTTGAGTTTTGTGAGACAGCTTCCTGACTTCCCAGTTCCCATTTCAGCAATTTACATAAACGACCTAACCGGGGAAATTGTAACAGCTGCTGGAACTGTCCTTGCGGTTTGGAGCATCAATGGTGATTGTCTTGCTGTGGCTAACACATCACAGTTACCATCTGATTCAGTATTATCAGTAACAGGCTCAATATCATCGGACTGGCTTGAAACAAGTTGGTATATAACTGGTCATCAGAGTGGAGCTGTTAAAGTATGGCGGATGATACATTGTACTGATCCGGTCAGTGCCGAGAGCAAAACAAGTAGTAGCAACATAACAGGAGGGCTGAATTTGGGTGATCAAGTGCCAGAGTACAAGTTGATTCTACACAAGGTGTTGAAATGCCATAAGCAACCGGTCACTGCTCTCTATCTTACGAGTGACCTAAAGCAGTTACTAAGCGGTGATTCAGCTGGACAGTTGCTTTCATGGACATTACCAGATGAGACATTAAGAGCTTCACTAAAACAGGCTTTATTGAAACAGGCTTCGTTAAAACAGGCTTCCTAGGTTTATAATCTAAAAGCAAAGACCACCTTTTGATTTATTTGGCAAGACCAGAAGAGCTGGCCAGTGGACTTGAAGGCAAGACCACATAGGAGGTCTGAACAAAGTGTTAGCCCTATTGAATCTCTTACACCATTGGATTTCAGGTTTGGAGAAAGAGAGTGAGGGCATGTCGTTCTTAACTCTGTTGTGCTGGTGGGTAAGTTTTCAGAATTGAGGAGAAGGAGAAAAGGTTTGGCTTGAGAATTTGTGTAAATAGATGGCAAAGATTACAGGCTTTACAGGGGAGTGTGTGTACAGTGATAGTTTTGCGGCTCTTTTTGTTGTTGTACTTCAAATTATTTTCTTCGTCTTGAAAACTCGTTGCAAATGGCAAAAGCTGGGGCATATTAGTATTTTACAGCCCCCATCCGTATTTTTTCGGATGCAGTTCCTGTATTATTTAATTACTTTATGACCTATTTGTATTCTTCAACTTTTGCTTCAGTGTCAATAGTAATATTTGTTCTGGAAATGATTTTTTTTTTTTACATTCTTTTCTCATATGAAGCCTTTTATTTTTATAAACCTAGGAAGCCTTGTTTATAACGAATCAGATAAATTATTTGAGTAAAAATTAAGCAGTCCTTTTACTTTATGAAATTTTAGTGAGATCTACCAATTTAAAGAAAAAAATAAGTAAATTAGTTCTTTATTTTTCCAGAATAAATATCAATTGGAGGAAGTTCTAACGGGCTTTTTATGTTGATTTGTTTGATATCGTTCAATAGTACTTGGGCTTATAAAAGGCCCATTATGGTTGTGCTCTGTTAGCCCAACGGGTTTTTTATATTGATTTGTTTGATATAGTTCAATAATAATTGGGCTTATAAAACGTGAGGCCCATTATTGCTGCGCTCTGTTAGCCCAACGGGCTTTTTATGTTGATTTGTTTGATATCGTTCAATAATAATTGGGCTTATAAAAGGCCCATTATAGCTGCGCTCTTTTAGCCCAACGGGCTTTTTTATTGATTTGTTTGATATCGCTCAATAATAATTGGGCTTATAAAACGTGAGGCCCATTATGGCTGCGCTTAGCCCAACGGGCTTTTTATGTTGATTTGTGTGATATCGTTCAATAATCATTGGGCTTATAAAACGTGAGGCCAATTATGGCTGCGCTTAGCCCAACGGGCTTTTTATGTTGATTTGTTTGATATCGTTCAATAATAATTGGGCTTATAAAACGTGAGGCCCATTATGGCTGCGCGTAGCCCAACGGGCTTTTTATGTTGATTTGTTTGATATCGTTCAATAATAATTGGGCTTATAAAACGTGAGGCCCATTATGGCTGCGCTTAGCCCAATGGGCTTTTTATGTTGATTTGTTTGATATCGTTCAATAATAATTGGGCTTATAAAACGTGAGGCCCATTATAGCTGCGCTTAGCCCAACGGGCTTTTTATGTTGATTTGTTTGATATCGTTCAATAATAATTGGGCTTATAAAACGTGAGGCCCATTATGGCTGCGCTTAGCCCAACGGGCTTTTTATGTTGATTTGTTTGATATCGTTCAATAATAATTGGGCTTATAAAACGTGAGGCCCATTATGGCTGCGCTTAGCCCAACGGGCTTTTTATGTTGATTTGTTTGATATCGTTCAATAATAATTGGGCTTATAAAACGTGAGGCCCATTATGGCTGCGCTTAGCCCAACGGGCTTTTTATGTTGATTTGTTTGATATCGTTCAATAATAATTGGGCTTATAAAACGTGAGGCCCATTATGGCTGCGCGTAGCCCAACGAGCTTTTTATGTTGATTTGTTTGATATCGTTCAATAATAATTGGGCTTATAAAACGTGAGGCCCATTATGGCTGCGCTCGGTTAGACCAGATGCACACCTCGCGCGTAGAGCGCGTGTCTAATAATAATTTTCAGACAAGATAAGCGCACAAATGCATAAGCGAACCTGCCAACTGAACCGGAAACAGACACCAGTTCTGTAAAAATTTCTGCTCAAAGCCAGTCCTGCTGTGGAGCAAAAATCGAGTCATCGAATCACAAGAATGCGAGTAATGAGGACAACTTCTTTTCGAAAAATTGCACTTAATTATCTATGAAAGACTCCTCAAGACACAGCAGGTTCTTGTGGATTATCATACCAAATGGCACGAAACTATGAACATATTAAAGGGAACTAACATTTTCCTCCTTGCCAATGTACACATCAAAATGTGACAACACTAATTAGCGTTTGTCTGTCTTGAGTTCTGCAAATTTTGATGATCATATCTGTAAAACGATGTTTGGTCAGGACCTTCCAGAGATCCAAGACGATCCTATACGTTGCTTTAAGTTCTGTCAGAACGAAGACCATTTGATTAGATAACTTCTCAAGCAAGAAATTTTAAGAATCTTTATCAGTGAATTGTTCTGTTTTTGCAGGCAAATCAGAGAAAGGATATGGAATGAAGCATTAGAGCTTGTACAAAAAGAATAGATATGATTGTGATATCAAAACATATTTAAGGTTTTCTTTTAGAGTTACATCAGAGATTACACTAACAGAAGCAAACTTCAATGCCCAAATGAGTCAGACCCAAGAGCATGTTTGAATTTGCAAAACGTATAAAGCCAATAGCAGATCTATAAGATCAAAATGATTGGTAGACAAAAAAAAGGACAAAAGCTGATACAACTCGAGAAGAGCGCTCGTTAATTCCATGATCGCAGGAATCAATATTGAGGTGTGTAAGAGTAGTTAGGTTGGTTTTGGTTTTGGTTTTGCCTTAGATTCATGTGTCCTTGTCTTCCTTCTCTCGAGTATTGGTCCCACATCATCTGTTCTTCCATCAACATCCTTTGTTTCTTCTCCATGTCATTCATCTGCACATAAGGCGGAGGCGCAACCACCAACGACGCTGCAAAGGGATCCACCGGAACCGGACAGTTACTGTTTCCGTTAGCCGTTTCTGGTGCCGGAAGTGCCAGCATAGTTGCTGTAATTTATAAAAAATTCATGTCAAATCATCAGAATGCAAAGAAACAAAAATAGAGCAAATTCATGTTCCTTTAAAAACCTGCTGGCCTTCCTGCAGAACCAAAAGCCATACTGCTCGCACTTCCGCTGGATCCATAAGCTGTCGATGTTTTCACGGCAGCGTTCAGAGCGCCGTGTTGATACATTCCGTTAAGCAACAACATATCAAAGCCACCTCCAAGTTCCGTCTTTTGTCTCGATAAGTTTGTAGCTGATTGCACCAAAGCTGTTTCCCAGTCCGCTGATTCATCCTTAAACGGTTCCCATCCCGAATCGCTCGCATATGGCCCGTCAAATAAAGCCAACGCTAAGCTATCTCCAGCTTCTTCTGCTCCACCGCCCTTTGTATCCGCAAGATCAAGCAAATCACCAAATTCTTGTTGTTGTTTCTCTACTATCACATCTTCCTTTGCTTCTTGCTCGGTTTTATCTTCTTTGTCTTCTTCTTCTTCGTCTTCTTCTTTTGGTGGAGGTTTAGGTAAGGCCTTTATGTCTTCTTGCTCTTCAGTTACTTCTTCTGTTCTCGCATCATCATCACCTTCTTCATCAGATTTTAATTTCTTGGTCTGTTCTAAAGCAGATTTGTCTCTTATAAACTCATCCATGAGATCAAGCTTCTTCTGCGTGATCTTCTCTATTTCTGGATACTCGGAAGACCGTGCAATCCCCATGTTCTTACACCAGGAGTAGAACTCATGAAGCTCTTCAAACTGTTTCGAGACCCGACAGAAAATGTCATAAACTTTGATCGAATCAGGAATATCTAACTCCATGAATCGATCAATCAAAATCCCCATTATCTCTGTCACATCATAATATATCTGAAAGCTCTCTTTCACAATCGGATACAGAGCCACAATCACAACTCTGTTGTTCCTCGCACTACCTGTTAAAAGTTGGTTTTCACAGATAACTTGTTAGCCAAGAACAAAAGAGAGAGAGAGCAGACGTGAGAAGCAAGTAATATATAAATACCTGTTGGACGACAAGCCAAAAAACGGTCAAGAAGTTGCTGCAAATGTTGTACTCTGGTGAAAATCTGCTCTGTTTTCATATCGGCGATTGGTTGTGACCTGACCACAATAGCCGTGGCAAGATTAGCCGCGGCTTGATCTTGCTCGTCTTCATCGGTTTCTCCTCCAACGCTGTAAACACCGCGTTTCCCATGTTTCGCTTGCATCCTGAGAAATCGAAATGAAGATGATTATAAGTAGGTTTACTCGTCAAGTCCAAAACGAAGAACACATGAACTGAAACTCGTATTATAATCACTCTTACCTGAAATCAAGCCTTTCGTCAAGGTACAACGCGTAAGTCCTTACAAAAGCAGAATAATCCCAAGAGTTTGACCGGGAAACATCCCTAAAATCAGACATATTGAGAAGTCTGGTCCCACGGCGAGTGGCGAAGAAGATCTCTTGCTCGTAGGCTTGATCTCCCTCTCCTAAGAGCCGTTGGATGAGGATCAATGTTTTGAGAGCAACGGTCCAGCATTTGGTTTTGTTAAGACGTCTAGAAAGCGTGTTAACGCAGGCGTTAATGTAACTGCGTGAATAAGAAGTTAGGCTAAGAATCTCTCTTATGTATTTCTCTTCCGCAGGATACTCTTCGTGACGAGTCGCTTTGACGATGGCTACGTCGAGTTCTGATAAAGAAGCGCTTCGACCGTTGACTTTGGCTAGACTGACGCTGGTTTGGTCCTTAACGGCTCCTATGGCTCGTTTAAGTTTACTCGAACCCATTTTAATTTGTGATTTCCTAATAAAAATATATTTAAGAAAAGAAGAAAGAAAAAAAGAGAAAAAGAGAGAAAAGGGATCTACGAGGGCTGTTTTATTTGTTTTGTTTCCTCGTCGTCTCCTTTTTTCTCCTCTGTTTCTTTTTTATTTTATGTTTTTTGTTTGTTTGTTTGTTTCTTCTTCTGTATTTTGTTCGTTTGTTGGTTTCATCAATGGAGTTTCTTTGGTGTTCGTTTAATTTCACCGTGTTTGTCGCAAATTTTAGCCGGTGATAAATAGCGCCACGTGTAATATTTTGACTTTCTTGTTGAATGGTCAACTAAATTTAGTTTGTATTTTGCCATTAATAGGAAGGAGGAGAGATTATTAATTCAAGAATGTTTGGCCGATCATGAGGTTATAATTAGATATATTATAATGTCCAAAATTAGATATATTGTAATAAAAATAATCACAATCCAAAATATTACATTTTAAGGTTTATGTTCCATACTTCAAATTATCATTATATATATATTTGGAAGAAAAAGTTAAAATGGGTGATTTGAGAATTGCTAGAGAGATTTATGGATTGAAGAATTTTTGGGAAAAAAAAAAAGAAAGCGAAGCTCAAAATGCATTTGTCTATTTTTTGTTCTTCCTTTTCATGTGGTGTCTATATATATATTTCTGTTGTTTAACTAAACTACGTACTTGACAGTGTTAGAGTTTTCGTTATCCCTCTCCAAATAGTCTCTGGTGATTAAATCCTCAATCCGTTTCTTTACCATCTTTATATCAGGCTGCAACCAAAAAGAAAGTAAAACAAAAGCAATATGAAACATTCTCTTACCATTTCCTGATTGTGTCTTTATTATGTTTCTCATATTTTACCTTGAACGTTGGGCTAAGATGCTCAACACATTCAGAGACTAACTGTTGATGACTCAGCACTTTTCTGCTCTTCATGATCCGCACTAGAGCTGCATCTATCGTATAGCGTCTGCCTTTATCAACATCTACTAATACTTTCTTCCGCTCATCTATTGGAGGAGGAAGAGGAATCTGTTGTTGATGTTTCCCAGATTATCAATCCGTGCGAGATGAAAACAAGAACACACATTGCTCGTCTTCATATATATACCTTAATTCTCTGCATTTTATCCGTGAACTTGGAGTTGAATTTAAAAACATCAGTCTGAGAGATGCTTCCTGACATTGGTTCCTTTTTAAGAATCTTGTACTTTACACATGACATTGAATGAAGCAGCCTCACAAGATCCTCATGGCTCAGGTTAAGTTGTTCGAGGATCTCAGCGTAGCTTAATCTTTCTGTGTTATTGAAAAGCAAAAGCACCGCAGCCTGAAAGATTATAACACAACATCAAAAAATCAATAGCCATAATATATATATATATATATATAAGCATCACAGCCTGAAATATTATAACACAACATAAAAAAATCAATAGCCATAATATATATATCACCTAGTCACGATAAAACAAACAAAAACAAAATGATACCTGGTACGTAGAAACGAGTAAGTCAATTGATTTTCGATCAAATTTTCCAGTAACTTGACAAGTTCCCAGAGAATAAATCCATGAAAGTCTCTTATGTTTGGTTCTCGTTTCATAAAAGGCCTTAAAACGTTCAACACACTTGACCTGGGAAAAAAAATTAAATTAAAATCAACCAGTTTTAGACATTATCACCTGGAGCTGAGAAAATCATTTCCAAATGTTACCATTTCACTGGGTAGATTGAGGTCAGATGTTTTGTAACTTGGCCAAAAACCAGTGGTAAGAACAGTGACAGTCAAATCAATTCTCAGGTTTGAGGTAGTGTCAGTGGCTAGATAATCCTCGAAGCTCTTCTGGTTTTCTCTTGCCAGTGTCACATCCGTCACCTTTATAAAACAGACAGGTGTTACAAACTTCAACCTTAATGCTTTCGCAGCCAAAAACATCATCTTACTAACCATGCCCTCCATCTTAGAAGTAAACTGTTCACCGAATTGTTCTTTGAGCTTTGTAAGTATACTTCTTTCATGGTCGTCATTACCACTGCGATCAAATAAGAGCCTACGGGCTTGCTTCTTCCTGAAAACAACCATATTTTGAAAACCATGGAGCTCGTTAATCTGAGTTAAGCCATTTAAATACTATCTTTTGAATTCATCTCAACAAAGCATTAGCATTAGCAACGAGATTCAAAGGAAACATATTAGAGGCATACATGTACCTGTAAAACTCGGCGAAAAGATCCTTGTCACTTATATAAGTAAGCAACTTAACCACCTATAATAACAAAAATAAAACTTCAGCATCTAAACCTAAAGAATAAATGGCGTTGAACACATCAGCAGTATGAAGGAAAACAAACAAAAAAATCTACATTCTCAAGCGTAGGTTCAATAGCTTCATCACTCAGCTTCTCACTTCGCCCCTCCTTGAGAATATTATCGCAAAATGTTGCAAGTACTTCTGCACTGGAACTTCCAGCCACTGTTTTGTTACAGAACATTTCAAATGCCTCTTTCAATGACTACACACAATGCATACAAAGAAACTATGGTCACTACTTAATATATTGTGGAAGAAGATAGACACGTGAAACACACTCAGACCTTACGGAAGAGGGTGTGATTCTGAAAATACTCAGTGACATAGACCATGTATTTATGGTGTAGATCAATTACTTTTCTGATAAGCACCTAAAGACATGAAAAAGAAGTCATTCTCTAAACTCGAAATGATTTTCTCCTATATAATCAGGTTCGCGTTCACCTAACTACCTGTTCCTGCACACCACCGGTACTTGCAGCCTGGGGAATGAAGAAAAATTCTTAGCAATCACAAAGGGAATATATTCGATTCCATAGAGTTCTCAGGCTATAATGAGCGAAGGATATGAACCTGATTAGTAGCTGCGTCTTCAGATTGTTTAATAAGGATATTGCCCTCTGCAGTAACATGCTGTATACATATTTTCAGTTAGAAGTTAATGACGCATGTAGCAATTAGAAAAGAAAAATTAAAAATAAACAGGAAGCGAAGTATTTGTATACACAGCAAAATGATGTGATAAAATTAAAACCTGCTTGAATAATTCTGCCACGGGTTCCAATCCTTGCGGAATTCTATTATAAAGCCTGTACATCCTGGAGAGATCATCCGTCTGAAAACATATAGCAATGATCCGTCAAAGATAGAATTTAAGATAATAACTGTTAAGAATTTGTAAAACCCCACAGAAACTAGCTTACCTTGTCATCTCGTAGCAGTGCAAGGCACCCGGAGTACTCATTTTCTATAAGTTGTTTTGCAACCACTACCAACAATTCATTTTGTACTTTCTACATTCAGAAAAAGAAGAAAGCGAGTAATTAAAATAAAAGATGCTTGTAACCAGTTCCGAAACCGTCAGAAAATAAGCATATCATTAAATTTAAACTGTAAAACCTTCCAAGTCAAATATGATCAATTCAAACCTTTATAAATGTCAGCAAACATTGTATAGAATGTATCATAACCATTAACTAACCTCGACTAGTTTGGGCTCTGTGCTTGAATGAAGGTAGTGAGCGACTCTCTCCCTCTCCTTTCTTAGGCATTCTTCAGACTGCAATATAAAATTATTTTTCTTAATCTCTACAATTTCCTGAAATCAAATGAAAACACAATCCCAATAATGATATTTGAGACATGCCTTTAGCATGTAATCAGGACAAGAATCCTCCTGGATCCACTTTGATGCCTTGCGGGAATAGTAACATGCGGTATCTTGAAGCATGAAGCTTTCAAAATCCTCTTCATATTTTACCATCTTTCCCATCCCATTCGCAACATAGATATCCAATACATTTTTTAAAAGTGCCCTATCAATCTGTTCACCCTCACGTTCTTTATGAATCTGGCAATAAATTGTGTTAGATGGAGGAAGAACTGGAGTTAATCAATTGCATTACAGATACTATACTTACAAGTGCTATTACAGCTTCTCTGGCCTTTGACTGCATCTCTTGATAAACCTGAAGTAAATAATTGCATTGAAAGTTTGACAACACTCCAAAGTAATGTAAAACTAGGAGCTATAGGAGTGCATGACAAACCAGGTTGAGGAAGCATGTCAGACCAACTTCCCTCAGTGGTGGAAGGGATCTCCGAGAAACAAAGTAACGGTCAAGATAGTAGAAGAAATGGGATAACCATTTAACCATAACTTTATGGTTAGCCCACCTCTTAACAAGCTCCCTCAGAAAATATTCATCGTACTTCATCCTTAAAGACGGCAACACCTAAGCACAGATAAAAATTATTAAACTGTGTGAGCATGCACAGCACAATATCCAAGAATCAAACATTGGTATTCACACAGGTTGAAAACTGTAACAAAGAGAACTTAATATCACTATACTCACTGTTTGTTTAGTGTAATCTTCAATTTCTTCACGATACCTATCATAAAGCTTCTGGGCGTAATAAGGTCCTTTCTGGATGCATATATTGTAGATACTCCTGTGACTCGCATAAGAATCCACTGTGGTAAGTATTCGGATAGACATGTTCTAAAACAAACAAAACATTATATAAGAAGACCTACGTGTAAAGTTTCATATATTGTTCAGGGTCAAATGATGGCTCAAGCTCTCCTTCCAGAATTTTTTTTATCTTGGTAACACCAACTTCCAAGAAGGACCATCCTTCCTCCAATTTTATCTGGCAGTTCATCTTGATATGACTCTTTTCAAGCTCTCTTGAACCAAATTCTGTAATAAAGTAATAGAAGCAAGATATTAAGATAACTACAACATAATTTGGCTCTTGAAAGGTTATTATCGGCACATTAGCGGTATTCAAAACCAATCTTATCGGCTTATCGCAAACCACAAACTAAAACTAATTAGACTAACAAAAGAACAACGACAAGATGTTACGCATAGATGGCGATTATGCTAGAAAGAATCACCAAGAGAGAAGAGAAACGATTCGAGAGCAACACACCATCTTCGAAGTGATCAAGAATCGCACAGTTTCAACAAGCATCGACGTAACCCTAACTCGATCATATCGCGTTGTACACAAACAGAAAGAAACAGAAGAAATCGTACAAAAGTCTAGAGACGAGTACGAAATTATGCAAAGAGTAATTGTGTCATCGTAATAAACTCCAAGACGTCACGTACCTGAAGAATCCGAAGAGTATCGAATCCGTTTTCGAAGGGACTTGAGAGAGTTATGAGAATCCAGAAATGCGCGACTGAATGTGAAAGCTTAGAAGAGAAACGGAAGATATATCTATATATATAGCCCATTGTGAGAAGGCGGTGAATGTGAAGTTCATTTTTTATTATTTTTAAAAAATATAGAATCACTTACCAATTGAGATTTTAAGAAAATAAAATTCTAAAAAACTATAATTATTCTTATACAGGAAACGTTAATATTACTTGAGGGAACTGAAGAATGCTAACCCATCTTCGAATAAAGATACTTGAGGGAACTGAAGTATGCTATTTATATTACTTTGGAAATAATTATTTGCAGAGCATGATTATAAAAAGAAAGAAGATAAAATGCAAGCAGCTCCTTAGACTGATAACGAAACATGGGAATTATATTAAGATAAAATTCCTATTCTTGGTTTTACAAACATAAAA
This sequence comes from Pugionium cornutum, assembly GCA_018901935.1. Lineage (NCBI taxonomy): Eukaryota > Viridiplantae > Streptophyta > Magnoliopsida > Brassicales > Brassicaceae > Pugionium > Pugionium cornutum. The sequence continues at coordinate 929,545 of CM032155.1, read as the reverse complement.
AGGCCATAAGAATATTAAAGATACCACCAAAAAGAAACAAATACATTTTCTTTTATGTTTTTTGGTTGACCTGATTCTTTTGTGCCGAAATCTAGATTACGGTACCTTTTTAGGCCAATAGTTTTCCAACAAAAAAAACTTGAGCTAGGCACAATACCCACCCAGAGTATTGGTACCATAATTTACAAAATTTAGCTTCTCAACAGCTATGAGAATATGAATCAATCTCGAATCTTATCGAACATGGGATGGTCCAGTAGTTCTCTAGCAGAGGGACGACGTGTTGGATCTCGGTCCATCATTGTCTGTTTCAAAAAACATGTTAGAAATGATGTCTTAAACGATTATGTTCCAACGCTCGGGACCGCCATGAAATCACAGATACTAAAGTAAATGACGTACCTTAAGCAGTTGCTGTAATTGTAGCGAATGGCCAGGAAGGAGAGGAAGTTTGCCTTCTTTAATACTGAGTGGTTGGTTTCTTGATTCTGTAAGGGGAGATCCTCTAATCATCTCGTAAACCGTGACACCTAGAGAAAATATATCGACTTTATCGAGATGCTCATAGTTTTCGTTTAGTATTTCTTGTGGCATGTAACGTGCATCCCCTTCTTCCACCGGCAAGCTTTTGTCCAACCGCGTGGCACAGCCAAAGTCACCCAGCTTGCAGACACCGTTCTTTATGTAAATATTGTCGGGTTTTACGTCTAAATGCGCTATTCCTTTTTCATGCACAAACTGTAACGCCTTAGCTATCTGTAAGCAATGGTATTTAATAATTCTCAGGAATCAAGAAACTCCTTAATACTTTTAATTTTTTTTATAAATAGCGTGTGTGTACCTGATGCATAATCACCAAGATCTCTCTCTCTGAGATCTTAAGGGAAGATTTCTTCGACAAGTTGTGTTCGCAGAGTTCGAGTTGAATGTATAACTGCTCGTTTTCAAACCATGAGCAGTAGTATCCTACCACATTTTCATGGAAACCTACAAAAAATAAAAGTATTAAGGCCACGCTGATCTTAGCTTTCTACCGAAAAAATGTTCAGGATAAGGCAAAACAAGGAACTGTATTCACCTAGAGCAGCGAGAGCTTGAACTTCCATCATAGCCTTATGTCTGCAATAAACTCGGTTATGATTACTTAAGTAAGTGGATCCAAACAAGATGAACTATTTTAATACAGTAAAATCTTTCATTTACTAAGAAAACTACTGGAGAAAGAAATTTACCTCTCTGAATCTAGATATAACTTTCTTGTGCTCTGTTTCACAGCATACAAGCAACCATCAATTCTCTTCAAAACTTTAAATACACGACTGAAATTCCCAGCACCAATTTGCTGGAGAAACCAAACTAAGTTTCGTTAGAAGCGGGCAATAAACTCCCATCACTTTAGTAGGAATTCAATAAAACCAAGACTTAAAGACCTTCGGCTGACCTGAATCTCATGAAAGTCTGTGAGATATCTTGACAAGCCATTCCCACCTATAACTCCAGGGAGAAAACCTGCATTACAGTACATTTAAAACATTTTTACAGAAGAACCATAATGAACTTTTATCCTTTTAGTTAGGAAAACTGTGACAGCAAACTTACTAGCACATTTTGACCTCTGATATCCAAAAGGGTCAGCCGTTGTCTCGGACTCATTCATCAGATATGGATTCTTTAGGCAAGGGGGTGGCATAACCCGACACCGCAGAGCAACTGCAGTCTGTGAAACATATCCAGTCCTCTCTGTTTGATTAGCTTGGAGTTTATCCACCATTATCTCATCTGTGTCAATATCATCACTATCTTGTTCATCTACTATATGTTTTGAAGACCACGTAGAATTTGAAGGATTCAATGTGAAACTGTCTGCATTGTACAGATAAATTTTTGTATGAGATACTTAAAATAACACATCACCAAAACATAACAGTAGATAAACCTACGGTGAATCTCAAACTAATAAAGACTTGAATGTTGGACAGTTGTTAAAACATGAAATGAAATCAAACATAACTACAATAACAAATATCACTAACAGATAAGCAAGTTTCCTTTTCGAAACATATAGTCTCATCCATCTGAAAATCTTCTTTTTATGCATGCTGGATGAAAAACTCAATCCAGGAACCACGTGGATGACAAGAGAAGGTTAACTTAAAACTCTTTGAAAACATAATGGCTACTCATCTCATGCTAGTTTGTACAGTTGAAGTAATATACAAAGAAGTCTTTGGGAGAAACAGTGAAATAAAAGCTTACCCTGCCGACATCTTTTGCTTTTAACTGTATTTAGTTTAACAGGAGACCTTGGACAAGGAGAATGATCCTACCGAAAAAAAAAAAGGAAAAATAAATTGAGAGGTAAAGCTCATATGTTAATTAACAGCTTTCTCTGATTTTACCTTGCTGATATCTAAACCGCTCATCAAGTTCTGATTGTCCGGGGTTATATAATCAGGTGTGCTGAAAAGTGAATCGGAAAAGGAATTCAGCTGAGATATAGTATTACGGTATCAACTTATCTAAGTTAAGCTTTCTCTGAGACTTCAGATAAGCTAGCTTTTAAAAAAACTGATATAAGGGAAACCTTTTCAATTTACAGAAACAAGCAAAGATTTACCCGATCTTATCACAAAATTAGCTAAACCCAAATTGGATTTAAGAATCCTAACGTAGAACGAGCAGAAATTACAGATAGATCTAAACCTATGTATATATACAGCTACGAAATGCCTCAAAATCCAATCAACGAAGATTTACCAGAAGAAGTCTTGGCTTAGAATGAATTCCTTCTCTCCGCAATCGGCGTCTGGCTCAACGGAACCCAACTGATTACGAAGCTCCGATGACTCCGAATCTAGGAGACCCTGAAACGCTGTTGACGCAACCGGACGATTATCAAAAGAAAGCTTGGACAATTGACCGAACTGAAGCAGAGAGCGTCGCTCCAATGTCCCTTCCATCTTCCGATTCTTCTTCGATCTTCTGGATTTGATCGTCCCTAGGGTTTTCCTCTTCGCCAACAGTGTTCTTCCTTTCTTCTCGAACATAACGATGTACTTTTACTATGGTGGAGGTAAAGATATAAATGAAATAAATAAATAAATTCAAAATTTGCGCGCCCCTGTCTCTTAGCGTTTCGAGCCATAATTTGGAAATAATCAGGTGCAGCAATGATTACGGTGCACTTCCTCTATAATAAATTTAAGACCGTTCAATCATCCAGGTATAAGCATTTGTCAGAGATTAGGTGGAGGTGCAGCGGATTTTCCATAGAGCGTGTCATGTAAGCTTAAGGTCTTAAATTATAATATTTGTTTCTATAATATAGCAGTAGCACATTAGCACTAGCACTTGGGACACGATGACTGCACTTTTTAGAAATAAAATAATGTTTAATTATATTTCTATATTCGAACTTTTACATATAAAATTTTTTACCCTCAAAGGTTTTACTTTTTTGGTCAACAAATTAAAATGAAATTCTCTTAAAATTAATTTCTCACCTTATTATTAAAGTCTTCTGTAATTCGTATTTGAAGAGATGTTATTATGGAGTTTAAAATGTTTACAAAATATCAATGTGAAATGGCTGGTTGGGAGCTGTTTTGTGAAACTGAGGAATTGCGAGATCAATTTGTAATTATAATAAGTTTTAAAATGAAGTGTTTATTAAATTGGGCCTATATAAGCCCAATTTTCTCGATTTATTTTTCCGTATTCAGTTAATTTTCTGTTTTGCAAAAAGATACATAAAAATTTAGTGAATGAATAAAAGTATGGGTGTAAGTATGGGTGTAAGTATTTCGAAGGAGTTCACTCATAAATTCTAGACTAATATCCTAAAATAATACATTTTAAAGTTTTTCTTTCAAATCTAGCATCATAAAATTAAATTCCCAAAAATAGCATAAATATTTATATGAAAATACTTATTTATTCTAAATAAATTATACATAAACTTAAAGTATTGTATTTGAGTTCATTATTTCCAATTTAGAGTTTAATTTTTTTCTATTATAATATAGTTTTAATGCATTTTAATCTTAAATTTGTGCTATTATTGGAAATTTAAACTAATGATGCTATTTTTGGAACAAAAACTTAGAAATATACTATTTTAGACATTTACCCTAAATTCTACTCTCACACAAATACGTTTAACTGCAGAATTCTGATACAATTCGGTGTATATAGCGGATATAATACACTCCGTAATATATGTCGTGAAATCGTACATATATTTTTCATCAAATTTTTTCAATGATTTTTCGTGAGTTCCACTCAATAAATAAGGTTCCACACGATATACGAATCTCGCCAAAATGATTGAAAAGTCTTGAATTGGGAATAAGATGAATTTGAAACATCTAATAATATGGTTTTGAGGTGATTATTGCTTACGTATAAGAAAAACGTACAAAACAACATTTAAATATCAAAAATAAAAATCGTAAACAGCCATAATATATCTTCATACCATTGAAACTTTTCCATATTCAGTTAATTCACTAGATCAAAGCATATGAGGAGTGGCAATTGCTTTCTCATCTGAAATTTTGCATTTCAAATTCTCAGACTGCCGTTTAGTCTTTTAGAGGAAGAATGTAAAGAGGTAGTTCTGATTCATTGCTATTTGGATATGTGTTTTGACTTGGCCTAGTTTTGGTCAAATTTTGACTAGTGGATAAAAGAGTATTGTTTTTGGTCGTTATCACGCGGTGGTTGATAATTTCTCTGATTTTAAAATCTTTATACTAACCTTTTATTCTATAAAGTCTTGAATCAATAGAAACGAACTTGACTTTCAAACAATCCTCTAACAAAAAAAAAAAATCTAACAAAGAGTATTCAAGATTGGTGGCGCAGATTTGGTTTTTGTTTATTCACCAATTAATTATTCTGTTTTAGTTGTATAAATACACTCCTTCGCTTGTCTTTCTTTTCATCAACTTCAAATATCTCTCTCTCTCTACTTTAATACTTGTACAAACAGAAGTAAGCAATATGGCAGGAATCAAAGTTTTTGGCCACTCTGCTTCTACAGCCACGAGACGAGTTCTCATCGCTCTCCATGAGAAAAATCTCGACTTTGAACTCGTTCATGTCGATCTTATAGAGGGTGAACACAAGAAAGAGCCTTTCCTCTCCCGCAACGTAAGTATATGTATAAATTTTCAAAACAAAAAAGATTGTTTCATTTTCATACTGAAAAACTTGAAATTTGTTTTGCAGCCTTTTGGTAAAATTCCAGCCTTTGAAGATGGAGATTTCAAGCTTTTAGGTAAACATCTAACACTTGATGGAGTTATTGATTTTGTATCTATAATATATTAATTGAGAATCATTTTAACAAAGTAATTTTATATTGACGTGTGATTTACAAGTGTGTCACGTTGATGTGTCACACTATTAGAACATTTTAAAATAAATATTACCTAAGACATAATTTACTAGAGTATTTACGAAAATTGTCATTATACAGTATATTATATGTAAATCCCTAATGTTTCGACATACAATGTATTTTATCATAAAATGTAAATATAATATAAAACAAAATATAAAACAAAAGTTTAGTTTAATTGAATATTTATCATATGTAGAATTTTTATCCAAAATATATACAATTTAAAAATATTTGTATAATCCGATTTTATTATATCTTTCATTTTCGTAATCAATATTAAAAATTTTTAAAAATTATTTTAAATATGAGATAAATTATATATATATATATCTGATTTAAATTAACAAAATAAATAATTAATTATTATTTGTGAATATTTGGAAATCCAAATCAAATTCAATGTTATTGGTTTGTTTGGGTCGGTTATGGGTATTCAGGTGAAAAATAATTGTTATAGGACCAAATTAATTTCGGTTTGTGTTGATGACTTTTTCTTTGTTTGGTTCTGTTAGATATTTAAGACTTCATGTTATGAAAACCCTGGTTTGTTTGGTTAGGTTCGGTTCAAATGATCTAAATTCAGCTTTGGTTTAGCGTTTTCAAACTCTGTTTTTGATTATTGCAATTAAAAACGCATGAACACTCATTTTTCTTGTTTTTAAAAACTTTTTATTGCAGAGTCAAGAGCAATTACTCAATACATAGCTCATGAATACTCAGAAAAAGGAAACCAACTTCTCTCACTTGGCTCCAGGAACATGGCAATCATGTCAATGGGGATGGAAATAGAAGCTCATGAGTTTGACTCTGTTGCTTCAAAGCTTGGTTGGGAACAAATCTTCAAGCACTTCTTTGGTTTGACCACAGACCAAGCCGTTGTTGAAGAAGAAGAAGCTAAGTTAGCAAAAGTCCTTGATAATTACGAAGCTAGGCTTGGTGAGTCTAAGTACATGGCTTGTGATCACTTCACTTTGGTCGATCTTCACCATATCCCTGTGATTCAGTACTTGCTTGGAACTCCAACTAAGAAGCTCTTTGATGAGCGTCCACATGTCAGCGCCTGGGTTGCTGACATCACTTCTAGGCCTTCTTCACAGAAGGTTCTCGTTTAAGTGAATTTGATTCAAACTGTTAATCAGTAATTGAATAAAAGTGGCGACGACTTCATTGCCCAAAATTCTCAGAAACCTGTTCTTTTCTGCGTGTGTGTGTGTTCCTCTGTTTTTCCTTTCGCGTGTACTCTGTTTTTGTCTCCTATTCAGGGATTAATAATAAAATCTTTTCTATTAACTTTTTTATTATGCCTTGAACCAACAGAAAAGAATAATCATTACATTAATCAACTTGAATTTGAAAACAAATAATCCTATCGAAGAAAAGATTAATCAAGATTGGTGGCGCCAATTTGATGTATGTTTATTCACTAAATACTCTGTTTTGGAATTTATAAATACACTCCACAATTCGAGTATTTCTCTTCATCAACCTCAAGATCTCTCTGCTTTAACTAATCTTAATAGTAAACAAAACTGATGACAGGAATCAAAGTATTTGGCCACGTTGCTTCTGCACCCACAAGACGAGTTCTCATAGCTCTGCATGAGAAAAATCTCGACTTTGAGTTCGTTCATGTCAACCTCGAAGATGGTGAACACAAGAAAGAGCCTTTCCTCTCCCTCAACGTAAGTATGCTACATATATGTTACGAGAGACGCAACATAGATCTACGTAGATATGAAATCTTTGTATGAAAATCTCATTTGATTTTGCAGCCTTTTGGTAAAATTCCGGTCTTTGAGGATGGAGACCTCAAGCTTTTCGGTAAACAGCAAACACTTTAATATTGATTTTTTTTACGTTTGTTTGACATTAAAAGAGTCGGTCTATAAGAAAATATTGATTCGGTTACAGTTCGATTTTGGTTTGGTTTGGTTTACTCGGTTCAGATATGGTTGTAAAGGTTTGACTCCGTTCTGATGTCCATACCAACTTATCTCAAGAATTGCAATTAAAGAAAGCAGAAACACTCGCAAATAATTTGAATTTATCTTTTCTGCAGAATCAAGAGCAATTACTCAATACATAGCTCATAAGTACTCAGACAAAGGCAACCAGCTTCTCTCAATTGGGTCAGAGAACATGGCAATCATGGCCATGGGTATGGAAATAGAAGCTCATGAGTTCGATTCAGTTGCTTCGAAGCTAGGTTGGGAGCAAATCTACAAGCTTTTCTTTGGTTTGACCACAGACCAAGCCATTGTTGAAAAAGAAGAGGCTAAGTTAGCAAAAGTCCTTGACAACTACGAAGTTAGACTAAGTGAGTCTAAGTATTTGGCTTGTGATCACTTTACATTGGTCGATCTTCACCATATCCCTGTGATTCAGTATTTGCTTGGAAGTCCAACTAAGAAGCTATTTGATGAACGTCCACATGTCAGCGCATGGGTTGCTAACGTCACTTCTAGGCCTTCTTCTCAAAAGATCCTCCTTTAAGTGCATTTTCTTAAACTCATTTCTAATAATAATTGGCGACGACCTCATTGCCCAATTCCCAGAAACTTGTGTGTGTATGTGTGTGTGTGTTTCCTCCTTTTTTTCTTCTTTGTGTGTGCTCTGTTTTTTATGTATTGAGAGGTTGATTTGAATGTAATCTTCAATTATGAGTCTTGATATAAAAAAAACAGATTTGTTAGTTAATATGTCTATTTTAGCTAATAATTTGTATTAATTTTGTTGGTGAAAGTTGACTTTACACATTTTTAATGTAGCTAGATGAGATGTTTTGGTATGCATGGCTAAATAATTTATAAAAAATAACAATTTATTATTTTAAAAGTTTTGGGCATGCCTGATGATCTCGTTTAGTTATAACTAAATTTACATTATTACAGTATTTGGCAATATGTTATATAAATTATGAATTTCTAAATAATTTTGTTATAATGTGTATGGAATTATGAAGTTTAAGTTTACTATTTTAATATTCTAGATTATATTATTTTTAAAATTAGTAAGAAATACATAATTATATTTTGTTGATTGTGATCATTTGTAAATGATATATCATAACATTATCGTATATTTCATTTTAATTGGTCTATAAAATGTGTATATTTTGTTAGTTGTAGTTGTAAGTTAATATGTGATTGGAAATTAGAATAGTAAACTACAAAAATAAATTAATGAAACTTTATGAAATTTGTGTTTGGTAACAAAAAATATTAGTTTTTAATTGAACAATAAAAAACAGAAAATGATGATAAAAACGTACACTTAACAAAGCAACAGAATAGTCATAATGTAATCATTGTGCTTTATTGTGTCCTCTGTCTCTTTTTTCTTAAAGATTAGTTTGAATGTTTGATTACGACTCTTAATTGGAAAGACATCATAATTTTTTTTAAAAATAGACTGGTTTGTTTACAAGATTCATGGATCTACAAAATGAATATGAAGACTGTTTAAGTGTGAAACGCGTTTTGATCGGGTGAGAAAATAGATTACTAGTACTTTTAAAAGTATTTTTATAATTTAAAAACATGATATTAATATAAAGTGCTAGTCTAATAATTCTCGATTAGTTTAGTTAAAGAGGGGTTAGGTTTTTTCCTTTTTAATTTTCTTTTGTGTTTGTTAAGACAAGGATGGGCAACTTGTTTCATGGTCGTTGTGAAAGAGAGAAGAAAGCATAGTCAAAAATCAAAATACGTATTTATTTCATATAAACAATACATATCTCTAGTATATTATTTGAGAATCTTTTTAACAAACTAACCTTGTTCTAACGTGTTATTAACAAAAATATCAGTTGAAGTGTCAACATCACAGCGAATTTCAGTTTAAATATATAAAAAGGTTTAAGTTACTAGAATAATTACAATATATGTCACTGGTATTAATTTGGTTAGAAAATAGATATATTTAATTCAACTAATCAAAAAATAGTATTACATTTTTAAAAACAATAATTTTTATATCTTTAATTTTTTATACGTTAATTTATGAATATAAATAGATTTAAGTTATTACCGTAATTTTTAATATATTATTTGATAAACATTTTAAGAAAATAACGTTACTCTGACGTGTTATTAATTTAGTTAGACAATTAATATATTTTATTAAACTAACCAAAAAATACTATTAAATTCATAAAAAATAATTATTTTAATTTTTTAAATTTATATACACAAAAATTAATGTTAAAAATAATTTTAAATAAAATTTAAAATTATATAAATATATAATTTATATTTAATAATAAAATATAATTTACAAATATTTTTCTCCATGCATGGCGTGGGTATAAATCTAGTTTATTAGAAAAGGCTTGACCGCCGAGATATATCAAATCCTTTTGGTTCAATTAGAGTCGCTTCTAACAAATTCTCAACTACTCCCAACAAGAATTTTAACTCAATTAGAAAAGGTTATTTTCTTGTACAAAATTGAAATTACAACAAGAACACAAAATAAAAAACAAAAAAAAAAGTCTTCAACCACTACAAAAAAGAATAGCCGAGTACAATGCACTGACCCATGTCTATATAAACATTAAGCTAAGCGAATAGACGCCAAAGATAGAAGATTGACAAAAAATGGCCAAATCATTTACATTGTTCGTAACTCTTATGATTCTCATCTTCTTCATCATTTCTTCACCTCCGGTCCAAGCCGGCTTAAGCAATAACCTCAATGGTATAGAATGGTCCACGACTGGAGTCCGTGGCTCAAGCTGCCACAGTTCAATTGCAGATTGTATCGAGACAGAGGAAGATGAAATGGACTCAGAGATCAATAGGAGAATATTGGCGACAACGAAGTATATAAGCTATCAATCTTTGAAACGGAACAGTGTGCCTTGTTCAAGAAGAGGTGCATCGTATTACAATTGTCAGAACGGAGCTCAAGCTAATCCTTATAGTCGTGGATGCAGCGCTATTGCTCGTTGCAGGAGTTAGAATCCGAAGAAAGAAAAGAAAGAGCTCTCTTCTCTTCTTCATGTGTTCTTTAATTTTATCCTCATAAGTTGGATGAATAATATCGGCCTATCGGGTTTATGGTCGGGAAAATGTTTGGTTTTTAGTATAATCTTTCAATATTCATGTCTTTGCACACTAGTAAAGACTTACGTTTGATTAATAAACCATGTTTGCGTTTGTAACTTAGCCGTCTTTAAAGTCGGATCGATCATCTAAAATGCTCAAGCTGTAACACATAAGTGACCAACTCCCAACCTAAACTCTAACAACTAACATGTACGTAAGATATTGACTTTGAGTTGCTTCAACGATTAAGCTTCTTTTACACCAGAATTTGGGCAAAAATCGAATCTTTTAGGGGGAAATTGCGATATTTTAACTCAAACAAATGTTCAAATTCAGTCAGACAAGCTCGTAACTTTACCCAGTTATGTTAATTAAGAGAAATCAAATACTTTTACCTTAGTTTTCCCATGTGTCTCGCTGTGTAGTAGTCTGGATCATCAGATTCGAATACTCACGGGTCAAAAGTTCACCAGATTTCTTTACGATCTCGGTCCAAGAGTGTAAAGACTACCTCTACTGATGAAACGATGCCGTCTCATCAAACTTCTTCTAACAACCGAAATCAACATGTGAGCCTTCAACACGTCAAGCCCAAACCTTCGACCAAAGCAAAACACGACATCAACGTTGCTCAAAACAGAACATCATCGTCCCGTACAAGCCAGCTAGTGATGTCCAAAACCGTTTCATGTTCTTGGACTACATAAAGACTACCTGTCGATATTTGATAAGATAATGTAAACCTTAAATATTAAATCACTGTAATCGACAGAGAATCTTTTTTCCTCTATTGTTATCTCTTTGACGCTTAAAGCTTTCAGTGATGACTCTTGGTTCCCTTAGATAATTCATGACCATGTTTTGTTGACTCACAGAAGAGAAATTATGTACTCTGTTTTTAGGGTTTACATATTTTACTTCTAATTTTATTTATTCAGAAACTTTTATTTTTTTCTTATTGAGATATCGTTGATTTATTCAAGCATTCAACTAATATTTTACAAGGAATGTATTCAAGGGGCTTTGTGTAATATAGCAGCGAAAAGTTACCACATCGAAACGGCATCGTTGGTCGTTTCGATATCACCATCAAATAATAACAACAATAAAAAGGAACCTTTTGCCGAAACGCTAGTTTAACGTCACTCGACAATGACGTGTCCTTCACTCTTTGAAAAGTCAACGTTTGGTCAAATTGGGTTAGTTTTTTATATACATTTTTTCAGAATCAATGAATGGCTGTAGAAAGTTTCAGAAACAATTTGCGCTCTCTTCGTCCTCTTCTCGACGTCAGCCATGGAAGTTATTCTTCACTCTTCCAGCTTCCTCCTCCCATCGATTCCAACCGAAGAAGCTTCATCGACGACATACGCTCTCGTTGTTCTTAACCAGACTCTACCACGACTCACTCCTCTTCTATGGAAACACGGTACTTTCCATTTCATGAATCGCTCTTTCCTTTATTTTGTCTTCTTCAGTAATTCGACTCTTGTTTGGGTACTGGGTTTGTTTATTTGTTTGGATTTTCTGTGTAGAACAGCAAAACTTCGTCTATGTGCTGATGGAGGCGCAAATCGCATTTACGATGAATTACCTCTCTTTTTCCCTGAGGAAGACGATTTGGTCATCAGAAACAGGTAAATGTCGGAGCTTAAGCCCTCTTTTGATTGTTTAATTTCTGAATTTCTTATTCGGGTTCTCAAGTTTTAACTAATTCAATTGTGATAATTAGTCTCTCTCGAAGAAGCCTAATTAGAGCTGGTTCAAATTCTGTTCTTATTTTATAGATGTTAGAGTAGTTGTAGATTACACAAACAGAAAGACCTGAGCAAGATCCTTTTCTTCAAACTGGAAAAATCTTGTCTTTATACCCAAAGATGAATCTGTTATTACGTCTTTTCAACTGCAAGAGATAGTTCTGAAAATGTATTTTAGGTATAAACCGGACGTGATAAAGGGAGATATGGACTCTATTCGGCGTGATGTCCTCGACTTTTATCTAAGCCTGGTAAGCTCGTGGTGTGTGTTTTCTTGCACTTTGGATTATTATTATTGTTTGGCATTAGATCACATTGATTCCATTTTCCAGGGAACTGAGGTGATTGATAAATCTCATGATCAAGATACCACTGATCTTGATAAATGCATTTCGTATATCCGTGACTCTACTTTGAATCAAGAGAGTTCCAGAGTAAGTTTTTATCACACAGGAATTCTCTGTGTTCGTCTTCATGGTATTCCTAGAGAAGGAATGTATCTCTTTTCCCCTTTTTTATTTTTCTCTGTCAGCTCCAGATTCTTGCTACTGGAGCACTCGGGGGAAGATTTGATCATGAAGCTGGTAATCTCAATGTTTTATACCGATACCCGGACACAAAGATAATCCTTTTATCAGATGATTGCCTCATCCATCTCCTTCCAAAGACTCATCGACATGAGATCCACATTCAGTCTTGTCTCGAAGGACCTCACTGTGGACTCATCCCAATTGGAACTCTATCCACCAAAACCACAACCACAGGGCTTCGATGGGATCTTAGTAAGTAACATTTTGCATCATCATCATCATTATCATGCCGATCTAACTATGGTTTTTCTGTTCTATCATTGGTTTAAAGCCAACACTGAGATGAGATTTGGTGGGTTGATAAGTACATCGAACATGGTGAAAGGAGAGAAAATCACGGTTGAATCGGATTCTGATCTTCTCTGGACTATATCCATTAAGAAACAACATGACTCTTCGTAGAAGACAAGACTCCGTAGGCAGTAATAAAGACGCTGCTCCTGCTCAAGCTCCTGCTCCTGCTCCTGCAACAGTGGAGGGGAAAACCCAAGAGCAAGCAGCTGCTAAGAGTGACAAATGAAGACATTATCCTCAAACCTTATAATATGACCAACCTAGAAGAATCTTTACTGGGTTATTATATCTGCTTCTGGCATTATTCATGGTTCGGTTCTTATATGGTTTGATCTTTTTTACCAATTTGAAATGTTGTTAATGAATCATGAAGTAGCAATATTTTTGTTGGTTGTAGTGACTTTAGAGTTTGTGAGAAGCTCTTTTATAAGTTTGTTATCTCCATGCAAGCAGAGTTTATGGCCGGAAAGTAAATTCTGGTTAATTTTGGAAAATGGTGAAGTGTTAAATTCTTAAAATTATAGGTTTTGCTGCGATAATATTAATTTTAAAGAAACTATTCAGTTTATAATACTAAAAGCAGAAACTCTATGAACGGCGACGTTTTGCAAAAGCCGTGCAGTTAACCCTTTCCGCCGCGAACCTCATCTCTCAGTTTTCTTCTACATCGCCAAAAGAAACCTGTGAGACAGAGAGGAGAAAAGATGGCGAGGTCGAGAAGAAAGTACAAGAACTCTAGGGCTAAAGTTCGCGTTGCTCTTCCCAAGAAAAATCCTAATATCTTTAAGCCAGCTTTTAACTTCCCGCCCAAGCTTCGCTCTCTTATGGCGGACGATGTCCCCGAATGGGACGATAAGGCTAGCGTCATCCAGAACTACAAATCCTTCGGCGTTGTTTCTAATCCTAATTTGCTTGGTGTCCGAGCTCGCACCGACCATATGATCCAGTATGACTCCCTCAACGTTCCTCCACCTCCGGAGCCACCGACCGATGACCCTATTGCTAAAGAGTTCGAGCCCATCGATTCCGGCAGCGACCTCGAGGAAGACGGTATAAATTTATTCTATGTCCTTATTCGATTTTAGATTATTGATATTCCATATGCTATTGAGGAATTTGGAAATTGGTTTTTGTTGTTGAAAACATGTTAATTTTAGTGGAAACTGATTATGCATATGAAGAATCTTAATTCTTCAAACAAACATCACGATTTTTGCTTTTATATTATATATGGATTATTCTGCATCATTATGTCTAAATGCATATGTAGTAAGTTTTACAACACTTAGAAGACAAAGATTTAGACAGTCTCGAGCATATGCTGATCTGTTGCTGTAAATAAGCAAGAATGTGGTTCATTAGCTTTGGGATTATTTACTCCTTACTCTATCCGGGTTTAAGCAGTTTACAGAGTTAATGCAAGTTTCTTTATTTGGTAACTAATTTTTCAAAGTCTTTGTTTGAGATGTGTAGATCTTAAGACAGCTTTGGGAAAGCAAAGAAAAGATGGAAAGAGTGCTCCTTTACAGCCACTTACAACTATGCAACGGACACATATAAGGCGTTTGGTCGAGAAATATGGAGATGACATTGAGGTTTGATCTCTAAGTTTCTGCTTCTATTTTTTTTTTCCGGTTTGTGTAAGTATCTTTCTAACATCTATTCGCTTGAGCAGGCCATGTCCCGAGACAGAAAGCTAAACTCAATGCAGCATTCGGTTGCAACACTACGAAAGCTATGCACAAGATATCAAATTTACAAAGATAAGAACCCTATTTTAGTTCCAAACTGATGAATGATGATGAGAATCTTTGGATATTCTACTCCTTTTCTAAATTGAAATTCTCGTTTTAGGAGAACACATGCATACTTATAATAACCATATAGATAACGGTTACAATTTTCAGATGTCACTCCTGTGTAAGCAAAAAGTAGTACTCACAGAAGTTAGCAAATCACAATCAAGACTTGAGTTTTTTCTAATAGCTTATTCTCAAAACAACGGATCTTCAAAGTATTGATTTCTCACTCGAAAACCATAAATCAAATTAAAGTTATATTCCCGTGAAGCTGTGGCATTGGTGATCCCAATATTCTTTTGCTTGCTGCAACCGCTCTGCTCTATCTGTTTTGCGCCTTTCTTGCCAATAGTCTCGGCAGCTGTATGCATTGCAGGTTTTGAATTTTAGTCCTCAAAACTTATAGACAGATATTCTATAGTGACGAAAAGAACATGAAGGCATTTGCAGGTTTCAAAGACTAAGAAGCTTAGTTATGTATGTGTTCACCTTCGCCGAAGTAAGATACTGAGCTCATCCATGTGAACAGCACCTTTATAAACCCCAACCTGATATCGAATGTATGAAAAACACAGGGATTAAGAGCATGAACAAAGGAAGACTAGAAGATTACTAAGTTGTAGTTAGTAGTTGAGAATGGGTCTGACCTCACGACATAGTGGGCACTTTTCACTCGGGTCTGCGGTTTTCAAGCCATCAACTACGTTTACTGATGCAGCAGAGCAAGCACACATGTAGCAATATATGTGACCGCAGGTTAGAGATATCGGGTCAAACACAGTGTCCTGATTTTTTTTGCCATCAATTGTAAACCATAAGTGGAAGGCTTTTTCATAACATTTCATTAAAAAGATTCATTTTTTGCACAGTATTGTTTCAACAGATGCTCAAAATGGACCTAGCCTTTGATATAGGATCTGCAAGAGAAGAGTGGAAGAGCACTTTGAAACGAAAGTATAGACTTTATCCTTGTAGGCTGAGATACTTTCTTCTCTGTTTCAGGTTACTGCTACTAAACCAACTAAACAGTTATTTGACATTGAGATTCTTTGAAGTATTTTGAGATTGCTTACCAGGCAAATTGAACAAGTCAAGTCAATGTCAACTTTTACTGAATCAGAGAGCTCGCAGGAAAGTAAAGGCTTCCCATCATCAAACATCAAAGAGCAACCATCACACACTGCAGAAGCACCCAAAACAGCTCCAGATTCCTTCTGGGATTCTTTCAGATTGATGTGAAAGGCCATAAGCTCGCAGAGCCATGGTGATTGAAGGATTTCAATTCGCATTTTCTGGACCTGTGTCTTAAACGCTTGTCCTTGCCTAGACTCATGAACCTGCAGGACAAACATGCAAAATCTATTGAATAAGATGAGAAAAGATCATCAGCCTTTGGGATCTTTTCATAGATACAAGCGGGTTTAGATCATTAACCTTGTCGTATTTCTTGAGGATTTTTCTAATGGCGAGGGCATTGATGAGAGCGTAATTAACCAAGTCTTTGCCCTCTTGGATCAAACCATGATGGTTCCTTTTTTTACTATTACCTTTAAACCAAGCAAGACATTTTTTGAAACCAGAAGCTAAATGTAGTTCAAGAAGCTTCTGAGCATTCTCGTTAAACCATCCTACAACATCTTCCATCTCCTTCAGAAGCTCAGGAAAAAAATTTCCATCACAAACTGCAAAATTAATTCCAACAAATTACCATTCTCTGGTGTCTACATTCTAACAGGATTGATTCTCAAAATTTCAAAGGAGAAAAAAGAAAGAAGGGATTTATCAGGGGAATTACGTCGAACAGTACCTGGGCATTCACGAGGACAATTGTTGTGATGTTGTTGGTTGATTGCTTCAGTAAAAGCCATCGGAGAAGGAACATGATCTCTTCTGCATTTCTTGAGAATCTTCTTGAGTTTCTTAAACCCAACACCAGGCAGATTCTTCTTCTCCTTCTGTCCTTGCATGTACTTCTCGTACTTCTTACAGAACTTCATTTTCACAATTTCTTAACGCAAAAAGGTTACAAATTTAGATGGCCATCAACAAATGCAGCCTTCGTTTAAACAGAATTCGATGAGTCTTCTCTCTCTTCTCTCATGAAGTCTCGTGTTGCCTTTATTATGAAACAAACAAAAAGAACAGAGACGTATTTACGAATAAATGAAGAAGAATGCGACTGGTGAGTCGGCGGAAAAAAACAAACTTGTGAAAAAAGAAACAAAAGTCATATCTTTTTCTTTTGTTCTTCCTTAGGGAAACAAACATATCGCATTAAAATGTGTATGGAGTTATAATATATTAATTACTTGACCATTTCAATTTCAGTTACAGACACAGACTCGTTACAAAAAAAAAGATATATAATATGTCGGAGATATATTTTACTTTTTAAAGAAGGCCGTTTGTAACAATTAGTGTCATCTCTTTAATACAACTTTTTGACCTCTAAAATGAATGTCTTCTTGTATATTCTATTGGTTATTTAGTATAGATACTGAAAATTAATTATAATTATATCTAACAAAGTTATAAATCTGTGAGATTTTACTCCATTACAGAATAAAATAATATATATATAGATATACAAATTATGATCCAGAATATGTTATTCCGATAAAGATGTCACGATAAAATTCATATTCGTTTGGCAGACACAGAAACATGTGGCTGCGGCTGCGGCAGATTGTTGTTTGTTTAGCTGCCGCAGGTACCTGTGGTAGACGCAGCGGTCAGACGATGTATCCTGCGTCGCAATTTTTTCGACCGTTGACTAAAACAGCGGTGTGACTAAAAATCTACGATCAACCGCAACCGCAACCGCCGGTGGCAAACAAACGAACAACATTTGCCGCAACCGTAGTATTGACCACATCCACAACCGGAGCCGCCTGCCGCAACCAAATTAACAACACTAATAATAAAAATATATATTGGGAGTTCAGATTGATTTGGATTTAGCCACCAAAACTTGCTTTATCATTTTCAAACTCTAAACGATTGCAGTTTGATAGAAAGCTATATGAAATGTAGTTCTTACTAGTTACTACACAATGAGGTAATGTGTAAACATAATATCACGGTTTTCCATCTTGATAACTATTAGAAAACAATATTTTATATTGAAAGCTGGAAAATATCTAAATAATATAGATCAATTTATAAGAAAGAAAAACAGAACACACATATGTTGATTGTCATGCGTACGACTGAGCAAATAGCCATTGAAATAAAACGATCATAGAGGTGAAGATGAAGCATGCGAATGCGATTGATGGTGAAGTGTTCCCATGAGGAAGGAAGAGTACCATTGAGCAGAGAGTTTCGGATACCTCTTAAGATAAGGATCCTTGAAGTCCACGTAGTATAATCCGTAGCTGGTCTCGTACCCACCAAATAGCTCAAACAAATCCATGAATGACCAGTGAAAATACCCTTTTACGTTCGATCCTTTCCTGATTTTTGAGATCTTTAGACTTAGAATCTGAACCATGCACATTCATGGAAACTTGTGTGTTACCTGAGTGAATGAAGCACTGCTCCTATGAATGAGCTCACATACTTAACCCTCGTCCTGTCTTCAAGTGATGAGTTATGAGGAGTCTTCTGACCTGTAAATGAAGAATTATTCACCACAGAGAGAGAGAGAGATAGTTGATTTCATCATAAAGCAAACTGAAATCTTGGAGAGAGAGAGAGGGAGAGAGAGACCATTCTCTAGGATGTAGATAGGAGGGTTTCCATAAGTTTCTTTGATGTACAAAAGTACTTGTTGCAGACTCCATGGTGTATTTGCATACTGAAATAAGAAAATCATTAAATATCATTACTCTTGTCTCTTTTAAGTGATCATCAAATATTAATATAAGGAATTTGATATTCTAGATAAGGACCTCATTCTTGAACGATGTGTTTCCAAACACTGCAACACAAATTAAGCAGAGCCAGAATTTCTTAGCTTTAATTTCCTTCGGTATCATATATATATATATGCATATACAAAACTTACAGGTGAGTTCGACGGCCATGTCTGTGTTGAAATCATGGAGATATTGTTTGAGAGTGGAAGAATTGTCCTTGACGTAAATTGCCATGTAATTTATCACTCCAAAGAAATCAAATGCGCCTTTAACTTGTGCTGACTCATCCTCTGTGAAAGCTGGCAATCTAGACCCAACTATGGTCTTCATTGTCTCAGGATAATCCCCAAACACCAGCGGATGTAAAATCCTTCCAAGAAACCAACATAAAGAAAAACAAACCAAGAAATTTACTGTAGTCTAGATGCTTCAACATTCGATTCTTTAAGACTTACCAGCCAATAATGAAGTCATTCACTCTAGCAGTTGCTTGCTTATCCTCTACGGAGCTAGTTAAAGGGACAGCACCGTACGTGTATACGCTAATCCCTACTGATCCATGTTGTTTGTCCTGTGTAATAATAAAAACAAAAAGAGGAGACAATGAGATGAGAGTTAAGGCAATGCATATGGGAAGAGAGAAAGAGAACCTTGTAGTGTTCCTTGTATAAGTTTGTTGCAGACGCATGTGCGAGCAACATATTGTGTACAGCAATGTAAGGTTCAATAGAAGAGTTTCCTTTGGAACAGTTAAGTCCAAATGGAGGAGAGCATCGACCGGGTGGTGTTAATCCCTCGTCATACCCTCCAAGGGAAAACACGTTGATTTCGTTTATTGTAGTCCAGTGTGTCACTCTGTCTCCAAACTCCTTGAAGCAAGTATCTGCATAAGCTGTGAAGTCTCTCCTACAATCAATTACAAGAATGAATACAGTTTGATATCACCAATCGTAAAGGAAGATGAAAGGACAATAATCATCATCATACACGCTTTCTCGGCTGATCCAACCTCCATACTCATCTTCTAGGATCTGTGGGAGATCAAAGTGGTGCAACGTAACGTGTGCCTGGATTCCTGCTTATTCATCAAAGAAGTAGGATTCACCATTTTATAAAAAATATCAATAGCTGATCCAAGATCAAGCTAGATTTAACAAATATAACCATGAGTGATCAATTCGTCAATAAGATTGTTGTAGTATTGTATCCCCATGGGATTAACTGCTCCTCTTCCACCTGAAATCGATCAAAATGGTTAAAAAGTTTTCATATTAAGAATGATTCGAATGGTTCTCAATCAATATTTACTTGGTAAAAGCCTTGACCAGGATATGGAAAATCTGTAAGCCTCCAATCCCATGTCTGCCATGAGCTTCACATCTTCCTGCAAAAATCAGGCAATGTTAACGGCAGAAGTGGTCAGAGAGAGAGAGAGAGAAAGAGACAGCGAGAGAGCGAGAGAGAGAGATGTTAAATTGTTAATGCTAAAAGAGATGACCTTGTATTTGTGATACTGGTCACACGCAACATCTCCAGTTGCTCCTCCATAGTGTTCTGCAATGAAAGTCAAGTTAAACTATGTAACCATCTTGCAGTAATATCACTTTCAAGCGATGGAATTATATGAAATCAAGCTACCATGAGCGAAAGCATCCCAAATGCTACGTGTTCTCCCATCTTCGTCTGCAGCTCCTTCCACCTGTTGTAGAAACATTTGTTTTTTTCGTTCTCATCTTCTTTTTTTTCTTGAATCATTCATCATGACATGCAAGAAAAAGGATTCAAGAACCTGATAAGCTGATGTACCAGAGCCGAAGACAAAGCCTGGAGGGAAGTCATTTCTGCTGTATTCTTCAAAGGACGAGACTGCTGTAAATGCCAAAACCAGCAGATGAAGGATCATAAGACTATTGTTCAACAACTTCATCTCTCTTGTCTCCTCACAGTACACAAATGATATGATTTTTTCTTATTTTTTTCCGGAATTTGTTTGAAAGACCAAGAGGTTTCTTTTGTCTGTTTCTACAGTGGTTCCACGTCAAGTTCAAAGGAAGAAGTAAAGAATTGAAATCAGAAATGTTGATGATCTGGCGGCTTTCGAAGACCTTTTTGTTCCTTTTCCTTTGACTTTATATGAGGAGACACCACGAATTCTATTTAAATATATAACTAAATTCATTTTAGCTCTGAAACGAGATTTCTCCAGCTCTGTCATTTAGGCAATTCAATTTATACAAATAAACGCATACCTAATTCTTTGAATTAATATTATGTGAGATATCTCGGAATTCGGCTGGTGCTCATGTAAATTGGTCCGAAATCTAAAACCGTGTACCAAAACCGGTTTTTGCATTTGGGTCAAAACATAAAACATCAAACCGGTTCTGAACCTGAATCCCCTGACCCAAATGTCGAATCTATTCTTCAATCACTGTAAACCTAGTTCAAATACTACATTCAAACTCGACGTCTTGGATGAAGAAGATAAGATTATGCAATCTCGAGCCATGACTCAATTAAACCAATGAGCTGATGAATCTGAATCACAAATCAACATTCATCTCTGAAAAAATCCAAATCAACGACAGAAACTCATCACACTGTCTCATTTACCTAAAGTCTAACATACCAAAGGTCTAAACTTGCAGTCCATTCTAAATATCCTACACAATTAAGTAATGCCATTTTTCGGTATACATATTCACCGTTATTCCTTGTAGATACCTAAACACAATATAACTGTTGATTACACGAGCGATTCTAAAGAATAAATTGGAAAGAAAGCATTGGTTGAAACAAAGAACCACAGATACTAAAACTGTCAAATAATTGGAGAGAGAAGAAGAGCATCCAAAGAGTTCAGATTCTGTAAGAAAGCTCCACATTCAGTACCTTCAAACCGAAGAAACAAAACGCTTTCTTCCTAAATTACCCGTTTTTGATTCCGATCCTTTACAATCAAATCCGCAACCACACTGCGGCGACTCGTAAAACTCTTCGATTGCGAAGCTCGCCGATGTGACCCCTACGGAGAACTCGAGCTCGTCTCCGTTCCTCGTGACCTCCATGATGTTCAGCCACAAGAAGAGAACCTTTACCTTCACCCCAGTAAGCTTCGTAATCTTGTTCTCCGCCAGGTAACCGGAGATTGTCGATTTGTAATCCAATTGGTAAGAACCTTGAAGAGCGAAACTACACGACTTGTTGAAATAAGCATGGAATTTTCCTGTGGAGTTATCCAGATCATATGATACGACCCCTTTAGGAAGGATTCCGACTGGAAAGTTGTAGCTCTGGAGGAGAGAGTACGCCGTCGGCAAATCGTCGTCTGTTACCGCGGCGATGAAAGGCGAACGAACGCATAAGTAGACGATCAACGAGACTATTGAAACCGGAAGTAGATTCATGGGTCTTTTCATCCGGAGAAGTCGAATCTGAATCTCTAGAATGGGAGCAAACAATTGTTATTAGGTTTATCTCGTTTGGATTTCGATATCCGTGTCACTTTCGTGGGGAGAATTCAAGGCTTTTCCGGGAAAAGACGTCAGGAGACTTTGTAGCTGGCCCATCTAAAAATATCCAGAGTGTTAATAAACGACACCGTCTCAAAAATGTTAAAATAACAGCTAACTATAAAGTTTTGAACAAAAAGTTCCAATATTTAATAAAACCCAAAAATTCTTATCTATTATTGAGATGTTAAGATCATTTTATTATTGATGTTAACTGTTCAATTTTTAGTTGATGTTAAGAATATAGGTAAATGTATCGTTTGTTAAGATATAGTAAATTCATATTTTATGTTGATTGTTTTTATGAAGAATGTTCATGTAGACAAACAACATATTAAATTTTTGTAACTCTCAAATGAAATAAGTAAAATTGATCTAAAATCGAAAATTTTTATTTAGTTTGGGAGATGTTAAAATAACCATTTTTGTTTCAGCAAAAAAAATTCAAATTTTGTTGCAAACTGTTTTGTCCTGTAGTTATTCAAAATGACTTGCTGCATAGTCAACAAAAACTTAGTTTTTTAAAAGTTTGTTAACAAAATTGAAATTCTTTCCAATTTTTTTTTAAAGAAAACTAATTAAGAGCAAATAACAAAGAAAAAAATTATTATGAAATTAAACCGTCAGTGTAAGGCACTCCGGTCTTCCAAATCCAATCAGCTTCGAGGAATAAACCATTGACTGTGAAATTAGCTGCCTCAGTGGAATTAATCACGTGATAACCGGGCCATGTAACCCGATTTGTAGTGTTTGAACCCGGTCCGGTATTGTTATATTCTGCATAGTATAACGTACTTAAAGCAAAATCGCCGTTCCATTCTCTCCAACCAATCGGTTCAACAAAACCGTCAATGTAGGATTGCATGTAAACCGTTCGCGAATACTCTTTCCACGGTCGACCCAAGTACGTCCGAACCGTATAGTTACTGGAAAGAAGATCATCCGCTGGTTTAATCGTACAGTTATGGATCGACGTACCAGTGTTTTGGTTTGGATCAGACCGGCCTTGCGCAGTGATGGCATTGAACTGGTTTGGCATCGGTTTTCTAGGATATAAATTACAGTTTTGAAACACAACTGCCGCGTTTCCAAATATAAAATCGACTGTTCCATAAACATCGCATTCTCTATAAAACTGTCTTAGAGAATGCGTGTAGAGTGTATCTTGATAAGCTTCAAAACTACAAGTATAGAAGACTGAGAAATCTGCACCGCTCCGTAGCGCAACCGCCTGATGCTTCTCCGGTCCGGCCGTGTTCCGGAATGTTATGTTCACCGCAACGAAGTTTGGAGCTGTAACGGCTGAAAAAACAAAACAAATCCTATCCAGGATTAGTTACTTATGATCAATTCTTTTTTTCCATTACCTATTATCAATTCATGAGCCCAAATATTATCATTTTTTTAATTGTTGCATTATCCAACAATATAGCAAAATCTCCACTCAGTATTTATGCCTCGACCTTTTTCACTTCAAAATGCAATAATAAAAGTATTCGAACTATTTTTAGAGAATAATATTTTAATTACATAGCCAATATTAATGTGACATACCAAATGTGGCGGAGTTGAAAGTGGTCCAACCGTCGACAACGCTTCTGTTGCCGGTGATCACCGTCTGGTTAATTCCGTCGCCGATCATCATCATGTACCCTTTTTTCTTTGAGATTGAGATGTATTCTTCGTAGATTCCCGCCGTTACGTAGATCAAGAAGAAACCGCCGCTTCCGTCGGTGTTGTTCGGCGCCGCCTCGACAGCCGCCGTGATGTTGGTGAAATTTCCGGTTCCGTCTTGACTCACGGTGACGATATCGCTTATCAAGACCATGCTTCCGTCGTCTCCGTCACCGTCGGCGAGTTTTCTCCTGCTGAGAGACTCGTAGACGGCTCTAGTTCGTTGCGTCATCCTTAACGGTAGAGCTCCATCACGGAACAGACGGAACGGTTTTGCGTGGTTCGATGATTCGGATATCGGGTGAGCCCAAGGAAACCCGGCCCTGCTCTTCTTCTTTGGGACCCATCCTTTGGTGAAGAGAGCGAGTGAGACGCTCAACAGCTTCGTGTCATTGACGAGAGGCAAAGCAACACCGTTTCGTACAGTCCACGTGGCGGATGAAGATGCGGCGGTGGTAAGTCCGTCTAGACACGTCTGCTCGTTAGTTAACGCCGCAGAAAGAAGCGTTTGGACATCATCAGCTATCGGAAAAGACAGCGTTTCGAGGGAGGAAAGTTTTGCTGACGTAGCGTTAACGGTTTGAAAAGACGTAAGGAGATAATCCATAGTTAGACCAGCGAGAAAACGGCAATCTTGGAGAGCTCTAATGACAGAGGGTTGAGATAAATGAGCGTTGCGTTTCAGATACTTATCAATGGTACGAATGAATTTACGCGATTGCGATAGTGATTTACGGATTGAGAAGCGTCCATATTGCTGAACATTGCCTTGACTACGTGGGAAAACGGATCTGCAGTATTTCGGATCCGGCGTCGTTTTGCAGATTGTAGAAGAGTTAGATAGAGTTTGACAAGTGACAAAGAGTGATTGAAAGAAGAAAATTAGTGTGATGAGAATAAGCAGTGGAGATTCCATTGAAATCTTCTTAGATTATATGATAATGTGAATAAAAAGTATAGGTTTAGAGGTATATATAGAGTGCATTGGATGAGGATGGTTCATCATTATAAAATATGAATATTCTCATGAGTCAACTCGTCTGGGAGTCCTAAAAACGCGTAGGTTGCTTAATTAATAATCTGTCTGCATATTCAAAGATGCATAGCTGTTAGTGCAGACCCATATGTTCCTCTTACGTTCTTAAATCTTTACATTACTCTATATATAAGGAACGTTTGATATATCTGAATATATATATACATGCATTTAGGTGATAATGATCATGGTAGTTTGTCAGTCGCAAGATATTACAATTTAGTATATTATTGTTCATTTAACTGCCGCAACTAAACAATAATTTGGCGTAGTTATCTACGGTAGACGCAACGTTTTGCATCGTAATTTTTTTGACCGTTGATTAAACACAGTGTTACGATTAAAAATCTGTAATCAACCGCAACCTTATCCGTCAGTAATAGACAAACAAACAACATCTGCCGTAGCTGTAACCGTAATGTTGATCGCAGCCATAG
The DNA here is from genome assembly GCA_018901935.1 of Pugionium cornutum. Classification (NCBI taxonomy): domain Eukaryota; kingdom Viridiplantae; phylum Streptophyta; class Magnoliopsida; order Brassicales; family Brassicaceae; genus Pugionium; species Pugionium cornutum. Next base: position 904,131 of record CM032155.1, on the reverse strand, counting down.
CCACAAACGACTGCAACGATCGAACGAATAAAACTAATACAGTATTTCGATAACAATGCGTTTTCGAAGTAGCCGATGCGTGTTAATTACGGTATTTTTTTCTTTTGTTTCTATATTCGTAAATTACTTCCCTCCTCATGATTTTGATTGACATTACTGCATCATATTTTGAAACGAAAATGAAATATATGTCATGTAAATTTGTTATTAAAATATCGAAGTTAATGGAATTTCACAGCCGTGTTTTTGATAGTCGTTAAAAATGGTATAGTAATCGAATATAAACAGATTTAAACTCCAAAAATACGAAGTAATACCATAAAATAATATCTTTTAATTTTTTTTTCAAAATCTACCATTATAAAATTAAATTAAAAAAATATCACAAATAATTATATAAAATACTTATTTACTTTTAAAAAATTATATATAAACTTAAAATGTTATAAATTAGGTTTTTTTTTTCTAATTTAGAGCTTAATTTTTTTTCTATTAAAATGAAGTTTTAATATATTGAGTATTAAATTTATGATATTATTAGAAATTTATAGTAACGGTGTTATTTTTGAAAAAAAATAAAATAATATTATGTTTGTCAATTACCCATAAATCACGATTTTCGTAGACATGTGATGATAAAAAAAACAATGTGGAATGAATTCTATTACACTTTGAAAAACAACGTGGGATCATGTTGGAGCATCCTAGTCCATAACTATAATTAAGAAGACTTGTCTACTCCGCTACACGCTTTGTGGTTTCATAAGAGTATGGAATCAATATTTCTCAAGTTTTTTTTTTAATAAATTAAGAACTCAATCAGTTTCATAAGAGTATGGATCAAATGTATTCGCTATTGTATTTAATTGCTAAACATCAAATGAAGTTGTAATTTGGTCTGCTTAATAAACCACTGACTAATGCAAATGAAACAACGTCGAATTATCATATCAAATGTAATTAATGAAATTGTAACCGTTGAGATTCGATGAGTTCACAATAAGTCTTTTTAAATTAATTTTAGTTCGTATCACAACTTGTTAATTTAAAGAACTATTACTTCAATTTTTTTATCAGAGATATGGAAACGTAATTATCACGAATATTGTTTCGAGGCAGAACGGTCCGAAAACATGAATAGATAGTTGCAAATAATTAATTCCAGATTCACTTAAATCTCTGCGGACGAGGTATCTATATAATTGCGCATGACTCGGTATTACCATATGCTGGTTGCCACTAAAAAGTCATTAAGAATGTAATTATTTACTAAACTTATTATCGCTATTTCTCTTTTTAACACATTCCTAATATATTATTTGAGAAATTTTTTAACCAATTAATCTTACCCGACGTATTAATAATAAAAATACTATGTTGACGTGTCAACACTACAGTGAGTTTCAGCTTAAATATATAAAAAGATTTAACTTACTATATTAATTACAATAAATACCACTGATATTAATTTGGTTAGAGAATAAATATAATTTATTCAACTATCCAAAAAATACTATTACATTTGGAAAAACAATAATTTTTATTTCCTTAAATGTTTTATACGTTAATTTATAAATAATTTCAAATAAATATAAATATATTTAAATTACTACCGTAATCTCTAATATATTATTTGAGAAACATTTTAATAAAATAACTTTACTTTGACGTGTTATTAACAGAAATACCATGATGACGTGTCATCACTAAAGTAAATTTCAGATAAATATATAAATGAGTTTAACTTATTAGAATAATTACAAGTATATCATTGTTATTAATTTGGTTATATAATTAATATATTTTATTAAATTAAAAACAAATATTATTAAATTCGTAAAAAATAATTATTTTTCTTTTCTTAATTTGTATATACAAAAATTAATGTTAAAAGTAATTTTAAATAAAAATAAAAATAACATAAATATTTAATTTATATTTACTAATAAAATATAATTTGCGAATATTTTTTCCCACGTAAGACGTGAATATGAATCTAGTTCGTATTGTTTGGCTACGAAAACATTTACATAGTGATGAACCATTTCATCAGTGGATGAATAAGTTACATGATGTTGAGTTAGATTTGGAATATTTTCTACAAACTGCAGTCACAATGAGTTTCTCAACCATTTAATTAGTAGATTCAGGTTTTTGTTACTTTTAAAAGTTAATATGAAATTAGAATTGTAACAACGATTCAAACTTCCGAAAAAGAAGATGAAACCACACACTATAAAAACCATATATAGCTTTTTAGAGATTTCAACCTAAATATAGCGAGCAAATTAACACTATAAAAACATTATGAATCCTCCGATAACCAAATCACTTTTACATTTGTGTACACATTTTTAAAAGAACAAACAAAAAAAAAAAAGAGATATTATCACCATGGCTAACGCAAGAAAGTTGGCCACCAAGGCAAATAATACTAATGTAGGTTCATTGATAATAATGGCTTTGGTGTTTGGTTCTTGCGTGGCTAATGGTGAATATCTCGGTGGTCGCCGCGGTCTAACCGCTAATTCTGGCAACCCCACCGTTTTTGATATTACTAAATTTGGAGCCGTAGGAGATGGTTCCACCAATTCTTTCAAGGTACGTGAGACTTTAAATTTTTGAAAAATTTAGTTGAAATATATATATGAACTCATTGTTAATCAAATACGTAAATAAGAAAGGGTCTTTTATGTTGTTGTTAGTTTGTTCTAAAATTATAAAGTGATATATAATGCAGGCGTTTTTAGATGCATGGATCCAAGTGTGTGCAAGTCCTGCGCCAGCAACGCTATTAGTTCCTAAAGGAGATTTTTTGGTTGGTCCAGTTATTTTCGCCGGTCCATGTAAAAGCAAAGTGACCGTCGAAGTTCAAGGCACGATCATCGCAACAACTGATGGATATGCAACTCCTGAATGGTTCTTATTCGAACGTGTCGACAATGTCGTCCTCACCGGGACCGGCACATTCAACGGCAAAGGTGAAGCCATCTGGAAACCAGATGGTTGTGGAAAAAAACTCGATTGCAATCTTCCGCCAACGGTGAGAGTAAATTAATTCTAAAATATATGCTATAAAATATAAATGTTAAATATTATGTACTAATCACACATAAAATATGCGTGTAGTCAATCAAATTCAGGGAAACGAACAATGTTGAAATTAACGGCATTACTTCGGTTAACGCAAAAGCCTTCCACATGTTCATAGTGAAAGCTATGAATGTCAACGTCCAAAATATTAAACTTAATGCACCTGCTGAAAGTCCTAACACAGACGGTATCCATCTAAGCAATGCGGATAACATTAGCATCCTAGATAGTATAATAGCTACAGGAGACGATTGTGTATCCGTCGGTCGTGGCTCAAACAACGTAACTGTCGAACGCGTAACTTGTGGTCCAGGACACGGTTTAAGTATCGGTAGTCTTGGTAAATACAAGAACGAAGAAGACGTTAGTGGCATTCATGTCAAAAATTGCACCATGATTGAGACCGACAATGGACTTAGGATCAAAACTTGGGGTGGTTCAACTCCAAGCAAAGCTCTTGACATTAAATTCGAAGATATCATCATGCAAAGCGTCAAAAACCCAATCATTATTGATCAAAACTATGGTTCAAGAGGAGGAGTAAGTATAGTTAGTTAATTATTAATTAAAGAGAAAATCTCATACATTAATTAATTATATATGAGTTTTAATTAAATACAAACTTTTCACCCATTATTGCTTTTTGTAGGATTCACAAGTTGCAATAAGCGATGTGTTGTTCAAAAACGTAAAAGGAACAACAATTTCAAAAGATGCTGTTCAGATAATGTGTAGCAAATCAGTGCCATGCAATGCAGTCAATGTTGTTGACGTGAATTTGAACGTCGTAGGAAAGGATGCATCAGGCGGTGCAGGCGGTGCACTCGGAGCTCTTTGCACCAACGCCAATGTTATTTTTGGTGGACAACTTAGCTTTCCAATGTGTCCCAAATAAGTTTTTAATTTTGACATAAAATATTGTAAAAGTTCCCGCAAACATTGTTTTGTTTGCTACTTAGTTTGGGAATTTATCGATAAGAAAATATCATTGGACAGTTCTATGTACCTTTGATAATCTTCTTTTTTCCTGATAGTAATGCATTCACGTTTAATAAACGGTTCTTAATTTTCTACTGGTTGCTTACATACAAATAATCTCAGATAATTTTATCATTTATTTTATTTTCTTATAACAAAAAATCTAAACAAAGATTAATTATCTGTGACAAAGAAATCGGTAAGACAGCAATAGCCACAAATAAATATTTAGGTTTGGCCGGATACACAAACATGCTATAAATTTTTACCAATCTTCTATCAAACATGTTTGGTAATAAGTAACTAACTTATTACCAAACATTTTTACCAACTAACTTATCACTTCTGGTTATAATCCTTGCCTCAGTTACATTGTTAGCGAATTGAATAATTTCCAATCTTCTATCATTATATAAAAAACATCTATGATCAATATTTGCTAACAACATAATAATATTATCAACATTTAATTTTAAAGTGTAGTTTGGTAATCATAGATATATATTTTATTAATAACTAGATTCATACCCACGTCATACGTGAAAAAAAATATTCACAAATTATATTTTATTAGTAAATATAAATTAAATATTTATATAATTTTAAATTTTATTTAAAATTACTTTTAACATTAATTTTTGTATATACAACTTAAGAAAAGAAAAATAATTATTTTTTACGAATTTAATAGTATTTTTTTGTTAGTTTAATAAAATATATTAATTATATAACCAAATTAATAACAATGATATACTTGTAATTATTCTAATAAGTTAAACTCATTTCTATATTTATTTGAAACTTACTTTAGTGATGACACGTGAGCATGGTATTTCTGTTAATAACACGTAAGAGTAAAGTTATTTTATTAAAATATTTCTCAAATAATATATTAGGGATTACGGTAGTAACTTAAATCTATTTATATTTATTTGAAATTATTTATAACTTAACGTATAAAATTGTAAAGAAATAAAAAGTATTGTTTTTCAAATGTAATAGTATTTTTTGGTTAGTTGACTAAATTATATTTAACCTCTAACCAAATTAATATTAATGACATGTATTATAATTATTCTAGTAAGTTAAACACTTTTATATATTTAACCTGAAACTTCTTGTGGTGTTGACACGTCAGCATGATATTTTTGTTATTAACACGTCAGGGTAAGATTATTTTTTAAAAAATTTTCTCAAATAATATATTAGAGATGTATAACATATTAGTTGTGGTATTGAAATCATATGTATCGCTACAATCACATATAATTCAGTTTACTCATTCGTTTTGGTACATTATAATTTTAATCTTAGCATGAATTTAATTTATTTGTTAAAAAATAAAATTTTATAAATTATAACTAAAAGAATTATATAAAAGATCAATAAAGAGGTATAAATTGAAACGAATCAATAAATGATACTAATTTTAATCATGCCGAACAATTCACTGATTTGATATTGTCGATTCGTTTTCTATTTTTTTATATCAGATTTATACATGAAATAGTTTATTTACCCTCTAATTAGGGTTCAAACTTCCGCAAAAGAAGATGGAACCACACACTTAAGTATTTACCTCATTCCATATTTAGCTTTTTAGAGAACTGAATTTAAAAATAGCGAGCAAAGTAACACTATAAAAACATCATGAATCCTCCGATGACCAAATCACTTTTAGATTTGTCTACACATTTTTAAAAGGAACAAAAAAAAACAAAAAGAGATATTATCACCATGGCTTACGCAAGAAAGTTGGCCACCAAGGCAAATAATACTAATGTAGGTTCTTTGATAATAATGGCTTTGGTGTTTGGTTCTTGCGTGGCTAATGGTGAATATCTCGGTGGCCGCCGCGGTCTAACCGCTAATTCTGCCAACCCAACCGTTTTTGATATTACTAAATTTGGAGCCATAGGAGATGGTGCCACCAATTCTTTCAAGGTACGTGAGACTTTAAATTTTTGAAAAATTTAGATGGAATATATACGAACTCATTGTTAATCAAATACGTAAACAAGAAAGAGTATCGAATAATAGAATGTTTTTTTATGTTGTTGTTAGTTTGTTCTAAAATTATAGAGTGATCTACAATGCAGGCGTTTTTAGATGCATGGATCCAAGTGTGTGCAAGTCCTGCGCCAGCAACGCTATTAGTTCCTAAAGGAGATTTTTTGGTTGGTCCAGTTATTTTCGCCGGTCCATGTAAAAGCAAAGTGACCGTCGAAGTTCAAGGCACGATCATCGCAACAACTGATGGATATGCAACTCCTGAATGGTTCTTATTCGAACGTGTCGACAATGTCATCCTCACCGGGACTGGCACATTCAACGGCAAAGGTGAAGCCATCTGGAAACCAGATGGTTGTGGTAAAAAACTCGATTGCAATCTTCCGCCAACGGTGAGAGTAAATTAATTCTAAAATATATGTTATAAAATATAAATGTTAAATATTGTGTACTAATCACACATAAAATATGTGTGCAGTCAATCAAATTCAGGGAAACGAACAATATTGAAATTAACGGCATTACTTCGGTTAACGCAAAAGCCTTCCATATGTTCATAGTGAAAGCTATGAATGTCAAGGTCCAAAATATTAAACTTAATGCACCTGCTGAAAGTCCTAACACAGATGGTATCCATCTAAGCAATGCGGATAACATTAGCATCCTAGATAGTATAATAGCTACAGGAGATGATTGTGTCTCCGTCGGTCGTGGATCAAACAATGTAACTGTCGAACGCGTAACTTGCGGTCCAGGACACGGTTTAAGTATCGGTAGTCTTGGTAAATACGAGAACGAAGAAGACGTTAGTGGCATTCATGTCAAAAATTGCACCATGATTGAGACTGACAATGGACTTAGGATCAAAACTTGGGGTGGTTCAACTCCAAGCAAAGCTCTTGACATTAAATTCGAAGACATCATCATGCAAAGTGTCAAGAATCCAATCATTATTGATCAAAACTATGGTTCAAGAGGCGGAGTAAGTATATTTATATAGCTTAATAATAACTATAGAGAAAATTTCATACATTAGTTAATTATATATGAGTCTTAATTAAATACAATTCTTTTACCGATTGCTTTTTGTAGGATTCACAAGTTGCAATAAGCGATGTGTTGTTCAAAAACGTAAAAGGAACAACAATTTCAAAAGATGCTGTTCAGATAATGTGTAGCAAATCAGTGCCATGCAATGCAGTCAATGTTGTTGACGTGAATTTGAACGTCGTAGGAAAGGATGCATCAGGCGGTGCACTCGGAGCTCTTTGCACCAACGCCAATGTTATTTTTGGTGGACAACTTAGCTTTCCAATGTGTCCCAAATAAGTTTTTAATTTTGACATAAAATATTGTAAAAGTTCCCGCAAACATTGTTTTGTTTGCAACTTAGTTTGGGAATTTATCGATAAGAAAATATCATTGGACAGTTCTATGTACCTTTGATAATGTTCTTTTTTCCTGATAGTAATGCATTCACGTTTAATAAACGGTTCTTAATTTTCAAGTGGTTGCTTACATATAAAAAATCTCAGATAATTTTATCACTTATTTTATTTTCTTATTACAAAAATCTAAACAAAGATTATCCATGACAAATAAATATTTAATCAACAATGTTAAAATGTAGTGTATTGATATGGCTCCTCAAAATATCTTAAAGTTTTCAATAAGTCTCCTGCAATTCAAAGTTAAGAGTCGTTGTATATATAATTCAGAAATCACATGCATAGTATTATTATTCTAAAAATCTTATCTATCGAAGCACAGAAAAAAAAAATTCGGAAGTAGTAGAGTTATCGGATAAACTAAAAACACTAATGCAAAATCATGTTTTTAGAAGTGCAAATGCGAATTGTGTGTTTTGTGGTGAAAACGTATAGTAATTTATGGAAAAATGTGAAATCTCATTTTGGCAAAAATTATTGGAATCATTTTTTGTGAAAAATAAATAAATCATATTTTCCACAGAAAATACATAATCATGTTTTTGATATAAAAATTCAAAATTACGGTATTGATAGAAAAATGTGAAATATTTTTTTGGCGAACAAACAACAAATGATTTTTTAGGTGAAAAACAAAAAATAATATTTTTTAACAGAAAATATGGAATATATTCTTTGAAAAAAAATCTCAAAATCATATTTTTGACGGATAATGAAAAATCAAAGTACTTACCATAAAATATTGTATTGTAATTTTTTTTCGGAAATGCACAACCAGTTTTGATAGAAAAAGAAAACCAAATATTTTGCAATAAAATAAAAAATTGTTTTAAGTGAACCTTAAAATAATGTTTTTAAAAATGCAGAAGAAAGTTTGGTTTTTAGAAAAGACATACAATTTCTGTGAAAGTAGTTTTTTGAGATATTTTTAACTATAAATGTAATTAGATCACCAATACTTCTTTCTAAACAGTTTTCGATATTACAGTACAATTTTCTTTTTCAAAGCTTACAATCATTCCTTCTTTTATACCTTATTTGTTTTAATTGGAATACTATTAATTACCATTGAAAATTCATTTTGTTTTTTACTAATTAAAAATAGAAAATTATTTTGTTTTCTAGCATTTAACATATTAATTATAATAATTTTAAAGATAAAATGTCTAGAGAATTAACCATATTTTTAAAATTTAATAAGTTATGCTCTTTATAATCCGTAAATAGCCAAAAACATGATATAAAACTATAAAAATTTAATATATTTATACAATGCACATAAATTAAAGTAATTTAATAAAACAAACTTAAAAGGAAAAATCATTATAGATATGTTATTGAATAGTTAAATTATATGATTAATACATATTACTAACTAGATGACCAACCAGCATGTTATGCGGATTATAAGTTTATTTAACAAAAAAGGTAATTAGACATAATAAGATATATTAGTAATTTATAAAAATTTATTATTGACTTAAAAATTGATATACAAATAATTATATGAATTAAAATATTTGGTTAAAAGTTTCTACAAGTAAAAATTTCAATATTAAAAATTATTTAATTTTTCAAAAAAATTAGTTTCAGTTTCGTTTGAATTTGATAAATTGTAAAGTAGAATAAGAGAAAAATGAAAATACAAAAGTTAATCATTTATAAACTTTGTTGAGTTATATTATTGATTAATTTATGAAAAAATAAAAAAACAAAACATTTATTTTTAGCTGTTGGAGAAACTGACAAATAAAATTAAATTAAGAAGAAATTAATACATAAAATTAAAATTAATGGGAAGAATTAAGTCTGCTAGTGGTTGCACCACCTATACGTTCATCACAAAAGTGTGTAGTTCGACTTCACTATCACTCGTATGAAAATGTTAAATTTTCGTATGTTGGATTATTAAAACAATCCGTTATTATTTAGTGACAAAACAAATTAATGAGAAAATGATACATAAGATTGAAGTTAATAAAAATTGACACATAAACTAGTTTTACGAATTACACTTTCCATTTAATAATAAAGATATTCGACAAAAATTCCATAATAATTTAAATAAGTTTTAGTTTACTATAAAAATTTATGTCAAATAAAAGACGTTGCAAAATCAAACTTAACAGTCTTATTTCAGTTTCACTTTTGACCCTCTAATTAGGGTTCAAACCTCCGCAAAAGAAGATGGAACTACACACTTAAATATTTACCTTATTCCATATTTAGCTTTTTAAAGATTTGAATTTAAAAATAGCGAGCAAAGTAACACTATAAAAACATCATGAATCCTCCGATGACCAAATCACTTTTAGATTTGTCTACACATTTTTAAAAGGAACAAAAAAAACAAAAAGAGATATTATCACCATGGCTAACGCAAGAAAGTTGGCCACCAAGGCAAATAATACTAATGTAGGTTCTTTGATAATAATGGCTTTGGTGTTTGGTTCTTGCGTGGCTAATGGTGAATATCTCGGTGGCCGCCGCGGTCTAACCGCTAATTCTGCCAACCCAACCGTTTTTGATATTACTAAATTTGGAGCCGTAGGAGATGGTTCCACCAATTCTTTCAAGGTACGTGAGACTTTAAATTTTTGAAAAATTTAGTTGAAATATATATGAACTCATTGTTAATCCAATACGTAAACAAGAAAGGGTATCGAATAATAAAACGTTTTTATGTTGTTGTTAGTTTGTTCTAAAATTATAAAGTGATATATAATGCAGGCGTTTTTAGATGCATGGATCCAAGTGTGTGCAAGTCCTGCGCCAGCAACGCTATTAGTTCCTAAAGGAGATTTTTTGGTTGGTCCAGTTATTTTTGCCGGCCCATGTAAGAGCAAAGTGACCGTCGAAGTTCAAGGCACGATCATCGCAACAACGGACGGATATGCAACTCCTGAATGGTTCTTATTCGAACGTGTTGACAATGTCGTCCTCACCGGGACCGGCACTTTCAACGGCAAAGGTGAAGCCATCTGGAAACCAGATGGTTGTGGTAAAAAACTCGATTGCAATCTTCCGCCAACGGTGAGAGTAAATTAATTCTAAAATATATGCTATAAAATATAAATGTTAAATATTGTGTACTAATCACACATAAAATATGCGTGCAGTCAATCAAATTCAGGGAAACGAACAATGTTGAAATTAACGGTATTACTTCGGTTAACGCAAAAGCCTTCCACATGTTCATAGTGAAAGCTATGAATGTCAAGGTCCAAAATATTAAACTTAATGCACCTGCTGAAAGTCCTAACACAGACGGTATCCATCTAAGCAATGCGGATAACATTAGCATCCTAGATAGTATAATAGCTACAGGAGACGATTGTGTATCCGTCGGTCGTGGCTCAAACAACGTAACTGTTGAACGCGTAACTTGCGGTCCAGGACACGGTTTAAGTATCGGTAGTCTTGGTAAATACGAGAACGAAGAAGACGTTAGTGGCATTCATGTCAAAAATTGCACCATGATTGAGACTGACAATGGACTTAGGATCAAAACTTGGGGTGGTTCAACTCCAAGCAAAGCTCTTGACATTAAATTCGAAGACATCATCATGCAAAGTGTCAAGAATCCAATCATTATTGATCAAAACTATGGTTCAAGAGGCGGAGTAAGTATAGTTATATAGCTTAATAATAACTACAGAGAAAATTTCATACATTAATTAATTATATATGAGTCTTAATTAAATACAATTTTTTTACCGATTGCTTTTTGTAGGATTCACAAGTTGCAATAAGCGATGTGTTGTTCAAAAACGTAAAAGGAACAACAATTTCAAAAGATGCTGTTCAGATAATGTGTAGCAAATCAGTGCCATGCAATGCAGTCAATGTTGTTGACGTGAATTTGAACGCCGTAGGAAAGGATGCATCAGGCGGTGCACTCGGAGCTCTTTGCACCAACGCCAATGTTGTTTTTGGTGGACAACTTAGCTTTCCAATGTGTCCCAAATAAGTTTTTAATTTTGACATAAAATATTGTAAAAGTTCCCGCAAACATTGTTTTGTTTGCTACTTAGTTTGGGAATTTATCGATAAGAAAATATCATTGGACAATTCTATGTACCTTTGATAATGTTCTTTTTCCCTGATAGTAATGCATGTACGTTTAATAAACGATTCTTAATTTTCAAATGGTTGCTTATATACAAAAAAAATCTCAGATAATTTTATCATTTATTTTATTTTCTTATAACAAAAAACTAAACAAAATTAATTATCGATGACAAAGAAATCGGTTAGACAACGGTAGCTACAAATAAATATTTTAATCAAAAGTGTAATGTGTTATTTTAAATTTAGCTTTGACCGGATACACAAACATGCTAAAATATTTAGACATTTTTACCAACTAATTTATCATTTCTTGTTAACAACATGATAATATTATCAACATTTAATTTTTTTGGTAATCATAGATATATATTCTATTAATAAATTCTTGAGAGTATAAAATGTTAGTTATGGTATTGGAAGCAAATGTATCAATACAATCACATATAATTTGATTCACTCAATAGTTTGGTAGATCCTAATTTTAATCTTAGCATAATTTAATTTATTTCTTGAAATTCTTTTTTACAAATTGAAACTCGGTTAAAGAAAATTATATAAAAGATCAATGACGGAGGGGACAAATTGCAATGAATCAATAAATGATACTAATCTTCATCATCCCGAACAATTTATTTATTTGGTTTTGTCGATTTTGGTTTTATTTATTTTACTAGGTGACAGCCCGCGCATATCGCGCGACTTATGTTTTTTTATTATTGTTGTTTGGTCGTTGAAACATATACTATTTTTATGATTGGTGGCGCTGTATAATTTTTTACCGATATTGACCATTAATTTTTTATCTTGTTAATTAAAATAGCCTTTAAAATATGTGCAAACCAAAAAATTCTATTTATCGAAATGAATATTTATTTTGTATTAGATTGTAAAATTTTATATCAGATAGGTAGTGATTTAAAAAATAAAATAGTATATTAGAGAAAAATTGTTATATAAAAATTCTAGTATTCTTAACTATTTAAAAAAAAATTATCTACATATTTACAAAATAGAATATTTCACACTTAGATACATTAGCCGCTCGCAAAAGGTTTTTTCTAATTATTTCAAGAATGGTAAACAAAAAAAAATGTTAGTTTTACCACACATATATAGTTTTGTAAACATACCTGTTTGTCGAGTAAAAGCATTTCCAAACCCATAAGTGCGCTATCTTTGATAAAATTCCATACTTCTCAAAAATGAATAAGTCGGACCGGTATTTCTTCATTACAATTACAAAAATCTCCATCAAAATCGTTGAAAAAACCAAAAGTAGGAGGTTGAGAATAAGTTTTTGATGTCATGATTAATTTGTAGGAAATGTGTGCAATATTTGTGATTGAAGGTATCGTATTTGGTGTTTTATAATGTTAGTAATTGAAAATAAATATTAGAATGGTAGTGCAAAATAAAAGTTGAGATAATAGTGGCCAAGACAATAAAAGGTGAGATAGTAGTGATCAATAATAGATGAGTTAGTGGTTATAAGTTTTAATTATTTGTGTAAGTTTAATCATCAAAAATTTTGTGAAGTTTTTAGAATTTAGATATTTAATTTTATAGAAATTATTAATAAATATTTTTGGTTTAGAATGATGTGGATAAATTTGATGAGCTGTCATTTTTTTAGAACTTGTTTTTTGGCTTAGGTGGATAGCTTTAAAAGCATCAAATAGCTACTTTTATTTAGAGATAATAGTGGTCAAGGCAATAAAATGTGAGATGGTATTGGTCGATAATAGGTGAGTTAGTGGTTATAAGTTTTAATTGTTTGTAAAAGTTTAATCGTTAAAATTTTTTTGAAGTTTTTAAAATTTAGAGATTTAATTTTATAGAAATTATTAATAAGTATTTTTGGTTTAGAATGATGTGAATAAATTTGATGAGGTGTTATTTTTTTAGAATTTGTTTTTTGGCTTAAGTGGATAGCTTTAAAAGCATCAAATAACTACTTTTATTTAGTAAGATATCAGATTAAAAAATGACATATTTGACTTAACATCATTTTATTAAAAAAAATTACACATATCATTTTTTGTTCAGATATTAAAAGTTTTTTTTACTAAAATCATTTATGGTTTAATATTTAATCTAATTTCTTTGTTGTAAATAAATTTATGTTTGAAAATAACATTTCACATTTAATTTAACATCACCATACCATTTTCTCAAATGATATTTAAATATATATTTTTTTCAAAATTCACCTTTTTATTTATGTATAGTGGATTTTCTTTCAAATAAAAGCCGTTGCAAAATTAAATTTAATATTTTAATTTCAGTTAAACTTTTGACCCCGGTAAGCAAGTCGACGACCACTGGTTACCCTCTAATTAGGGTTCAAACTTCCGCAAAAGAAGATGGAACCACACACTTAAATATTTACCTCATTCCATATTTAGCTTTTTTTAGAGAATTGAATTTAAAAATAGCGAGCAAACTAACACTATAAAAACATCATGAATCCTAAGATGACCAAATCACTTTTAAATTTGTGTACACATTTTTAAAAGAACAAAAAACAAAACAAAGAGATATTATCACCATGGCTAACGCAAGAAAGTTGGCCACCAAGGCAAATAATACTAATGTAGGTTCATTGATAATAATGGCTTTGGTGTTTGGTTCTTGCATGGCTAATGGTGAATATCTCGGTGGCCGTCGCGGTCTAACCGCTAATTCTGCCAACCCAACCGTTTTTGATATTACTAAATTTGGAGCCGTAGGAGATGGTTCCACCAATTCTTTCAAGGTAAGTGCGACTTTAAATTTTTAGAAAATTTAGTTGAAATACATATGAATTCATTGTTAATCAAATAACGTAGAACAAGAAAGGATATCGAATAATAAAACGTTTTTTATGTTGTTGTTAGTTTGTTCTAAAATTATAGAGTGATATACAATGCAGGCGTTTTTAGATGCATGGATCCAAGTGTGTGCAAGTCCTGCGCCAGCAACGCTATTAGTTCCTAAAGGAGATTTTTTGGTTGGTCCAGTTATTTTTGCCGGTCCATGTAAGAGCAAAGTGACCGTCGAAGTTCAAGGCACAATCATCGCAACAACGGACGGATATGCAACTCCTGAATGGTTCTTATTCGAACGTGTTGACAATGTCGTCCTCACCGGGACTGGCACATTCAACGGCAAAGGTGAAGCCATCTGGAAACCAGATGGTTGTGGTAAAAAACTCGATTGCAATCTTCCTCCAACGGTGAGAGTAAATTCATTCTAAAATATATGCTATAAAATATAAATGTTAAATATTGTGTACTAATCACACATAAAATATGCGTGCAGTCAATCAAATTCAGGGAAACGAACAATGTTGAAATTAACGGCATTACTTCGGTTAACGCAAAAGCTTTCCACATGTTCATAGTGAAAGCTACGAATGTCAACGTCCAAAATATTAAACTTAATGCACCTGCTGAAAGTCCTAACACAGATGGTATCCATCTAAGCAATGCGGATAACATTAGCATCCTAGATAGTATAATAGCTACAGGAGATGATTGTGTCTCCGTCGGCCGTGGATCAAACAATGTAACTGTCGAACGCGTAACTTGCGGTCCAGGACACGGTTTAAGTATCGGTAGTCTTGGTAAATACGAGAACGAAGAAGACGTTAGTGGCATTCATGTCAAAAATTGCACCATGATTGAGACTGACAATGGACTTAGGATCAAAACTTGGGGTGGTTCAACTCCAAGCAAAGCTCTTGACATTAAATTTGAAGACATCATCATGCAAAGTGTCAAGAATCCAATCATTATTGATCAAAACTATGGTTCAAGAGGCGGAGTAAGTATATTTATATAGCTTAATAATAACTATAGAGAAAATTTCATACATTAGTTAATTATATATGAGTCTTAATTAAATACAATTTTTTTTACCGATTGCTTTTTGTAGGATTCACAAGTTGCGATAAGCGATGTGTTGTTCAAAAACGTAAAAGGAACAACAATTTCAAAAGATGCTGTTCAGATAATGTGTAGCAAATCAGTGCCATGCAATGCAGTCAATGTTGTTGATGTGAATTTGAACGCCGTAGGAAAGGATGCATCAGGCGGTGCACTCGGAGCTCTTTGCAACAACGCCAATGTTGTTTTTGGTGGACAACTTAGCTTTCCAATGTGTCCCAAATAAGTTTTTAATTTTGACATAAAATATTGTAAAAGTTCCCGCAAACAGTGTTTTGTTTGCTACTTAGTTTGGGAATTTATCGATAAGAAAATATCATTGGACAATTCTATGTACCTTTGATAATGTTCTTTTTTCCTGATAGTAATGCATTCACGTTTAATAAACGGTTCTTAATTTTCTACTGGTTGCTTACATACAAATAATCTCAGATAATTTTATCATTTATTTTATTTTCTTATAACAAAAATCTAAACAAAGATTAATTATCTGTGACAAAGAAATCGGTAAGACAGCAATAGCCACAAATAAATATTTAGGTTTGGCCGGATACACAAACATGCTATAAATTTTTACCAATCTTCTATCAAACATGTTTGGTAATAAGTAACTAACTTATTACCAAACATTTTTACCAACTAACTTATCACTTTTGGTTATAATCCTTGCCTCAGTTACATTGTTAGCGAATTGAATAATTTCCAATCTTCTATCATTATATAAAAAACATCTATGATCAATATTTGCTAACAACATAATAATATTATCAACATTTAATTTTAAAGTGTAGTTTGGTAATCATAGATATATATTTTATTAATAACTAGATTCATACCCACGTCATACGTGAAAAAAAATATTCACAAATTATATTTTATTAGTAAATATAAATTAAATATTTATATAATTTTAAATTTTATTTAAAATTACTTTTAACATTAATTTTTGTATATACAAATTAAGAAAAGAAAAATAATTATTTTTTACGAATTTAATAGTATTTTTTGTTAGTTTAATAAAATATATTAATTATATAACCAAATTAATAACAATGATATACTTGTAATTATTCTAATAAGTTAAACTCATTTATATATTTATTTGAAATTTACTTTAGTGATGACACGTCAGTATGGTATTTCTGTTAATAACACATAAAAGTAAAGTTATTTTATTAAAATGTTTTTAAAATAATGTATTAGGGATTACGGTAGTAACTTAAATCTATTTATATTTATTTGAAATTATTTATTAATTAACGTATAAAAATTTAAAGAAATAAAAAGTATTGATTTTCTAAATGTAATAGTATTTTTTGGTTAGTTGAATAAATTATATTTATTCTCTAACCAAATTAATATCAATGACATGTATTGTAATTATTCTAGTAAGTTAAACACTTTTATATATTTAACCTGAAACTCCTTGTGGTGTTGACACGTCAGTATGATATTTTTGTTATTAACACGTCACGGTAAGGTTATTTTTTAAAAAATTTTCTCAAATAATATATTAGAGATGTATAACATATTAGTTGTGGTATTAAAATCATATGTATCGCTACAATCACATATAATTCAGTTTACTCATTCGTTTTGGTACATTATAATTTTAATCTTAGCATGAATTTAATTTATTTGTTAAAAAATAAAATTTTATAAATTATAACTAAAAGAATTATATAAAAGATCAATAAAGAGGTATAAATTGAAACGAATCAATAAATGATACTAATTTTAATCATGCCGAACAATTCACTGATTTGATATTGTCGATTCGTTTTCTATTTTTTTATATCAGATTTATACATGAAATAGTTTATTTACCCTCTAATTAGGGTTCAAACTTCCGCAAAAGAAGATGGAACCACACACTTAAGTATTTACCTCATTCCATATTTAGCTTTTTAGAGAACTGAATTTAAAAATAGCGAGCAAAGTAACACTATAAAAACATCATGAATCCTCCGATGACCAAATCACTTTTAGATTTGTCTACACATTTTTAAAAGGAACAAAAAAAAACAAAAAGAGATATTATCACCATGGCTTACGCAAGAAAGTTGGCCACCAAGGCAAATAATACTAATGTAGGTTCTTTGATAATAATGGCTTTGGTGTTTGGTTCTTGCGTGGCTAATGGTGAATATCTCGGTGGCCGCCGCGGTCTAACCGCTAATTCTGCCAACCCAACCGTTTTTGATATTACTAAATTTGGAGCCATAGGAGATGGTGCCACCAATTCTTTCAAGGTACGTGAGACTTTAAATTTTTGAAAAATTTAGATGGAATATATACGAACTCATTGTTAATCAAATACGTAAACAAGAAAGAGTATCGAATAATAGAATGTTTTTTTATGTTGTTGTTAGTTTGTTCTAAAATTATAGAGTGATCTACAATGCAGGCGTTTTTAGATGCATGGATCCAAGTGTGTGCAAGTCCTGCGCCAGCAACGCTATTAGTTCCTAAAGGAGATTTTTTGGTTGGTCCAGTTATTTTCGCCGGTCCATGTAAAAGCAAAGTGACCGTCGAAGTTCAAGGCACGATCATCGCAACAACTGATGGATATGCAACTCCTGAATGGTTCTTATTCGAACGTGTCGACAATGTCGTCCTCACCGGGACTGGCACATTCAACGGCAAAGGTGAAGCCATCTGGAAACCAGATGGTTGTGGTAAAAAACTCGATTGCAATCTTCCGCCAACGGTGAGAGTAAATTAATTCTAAAATATATGCTATAAAATATAAATGTTAAATATTGTGTACTAATCACACATAAAATATGCGTGCAGTCAATCAAATTCAGGGAAACGAACAATGTTGAAATTAACGGCATTACTTCGGTTAACGCAAAAGCTTTCCACATGTTCATAGTGAAAGCTACGAATGTCAACGTCCAAAATATTAAACTTAATGCACCTGCTGAAAGTCCTAACACAGACGGTATCCATCTAAGCAATGCGGATAACATTAGCATCCTAGATAGTATAATAGCTACAGGAGACGATTGTGTATCCGTCGGTCGTGGCTCAAACAACGTAACTGTCGAACGCGTAACTTGCGGTCCAGGACACGGCTTAAGTATCGGTAGTCTTGGTAAATACAAGAACGAAGAAGACGTTAGTGGCATTCATGTCAAAAACTGTACCATGATTGAGACCGACAATGGACTTAGGATCAAAACTTGGGGTGGTTCAACTCCAAGCAAAGCTCTTGACATTAAATTCGAAGACATCATCATGCAAAGTGTCAAGAATCCAATCATTATTGATCAAAACTATGGTTCAAGAGGCGGAGTAAGTATAGTTAGTTGATTAATAATTATAGAGAAAATTTCATACATTAATTAATTATATATGAGTCTTAATTAAATACAATTTTTTTTACCGATTGCTTTTTGTAGGATTCACAAGTTGCGATAAGCGATGTGTTGTTCAAAAACGTAAAAGGAACAACAATTTCAAAAGATGCTGTTCAGATAATGTGTAGCAAATCAGTGCCATGCAATGCAGTCAATGTTGTTGACGTGAATTTGAACGTCGTAGGAAAGGATGCATCAGGCGGTGCACTCGGAGCTCTTTGCACCAACGCCAATGTTATTTTTGGTGGACAACTTAGCTTTCCAATGTGTCCCAAATAAGTTTTTAATTTTGACATAAAATATTGTAAAAGTTCCCGCAAACAGTGTTTTGTTTGCTACTTAGTTTGGGAATTTATCGATAAGAAAATATCATTGGACAGATTTACGTACCTTTGATAATGTTCTTTTTTCCATGATAGTAATGCAAATTAACGGTTCTTAATTTTCAACTGGTTGCTTTTTTGTGTTTTCACCAATCTTACATACAAAAATAAAAATATTTCTATTTATCTAAATGCATGCATTGTAAGAAACACACAAACGAACACATTATCTGTTGGAACGATTTTTATGAACAAATTTGCATGTTCAATTGGGTAATATAGCCTAAATATTGATTGCAAAAATTGTTAGAATGTTAATGAGAAATGGGCATTGTGCTCATTAAAAAGCCATAAATTTGTTGGCTAAAATAAGAAGGAGGGACAAAAGTCCCACATTGGAAACGTAAGGAAAAATCCTCTAGTATAAAAATGGGAGAGCTTATGTAGTAGTTTAAAAGAGTTGGAGAGAAAAGGGACCAAGCCACGCGTGCGCCGCTGCCGGGCCGGGCCAGGTCGGGCTCGGGCTCGGGCTCGGGTCTCGGGTCTTGGCAAAGGGCCATAGGCCCAATAAGGTTCTTTTGGGCCAAATTTTGATTACGGTTTTGGGCCAAAACCGGGTCAAAATCCTAAACCATACCCACGGTTTTCTCTTATAACCGTCCACGATTTTTTCGTCGGTTCGGTTTCCTCCCACGTTTTAGGGTTGCGAAAACCGCTCCCTTAAGGCTATAAAAATAAGCCTTAATCCTCATTAACTTAATTCGGCCGCCTCACCTTTCACATTCTCTCCCAAATCATTTCCAGCGATCACTCTCCTCACCATCTTCCATTTTCGCACTGTAAGTCTCGAGAGTATAGCGTAGTTGTCGTTCGTAGATTCTATAATCGAGTGTTGCGATTATAGTCTTTTCGCGGTTGTATCATGGGATTCAAAATCTCATCAAACTGCCACACTGCGGGAGATTTATTGAATTAAGGAAAGAGATCATCTCGCCTCCACGAATTCGTCTTTCTCTTAATTCGTTTTCTCAATCGTTTTGATGTGTAAATCATTTTTTCAATCGTGATTTTCATATCCGGTTTTTTGCGTTCTAACATTATCAAGTAGAATGCAGTTTTTGAAAGCCAAACAAAATAAAAACAATTAGATGAGGACAATTTTTATCAGTTAATCTAGCCTATTATTATGTGTTTAGATTCCTTGCTCAAAACGCCCAACTTTAATTGTTTCTTCAAATGCTAGAATGAGTTGACTATAATTTACTGGAAAAAAACCGATCTACTTGTAAATATAATTAACGACTTAAAAAAAATCTAAGATACTTTTTATCACTTATTTTATTTTCTTATAACAATTATATAAACAATGATTAATTATCCATGTTTGCTAAGTGAGTAATATCCAATCTTGTGTCATTACATAAACCATATCTATGATGAATATATCTTAACAATATAATAATATTACCGACCTTTAATTTTAAAACGTTGTTGGTCAATCACAAATATGTATGCTATTGAAAAATTCATAAAAATATAACATGTTAGTCATGGTGTTAAAAGCAAATGTATCAATACTATTACATTTAATTTGGTTCACTCATTCAATTTGATAGATTTTAGTTTTAAGTTTAACACTAATTTAGTTTATTTGTTGAAAAATAAAATTTTATAAACTAACTCAGGTAAGGAAAATTATATAAACGATCAATAACCAATGTGCCAAATTAATTATGCCGATCAATTCACTTATTTCGTTTCGTCAATTTGGTTTTTACTTATTTAAATCAAATTTATATTTAAAGTTAATATTTAACATTTGATTTAACGTCATTTTATAAAACAAATGTATTCATATAATTTTTGTACCGATATTTGAATATTTTTTTAAAAATCAATACTACTTTAATATATAATCTATTTTCTTTGTTGCATATAAATTTATATTTGAAATTTACATTTTAAATTTAATTTAACATCATATCATAACATTTAGACATACCATTTTTCTCCAATAATATTTAAACATTTTTTCAAAATTCGTTTTTTAATGTATAGTGGCTTTTATTTCAAATAAAACCGATTACAAAACTAAATTTACCATTTTAATTTCTGTTTCACTTTTGACCACTGTTTACCCTCTAATTAGGGTTCAAACTTCTGCAAAAGAAGATGGAACCACACACTTCTATATTTACCTCATTCCATATTTAGTTTTTTAAAGATTTGAATTTAAAAATAGCGAGCAAACTAACACTATAAAAACATCATGAATCCTCCGATAACCAAATCACTTTTACATTTGTGTACACATTTTTATAAGAACAAACAAAAACAAAAAAAGAAGAGATATTATCACCATGGCTAACGCAAGAAAGTTGGCCACCAAGGCAAATAATACTAATGTAGGTTCTTTGATAATAATGGCTTTGGTGTTTGGTTCTTGCGTGGCTAATGGTGAATATCTCGGTGGCCGCCGCGGTTTAACCGCTAATTCTGCCAACCCAACCGTTTTTGATATTACTAAATTTGGAGCCGTAGGAGATGGTTCCACCAATTCTTTCAAGGTACGTGAGATTTTAAATTTTTGAAAAATTTAGTTGGAATATATATGAACTCATTGTTAATCAAATACGTAAACAAAGGGTATCGAATAATAAAAAGTTTTTTATGTTGTTGTTAGTTTGTTCTAAAATTATAGAATGATATACAATGCAGGCGTTTTTAGATGCATGGATCCAAGTGTGTGCAAGTCCTGCGCCAGCAACGCTATTAGTTCCTAAAGGAGATTTTTTGGTTGGTCCAGTTATTTTTGCCGGTCCATGTAAGAGCAAAGTGACCGTCGAAGTTCAAGGCACGATCATCGCAACAACGGACGGATATGCAACTCCTGAATGGTTCTTATTCGAACGTGTTGACAATGTCGTCCTCACCGGGACTGGCACATTCAACGGCAAAGGTGAAGCCATCTGGAAACCAGATGGTTGTGGTAAAAAACTCGATTGCAATCTTCCTCCAACGGTGAGAGTAAATTAATTCTAAAATATATGCTATAAAATATAAATGTTAAATATTGTGTACTAATCACACATAAAATATGTGTGCAGTCAATCAAATTCAGGGAAACGAACAATGTTGAAATTAACGGCATTACTTCGGTTAACGCAAAAGCTTTCCACATGTTCATAGTAAAAGCTACGAATGTCAACGTCCAAAATATTAAACTTAATGCACCTGCTGAAAGTCCTAACACAGACGGTATCCATCTAAGCAATGCGGATAACATTAGCATCTTAGATAGTATAATAGCTACAGGAGATGATTGTGTCTCCGTCGGTCGTGGATCAAACAATGTAACTGTCGAACGCGTAACTTGCGGTCCAGGACACGGTTTAAGTATCGGTAGTCTTGGTAAATACGAGAACGAAGAAGACGTTAGTGGCATTCATGTCAAAAATTGCACCATGATTGAGACTGACAATGGACTTAGGATCAAAACTTGGGGTGGTTCAACTCCAAGCAAAGCTCTTGACATTAAATTCGAAGACATCATCATGCAAAGTGTCAAGAATCCAATCATTATTGATCAAAACTATGGTTCAAGAGGAGGAGTAAGTATAGTTAGTTAATTACTAATTAAAGAGAAAATCTCATACATTAATTAATTATATATGAGTTTTAATTAAATACAAATTTTTCACATATTATTGTTTTTTGTAGGATTCACAAGTTGCAATAAGCGATGTGTTGTTCAAAAACGTAAAAGGAACAACAATTTCAAAAGATGCTGTTCAGATAATGTGTAGCAAATCAGTGCCATGCAATGCAGTCAATGTTGTTGACGTGAATTTGAACGTCGTAGGAAAGGATGCATCAGGCGGTGCACTCGGAGCTCTTTGCAACAACGCCAATGTTATTTTTGGTGGACAACTTAGCTTTCCAATGTGTCCCAAATAAGTTTTTAATTTTGACATAAAATATTGTAAAAGTTCCCGCAAACAGTGTTTTGTTTGCTACTTAGTTTGGGAATTTATCGATAAGAAAATATCATTGGACAGATTTACGTACCTTTGATAATGTTCTTTTTCCCTGATAGTAATGCATGTACGTTTAATAAACGATTCTTAATTTTCAAATGGTTGCTTATATACAAAAAAAAATCTCAGATAATTTTATCATTTTGTTTTATAACAAAAATCCTATTTTAACAACAATAATAAACTATCGATGACAAACAAATAAAACAACGATAGCCACAAACAATCTTTTAATCAATATATGTTTATGTGGCTATTTATCTTAACTCGTACAACTAAAAGTTTTGAAAGTCATTGTATATATTATTCAGAAAACACATAATATTATTCTAAAAGTCTCATTTAATTAAACAAAGAAAACGAAAAACTCTCTGAAGTAATAATGTTAATAGGTAAACTAAAAAAAACTGATAATGGGCTAATTTAAAAGCTGATAATGGGCTGATTTAAAAGCCCGTTTAAAATCAAAGTCCAGTGGCTTAATAAAAAAACAGAAACCCTAGAGAAAATATGAGGTATATAATAAAGTCATTCGCCTTCTGCGTTAAGCAGTTCTCCGCCACACCAGTCTGCTGCAGAGAGGGGAGAAGCTAAAATGGTTTCGCTAAAGCTCCAGAAGCGGCTCGCCGCATCAGTGATGAAGTGCGGGAAAGGCAAAGTTTGGCTCGATCCAAATGAAAGCTCCGACATTTCCATGGCCAATTCCCGTATGTTTTTTTTCCTGTCATTCTTCTGTTTCTGCTTTTTGCTAAGGATTTGGTTTTTCTGTGATGCTAGTATAGAATTCAGTTACTTCGATTTTGTAGTGTAATATGTCGGCTATGTTTGAATCACAGTGTTCATTTCCGATTTAGAATTTAAAGCTTGTAGCTTGATATGTCTAGTTTTAGGCCTTTGAGAGCTGTTTCATCAAATTTGTCTCGTGAATAAAAGGAAAAACTTGTTGACTGTTGAGTATTGTGAACTGCTTTCTGTCTATGTGTGTCATAGGATCGGTATGGGAAAGTTCAATTTGATTGCTGCTCTTGTTTTTCGTAGTCTAGGGATATGTATGATTGTTCCATTCGAAGATTATTACAAACTTTTAAGAGTAACTATATATCTGCTTTTCTGAGACACCACTGCCTGTATTTGAACAAATTGTAGGCCAAAACATCAGGAAGCTTGTGAAGGATGGTTTTATTATCAGGAAACCAACCAAGATCCACTCTCGTTCCAGAGCACGACGTATGAAGATTGCCAAAATGAAGGGTCGTCACTCTGGATACGGTATATACTTCAAAACTGAAAATCCCAATGTTTATGTGAATCTAATACTACAGAGTTTTTTCTAATTATAATGATTGGTGTTGCCCTTGTTTGTGTATGATTTAAAAAGGTAAACGAAAGGGTACCCGTGAAGCTAGATTGCCAACCAAGGTACTATGGATGCGTAGGATGCGTGTTCTAAGGCGATTGTTGAAGAAATACAGAGAGTCCAAGAAGATTGACAAGCATATGTACCATGATATGTACATGCGTGTTAAAGGTAATGTGTTTAAGAACAAGCGTGTCTTGATGGAAAGTATCCACAAGTCCAAGGCCGAGAAAGCTAGGGAGAAGACTTTGTCTGATCAGTTTGAAGCTAAGAGGGCCAAGAACAAGGCTAGCCGAGAAAGGAAACATGCTAGGAGGGAAGAGCGTTTAGCTAAGGTAAACGACTACTCTTTATATCATTTTTTAAAGATTTTTTTTATTTTGACTACAGATTCTTATAAATGTTTTTTTTATTTCTTTGTTGTAGGGTCCTGGAGGAGATGTTGCACCTGTAGATGCACCAGCACCAGCTGCTACTCCTGCTCAGACTGCAGGGTGAGCCAATGGTGATGATGTAAATTAGCTTTTTGATCCAAAATTGCCTAACTAATTCAATTATTGGTCTCCCTTGTGTAGGGTACCGAAGAAAAAGTCTAAGAAGTGAAGTGGACATTGCGAGAAGCTAATTTACATCCGTTCACGACCTTGACTTGAAGATGGTTTTGCAAGTTTTATGAAAAAGGGGTTTGTGGAAATACTTTTCTTTCGCAAAGAACATGACTTATTTCAGTTAATCGTTGTTATGTTTTCAGATTTCTAGCTTACAGTGTTTTAAGATACACTAAAAAATGATGCTTTGTTCTTTTTGGTTTCTTATTGATTATTTCTTTCCTTTAACAAACTATTTTCAATTTTAAACCTTTGTAGTCGACTATAGTAACTCTTAAAATTGTAGTCTACCATACTGTGTATAAATCACATCGTAGTCCACAAGAATCTTGAAGCCATGTTTGTGTTGTGGCTCTGGATCAGTGGGATTCACAATTGCTTTAAAAAAAACCCCACCACATGGTTAAATCAAACTCTTACTATATTTGCTACAGTCAAAACCTATATAGATGAAAGAAAGAAGTCTGTTGTTGCATGAAGATTCATGTGTAAACACTGAAAACTCACCAGCTTTTATTATAAATTATAATGCTAAATCTAAAATAAATATGCATATATAAAATAGAGCTGAATAAAATTACAACAATGCTGATCACCTTCCTTTGCTATTATCGAAGCCTTCATATCTTTGTTCTGTTTTTCCTCAGAAGTCAATTCCATCATCAAGCATAGCTGTATACAATAGTCCCTGTACAAACTCACACTTCTTTGCCTTCTCCATTCGTTCGGTATCTGATAAAGGACACAGTGATTTCCCATCTTTTTCTGTAAAAGAATCCTTCATCGAATTCTTGTCTTCCACACCTGAATCAGCCTGCACAGGCTTGGTCTGATTCCGCAATGGAGAATTGTTGATGAACGAAAAAAATTGATCCGAAACAACGGATTTAGAGGTGTGATGATGATTCTTAGATATCGGCAACTCATCAAGAAGAGATTGAAGATATTTATCTGATGAATATGGATTCTCCCTGTAAGATATTTCCTTTTGCTCAATGTAAAGATTTAAGGTCAAGGACACTCAAATATATCGCAACCATTACAGAAACTGACTTTAAGAAGGTTTCGAAAATTAAAAAGGATATCTTCAAGACATCTCTATGATGTGTTGTTATATGATCCACCATATGCATCTTCACCCTTTTGCTACAAACCGGACATATCTAGATACCCACAAACAACCAAAACGAATTATAAGATGTTACCACATGACAATTCATAGAACCGTAGATAAATGTTCCATCACACAACGAAATATTCAGATCTTGAAATCATGAAACCAATCAACTCTCCAAAAGGAGAGCTATCGAGGTGGCATGTCTCTCAGTTTAAGCTATTCATAACTGCAATAGGATTCCCAAAACAATCAAGCTAAACTACTCGTCCAAGAAGTCCTTACCAGCCGATCACAACCATATTAAAGCAAGCATGTAAAGCCAAAAACTGTCAAAAGTATCCATTTTTTATAATTCTTAAATAGCTCAATGGAGAGTTAGATAACCTAAAACAGTAACAGAAGATTGAGTCGAGGGGCACGTTTCTTATCTTTTGGAACTATTTGCAATTGCAGTCGGTCGAAAGAATCAATCTAAATAAATACTAATCAGATTGAAGATTGAATCCTAGCCTTTAAAGCAAGCTTGTACAGCTCTAAAAGTCCAAGAAAATTACCCAAGAAACCATCTAATCAATAACTAAACTGCTTAATGTGAAGCTTCAGTGTCTAATGGAAAGAGCAGGAAATGCTAGGATGTGAATTCACATACCCCATGGTCAACTTCAAGGTGATGTTCCTCGTCGATATGGTGACACAATTCAACTAAATCATAATCATCTGAGCAAAACGGGCACGGATAATCCACTGCGACATCGTCTTCATCTTCAAAATCTCCCAAACCTTCAAATTTTCGCCACATATGAACTCAGAAAAAAATCCAGAGAAAAAGTCTTCTCCTCTAAAAGCAAAGGTAAAGCTACGATTTTACTTAAAAACAAAGTACCGAAAGAGATCAGAGGAACCGTCAAAGCACCATTCAATCAAGGACAATCAAATACACCAAAACCCAATACAGTCCATCTTAACTCATAAACCCTAAAGTCAAATCTTTTTTCCCCTTAAAGTGAAACTGGAAAAGGGAGGAAATTTGGATAATAACCAGATTGATACTTAGCAGCATTTGCTGATCGATGGCTTCTCGAAGAACCAGATGAGCTAACGCCCCACATATCGTCTTCCAGCTGATACTGAATCTCCAGAGAGATGAGTTTATTTATCAACTCAGATAATCTTTAAACTAAGATAATTTAAGTTAAAAGAAATTAAGATCATTTAGACATTGTCGTGTCAGCTAAAAAGCTTGAAAGACTCTTTTGAGATGGAAAATGTCAAGAAATTACCCAAAGACGAGACCTTTTATTAGTGAAGTTTCTCTCAGGAGAGACTTAATGGACAAGAATACTCCGGTCGTCAACTCAAATTACGTATATACCCATCAGTGGTAACATCAGGGGTGTTTCTGTCTTTCTTTGTCTCTGGTAATGCAAGGTCAGATATTATTATTATTATTGCATTGCTCAAAGGCCAAGACTTTAAAATGGGCTTAAAAGGCCTAAACAAAAAAGCCCATTATAAGTAGGAGCATCGAAATTCGATTGATTATCGAAAAATCCAAATTTTCCGGGAAACTTTCACAAAGCCCCTTCGGATTCATCAAATTTAAGATTGATTCTCTGTTAATTTGAGTTTGGTTGTTTTTTTGGTAAAGGCAAGCTGTGGAAGAAAATGAGAATGCTCTTAAACCGCCATTTCAATCCCTAGACCATTCTGTACTATTCGTCTTCAATTTCCACCTCATTTTAAATGGGAAGCCCTTACGCCGCCACTGCCAACCATTATTCCGCCACCGAGGCGGATCCTACAACCGATTCTATCGGAGACATACATCGAGTCTCCGGCTCTGACACAGAGACCAACACCGATTGCGACGGAGATGACTTGGCTCCTCCACCTCCTCCTCTTCCTTCCGGTTTGAGCCAATTCGAAGAAGGAGAAAGAGTTTTAGCCAAGCACAGTGATTGCTTCTACGAAGCCAAGGTGAAAAATATTCTATTCTTGAATTGAAGTGTTGTTCTCTTCTTTCGTGTGATTTTTTTTTCTTTTTTTTTTCCTTTTTTTTCCAGGTTCTTAAAGTTGAATATAAAGTGAAAGAATGGAAGTATTTGGTGCATTACATTGTAAGTTGATATTTTGAATGATGTTTGCGGAACCAATACGTTTAGGCCATGAATCGCCATTCTGCTATGTTACCAATGGGAAAAGACAAACTTGACAACATATTAACGGTTATGAACAAATAAAGAAGGATAGTTATTAATTTTCAATGAAATAGGAAAACAACCGACACCAAAAAGTTGTTTTGAGGCTATTCGACTTCTATATTTTGTTCAGATAACAGTTTCGTCGATTTTGAAGATGTAAATTATTTATTTTGGCAGGGTTGGAACAAAAGGTTAGTAGAGCTTCCTACATTAAAGTTATCGATTTCTTCGTCTCCGGTGTTGGTAAACAATACTACATAAGGGAATTCGGATGGTGGTTTACTGATTCTTGAACCGACTGTTTGCCAAGATCTCCATTTTTGTTTCTAATGCATTAGTACATTTAAGGCCTGACTACTGTCTATCCTTATACAATGATAGTTCTTCCACTGTTTTTTTTACAGTTGGGACGAGTGGATTGGTCTGGACTATGTGTTGAAGCATACAGAGGAGAATATTGAAAAACAACGGGAACTCGGTCTGAAGCAAGGAGTAAAGAGTGCAATGGCTTGGAGAGTATCAAAGATGAAACCTAGAAGCCCTAATGGTGAGCTTTTCTTTCTTATTAATTTATTTTGCACATTCTTTTCTCAGCAATATTCTTGCTACTTTCGTTGATATTTGGAGTCTGTATCGGAGACTCTCTTTAGGTATTGCATACTTTTTTTCTTTGTTGACCGAGTGGTAGATGTAGAGATTAACCTAGACATAGACATCATGGGGTTACTAATACTGTAATGAGGCCAGATTTAGTCTTTCTATGACTACATTTATCAAATTATGGCAGACATGAATATTATTTATGTCAGCTGATATTTGTCCAATATTTTCTTTATTTTTGCAGTTGCCAGAGGAAGAAAGAGGAAGCAAGATTCTTCTGATACAGTAATCTCTCCATTGGTGGATTTATATGCTTTAAGCTTTCAGTTTCTCAACACGAATAGGATTTTACTCTAATCTAACTGTTTGCTTAATACAGGAGAAGAATGTGGCTCCCTCTGATAACGTTTTAAGTTTCCATATCCCACCAGCGTTAAGGAAGCAACTAATTGACGATTGTGAATATGTTACTCAGATGCAGAAGGTAGTCTTAATTAGTGTGCTTGTATGTAAGTGAAGAACACCCAACTTTTTCCATCACCCTGTTTTCTTCTTCTTCAATTCTCGGATGGTCTTTTCTGTGTGTTCTAATGTAATTGTCCACAGCTTTTACATCTCATGTAGTCAGAAATAATAAAATTTTAGCGGCATGAATATGTTTGTTGTAAATGTTTTTTGGGAATTGTATGAGCAGCTTGTGCAACTTCCACGCTCTCCAAATGTGGAAGACATCTTGAAGAAGTACATTGACAGCAAAATGAAGAAACATGGCAGGTACTATCTTTGTAGGCTAGTCATTTTACACTTGTCAAATGTCGATTGTTGCTGTTCTCATATACTTAGAGAGAGTCAGAGTATAAATCATATGTAGATGCTACATTGATATATTCCAAGCTTCTGATATATAGCACTTTGTTTGGTGAATCTTTATAGGGTAACTGATTCAGTAGAAGAGATTATGAAAGGTTTGCGTTGCTACTTCGACAAAGCTTTACCGGTGATGTTGCTTTACAAGAATGAACGGAAGCAATTCGAGGAAGCCATAACAGCTGATGTTTCTCCCTCAACAGTGTACGGAGCAGAGCATTTGTTACGACTTTTTGGTAAGGCCATGCTATATGCTGAATGATCTGCTATCTGCCTTTGATCGTTTGGTTTAGTTCTTAGAAAAATTGTTGAAATGGATGAATTTTGCAGTGAAATTGCCAGAATTGCTAGTCCATGTGAAAATGGCAGAAGAGACGTTGAAGGAGTTGCAGGACAACTTTGTTGATATTCTCAGGTTTATTTTAGTTCTTTCTTCGAACTTGTGGGTTGTGCTCAGTAAATTTAAACTAATGGTATTAGATATACGCAGGTTCTTGAGGAAAAAACAGACTTTGTTTTTTGTATCGGCATACAAAGAAATGGAGCTGAAACAAGATTAGGATTCTCTTTTATGTTATGATGACGTGTCGTTGTAAGTATGTAATGTAATGTTAGCTAGTTCTGCTTCAAACTCTCTCCATTATGAAAAAAATGATTAACGTCGCGTTAATATGAACTGATTTTGATATGTAAGTGTGGTTGATGTGGAGAAATGCCTAACAAGCTCTGGATATAAAGGATAAGTCCGGTAGGCAATGTTACCAAGCATGATGCTGCCGAGAATAGCTCAATATCTTCCCCAATGTCCATTCTTGTAAAGTCCTTAGACACACGAACTTAATGGGTTCTTCATGTCAAACAGTCCATTGTAAAATGCAGAGTAAAAACCATCCCACGATCCTTTTGGAACACATGTTCTAGTATCTTGTAGACTGCTTCACTGCTATCACGGTGCAAGTAGGCGTATATACTCGGGTTTAGATCATCTTACTACAAAATCCAAACCTAAATACTAAACACCATTTTTCTTTGTTGATTCCAATGTTCGCAGATCCCAAAATCAATTTTCTTTATGAATGTAGGAATTGAACACGAAAGAGACAATATAAACCAATCCCCGCTAGAATATTAGTGAGATAGAAAGAATACGAGAAAGGCGATAAAAGTCAACTATTATTTATGTGTGTTTTTAAGTATTATTACATTCGTCTCTTAGTTAAATACTTTAAAACCATTCTCCTCTCATTTCTCTTAAGATTCTAGAATGAGGAAACGTTTCAGGATCGCCGCGTTCTGCATTTCGTTTGAATATCATCGTTGCTCTCTTCAAAGATTCCTCCGCCGTATCAAGTTGCTCTGGCAACCAGCCGATCACGTCTCTTCCTGCTGCATACGCTGTTCCGTCGGTGGCTTGCGTAATCGGTTTCCGTGTATCGGCAAACTCGATCTCAGACAACGGAGAAGCTTTGTGGTGTTTGTAGAACTCTTTGTCACTTTCTGTGTCATCTTCTCTTAGCTCTTGTTCCACTGCTTCTCCTTCGTTTCTTGGCCACGGTGAACCGTCTAAACCAACACAGCTGGTTGAATCAAGTGGCGACGGTGGAGATGCGGTGGTGCTTTCTCGTTTCTGTTGGAAATGGGGTTCTGACGGATGACCGACGGGAGTGCTCTCCAACTTATGTGCGGTGGCACGTGGGGATTTCGGCGGTACAAGCGGTTGCTCTTCTAAACTCGGTCGTGGAGTATCGTCCACGATTTCTTCAGCCGCTGTCTTAGGGTTCGCCACATCATCCATACCCTGAAACAGAATCAATCACCAAAATCTTTAAAAGAGTTTCTTTTTTAAGCCTTTAAAAGAGATTATATATCAGTTCGTGAGTTTCTAAATATATTCAAAACCTGTATTAACTTCGCTTACAAATTTCAGTCTTTGAGTAACACACAATTTTGTTTGGACTTTTAATACACAACACTAACTACAATAAAAGTTCATACTATATGAAAAGGTCAGAAATTAAAAGAAAAATGAAAGAAATATACTTCGGGGTCTCTCGGGTAAATTGCCGGATCAGCTCCATCATTACGGGCATGGATATCTGGATCAGCAGTGCGGCCAGACGTGGATGATCCAAACGCTAACCGCCTATCAACGATTGGTACAAGGCGGAAACGGGCCGCTGAGGAAAACGCTAATAATCGAGATTGTATCATCTTCGTGTTATCTTCTTCACAATGTTTTTCGGCGTTTCTAGCTGATTAAGAAAGCGGTAGCTGATTTCTTTCTGATAAATTAGATGGCGGAGGAGACGGCTTTATTTGAAATGTGGGAAAGGACGTGACACGTGTCGATGTAATGCTTTGTTGGTAATGACGTGGCGGATCTAGAATGCCCAGAAGAGCTTAGAAACTGCTCGGTGTCCCCAGATTTGTCCATTCAAATCATTATAAAAAAACTACAAAACAAATCTCTATTCAACTCAAAATATATTCAGATTTCAAATATTCATACAGTAACTGAAACTCGAAATTTCGCCATTGTACAGCAGATTTCTGTTTTTTTCCATCTATTTCTGTTTTTTCATCAATTTCTGTTTTTTTTCTAAAGTGCCAGAAGAATAAAATATGTTCTTCCTAAATTTTCTCAAATCTGACATTTATGGAAGTTAGGAAAACGTCTGCTTTTTATTGTTAGGACATCTTTTATTTATAACATCAAAATTTATATTAAAATAACCCTAAATTTGGAGTTACAGTGTCAAAAACAAATACATGAAAAAATGTTATTAAAATAATTAAAATTGAAAAAATAAGATTTTGTAAAAGTTTTTACAGATAAAAATTATGATAAAGTCTAGTTATAAATTTTAATCAGTTGATAGATTTTGTAAAAATGAAAAATAGTGTTTTTTGATTTAGTATAATGGTGTAACATGGTAGCAAAAACAGATTTGGTGTAATTTGATTCTTTTTTTGGTTTTTCAAATAGCAAATTTATTGATGATGAATGTAATATTAGGAGGTGGAGGTCGTGAATCAACCTTTTTTTCAAATAGCAAATTTATTGATGAGGAATGTAATAGTGTGTATTGATCATAATAAAATGCAGTGCAAGTTAATTAACCCAAGTGAGAAATGATTGGTTACTTAACCCAGGTGAAATAGAGAATCCAAATTCCAAACAGAAAAACCTTTCATAAAAATTCCTTAATTAGTTGTTTTTTTTTCCTGGTGAAATGGTTTTTAAAAT
The DNA here is from genome assembly GCA_018901935.1 of Pugionium cornutum. NCBI lineage: Eukaryota > Viridiplantae > Streptophyta > Magnoliopsida > Brassicales > Brassicaceae > Pugionium > Pugionium cornutum. Next base: position 870,883 of record CM032155.1, on the reverse strand, counting down.
TTAATAATAGACCTGTTTGTTTCGTAGCCGCAGGAATCTGCGGCTGCATCATGCGGCCAAACGTTATTCGTTTGACCGTCGCAGATTCCTGCGGTCAAACGCTGCGGTCGACCGCAGAAAGCTGCGATCAAAATTTTTAATCGCTGCGAAATTATAGCGTTTACGATCAAACAATTGCGATACAACCTGCGGCGACAACCTGCGGCGATCAAACGAACAACAATATTGCTGCGTCTAACCGCAGCGTCTGACCACAAGTCGCTGCCGCAAACGCTGCGGCAGACAAACGAACAGCGCTAATATCATCCCCACACTAACCTTGATTTGACTGTGTATGTGATTTTGGGAGAAAATGAATAAAAAGTTCATTATTAAAGCACAAAAATTACAAAACATTGTCCCTTTGGTTTTGCAACGTTCATTGTAAACCTGATTTTGATATCTTCATTTGCTCATAGAATCTCACGATGAATGCCGCAGCTTTGTTTTTTTTAGAAGAAGAAAAAAAGAAAGGTTCGACTTGATTACACTATTGTGTGCACCGATGTCTATTTATGTGTTTTGTTTAATGAGGATCTAAATGTTGAAAGTTTGAGTTAAAAATAATTTCTTAGTTTATTTAGGGGTTAACAAGAAAGATTGTAATTATTCTAACGTAGAAATTAAATTAATTGTGACAGCCGTAAGACATTATTCAACGGCAGCTCAACTAAACCATTCACATCTTTCTTTGCCTTATTATACAAGTTTGAATTTCTAGAATTATTGTTCGATAACAACGAAGGTTCTATTGTACGTACGTGAATCTCTATTATAGTTGTACAGATAATAATCAAGCCCAATCATTAATTTTATTTTGTTGATTAATGTATGAACTTAATAACTAAGTATTGACCAGATCATAAGCTACTTAAAGAATATTGAATTAAGTACATATGTATAAAACACATTCAAATTTTCGACTGCGAAATCATTTTAATTAGATTTTGACGTACGCACTACGTGGGAAAAAATATTCACAGATAATAGTTAATTATTTATTTTGTTAATTTAAATCAGATATATATATATATATATATAATTGATCTCATATTTAAAATATTTTTTTTTAATATTGATTACGAAAATGAAACAGATAATAAAATCGAATTATACAAATATACTTAAATTGTATCTATTTTGAATAAAATTATACATATGATAAATATTCAATTAAACTAAACTTTTGTTTTATATTTTGTTTGACTAATTTTTTAAAATTTATATTTTGTTTTATATTGTATTTATATTTTATGATAAAATATATTGTATGTCGAAATATTAGAAATTTACATATAATATACTGTATAATGGCAATTTTCGTAAATATTTTAATAAATGATGTCTTAGTTAATATTTATTTTAAAATGTTCTAATAATATGAAATATCACACACTTGTAAATTATAAAGTAAAGTTATTTTGTTAAAATGATTCTCAATTAATATAATTAATATATATAGATGATATAGATTATGAGAAATGTAAAAACTGAAAACTCAAACTTAGGGTCCCACTATGAAACAAAACAAACGGCTATACAGCTCAGATCTTGCCCGCGTACAGCCCTGCGGGTCCCGCACGAAAACCAGCTTAATTATATGAAAACTAATGTTTATACGTTACGCGTCGACCAAACATCAAAAAGCTGCTTCCTTTGGTATATATACACAGACAAGTGTCCACAACTCTTTCATCACAACAATCACCTGAAGAACCAAAGCAGGAAGAAAAAACAATACTCAAGAAGTGAAGTCAAAAAAAGCAAAAAGAAAAGAGAATTTAATATGGGGGAATCAAAGAAGAAAAGCAGATCAGTCGCAACACAAAGAGCTTGGAACCTTGTGAGAATGGCTCTTCTATGGGGTAGAAAAGGTGGAATCTTTAAGAGATGGCACATGTTCGAGCTTCGTAACTTACTCTCCAAACATCTCAAAGCCTTAACTCATCATAGCGGCGTTGACAACGACCGTTATCTCTCACGTTACGGCGAGAAACAGCTCTCTTTCGATGAGACGCCAATCTTTAACGTTAAGATGCACCGCCCTGCGTCCATGAGGTTCCTCTTGCCTTGCATTGCTCCTCCCGTTGACTTTGACTACGATTTTGGATTGGACGGTCAAGATAATACCGACGATGTCAGATCATACGGCTATTACGATGACTCTTGCAATGAGATATGTGATCGTGCGTCGCCTGCGCCTAAAGACGATCATGAGGAGGAAGAAAAAGAGAAAGGGGTCGATGTGAGAGCAGAGGAATTCATTGCTAATTTCTATGAGCAGATGAAGTTGCAGAGGCAAATCTCTTATTTGCAATACAAAGAATTCGTATGATGGTTATCATAACTCAATACATATAAATGTGTCCAATTTTCCACAGAGAACTTTGTTAATTCCTTTTGTTTTTTAATCCTTTCAATTTTGGTGAAATATATTACGTGCAAGATGAAAAAGTAGAGCGATACTGCAAATTGTCCTTTTTTGCAGATTCTGGCTTACATCAATATGCAAAATATAACTAAACAGATCTATTTTACAATGTTAAGTTTCAAACTAACCACTTAAAAATAACTTCAGAAGATATAACCCCAAAACGAGCTCACATGTGAGAAAGAACGATCAATCAAGTGAGGATAGCTTCCCTTCGTCGACATCAAAAGCTTTGCGAGCTTGTTTCAGCTCTTCTTGCATTGCCAAGAGTTCTCTACATCGGTTTAGTTTTGGCAAATCCTGCATAAAAACGAATCAAATAACATATAGTCATAGATAGAATACAGGATTCTATCTATTACAAAACCATAGCCAGCCTCAATCTTCGACTGTGTAATAGTAATACCTTGCGGATTAGATACAAGAAATCATCAACAAGTAGTCTTCCTCGCTTTGAGCCAATCTCTTGTGCCTTATGTGTCTGACATATTAAACATCTCTTTTTGAGTTAGCAGCTAATAACGATCAGCTTCTCTCAACTTGTAATGTAGAACAATGAGAAACTAGATACCAAATCTGTGACATATTCCAAAACAATGTCTTCGACAAGTGCCACAGTTTCTGGAAGCGGCTAAAGACAGAGGAAGCAAGAATCGTTGCATTAGTTCCAGGTTTCAAAACAGTAATAAACTCTTATAAGACCAAGAAAGAGTCAAGCCAAGAACCCTTCAACGAAAATATTATCTACCTCACTTATCACTTCTAGGTATATATGAGCGATTCACATATATTGAAGAACAGAAAGCATCTCTTTATTTGGTTCATAAAGCAACAACGCCAACAAATCAATGAAATTAGCTTACGTTTTGATCATCGCCAAATCCATACATCATATGTTGCACTGGAAATCATCAAACGCAATGAAGAATACAAGATTTTTCGGTTTTTAGCTAAAGAAATTAAAAAAAAAAACACTTTACATTCTTTGTGAAAGAAGGGTTTGCGCTTTTCCGGCGCTTGAGAAGTTCCCGCAGGTTTCGATTTAGAAGATGACGCCGCCGTTGCTGGTATGTTACTCATGTTCTTTCCGGAAAAAAAAACCTTGAGAAAATCAGAATACTAACCCTAAGTTTGTCAACCGCCGAAATAGATAGGGATTTAGAATTCAAAAAGGGAAGAGTGAGAACAGAGAGCTCACCGGAGACAGATCGACAGCAGTAACTTCGGCTTACAGAGGTGGTAGTGAATAATCGTCGACGATGATGAAAGCGAAGAAACGAGCACAAACAAATTACTGTAAATAGTACTCAATTTATGCATGAAGTATTGGGCTTGCTTGCAAAAAAGTATATGACAGTTTGGGCTTAAACTAAAAGCCCGAAACATGACCAAAATTTTGGACACCTGTAAGGTAACTTGTCACCGTTCTCTTAACCAAAACCACATCAAACCGTTTATTGGCTTTAGTTTGGACCTATTTCAAACTGATCGAACCGATGACACTACCCCTGCATGACTCATCTCCATTTGAAAACAGAACAAGGCGCGTGAGCATCCAGGATACTCTCACTTGTCGCATTTCTAATATATTATTTGAAAATTTTTTTAACAAAGTAACTTTATTCTGACGTGTTAATAACAAAAATATTATGTTGACGTGTCAACACCACATGAAGTTTCAGATTAAATATATAAAAGGGTTTAACTTACTAGAATAATTATAATACATGTGACTGATATTAATTTGGTTAGAGAATAAATATAATTTATTCAATTAACCAAAAAATACTATTACATTTACAAAAACAATACTTTTTATTTCTTTAAATTTTTTATACGTTAATTTATAAATAATTTCAAATAAATATAAATAGATTTAAGTTACTACCATAATCTCTAATACATTATTTGAGAAACATTTTAATAAAATAACTTTACTCTGACGTGTTATTAACAGAAATATCATACTGATGTGTTATTACTAAAGTAAATTTCAAATAAATATATAAATGAGTTTAATTTATTAGAATAATACAAGTATATCATTGTTATTAATTTGGTTATATAATTAATATATTTTATTAAACTAACAAAAAAACACTATTAAAATTGTAAAAAAATTATTTTTCTTTTCATATAAAAATTAATATTAAAAATAATTTTAAATAAAACTTAAAATTATATAAATATTTAATTTATATTTACTAATAAAATATAATTTACGAATATTTTTCTCCACGCATTGGATATAACCCAAAACCTTGTACATATAGATTTCTGTCGAAATTGAGCCGATATCCGCTTTGTAAAATTTTAGTATGTGTAGTTTGTTTTGTTTAAATGAATATTAAAATTTAGTAGTTGGTTTACTTTGTAAGAATATAAAATATCTCATTTTCTTAAATCAAATCAAAACATATAACGGATCGAACCGGAACTACATAATATTTGGGCCAATTCTACTATGAATCCATGCGTTTAGATAAGCTGAAATAAGAGGGTCCATGGAGAGAAGATATTTGCTTAGCAAGTGGAATGGTCTCTTTCAAAGTGTCAAATAAGCTCTATCCTTTTTCTTTTCTACAACTCACACCACCACAAAATAAAACATAACCAAAATTCCAATTCCTAATTGTATAATTAGTCTCGAAAACGACATTTTGTTTTAGCAACCGAGTTTTTGGATTTAGTAATGGTTAATAGTTTAGCTTAAAGAGACAAAAAAAATTCAGAAAATGCTTAGAATTAAAACTCCGTTGATTCTGAATTTCTAATACGACAAATGAGATTCGACTTGTAGTGATATTTTATGAATTTAGACGAAATATATTTAGTATTAGCTTTTCGTATTTCTAGTAACCCATTATTTAATGTAATAATGTATTTTTTGTGACCGATGAGGTCTTGCCGACCATCAATATTGGTTTTATTTATTTATTAGTTTTTGTCTTCCGTGTTAATCTCTAATATATTATTTGAGAAACATTTTTGAAGAGAAACTATATTTTTACGTGTGATTTACAAGTATACCATGCTGACGTGTCACACAATAAATCTTTTTAAAGCAAATATTATATAAGACATAATTTACTAGAGTATTTACGAAAATGACATTAGACCAATATTTATTACTATACTATATGTAAAAACCTAATATTTCAATATAAAAGACAAACATAATATAAAATAAAATATTAATTTTTAAAAAAATTAGTTAAACAAAAGGTAAAACTAAATTTTAGAATAATTCAATATTTATCACATCTACAATTTGACCTATTTAATAATATTATCTTTCCAAGATATTGATAATTTAATTTATTTTTATAATTTGATTTTATTGTATATTTTATTTGTATAATCAATATTAATTTTTTTTTAAAATATTTTAAATAAAAAATCAATTATATATATCTAATTTATATTTACTAAATAATTAATTATACTATGTGAATATTTTTTTCACACAAAGTGTGGGTCTAAATGTAGTTGGCAATGTGGATAAGATCGTAAGAAAATAGGATAAGCCCAAATGTCTGCGTCCATGTGTACTCACAAAGTAGGAGAAAGCTAAAAGCCTCAAATCTTACTTTCTGAAAACTTTCGATAATTTTTCTGTCAAATTTTCACTTTTCTTTTTAAATATATTATCACTTATTCTTTTGTCGAAAATATCATAAATTTTGTATCAAAGTAACTTAAATCTTGTTTTTAATAGAGAAATTTTGAATTTTAAATATATTACGTAGTTTCCTACTAAGAGATATTTAGTAAACAAATTTTATAGTTGTTTTAACCTTACATAGCTTATACAAAGCATTACGTTAGTTTTACAGTCAAAATTCAAAGTTATAACTTCAATTGTAGTATTATCTGAACAGAAAAAAAAAATAAAGAGAGACATAAACCTGTGGTCAAAGATACAATATTGAATTGTTATTACATAATTAGTAAAATAATGATTATATATTCATATAAGGACAGGATGACCATTAGCAAAAGCGACTATCCAAAAATACAAACAGAGCCAAGGGTAAATTTGTAATTTCGTATGGTTGGTTAAATTGACTCTCCTTCTTCTGTTCTTGAGAGGAAAGGAAAAACAGAGCAATTTTTGGCTTTGATAAAAAGCGAGCTTAGAGCGAATTTTCATCTGTATACAAAACGCAGAGACGAAATATCAGAGTTATGGGAGAAGTAGTATTGTTCATAGAGGGTAATTATTTGAAATCGAGTATCTCTCGCTGCAGAATCTGCCATGAAGAAGAAACGGAGAGCTACTTTGAAGCTCCTTGTGCTTGCTCAGGAACAATCAAGGTATATCCAAATCTAGATTTCTTTTTCTTATTTATATGAATTAACCTATTTGATTTCGTAAGACTCTTGTAAAATTCGAATTTGTTTTCGTTTGTATCAGTTCGCTCACAGAGATTGCATACAACGGTGGTGCGATGAGAAAGGAAACACAACTTGTGAAATTTGTCTGCAGGTTTGACTCAGTTCCAATTTCAATCGAAAATAATAATTTCATACGAGTTCATAATTTTTTCTTATTCAATATTACTGAACAAATTTGGATTTTGGATATGAATATGTTTTCAGCTCTTCCCTTGAATTTCTTCCATTGCCGAATGCTTTTAAAATTAAAGTAATTATTATGATTTCTTCAAAAGAAAAGATACGTGCTTCAACATCTTTCTCCTTCATGTCCCCATTGCATAATTAGAAACCAAAATTATTCGATTCTCTTTTAAAAAAAATCACAATCAATGTTACATTGAGTGATTTATAATGAGAGACTCCAATCCGGTTTCTGGTTTGGTTTTTAACGACACTATTTTACTACATAGACTATGGTTGTCTACGGTTTTTCCATCTAAATTTCGGATCTCTCTATTACACCACATAAACTAACAACGCACACCTTAATTTTACACGAACTATTAACATGTCTTCACAATTCCACAAATCGTTATCTTTTGAATAAATCGCGATCAATTGAAATTAACTATATTTACCATATAATCCGAAAACCGACTCATTGAGTAATTGCGGTTGGCGAGTTTACTCTTTTTAACCGATTGAGTAAACACAATTGTAAAAATTTGAATTATGTGAGTTATGTGGTAGACGCAATTAACTTCAATTGATCGCGATTTATCCAAAAATAGCGATTTGGGGAATTGTGAATACATGTCAATAGTTTATGTAAAATTAAGGTGTGCATTGTTAGTTCATGTAGTATAATAGAGAGGTCCAAAGTTCATGTGGAAAAACCATGGACAATCATAATTTGTGTAGTAAAATAGTATCGTCCCTTTAATTTATTATTCAAGGTTTCAAGAGTTCGGTTACTTCATTTTTTCAGCTCAGTTACAATTTTATTTGATTTGTTCGGTTGGTTTACTTGACATATTATATTTGGTATACTAAGGACTTACAGTATAATAAATTTAAAATATTGCAGGGATATAAACCCGGTTATATCACAACTTCAAAACCATCTCCACTGATTGAAACATCGGTAACAATCAGGTAACTGAATTTCTTAAAAGTGTTTTGTATTAACCTTTTTAAAATTTATAATCTCTAATTGAGTCAACATCATGTTAAGTAATATTATATTAAACCGATCCGGTTTAGAACTATATATTACATGTGTAGATTGGAATTTGAAATTGTTGAGACATAATCCAGCCATTTTTTTCCAAATATTAAAATCACTAGATTTATACCCATGCTATGCGTCACGAAAAATATTCGTAAATTATATTTTATTAGTAAATATAAATTAAGTATTTATATAATTTTAACTTTTATTTAAAATTACTTTTAACATTAATTTATTATATATAAATTAAGAAAAGAAAAAAATTATTTTTTACGAATTTAATACTATTTTTTGTTAGTTTAATAAAAATATATTAATTCTCTAATTAAATTAATAAAAATTGTATCATTGTAATTATTCTAATAAGTTAAGTTCATTTATATATTTATTTGAAATTTACTGTAATTATGACAGCATGATATTTCTGTTAATAGTACGTCAGAGTAATGTTATTTTCTTAAAATATTTCTCAAATAATATATTAGGAATTACAGTAGTAACTTAAATCTATTTATATTTATTTAAAATTATTTATAAATTAACGTATAAAAAATTTTAAAAAATAAAAATGATTGTTTTTGTAAATATAATAGTATTTTTTTGTTAGTTGAATAAAATATATTTATTCAACCAAATTAATATTAATGGCATGTATTGTAATTATTCTAGTAACTTAAACTCTTTTATATATTTAAGCTAAAAGTCGTTATAATGGTAACACGTCAGCATGACATTTTTGTTATTAACACGTCGGTGTAAAATTATTTTGTTAAAAAATTTATCAAATAATATATTAGGGATTCACGCGTAGCACGACACATTATTATATTTAATCTGATTGTACAAAACGAATAATAATGATAAAAAGTGTTTTAAAATATGAGCAGAGAAAACTTACATATAGGGAGGAGAGAAAATGAAGGAAGAAGAAGAGATAGAAGATTAGTGGAAAGAGCTGAATCATATTCTCCAGAATGCAACTCTAATGCTGATAGAGGTGCCTCTTGTTGTAGATACTTGGCTTTCATTGTAAGTATTAAAAAAATTATTTATTATATTCTGAATGAGTTTATAATTATTAGATGATATAGACATTAAAGAACTTAGTTAAATTTAATGATGAGAGAAAACGAAATTACATGGTTTAGTGGAGTCCAATGGCAACCACTTATATATAATCGACTAAACATCACATTTAAGGTTGGCATAATTGGTTATCCTTATTTTAGAATATTTAAACAAAATTTTGTCATGAAAATTGCCTGCTAACTAACTTCATTTATGTAAAACAAAATAATTTTAATCAGTTCTGTTTATTATATTTTATTAATCAAATTATTGGTGACAAATTAGAACAATTATTCAAACATTGGGCTTATCCTATAACGTTTTTTTTTGTTATATCGTATCATAAAAAATCCATATTCTTATATGGGATAACTTGTAAAAGAATGTATCTTTTAGGGAGTTGGGAATTAAATTGTTAATATATATATTTTTGTTGTAGTTTTCGGTGGTTTTGTTGATGAAACATGCTTTTGATGTGGTTTATGGAACCGACGAGTATCCTTTTACGATTTTCACGGTAAATTGGTTGTTCTTTTCTAAATACGATTTATAAAGATAATAAAAAGGATTGATATCGTTACTAGTTGTATAATTTTAAAATTGGATTGGAGTAAATATAATGGCAGGTGTTGACATTGAAAGCCATTGGCATATTACTTCCAATGCTCGTAATCATTCGGACCATCGCAGCTATTCAGAGGAGTCTCCGATATCAACCTCTTGTAAGCTCCCAAAAACACTTTCTAGTTCTGTCTATATATATTGACTTTTATTGTTGGTTATTGGTTTTAATAGGCATCTGAAGAAGATATATTCACGAGCTCCGAAGAAGAAGATAATGGTTTGGAAGAGGAAGATCAACAACAACAACATTTGGCTTGATTTTTTTTTTAATTAAGATAGATAGTCCTTACAAAAAATAGGAATATGTGAACATAAAAAATGTAAATATAATCAATAAAACTAAAGGATATATAAAAGCACTTCACCATCTTACAACATCTCATCTGCCAATCGAAGATTCATTAAAATCAAACGCAATTGAGATAATGATTGATAACTTTGAATGTTCAACGAAGATTCTTGATTTGTAGGTCAAGAAGGACAAAACTCAGATCTCGTGAACTTCGTGACCATTAGCCTCAGCCAAACTTTGCGACAGATTCTCCTGCCATGGTTGCGAACAAACTGAAAAAAGATCAGAAATGGACATTTTTTTAATTTGAATTTTTAAGGGACGACATTATTTTACTACATATACTATGGTTGCCTACGGTTTTTCCACCTAAATTTCGGATCTCTCTATTATACCACATAAACTAACAACGCACACCTTAATTTAATACGAACTATTGACATGTCTTCACAATTTCACAAATCGTTATCTTTTGAATAAATCGCGATCAATTGAAATTAACTATATTTACCATATAATCCGAAAACCGACTCATTGAGTAATTGCGGTTGGCTAGTTTATTTCTTTTAACCAATTGAGTAAACGCAATTGTGAAAATTTGAGTTATGTGAATTATGTGGTAGACGCAATTAACTTCAATTGATCGCGATTTATCCAAAAAATAACGATTTAGGGAATTGTGAAGACATGTCAATAGTTCATGTAAAATTAAAGTGTGCATTGTTAATTCATGTAGTATAATAGAGAGGTTCAAAATTCATGTGGAAAAACCATGGGTAGCCATAGTTTGTATAGTAAAATAGTGTCGTCCCAATTTTTAATTTGAGAAAAAATCTCGCGATTAAATAAATAAAAATGTCAGATGTGGCTGCTGGGATTCGAGCCCAGGTCTCCACGGCCACAACGTGGAATTCTTACCACTAAACTACAGCCACTTTTTGATTGTAATTAACAAGCTTAACTACATATACTTGTACACTCGGAGTTGAGAATAGAAGTTTTTTTTTTGGCTGGAAGTAGACTTAAATTAGAGCATAGTTTTTCCTTTGCAAAGTAACAAGAAACAATGATTTTATTTTTCATTGAAATAGAAGAAGAAAACTCAAGAGTTGGATGAAGAAGCAAAAAGCCTTAAAACAAAATAGAAAAGGTACATAGTTTTTGGTTTCACAACACAAAATGACATTACTTTAACAAATGATTTGTTTAAATAATCATAAAAACGAGTGTTTTGTTGAATCCCTTACAAATCTAATTAACTAGACTTTTTTTTATTAGAGACAGCACTCTTTCTAGATTTACGACCGCAAGACCAAGCCGCTTGTCCTGGTTCATAGCAGTAGTCGAAGAAAAGCTCCTCACCTTCTTTAATATCTTTGTCTGCATATATACCAATCCTATGATCTCCTCTCACAATCATCAACTGCACAAATTAAGCAACCATAAATCCTCTGATCATAAATGAATATAAATCACTTCATACGTGATGATTTTATATATCTAATCAATGATTAGTATATATATGACATGGTACCTTGGCATAGCAATTAGGTTTTGCTGAGTGATTGAGAAATCTAAACTTGTTTCCTTTACGGCGAGCATCGATTTCGAGCTGTAAACAATGTTACTTAAATTTGTAATTAATGAGAACAAACATATACGAGTCTGGAAAAAAGGGAAAGTACCTGATCATTCAAGGTAAAAAGGTAGGAACTACCAAGCTGATCATCTGCTCTTCCACGCTCATTTGCTTCACCATGACTAATCAATTCACCTCTATATTCTCCCAGAAACTCATTCTTTTTTACAGAATGCTGATGCATCCAATCAAAATTTTATACATTCATGATTAAGAGTTATCCATCTTCCAATAGCTTAAAGTTAAGAGCAAGATGTTATTTTGGTTTTTGCTTTTAACTAAAAGTAAAACCCATATTCTGATATTAGCAGGATTGCTTACCCGTGTAAATGCACCCCATCCATGAACATCAGATTTTCCAATGATAATCTAGTGAATAATTAATTAATAAGACAATAAAGAAGATGATTAGCTTTTAAGTGTATTTTCTTTGTATATTCGGTTTAAAATGACGTCGATGGTTACCCTCTTTTGCTTTTTAAGGAGGAATTTCATGTTCTTGCATTGGCTTCTTTGTTCCGATATCTCACCAAGTGAGCCATCTCCACAGCTACATTATAAAAAGAGTTTTTTTTTTCTTTAGAATTTTCTAATTTAACCATTGAATTATGTAAATAGATACTGAAATTAATGAAAACGATACCTAAGCCAACAATTCCGACAAAGATCAGGATCACATTCACGAGTAGCAGCAAAGCAAGGACATTGTCGGTTTGTGCATTGGCCCTTTCCACAGTTACATCCTCTAAAACGATTATTGCATATCTTTGGACACCTGATTAAATAAATAAAACTACAATCTTGTGATCCATTTACACAAGATTTTAGCTAGGGAGAAGTGTTAATTTTCACCATTTTATTTTCAAATGGTGTATACATCAAAATTCGGAATTGAGGAAATGTGAAATAACCAACATTAAATATAGGCCTGTTCGTTTCATAGCCGCAGGAACCTGCGGCTGCGTCATGCGGCCAAACGTTGTTCGTTTGACTGCCGCAGGTTCCTACGGTCAAACGCTGCGGTCGACCGCAGAAAGCTGCGATCAAAATTTTTAATCGCTGCGAAATTATAGCGTTTGCGATCAAACAATTGCGATACAACCTGCGGCGACAACCTGCGGCGATCAAACGAACAATAATATTGCTGCGTCTAACCGCAGGTCGCTGCCGCAGACGCTGCGGCAGACAAACTAACAACGCTTATGTAAAAAAAACGTTAAGGAATGACATACCCGCAATATTTCTCACAGCAATTACCATTAATTAAACAAGTGCATTGATCTCCACAAATTGACTCGCAAGTGCATGGTGTGTACTGCTTAAAACACTTATTTTCTCCATTTGCTGTTTTCTTCAAAGCAAGTGGATAACGAGCATAGCTCGAAGCTTTTCTGCGGACTAACTTAGTACTTTTTCGAGATACTTCTTTATTAGTCTGTAATGAAATCATCATTTTCAATCTCGAATCATGTTTTTATAAACAGACATGCATGTCATGAAGATTACATAGTTTAACTTACCTCAGTATCTGTATTTGAAGTTCTGTCATTTTCTAATAACATACTGCATTGATCTTTTTCACGCATGTAATTGTAAACCTCTAAGCACGTCTTAAGCCCCGAAAGTAAGTTTCTTGTAATAAGACAACTGCAAAAAAACATGAAACAAAGAAAATATCATTTTTCGAGAAAATTATTACATTTACCATTACGATTTTATATTAGGTATTTGTAAAGACGAGAAGTCCTTTAGATTTTTGTTGCTACCTGTTTCTCCCAAATATTTCAACTCCTTTCAAGTAAAGATCTTTCTCCACAGGTTCCCACTCATATGTCATAGGCATCTCTATAATGTCTTTTGCTACTTCATTAGTATCAGTCATTACACAATCTTCAGTTCCTATGTTTGTATCTGAGACCACAGTATTGTTTCTTTTCTTGTTTGATATAGAGTTATCATTATCCACCACATGTTCAGCTTCTGTCACCTTCTCTAGCTATTAATTAAACCATATTAGACCACTAACATAATCAAAAGAGATAAACTATTATTAGGAGAGAGAGAGAGAGAGAGAGAGAGAGAGAGCTACCCTGAGGTAACAATGGGCACTGCATGGCTCTCTAACATCTTCGTTTAGGGACAAATTAGATTTCTTTTCTCTCTGACCAGCCAAAGTAATCTAAATAAGTTAATAATGTAACTAAGAATTGATATATATAAATAAGTTAAAGCTTACAGCATAAATCACAGGCTGAGAATTTCCATGCGTAGGACAGTTAAATATCTGTAAAAATGAAAAGAAAAAAAATTGTAATAAAATTTTGTTTGGTGAGAAATAAAAGAGAAAGATTAAAAGAAGTTACCAAACAACGACGGCAAAAACGCTTATCAGCAGTATCTGCAAAAGTTTTAATTAGGCTTTTCGTTGTCAATTCAGAAACATCTCCAACATTTGCTTCATTCTTAAGCTTCAACTCATTGTATCTTTCCTACATTATATTTGAAAGTGACAAATAGTTTTCGTAGACAACAAAAACAAATCAAAAAGAAGATTACTGATCGATGTATATATGAAGATTTGATTCGATTATTACCAAAATATCTGAAACATCTATTTCGAGGAACTTGGTGAGAGCACTCTGCACGACCAGATTATCCAAACCATATTCTTGTCCAATCTTCCTGCAAAATTATTAACATTAATGTGTCTCAATCGATCTATATATATGTTAAAAAAAAAGAGGTCCTTAATATTCATCTAATACATAATCTTATTTTTTTGTAAATGGTCTCTTGATAATCAAAGAACATACAAAACGCAAAAATACTAACCATATAAAGCGATCTACATCATCTGAAAATTCGTATTTTTCTCTGTCGGTTTCTTGATAGTCTTCTTCATCTTCTTCTTCACTATTGCAGGGCAATTCCACTGCCTCACCTTCCACATAGTAGATTTGCCTCTTACCAATCACAGAATCACTTTCGGCCATTAGCTGATTACTGAAGTGTAGGTTAAAGACATATATAATTAGAGATATATAATGCATAATGAATGCTTATATACTGTATATGACAGATTAGTCTGAAAGAAAATGCCTGTCCGTGAAGACCCATGTAATGGATCGTGGTAGCTGTTCAACAAATGGAAGATTGGCACTTGGTAATGTATCAAAAATATCATTTTCGACGTTAGAATCATAAGAGAAGCCATTGAAATGATGAAGTGGTTTTTCAATTCTGGAAGAAAGCATATTGTTGTCTCTTTCATTATTATCCTCTGCACCACCAGAGCGATTTAAGGCAAGCAATTGATGATCTGAAGTATGAGCAGCCACACTCGGTTTGCATCTCAACTCGAATGTTTTCTGTAAATTTAAATTGGTAAATGAATTTTAAAGTTAATGCAGAAACTGAATATGTCTTCTTATCTTCCTCGTTAATTAATTAGTATAGATGTAAGTTGAGTAACTTGTTAATTATGATTTTTTGTTACTACATCACAACGTACCATTTTAATACCCCAATATATTCGTACGAAAATTTAACACTTTCATACGAAGAATCGTGTAGTCGAACTGCACACCTCCGAGATTAACGTAGGTGGTACAACTACTAACCCAATTACTCATCGTGTTAATTATGATTCTTATAATAAAACCTTTATTATGTTTAATGTGGCAAAGTGTTTAAACTAGATGTGTGATCCATATAATTTTTGTATATATGAGTTCATGTTTTTTTCTCAAAAAAATTGGAAATATTATCTTTATAATATCTCATATAAAATGTTTTATATATGAAACCTTATGAGCTTATATAATTTTGTTGTATTAGATTTAATAGAGTTTTAGTTTTTTTAATCCATTTTTTGTTCGCTTTATATTATTATTATTATTATTATTATTATTATTTTGACGTGTAAAAGTGTCTAAAATTCGATGTGATATATGTTTATCAATTTCGCGCTATTTTAAATCAAATAAGAATATTTATTTTTAGGATTTAGAATTTATTATTTTAAAAATTATGAAATACTATATAAATGTTATTGAAAATTTTATTGTAACGTCTCATTGCATATGTAGTGAATCTCAACTCTTTCAAATAAATATCCAACAGACATTGTATATGTATATATACATCTAGAAGCAACAAAAGTTTCTTACCTTAATATTCAGAACTCTTTCTTTTCCGATTTGCTCTTTGGCTTGATTTAATTCGAGTAGCAAATCCACACCATCTTCATTGTTTTCCTATATACAACAATCAACAATAAAAGCTTTTAAAAATATTCAAATAAGAAAACATGTAAAGAAGAAATCTAAATGTAAGGGAATGATTAAGGGTTTTAAATAAGAAGAATTATGAAAAAATTAACAGAAAATGCATGATGTAAAAGGAAAATAATATGAAAAATATAGGGAAAATTATAATTTAGAAATATAATACTATATGTATATAGATATTGAGTTGGCTCTTAGATGGCTCTTTTTTATGAATGTTTTGTTTTACCTCTTGTTGATATATATCGTCAAATATTATATAAACATATATTTTTATGCAAATCTATCGATACATTTTTTGACGTCAAATGTAACGATGATTTTTTTTTTGTCACTAGATCACAACGGACCGACCCAATAGTCCAATATCTTCATACGAAGATTTAGCACCCTTCTGCGAGGGGCAGTGGAGTCGAGGAATGGACGTAGAGGTGGTACAACCACTAGACCATTTGCTCCTCTCCATCTAACGATGATTTATGTATTTGTATTTTGTGATTAAGTATGTGTGAAATTATATTTGATAATTGCGATATTTTCATCCTCTCCATTTCTAATAATAGCACAAATTTAAGATTAAAATGCATTAAAACTATATTTTAATAGATTAGAAATAATGTACTTTAAGTTTATATATAATTTATTTAGAATAAATAAGTATTTTCACATTATTTGTGCTAGAATTTAATTTTATGATGCTAGATTTGGAAATTATATTTGATAATTGCGATATTTTCATCTTATTAATTAAAATAATATGAATAATATCCTAAAATAGCACCATTTTAAGTTTATCTTCCAAATTTAGTATCCTAAAAATAAAATTCCAAAAATAGCACAAATTATTATGTAGAAATAATTATTTATCTTAAATAAACTATATATAAAATTAAAACATAATGTTTGAGTTCACTTTTTTCAATTTAGGGTTTAAATTTTTTTCATTAGGAAGAAGTTTTTAATTATTTTAGTATTAAATTTATGCTATTTTTGGAAATTTAAATTATTAGTACTATATTTAGAATTAAAATTTGAAATAGTATTATTTTAATCAATTGCCCTTAAAAATAGTTGTGTCAAGCTAGCGCCAACAAAATTGTTGTGATATATTTAATCATATGTTTTTCTTTACTTCCTAAAATGCATGCATATGCATGCATATTTAGATACTGGTTTTGACTTGCCGACGTTATTTAGTATAAATCAAACTTACCTTCTAGTCTTCTATTTTATAAATACACACGAAATCATTTTGTTGGATATAATTTAATAATATTTTCAGTATATATAAAAGATAAAATATTTAGTTAAATTAGTACATAAAAAAAGAAGATAATAGATTTTGTTCATGAATTTTAAATTATTCGGTAAAATAAATTATATTGAAGTTAAAAATATAACATTAAATTATTTAATACTAATATCTAGCTAAATTAAAAGAAATTAAAAAGTTGAGTAATACTCTAAAATACCACCTTTTAAAGTTTTTTTTTCTAAATCTATCATTTCAAAATTAAACTCCCAAAAATAGCACAAATACTTATTTATTTTAAATAAATTATAAATAAACTTAAAGTATTATATTTGATTTCATTTTTTCCAATATAAGGTTTAATTTTTTTATTAAAATATAGTTTTAATGCATTTTAATCTTAAATTTGTGCTATTATTAGAAATTTAAATTAATAATACTATTTTTGTAATAAAAACTTAGAAATATGCTATTTTAGACATTTGCTCTTAAAAGTTTTATATATGATTTAATGTATGGATACAAATAATTTGATGTTCTGATCATTATTTAGCATTTGTATTACATCCCTTGTGTCTTTGGTAATACTAAAATTGTCACACCATTTTCTAACATTTTGTTAACGTAAGACGTAATTTTTAATTCTATGCCATTTATACATTTAATTAAATTTTCAAAATTTGCAATGAATTAATTTAATAAATTGTATAAAATATCAATTAATTAATATTTTCCGTGTAAGTCCCTTTAGATAAAATATATTTGCTATTTGATATTCTATCATTGATCAGACATACTAGTTAAGTCAATATGATTGAACAAGAAAACTTTAAAAAAAATCAATTACGGGCAAAATGTCAATTCTCTTTACACATGATCATCATCAACAACACCATACGATTCAGGTCCTTTTCTCGACCTCTTAATGGTCAAAATTGAGATATTTACAAAATACAAAAACCCTTTGAAGATTTTCACCAAACCAATCACAACACAAAAGTAATATATCCACCAATTCACAAAATCGATACCCTCCAAACGAATCAGAAGGTTACGTTTAATCTCTGCAACCATCGCCAAACTTTCTACCTCATCTCTCAGCCTCCACCACCACATTAGTCCAAAAGTCACCGCCACGATGGCTCTCTCCGACCATTTCTCCTCCTCCACGTACACACCAAAAACAGTGTCGTCGACCACCGGCTTAACGATGATTCTAAACCACATCAGCATCACCTCGTGTAGGCCCAAAAAGAACATAACTCTAACCAAGACCCACCTTTCTTGTGAAGCAAGAAACAAACTTTTCTCTGGAATTACAGACATGGTCGTGCTCATGGTTCCTTCAACTCCGAAGGCGACACAAGCTTGAACAATGAAAAGAACGATCCAGCATATGTAGAGACGGGAATTTAAAACAGAACATTCTGGTTGTCCGGAGAGATGGTGTATTAAAGTGGAGACGATGATGAGAGACAAGATTGTGTATAAAACTCCGACATCGACTTCGTGAAGAACGGAGATGGTGACGGGAGCTGAGGAGATAGAAGAGAGAGAGAGACGTGAAAGGAAGAGGAAAGCGAGAGGGACAAGGAGGCTAAGAAGGCTAATAGAGATCATTTGAAATGGTTGAACCATTGACCAGCTGCTTCTTGTGGTCTTCTCTCTTTCTTCATTTCCCATCGTAATCGCGAAGAAAAACACTAATTAAGAAGAAGAAGAAGAAGAAATGGGGAGACACTGTTGCTTGGATGATAAGAAACAGAGGACGTAAGAGAAGATATATATGAAGGTTTTAGAAAGTGTGTTTGGCAGCCACGTTTTATGGTAGTCTTCCTACAAAAGGTTCCTTTTATATTCCTTGTTTTCTTTTTTCTTTTTATTTTAATTTATTATAAATATAATTATTTTAAAATGTCCAAATTTTGTCTAATGAAAAAAATCCACAAATATTTCATATATATATATATTCATCGATGAAAGTGGCCGGCCGATGGATAGTTCTCGTGTTTCGTTTTTAAGTGCTTGAAAAATAATAGGAATGAATATATATCTTAAGCTAAATTTCGTTTTAAAAAATAGTGGTTACCACAAGTTGGTAACAGTTTATATTCAAAATAATGTGCCAATTGACGCTGACCAAAAATGCATCCGACTGACCCAACATACCTTAGTGTTCGACCATTACGTGTGAGAATATAATATTACAAGTGGATTAAATGTTATATCAAATTTTCCTGATTCTTTCGTTCAAAAGAGAAGATAAATTCAAGATCTTGAACGACGGGTAATAACTCAATAGAAAAGTTAGTTATAAATCATTTTGTTAAAAAAGTTGAGGAACTAAGTACTAAAGACTAGTGGAGTTGTAACATTCAGTTTGAAAATGAAGTCAAACAAGTATGCTTAATAGATTATTTTTCTCCATTACTGCCTAACAAGAAATTAAAGGAGTATAATAAGTCAATTACAGAGGGATAAAAACATTGCTTAAGGATAAACGTTGTTTCAGTCAAACAGCAATACAAGAAACTTTGTTCTTGATGTAAATATATTTCATTTTGATCCCAAACAAATCTGATTTTCCTAAAGCATATTTCATGGAAAATCTAAAGCTCATAAAAGGCTAGAAAAAAAGGTGCTAAAGGCGATTAAGCTGTTGTAAGTGGCTGGAGAGCTTTAAGAGGGTTCATGATGACACCATCGATAAGACCATAATCTTTTGCTTCTTTAGCACTCATGAAGAAATCGCGGTCTGTGTCCTGGTTTATCTTCTCCAGACTTTGACCAGTGTGGTAGGCGAGGTAACCATTTAGGTTTGCCTTATGATGCAGCATTTCATTAGCCTGGTCAGACCATGAACTTGCCCGGTTAGGTAATGAAATGATATTCAACTTAATCTACTCTCTGCAAAAGCTTAAGGGCAACGACTGGGATGAAATTGATATACGAGGGCAACGACTGGGATGAAATTGATATACGAATATGTAGATGGATGAATGACCTGAATGTCAATGTCGGTTTGGCCACCTTGTGCTCCACCAAGCGGCTGATGGATCATTATCCTCGAGTTTGGTAGACTGTACCTTTTTCCTATAGTTATTATACAAGTACAACGAAGCTTGCATCAGGAAATTGAGAAGAGTAGACTTAACTTAAAAGCTTTTACACATACGAATGAAAGGAAAAAGAGACTACCTTTGGTTCCAGCACTAAGCAGAAAAGCTCCCATACTGCTCATGAAAAAATAAACAGCACATAAGAAGAGGACGGCTTTACAATCCATACATACAACATTTAACGACATTAAAAAATGATATCTTTTCCGAGAAATGCTGTGTGTTTAGTGGTGAGAGCTTTGGCCATGCAGCTAACAAAAAAAGTTAGCTAACCAGAAGTTCAAAAAATGTACAAGAAACTATCAATTTACCAAGAACCCTAAAAACACATCGCATAAAGGAGAGTAAAAGGGTGGTGAAATTTTCACCTAGCAGCTAGGCCGACACAAACAGTGGACACATCAGGCCGGATATGCCTCATAGTATCGAAGACAGCCATGCCTGAGGAAAATGAGAGATACAAGAGTCATTAACAAATAAAAACCCAAGAAAATTAATTATATGAGAAACTTTAAGATCGTAGGGGAACAAGTAAGCTGAATAAGTGTTATTACCAGCTGTAACTGATCCACCAGGAGAATTAACATACATTACTATATCCTGCTCAACACAAGCATTATAAAAAAATCAGAATCCTAACCAAAACATCTGAATTTTTTAAGAACATAGCGTGAATTATACAATATCTGACCTTAGTAGGATCAACAGCATCGAGGTATAGAAGTTGAGCTACGATTATATTTGCCATATCATCATCCACAGCACCACCACAGCGAATAATCCTCTAAGCGATCAAAGCAAAGGAAACCATTCATTAAGTCATTAACAATACGACTGAGCTGAAAACTTTGATACACTAAGCAAAGAGATTTCATCAGCTTACATATTGGAAGAGCTGGCTAATGATACTCTGGAAACGCTCTTGCACCATAGGAGGAGGTCCTTGTCCTTGAGCATAAGCAGGAAAATACGGCGAAGAAGGGACTTGTAAATCATCCCTACACGGTAACAAATTTCCAGACTTAACAGCCAAAGAGAGTCCAGAATCAAAGTTTAAGAACATGGTCAAACTCAAAATTCACCTTATGGACCAAACTCCCTGAGGAGAAGGAATCTCCGGTGTCCAAATATTTCCGGAGTATACAGCCTTCGGATATGAGTTGTTCCACTTCTTTCTGTGGCTAACTAACTTCTTCGTCTTTCTGCAAACAAAATTCGTTCAGTCCCTTAAAATAACCTAAGGTACACTAGTAGTGAAGAAAACTGTAAGACGCCTAAACCTTGAAGGAAGGGGCTCGAAAGGTAAAGAAAGCTTTTGAGAATCGAAAGAGGATCCACTGGAACTTGCGGAGATTAATCCAGCTCTAAATCTGAGAGAGGAAGCCGATGTGTAGGCGCAAGCATGAGCCATTTCTTGTTCGATTTGGGGATGAATGAAACCCTAGTTTCGTCGCCGGCGAGGAGCTTCCGGTTCTTATCCTTCAGAAATTTGGGGATTTTGTTTCTTCAAAGAGTAAATGTGACTACAGGCTCTCTAAATTGATATCTGTTTTGGTGTCGGGTCGGGTTTTACCCATGAGTTCAGGTCCGATGATTATACACGCAAACGCCTTTCGTTTCTATTACTTACAAAACGCGATTGTCATTTGTTATTTTCAAGACAGGAAGTTTTGGAATGACAGTTAAAGTCTTGAAATCAACTAACAACGTATCTGTCCACATTGAAAACCATACAATTTGTCCGTAAAATCAATTTCATAGAATACAATAATACATCATTATAATGAGGGTTTAATTCCGTGAATTTATACAAAAAAATCTATTTCTTTCTGTATTTTTTGGGATTTTTATAAATTATATAAACTATGTTTTTTTTCGTAAACTACATAAACTTAATAAATTATTCTAATTACAAAAATTCTATTAATGTTTACATGTTAAATTGTTATTAAACTTTATTTTACTTCAAAAATCTGGTTTTAATTTCAAAATAAATCCAAATTAAAACTAGATTTTTGAATTAGAACCAGATTTAGTAGCTATTTACCGTGTAAAAATTAATAGAATTTCTGAAATTAAAATAATTTATAAATTTTGTGTAATTTATATAAAAAATATAGTTTATATAATTAAAAAAACCCCAAAAATACGGGTGTAAATAAGTTTAATCGTATAAATTTGTGTAATTGACGGATGTGATCACATGTACCTTTGTGCCTTATATGTAGAACCTTGTTGTTAGGAACTTGTATAGAGCAACAACAAAAATATCCTAGTATTGGCTCAGGTCAAATTGAAGTTTAACTCTCATAAACCAAAAAAACAAGAAGACATTATAATTAGATCAATCAGAAGCAGCCATGTGAAGCTGAACAAGCGAAGCATAAACCCCACAGTCGATTTTGATCAACGTCTCGTGAGTTCCTTTCTCAGCGATCACACCGTTCTTAACGACCGCAATGACGTCAGCGTTTTTAATGGTTGATAACCGGTGTGCCACGACAACCGTAGTTCGGTTCATCATCACTCGGTCAAGGGCGTCTTGAACCACTCGCTCCGATTCTGCATCAAGAGCACTCGTTGCTTCGTCCAAAAGTAAAATCTTCGGCTCTTTCACTATGGCTCGTGCTATAGCCACGCGTTGTTTCTGTCCTCCTGATAACTGAATTCCTCTTTCTCCCACCACCGTATCGTAGCCCTAAAAAATGTGTTGCTTGCAACGTAAGCAAACTTCCTAAAAGCAGAGGATTTTTATGTTATTTAATGTTTTGTGTTTCTCCTTACTTGTCTTATGCCAGAGATGAATTTGTGGGCATTGGCCAGTTCTGCGGCGGCTATGATCTCAGACTCCGTTGCGGCATCTTGGCCTCCTTTGCCATAAGCAATGTTGGCTCGAACCGTATCATTGAACAAGACAGGTTCTTGTCCCACAAGTCCCATTTGTTGTCTCAACCATTTCAATTGCAGCTTCTTGAGCTCAACTCCGTCTAGAGTTATATGACCTGAATCCGGATCATAAAATCTTTGTAACAGCGCGATCACCGTCGATTTTCCCGACCCGCTTTCTCCGACCAAAGCAACCGTCTGGATACAAAACAAGACATAAATTGATCAGATACTTCGGTGATAACAAATTCTTCAGAGAAAGTTTGGGTTTGGTAAAAAAAAGTTGTTTACCTTTCCTGCACGAATAGTTAAGCAAAGATCACGAAAGATCTGAATGTCTGGCCTTGCTGGATAAGTGAAGCTTATGTGACGAAGCTCAATATCTCCCTTAACGTTCTCCAAAACGGTCCCTGACTCGTCGCTCGAGTCTATCTTTGATTTTCTATCGATGATTCCAAAGATGGAAGCAGCTGCAACCTTAGCTTTGCTCGAATCTGGAGCGAAAGAACTCGACTGCGAAATCCCAATCGCTGCCATTGTTAACGCAAAGAACACCTGCAAGATCCGTTCTTCTTCATTAATCACTAGGTCACATAGATTTTCAAACATATCTGAGCAGTGATTAGATTAGAACAGTACTTTACCTGGAAAACGTCATTGAAAGTAGTCTTTCTGTCTTCAACTAATCTAGCCCCTGCGTAGAAGCTTGTCGCATAGACACAAAACAGAATGAAGAAAGAGAATCCAAACCCTAATCCGCTGATGAAACCTTGCTTTATTCCATCTTTTATCGGACCTTCGCATTGCTTCTTATACATCTGCATCACTTTCTCCTCCGCGCAGAAAGATGCAACAGTTCTAATACTCCCGACTGCATCATTTGCTACCTGACTCGCCTCCTCGTACTTTGTCTGCAAATGTTCACCAAAATCCGCGTTAGTTTCTTGAGCCACAAGGAAAACCACAGAATAGGACTGAACATATAAACCTAATAGCGAACCAAAATTCTCAGAACCAAACTCAACCGAGAAAATGGGAACCGATTGTATAGACCTTTGCGTCGGCGCTGAATCCTTTCAGGAACTTGACTTGAATATAACCATTGATACCAATAAGAGGAAGCATCACTAAGATTATAAGCGCCAATTCCCAACTCGCGGTGAACGCTATGATCAATCCAGACGCAGCAGATGCAGCGTTTTGAACCGCTAAAGACAAGGCGTCCCCAACCAGAGCCCTAATCAAGGCTGCATCAGCTGAGAGTCTTGCACCCAGCGTACCACTCGAGTTCTGTGGCTCATCGAACCATCCAACTTCCATGTGAACAGCTTTCTCAAAACACATTGATCGAATTCGTCGAATCAGTTTTCCTCCAGCTACTGCAAACAAATAGGTTTGAGCCGGTGAGACGATCAAGGAAGTTACTCCAAGAGCAACAAATATTAACGCCCAGAATCTTGAATCCCTCTTTAATTCGTAAGCCGATTTGAAGAATGCTTCGATGACTCTTGAAATCAGAATTCCGAAAAGCGGGAAAATGGCGCCGTTGATTGCTGCTGCTACGGCTCCTAGGAGGAGAACTGGAATCTCGGGTTTGTTTAGAGCCGCGATTCGGGTGAGCGATACTTTGGGGACCGGTTCTTGGGTCTCCTTTCCAGTTTCCTCTTGGCCAAGTCCTGCGGTTAAACCAGGAACATTGAAAGAATGATGACGGCTGCTATTTCCAACTGAAGAAGTTCCGCTGCTAATAACCAAACCGTCCATTGATTTCTTCAAATTCGAATTCCGAAAAGATGATCCAATCAAAGAAGTCTCTGATCGTTTCGCATCATGACCCTTGTTTACCTCTTGTAACCGAATGAGCTGCGAATAAGCTCCCTCGGGATCTCTCAACAATTCGGAATGCAAACCTTTTTCCACCACTTTTCCACGGTGAATGACCGCAATCATATCCGCATTTCTAACCGTGCTTAACCGATGAGCCACAATGACTGTTGTCCGATTAACCATTACTCTATCTAAAGCCTCTTGAACCACTCTTTCGGATTCTGCATCAAGCGCACTCGTTGCTTCATCCAGCAGCAAAATCCGCGGATCTTTAATTATGGCTCTCGCTATGGCTATTCTCTGTTTCTGTCCTCCCGAGAGCTGAGTCCCGTGCTCTCCTACCATTGTATCTAACCCTTGAGGCAACTTATCTATAAACTTTGCCGCATTTGCTAGCTCTGTTGCAGCTTTAATTTCTTGAACCGTTGCGTTTTCTTTTCCGTAGGCAATATTCTCCATGATGCTCGATGAAAACAGAACCGGTTCTTGGCTAACCAATCCGATTTTGCTTCTGATCCATTTCAATTGAAACTCTTTAAGATTAACTCCATCTATTAGTACTTCACCGGCTTTTGGGTCATAAAACCTCTCAATCAAACTGATCACCGTTGATTTTCCGCTTCCGCTTTCTCCTACTAATGCTGCTGTTGCTCCGCTCGGGATAAACAAAGAGAATCCGTCAAATATCTCCTCATCTGGCCTCGCCGGGTAACTAAAATGCACATCTTTAAGTTCAATGTCTCCTCGGATATCTTCAAGAACCTTTCCATTTATGTCGTAAGCATCAATCAAAGGCTTTCTTTTGATCGTCTCAAACATTTTATATGCTGCAGCTTGGCCAGCTGCAAATGCGGTTACACATGGGGATGTTTGCCCAAGCGACCTAAAGGAATAATAAACAAAAAGAAGAAGAAAGAACATAGTTACATAGTTATAAGGAATCTCACACAGCTAGCTAATATACGTAAAATTGATTGTCTCGGCTTTTACTTACATTGAACCTGCGACCACAATGATGATCACATTGATTACAGCTCCTCCTGTATACCCTTTTTCGAGTATCATCTTCCCACCAAACCAAATAGCCAAAGCATAGCTACTGAAAAACACAAAGAACATTACTCCAAGTCCTAAACCGGTAGAGAAACCTTGTTGAATGCTTGATTTATATGCCGAAGTGATGTACTTCTTGTAATTGTTTATCGCTTGTTTCTCTCCCGTGAAAGAAGAAACCTTTAAAAAGAAAAACAGAAATTAAAGCAAAGTTCAAAAATGTTTTGAAGCCTAAGAAGTTGAGTTTTACCGTTCGGATAGACCCAATTGTCTGTTCAACAACAGTCGCTGCTTTTGCATAAGCGGCTTGTCCCCGTGAAGAAGCTCGAGTGACTATAAGCGCCATGGCTGCACCAGCCATAGCCAGAAGAGGAATTGATGTTAACATAACCAATGTTAGTAACCATCCTTTAGCGAAAGCTAAAGCAAATCCACCGATGAACGTAGATACCAACTGAATAAACTTCCCAACCTGCAAGATTCAAGAAACGTAAACAAATAGAATAATCATTACTTGTAAAGCCCGGGCCACAGTATTGAAGTTTCTTTATTTGATTTCTTACCTTCTCACCCATGGCGTCTTGTATAAGAACAGTATCTCCAGACATTCTACCAACAACTTCTCCTGTGTTTGTTTCAACATCGAAGAATCCAATGTCTTGTCGCAGAATTGTTTTTAGATACGTATTTCTTATCCTCGCGGCTTGTCTTTCTCCCGTGATCATCCAACAAGCCACCTCTACAACGATAACAACAACAAGATAAAACTTTACCTTCTCATTTTCTCTATCTTTATGTGAAATTGTAATGGAGAAACACGTGAATCGCGGGTTATGACTTACGAAGGAACGCTGCTCCTAGTGTTCCAAGTCCAAGGTAGACGAATTCAAGACAAACCTATAAGAGGAAAACATTATAAGTAAATGTGATCTATCTTAACCCAATAACACAAATGATAAAGTTATGATGTTTTGTGTTCCAACATTATTACCTTTGAGACAACATCAACAATGTCTTTGTTATTCTGATTTTTTCCAAAGGAATCAATGAGATCACCAAACAACAATGTCATGAGAGGTAAGCAAACACCGTTCCCAATAGCTCCGATTGAGCCACAGATCATCAAGAACACATCAAAAGAGTCTGCAAATGCAAATAGCTTGTAGAACGGAACTGTCTTCGCCTTTTCATCACTTTTTTCTTTCTTCGTCTCTTCATCCTCTTCTTCTTTGAGACTTCTAGATGTTGAAGGTTCGTGTGAAACAGAGTCGCCTTCTCCGGCGCCGTCAGGATTCATTTCCGGCGCTGGCAGTTAAAAAAGAAAGTTTTAGGAAATCGAATAAAGACCCAGATCAGGATCCACGGTATATAATAAAAAGTTACGAGCTTTCTTCGTCAGTCTTGAATGTATTTACATATGAAACAGAACTTATAAGCAGGAAAAGGAGAGACTTTTTTTAAAACTTTTCCTAAAACCCAGTAAAGGGCGAGAAATGGAAGAATTTTATAAACATATAAAGTGAATATTAATTGAGAATTCTTAGAGTATGCTAATCCAAATCCTTGTGAAAAAAAATTTATCCTTTTCAAATTTCATTCTAAAGAGTTCCCAGAAATTTAATATTACATTCATTAGTGGAAAAAAAAGTCACATGCTTTGTCTTACCTGCAAACTCAGAGAACAAAACCCATATCAGAAATTAAAAACGAAAGAAGTTAAAAGAGGACAGACCTGAAGATATGAAGATGCGAAGCTGGGAAAAGCGAAAGATTAGAAACTTTGGGGGAATAAGACGTGAGCGAAACTGTGTGGTGAACTTGTTAAAGCTTGTTTAATTCTTATTTTATTGAATTTTCTAGATTCCAGTTTGTATCTGCAGAAAATATCAGAATTTCGCCTTTTTATATGCAACTCTTCTTTTGGGTTTTGCGAAAATTGCTTGAGAAGCAAGGAGAGTGGGATTAAACTATTGTTTTGGTCGTTGACAAAATAAACTATTTTACGGTCAAAAAGGGGAATAATTATGCATTTTGAATTGTTTGCTTTAAAAACATATTTCTTCGTCTTATAAACCCCAACCCAAAAGTTAATTAATTTATGCTACGTATTATATTAATAAACCCACCAAATTTGTTTTTTTTACTTTATACAATTTTACTTATATTGTAAAATCCCTAATATATTATTTGAAAAACTTTTTAACAAAGTAACCTTAAACTAACGTGTTAATAACAAAAATATCATGCTGACGTGTCAACACCACATTAAGTTTCAGTTTAAATATATAAAAGGGTTTAACTTACTAGAATAATTACAATACATGTCACTGATATTAATTTGGTTAGAGAATAAATATAATTTATTCAACTATCCAAAAAATACTACTACATTTGCAAAAACAATAATTTTTATTTCTTTATTTTTTTATACGTTAATTTATAAATAATTTCAACTAAATATAAATAGATTTAAATTACTACCATAATCCCTAATACTTTATTTGAGAAACATTTTAATAAAATAATTTTACTCTAACGTGTTATTAACAGAAATACCATGCTGACGTGTCATCACTAAAGTAAATTTCAAATAAATATATAAATGAGTTTAACTTATTAGAATTATTACAAATATATCATTGTTATTAATTTGGTTATATAATTAATATATTTTATTAAACTAATAAAAAATACTATTAAATTCGTAAAAAATAATTATTTTTCTTTTTTTACTTTGTATATACAAAAATTAATGTTAAAAATAATTTTAAATAAAAATTAAAATTATATAAATATTTAATTTATATTTACTAATAAAATATAATTTGTGAATATTTTTCCCCACGCATGACGTGGGTATGAATCTAGTATTATTATTAAAATTTTGAGATCACTATTTTTATTGAACTTGTGGAATGATATTGGGTTCAATAGTTGGGTTTTTAAGACATATTATTGACTCACTTTCATATTAAATGATTGAAGATCAAATTAGTGAAAGTGGTTGGTTTTTCATATTTTCGGAACAACAAACATGTCAAACCATGTAAAAGCCAAACAACAATGTCTCACCTCTTGTAGGTTAATATGACAAATTTTCTATCCTAAGTAAGAAAATATAAGTCTAGTATGCATTAGGAGAAATCAATTTGAATCAATTGAATCGACTTTATCTAATTTAATTAAAAATAATCAAAAACTTAGATTTTATAATAATAATAATTAAAAATAATTAAAAAAACAACTCGACGACTTCGATTAAGTGCAAGCTAAGAAAATCTCGAAATTTTATAATGGTGATTTCGTATATTACTATTTAGCTTCATCCAAAAATGTTAAATAGATTAGTTCAGAAACTATATGTAGTAAAAAGATTTAATGTAATAGGAGAAAAAGGAGTAATGAAATTAATAAAAGGTGAGAGTAATAAATGTTAAGATGATTATAGTTGATAGTTGAATTTAAATATAAAAATGTAAATTCATTAGTCATAATACTTGAAAACAACACGAATAAGCGTCACTGCTTGCGTCAGCACACAAACACATCACACATGAGAGAATTTAACCATTTATCTTCACAACAAAATCTAAATTTTAATTTAAACAAAAATAAATATACGATCTACATACGTTGTGTGGTCGTGGGGACCACTAGCTTCCGCATTTCTAGGCTTGGGTTTCCGGTTTTTTCCGGTTAATCGGGTTGGGTTTTTTGGTTTTCGGTTAATTTGGTTTTGAAAAAACTCAACCGAAAAAAAATATAAACAAATTCGGTTCGGTTTAGTTTTTTTATCAGTTTAATCGATTTAGTTTTCAACAAATAAAACCATTTCGAATTAAACCGAATTATAAATAAATTTTGGTTTTTTCGGTTAATTTCGAATTAATTTAAAGCAATTTTTTCGGTTTCATTCGGTTCATTTCTCGTTTCCCCGCGATATCTTCTTTACGGGAAAGAGATGCAACGCACCGTTTTAATAGCCATCCCTATGGATCCAATACGAAACTCTTACAATTATATTGGGCCCTTGACGGGTCATTTTACTTCCATGATCTAGTAATCCTCCTTCTCCCTTCATCTCCATCTCTCTCACCATCGCCTCCCCTCTCTTCCTCCATCTCTATCACCGTCGCCTCTTCCCTCTCCCTTCCTCTCCATCTCTCTCGCCACTTCTAAATAGACATCTTCTCTTCTCCTTCTTCTCCTTCTTCGCCTTCTTCATCTTTTTCTTTGTCTTCTTCCTCTTCATTTTGCTTCTTCTGATTCTTTTTCTTCGGTGATTTCATCTGAAACGTCGCTTACTTCAGGTATGTCTTCTCATTTCTGAACTCGAATGGATTTAATGATTTAGGCTAGCTTTGAATCCTCCTAAGCTTCGATTCGCCCTTTAGATCGACAATTCTGTCAGAGTTGGAAAAAGTTTAGATCGAGAAAACTTCGATTCCTGCTCTGATATGTAGTGAAGTTGAATAATAAATTTTGTTTTCTCATATCCTTGTATTATTAATCCTTATCACTGATTTCCGTCGGTTAAGTTATTAACCAAAGAGAGAAGATATCATAACCAAACCGAAATATAAATCATTATCAGACTGAATCAAAACCTGAACCAAGTATTCAATACTGTCTCAAGAGAATTGACGCAAGTATATACTCAAGTGAAATTAGCTGCAATTGGCAACCGTAAACTCTAGTCCGGGAAGTAAGTGAAGATGAAATTGAAGGTTGTGTATCGTAAGGTCTCTGACTACATCCGTTACGATCTCAAAGAAATCGTATTACCTTCATCACTTCCCGATCCACCTCACGTCGTAAAACGCCGCAAATTGACTTGGCACGAGCGATTTCTAGTGAGATCCCGCACTTTCCTTCCTATGTTCCTTTGGATTCCAGTTATTTTTAGGTTCTGTGTATTTCAAAGTTTTCTTAGTAAACAGCTTCGCATTTCGTTGTGCTTTAGTATGCTCGAGTGCTATTTGGTCTCCTTGACATTCAAGTATGTCTTCATTTTCGGCCGAGTATTGATTTCAATATGTATGTTTTGGAGAATCAGGAAAAGAATGTTAGATTTCTTTTGTTTGGGAAATAAGTTTGTCCTTTATGATATAAGATTATTTGATTATCGCGTGGGTCATGTGTAGTAGAGGTCTGTAGTTCCGAGATGAACACTTCTCCAATTTCCAGAGTAATTGGTGTTTTCAACTCAAGATAAAATTAATATAATGCTAACCACTGGGTGAAATATTCATGTTTGTGTTAGGTGTTGAAGGAAGCTTCAAGGCTTTATGCTGCAAGCTGGGTGCGAGATATAGGTCCTGAACTTCGTCCAAATGATTACAAGAAGCATGGTGATGCTGAACCTAAAAAGAAAGCCAAAGAGACAGAGACAGAGCCCTCTGTATTGGAAGATCTTGGTAAGAACTGCTGTTGTGCTATTTCCTGTTATATTTTGTATCTGAGTTAGGTTCAAAATGAAGTTATCCAAACAGTTAAATGGCAGTCATTTCCATATTGTAATCTGCCAGAGCATATCGTATTATAACTATTAGTAATGCATATTACAAGTAATGAGAAGTGGAATACTTCTCATTACAAGAGTTTTGCTATTGATATTAAGAAGTCCATTTTCCCAAATAAAATTTACTGCTGCATTCATTAATTATTGACTTTGTGTATGTATTGTCTGTCCTTTTATTCATGAATGCTTTGTTTTTCATTCTTTTTCCGTTACTCTTCTATACAGCGGTAGCTGCAAGGGGTGGCATGGAGACTTTAAGGCCTGCTTTACATCGTCTATATATGACACGAGCTTCTCAATATAAAGATGCTCTTGCAAGCTTTATAAAAGGTTACCATGAGGGTGTACAGCAAGTTCTGCAGAATAAAGAAGAGTCTAAAGTCCCTGCAGATGAATCTGACAACTCTAAGAAAACTACCTGACCTTTAAGTTATTTCCAGAAACAAGATTCATTGTGAAAGCAAGTATATACTTAGCTAGATCTTGGGTTCTTTGATTGTGCCAAAGAATCCAAAGATTTCTATCGAAGATGTAGTCTGTTAGAAACAATGTAGCAAAATGTTTCGCTTGAAAATGTTATCTATAGATCTTCGTTCCACTTGTGAACTGCTGTTGGGAAATTTATATAACTTGGGGTTGGAGTAATAAAGGTAAGAGTACGGACTCCGGAGTTCATATAGAAAATTTTTATTCTTTGTCAACGATTTGATATAGTAAATTCGAAAGCATGAATAACATATTTGTAGCATGCAAAACCTTTGATTTTCTTCGTCCTTGACTATTATTTTCGATCATTTCTTTTAGATACACAATCGATTTCGTAAAAATATCGCATAGTTTAAATAACAGTTTTGTTGTCATTGTTAGATAAAGAAAAATCTTTCTAGATAACGAAAGAATTAACATGACAACATGACAAGAACCGTTCAATTTCATTTGATAAATCTTTTGTCATCGCCCAATTGATGCAATATAATACCTTCCATAGACTTATTGGACTTTGTTCAATAAAGCCCATTAAATTTCCATAGGTTTATTCGACTTTTTTGAATGGGTATGAAAGGTCTAATGGGCTTATTATCAATACCCACAGACCACAAATCAAAAAAATTTTAAAGATGCGGTGAGCGTGGATCGAACACGCGACCTTCAGATCTTCAGTCTGACGCTCTCCCAACTGAGCTATCCCCGCTTTTGATTTTTCATCTGAATATAATTAAACAACACCAACATCTCTGACACGAATTCCTTTTTTCTTTGTGCGGTTGTGCTTGTGTACTGTCTTCTTATCCTATCTCGATAGAAAAGAAAATTATCAAAAGATGCAAAACGCTACAATGTCTGTAACAGCAACTCAAATGAACACGACCAATCACTTGTCAACAACTTGTAAAATCCCCAATCTCCAATTCCCCATTTGCTTCGATCGTAGATTCGCTTTGTTTACTTCTCGTAAACCCTTATCCTTTTCTCAGCTAAATGGCACCTCCTTTCAATTGTCGTCTTGTTTTTCTTCATCTTCTTCCCTCAAGCCCAGATTGAGATTCAACCCGCCTAAGCGTTTATCTGTTTCCATGGAGTGGCAAGACTGCACGTAATATTTCATTTATTTCTTTTCTCTGTTTTTCAATTCCACCATTCCTTGGGAATTTGCATGCTTTTGTTGGAAATTTCGATCCTTTTAACGGCTGATATTCATCAAAAGGCATACTCACTGTTCTCGTAAACACCGTGTGAAATCTTGACAGTAGTGTGAACCTAATTTCAATCTTTTTGATATGGAGATTCAGAGTGAAGATGGAAGTAGATATTCCAGTATCTGTAGCATATAATTTCTACTTAGATCGTGAATCTTTTCCTAAATGGATGCCTTTCATTTCATCCGTAGAGGTATATTTGATTTCCCAAACAATCTTACTATCTCTTATCAACTCGAAAGTTTCCATCTTTCGATGTTGATTTGATCGTTTGTGGTTAGGTGTTGAAAGACAAGCCTGATCTATCACGTTGGTCACTAAAATACAATGCTTTTGGTCAAGTCATTAAGTATTCTTGGCTTGCTCGGAATCTACAGGCAAGAAAGAAAGAACCCATCATTCAATTTGAGTCGATGCTTTGTGTGTTCTTAACAATGATGGCTTTTTTGTTTGTTGCAGCCTATTGTTAATCAGAAAATCCATTGGAGATCTCTTGAAGGTCTTCCTAATAAGTAGGCAAAAGATCACAAATGGTTCACTTTTTTCTCATCTCTTATTATTTATGAGGCTTAACATATGGGATTTAAGCAATGCAGAGGCAGCGTTCGGTTCTTCCCTAAAGGTCCCTCATCGTGCATCGTACAAGTAAAGAACACTCAATTTTTTGTCTACTCATTCTCTACTACTCGAATGATTCTCTCAAGCTTTTCCACTAACTTTTTGCATTTGTTCCATCTTTTAGCTAAC
This sequence comes from Pugionium cornutum, assembly GCA_018901935.1. Taxonomy (NCBI): domain Eukaryota; kingdom Viridiplantae; phylum Streptophyta; class Magnoliopsida; order Brassicales; family Brassicaceae; genus Pugionium; species Pugionium cornutum. Next base: position 836,791 of record CM032155.1, on the reverse strand, counting down.
CGTATCATATGAAGTCCCTGCGCTTTTAACCCCTGTGGCATCGGTTGGTAACCTTTTACCTTAAATATATATCTACGTTTTGTGGAATGTTATTCCTTATTACCTCTTTTTTGCCCAATTCAGGCGGTCCGGCCTTTTTTAGAAAGCTTGCTTAGAGGTGGACTTGAACGATTTGCAACCATGGCCAAAACCTCTTAAAACAAAGTTCTGTTTTATGTCCTGAATCTCATTGTTCAGAACTTTAAGCACTAAAACCATTTCATTGTCTAAAAGATCAACACTTTTGCATTCAAGGCAGAAATCAAGAATTGTAACCAGAAACTTACTTCCCTTTGCATTACCCAAATACATTATTATTTTTTATGAATCGTCTTCCGGTTGCCCAGACCGGTTAATCGGATGCTTAAACATAAAAAAAAAATCGTTGTCTTCCCTGTTTATGTAATTTAACTGAAAATTAACTAATTGTGGAAAACAGAGATAACTTAGTTCTGTAACATTGACGGAGAATTTGATTACCGTTGAATTTAAAGGTTTCGCATATAAAAATTGTTGGATTGTCGACATATATACGCATCGGCCTCAGTAATTTGGCATACTAGGCCAGTTACTCAAATGTATAAAAGGCAGCCATTGGGTCGAACAAGAGAATATATAGAGAAAATTAATCAAGGTTTGATTAATTCACCTGCAGAGAAAAGGGGAGCTGAGATCGATTAATCGAAGGTGCGATTAATCTGAGAGAGAAAGGTGAGGAACTTACGACTGTTCTGGGGTTTTCTTTTTTCGGGTTCCTTTTTCTGGGTCGTGTGAGTTGCACCACAAAAGGAAATTTCTTTGTTGAGTAGGAAGATATCTCTTCGATCGTGTAATTGATTTTCGGTAAAAAACTCATTTTTGGATTGAGTTCTTGATCCTGATTCTTCTTTGATTCTAGTGGATTTGGGAGGATAGGTTCCCACGAGATGTACCGACATTTATTGGGAATTCGTTAAATCTAATGTTCCTTTAATTTCTTGCAAATTAAACACACGAATAGTAAACTAGAATCAAGGCAGATTGATAACAAAAATTAATTACTTGTCTATACAAGTGGCAGACAACATGAAATGAAATTGAATTCCAAAAACCTTTATACCCACTCGATCCATCATGAGATTACTAATATATGACTAGAAAAAAATAGATCTAACGGTTCGTAATAAAAAAGAAAATACTGTTTATTCGTATCCACTAGAATATCTCGAACACTCTCCCGACCCGACCTGACCTGACCTGACCTGACCAGACCAGGACCTACCACGAGTGTATTAAGTAAACGCATCAGGTCAAGCTTTTTTTTTATGCTGAAAGTCATTTTTTTCAAAATAATTATTTTTCAAGTAAGTGTGTTGTGCAATGATTACGTCGTCACCATGACGTAATCTAGTGACTGCTTCATATCATCATACGTAATGTTAGCATCTCTGCGTTCGTTTACTTTTTTGCCCCTTTGTCGCTTTTTTTAACAGTAGAAAATAATGATTTCTATTTCTAATTAATATGCAACCACAAAACCCACTTATAAAAGAATCGATTCTATGTTGGAAATATAAGCTTTCATTCATTAAGCTCTATTAGGAACAAAATCTTTAATTTTTTTGTGGCTTCAAAATTGGAGACTTATATAAATGGAATCATTTCTTTTTATAACGAGAAATTATAAAGACAGGATCCCAAGGAGATTCTTTTTCTTTTTCTTTTTTGTTAATGAATAAGAAATTAATAGTTATTATAGAGAGACAGGTGAGGTCATTTTAGTCTATTTTGAAATGAAGTTCCGAGACTGTCACGCCATGAGACGATAAGAATAATAGCGTGCTTCATTCTCCAATCACTTTCGTAAATGTATACAAAACAATTTTATTTACAATTCAACCATGAATATGAACAAGGACCAAAATGTGGAGAGCAAGGAGAAGAAGAGGATCGATGAAAAAGAAAGAGAAGATGAAGATGAAGAGGAGGAGAAGAAGATTGATACGTTCTTTAAGCTTATCAAAAACTATCACGAAGCACGAAAACGAAGACGAGAAGAGTTAGCTGAAAACGTCTTGAAGAAATCCAACGGTAGAGAGAGGTCTCGTATTGTAGTCCCCGCGTTTCAGCCGGAGGATTTCTCTGACTCTCGAAGGGATTTGAAGCCATTGATGACTGTTTCAGATCAGAGAAATGAGAAAAATGAAGAAGAAGCAGATAAGGTGGGAAAAGAAGACAATTGTCTAGATCTTAATCTTTCATTGTAATTGTCTAATAAAATTCATGTCTATTTTTTTGTTTCATTTTTAAAAAAAAAATCAATTTCACTTAAGATCTGGGATTAAACGAATAAATGTATCATTTAATCCAGACGTGTGTCTGATCTGCAAAATAAAATAAAATCAAGCTATTAAAGTGAATAAAGAATCATCAAGGGTCAATTTGGAAATCAAGCAGATCTAATGAAGTCAAGAGTTTGTACTAAAGAACGGAATGTTTTTCGAAACAGTTTTTAAACTGTATAAAGAAGCATTGCTTTGAAGTAGCCAACTAAGGACTCGTGCAATTGATCAGGGACAGTCAACACATTGACTTTTTAGCTATGATTCCTTTCGTAACTTGACTTTAACACAACTCCCAATTCTTTTAGGCTAAACTACTTGACTTTCAAAAGTCAAAGAAGACAAGATAGATTCTTTGTCTCAATCTCAGAGATTTTGTATTTCTGGGTCTCCATATCCTCGCCATATCCTCGCTCTCGTGTCTCTTAAACATATTAAGAACATGTAAGACTGGGTATTCGGCAAGTACCTATTCCTAACATTTTCTGTTACTATGGGATGTTGTGAGTGAGTCGTGAATATCACTTTGGAACATCCAGAGTCTTGGCCAATGGCCAGCATTCATTGTTCTTTTGGAAATTGTAGCTCGGCGAAAATCTACAAAGTCGGAGACTCCAAGAGATGGGCGATGAACATCAACGATGTCACTCAAGTCTTTGGTGCTTTGGACTACGAATTCTACCACTCTTCTTCTCCTAGAGCCCTCAAGACACATGACACTCCCATGGAACAAGGTTCTTACTATTTCATTAGCTCAAATCAAGCTCAACGCCTATAGGGTCGAGGTGGGATGACTCCAAATGCTGGAGTATTTATGCAGGCAGTGGCTACTATAACAAGACAGGACGAGATCTCTTTAGGCTTACCTTAACCTCAAGTCCACTATTTCACTAGCTCAGAGACCGTGTATTGTGAAGCTGGGTTTAAGCTTCGAGCAGTGGTGCAACCACTACTCAAAGCCGTGACATTCTCCATCTTTCCCAAGGATATGGCGTCCTCAGCTATGGACCGCCTGAACAAGTGGTTACAAACCATTAATCGTTTTTCCTTTCTTGTTTGATTCCTTAGCATTTGAAGAAAGATAAAGAGCTTTTTTGTTTCTATTTCATGGATTCTGAACCAATAATAACAAACAATTTTCCCAACAATGGAAATGATTATTGAACCTATGGCAGACTCTTCTTGCATAAGGTTGTGTCACAGCGTGGACAACTTGTTCAACTGGTTTCTTGAACCGGAACAGAACTGTTATTGTTGACTGTATCTGTTGTATTTTCCTCGGAAACTTTGAAGAAAGTGTAAGACAATATCAAGTTGTTGATTCCGTCCATTCTTGGATCAGTCTCAAACTCAGGATCAATATAGAAGAAGACCTGCAGAACGAAGTAAAGGAGAATGATTAAATGGGCTCTTGATTTTGCCTATGGAATATAAAACAGAACAAAAAAGAAAAGTGTAGTCACCGGCATGTCGATTTGCTCTCCAGGAAGAAGTCGCTGCTCCTCAAAGCAAAAACATTGTATCTTGTTGAAATAAACTCCTGCCTGGAAAAGAGTTGGGGAATCGAGTTAAGGATGTTCTAAGGGATGTTGACAGGGCAATACCGAGGCTAATAGGTATACCTTCATGGGAGTGACGTTGTATGTCGAGACTCCTGTTATTGGTGCTGAACTTTTGTTTTCAGCCGTGTAAAAAGCGAGGGCACTTTCTCCTGGCTTTACTCTCACCTATAAGAAAGTAGCGAAAACAATGACATATAGATTTAACAATGTTGTTAAAATACACATTAAAAAGACTTCACATAAAGCGTCTAAACCTCTCTTTGAGTTGGAATGAACTTCCATGGCATCCCATCTGCAACATCAGCATTGAATTGCACCACAATCTCCCTGTTTATGAGTATTTAGTGAGCTCGTAAATTCATCATAAACAAAGAAAGAAGATGACAGGTTAAGAATGGTGTTGAGAGACAGAGGAATAAACACCTTTCAGTGACGGTACCAGACTCTGAATGCCTAGCAATCTTCTCCTCAACAGTCTGTAGTATAAAGCCATACAAAACGACTGAGAAAGAAACAATACTAAAAACTGAAACCTCAAGAGGAAATTTAATTTAAAAACGATATATACCTCTTTGCGTTGAACAGTACCTCCGTATCCAGTAGCTTGGCAGAATGTTCTATACAATGGCACAGCGGCGTAAGTTAACCCCACCATGCCAAAGACAACAGCTGTGAGGTAATAGAGCATTTTCTGTGATTTGGTTTCTGTTGGAGAGTGAGTAGAATACTGGCGATGGGCACGGAGTAGCATCGATTTAGCAGTTTCAGAGTGGGTATTCAAAGGGAAAAACGAAGATGAGCTTCCCCAAAGCCCTCTCTTGCTTCGGAGATTATGCTCACTGCCTTTACAAGCTCCACTAGTGTAATAACGAGAGCATAGAGCCACCGTCCTTCAACGACATTAAGAAATCGCATCAGCATATTTTATAAAATCAATTGTATGAAATCATCTCATTTAGCACTATGAATCTTCGCTTTATAAAATTTTCTTTGAGGGAATTTAACAAACAGTTAGTGTGCATAACCCGGTAAAGTCGTTTACCTTGGCGACTGCGGTGTTCGATGAAGGTTCTCTAAATATGAAGAAATTCGAGTCCCTCTACAAGCCTTAGACCACGACATGGCCGAAGAGATATTATCTCAATCGATAAACACAATGAAAACACCACACAAGCGCCTACTGCACAAGAAACACGAATGACATTTATTGAAAAATAAGATGAATTTAAACGCTAATACATGGAAAGTTACACCCATTTTCTCCCCGTCTCAACCTCCAGCGTCATCAATAATTGGCAAAAGAAAATGAATCACCCAAGGTCATGATCGATCGTAACCAAATCACAGGCCAACAACGATGCCAGGATCGGTGTAAGAAGTGTAAGATGCAAAGAATAAGAACATGAAAGGAAAAGAAAATTAACCGGTACACCAACAGCGTTTTTGTGTCGTCGGCGGAGAGAGATCGAAGACGTCACTGGCAAACAAAAATTGAATGCACGGGAAGAAAAACACACTTTCAGGTAAGAAAAGTCAATAAGTCAAACAAAGACTTGTGTATTTGTGTGGTAAAGATAGTGGCTTCTGTTTTAATTGTTGTTCACATGCGTTTAATCGAATCATAAATTAAGCCCAGCTTATGCATTTAGCCCAATAAGACCCAAATGAAGAAAGAAAGAAAAAAGAACCATCAATAGACACAGAATGTTTTATTTGTTTTTCTTAACTTTCATAGGAAGCTCAGACGTTTATGATAACTCGTTTTACTGATTGTGACGGTTGAAGAACTCGTATACCGGAACATAAAACTAAACTAATGTTTTCTTGGTTTTGTCTTAAGAGATTATAACAGAATTCGTTAGATTTCATAAAAATAAAGAATGGTGATAGAGAGTAGAGACGATATTTTCCATGTAAATGTTATTTTCTAAACTTGAAATTGGATTGGCAGTCCAGATACTCTTAACTCAGTTCAATGAATCAAACCACTTATGTATCGTACTGTTGTCACCATCTACCCTTCATTTATTTTTCTTTTCTCTGTGTTAAAAAATTATATAATTTGATTTCTTAATCAATCTAAAATGAATTCGCAACAATTGTGCGGATAGGTATTCTTAGCGATATTAAAATGGGTTGATCCTAACCATTTATATTTTGTCTATTTATACTATGTCTATTTAATGTATATCCGTTTACATCCGTTTAAAATTAAACATGTTTATATCTATTTAACCGTATGGATCCGTTACAATCGTTGGACCCGTTTAGTTATAAAAAAATGAAATCATATAAATCCATTAGTCCAGTTGGATACATAATAACCCGTTAGATCTGTTTAAACTATACCCATATTTAATGTATTTTTTAGAAAGAAATTAAAATTATACCATAAAAACACATCAAAATATATTAATTATAATGTCTATTACAAATTTAAGGTTAAATATTCAACGAGAGATGAATAAATATCATTGAAATATTTTTTGACAGGTCACGGGTTGAAATATTTATAACCGATCCATTTAATCCCGCGGATTTTTAACCCATTTTAACTATCCCTAACTAATGGTATGATATTTTATAAAAAAAAAACTCTAATGGTTAAATGACTCAGCCCGTTTAGTATCTAATATGATCATTTAACATGGAGATCATACCGGGTCAATTTATAAAAATCCATTTAGTTTTTTGTATAATTAAAAAGGCTACGAATTGAAATATTTATCACCGACCCATTTAAACCCGCAAATTTTTAACCCATTTTAACATCACTAAGTATTCTCAATGCTTGGTCCAACATATCCATGATTTGAGGGTCAACTTTATTTAAATATAACCATATGTAGGGAAATGCTTCAAATTAATTTTGTATCTTATAATGGAATCAAATTCAATTTCTTTGTTTTTTTCGTCATCCAAGACTATACATTTTTCACATGGTGTATTTTACCATGTCGTGTTCGAACCAAATTAAAACGTTTAAACTAACCGAATTTAGTGTTCGACAGTATTAAAAGGTTTTTACTTGTAATTACCTGAAGGCAGTCACCGACCAACACGAAGAAGCAACTAGTGTCAGATGGTATCGGGACCCACAAGCCGTCACGTGAGCAAATTTCAAGTCCATCTACGTCGTTGGATCTCAACACCGTCAAGATCTGAGGGTCTGAATGCTCCCCGAAACCTATTTGGCTAACGCCTCTTAACGCGTACGGTGCAGGTGGATAGTGATTCAACCGTAAGATTGAATCACTACGAACGTCTCTGATTAACTCGCTGACTCTATTAGATCTCTGGCCCCAAAAATTCTCCACCGTCAGATCAATTATCTCACATGCCAAATCTTTAACTGCGCGTATGTAATCATTCGTCGCGGAGCTACAAAAAGGAAAAAACCACGTGTCATTGAATTAACATACTCAGTAATCGAACTAATAAATTGTGTGATTTATTTCCAAATATAATTCTACGATAAAAAACCAGTGACAAAAAAGGCATAAGATTATGTTCAGAGGAATGTTCGAAAGGAGGACCCCACGACTCATTTTTACAAGTTGTCATTTCAAAAGTATGAAGAAGTTGCATAACAGGTCAAAGTTCGATTCAATGACGTTTCGAATCTTGATTCTTTGACATCTAAAAGTGTTTTTGTGTGTTCATGCACAATCTTGATTATTGACCAAGTCTATTCAATTATTATTATTTTCTTGTTACTATGATGTATGTAATCTCCGTTTTAAAAAATAAAAAAAATAAAAAAAATATTAACATGGAGCCCATAAATGAAAATATTTGTTAAAGGTCGATTCACACCAAGAATTTGATCAAATGTATTTTTTAGGAGAAGTCTATGCCACCAAATTAGGGAAAAATGAATTAATCAACCATGTCGCAATCAATATTGCTAAAACATTTTCACATTTTAATATATGGCTAGTATCCTAATTGCACCTAATACCGATGAACCAAGAACAAGATCCGACTAATATAGGTTAATGGTCACAAAGAACAAAGATTTGTAATGTGTAAAATATATGTGCGTACCTGAACTTGAAGGGATCATCATGAGAGATAGTTTCGGATTTATCAGCGACAGATGTCGGGTTTGCATGGAGAAGAAGATACTCAAGCTCACCTAAATCTCCATTAAACCCGATGTTCTTGCATCCGTAACCGAACGGGCTCGCCGGACCGGCTCGTTGCTTCTCCGATTCCGGTTTATCAAAGAACTCTTTACCTTCGTGCTCAAATCTCGATATTATCTCGGGTTTAACTCCGTGGTTTATCACCTTGAAAAACCCATTAACCTCGCAGGCAGAGACGATCTTCTCTGAAAGTTTAGATCGGTCGTTTAAAGAGAAATCGATCACCGGAAAGTTATAGTCCGGCGAAGAGTTGGTCTTCTTTACGGTGGTCTGTAACAGGGTTGGAGATGCCAAAACCATTGTTTTTTCTTATTATTATTCAGGAGGAGGATTTGAATATAAGAGAAGAGTGAGCATTATATAGTGTATGGGAAGAGATGAAAGGTTGATTTTTGCATAAATTAGTATTTCACAAAGTCTATTTCGAATCCCTAATATATTATTTGAGAAACTTTTTAACAAAATAACTTTATCATGACGTGTTAATAACAAAAATACCATGCTGACGTGTCAACACCATATGGACTCTCAGGTTAAATATATAAAAGGGTTTAACTTACTAGAATAATTACAATACATGCCATTGATATTAATTTGGTTAGAAAATAAATATAATTTATTCAACTAACCAAAAAATAGTATTACATTTGCAAAAACAATACTTTTTATTTTTTAAAGTTTTTTTATACATTAATTTATAAATAATTTTAAATAAATATAAATAGATTTAAGTTACTACCGTAATCCCTAATACATTATTTGAGAAACATTTTAATAAAATAACTTTACTCTGACGTGTTATTAACAGAAATATCATGCTGACGTGTCATCACTAAAGTAAATTTCAAATAAATATATAAATAAGTTTAAGTTATTAGAATAATTACAAGTATATCATTGTTATTAATTTGGTTACATAATTAATATATTTTATTAAATTAACAAAAAAATACTATTAAATTCGTAAAAAATAATTAATTTTCTTTTCTTAATTTGTATATACAAAAATTAATGTTAAAAGTAATTTTAAATAAAATTTAAAATTATATAAATATTTAATTTATATTTAGTAATAAAATATAATTTACGAATATTTTTTCCCACGCATGGCGTGGGTATGAATTTAGTTCATTTTATAATGCTACGGTTTCCATACGGTTGACAAATGGGTGAAATTAAAGTAATCGCACCATCATAAAGGTGGGCATGTCATCAAAGGGGACGGTCGATTTTTTAAAACAAAATTATTGCCAATATAAATAAAGCTTATAAATTACTTGATTTTTATATATATATACATATGTATTATCAGCCAAACAATATCAAATTAGGTAAACCTAGAATATGATTTATAAGTTTCTTATTATCAAAATCGGGTAGTTTGAAATTTGGTTATATAAAAGTAGATGTTGCAAAAAAAGAAAGAAGAAGAAATTAGAGGATTGTTGAATTAAATTCTTAAAATAAAGTAAAGATTGAGCAGTTATTGCCTTAAACTCCGTGTTTGGTTGGTCATAAGACTCGCGTACATTTAATATTGATTTCTGGAGTATTATATATTTGAATGAATTAGCACATAGTAGAAGATCCATTATTGGTGTAGTTGTAGTCAAATATTTATTCAAACAAGAGAAATAATTTGTCTTTTATTTGGAAACTATCAATTATGAGCGTGACCCCAAAAAAATGTATAACATATCAAGATTTGTAATTCGATAAGATAGATATTTATCTCGTAAGATATACATATAGAGTATTTGTTGTGAAGAGGCAGAAAAAAGAGGAATATGGTGGAAGAGGCGCGTGGAAAAAAGGAAGTGGGAAGGTGAGGATGGGGAAGGTGTAAGGCTGATATGTCGGCACGTTAGTGTATAATGGTCAACCTTGACGGCTCCTATTAGCCGTTCGATTAACTAAAGACTTTTTTTTTGTCATAGCCCATTTTCTTTTAAGTTATTATTTTAATATTTTCTTAACACTCTCTAGTCTCTACCAATACCTAGTACCTACCCATATTTCTTAATACCATATTAAACCTCCCAACTTTTTTCTTTCTCAATTTCGTGACATGCCAAAACAAACATAATCTCACAGCTCTCAAATGATGTTATTGACTAGTAAAAACTATAGTAAAGAAAATATATAATCTCAGTAGAGAATCTATTATCAATTAATTTTACTGGAAATTCATAAAATTTAATATAATATCAACCAGCAGTGAATCGATCTACTCGTGAAGTATGTAAAATTTACTATATCTAATATATTATTTGAAAAACTTTTAACAAATTAACTTTATCATTACGTGTTAATAACAAAAATGTCATGCTGACGTGTCAACACCACAACGAGTTTCAGTTTAAATATATAAAAAAGTTTAATTTACTAGAATAATTACAATACATGTCACTTATATTAATTTGGTTAGAGAATCAATATATTTTATTCAACTAACCAAAAAATAGTATTACATTTACGAAAACAATAATTTTTATTTCTTTAAATTTTTAATACGTTAATTTATAACTAATTTCAAATAAATATAAATAGATTTAAGTTATTACCGAATCCCTAATATATTATTTGAGAAATTTTTTTTAAAACTAACTTTACTCTCACGTGTTATTAACTGAAATATCATGTTTACATTTCATCATTACAGTTAATTTCAAATAAATATATAAATAGGGTTAATTTATTCGAATAATTATAATATATGTCATTGTTATTAATTAGCTTAAAGTATTAATATATTTTATTAAACTAACCAAAAAATAATATTAAATTCATAAAAATAATTATTTTTTTTTCTTAATTCATATGTACAAAATTAATATTAAAAGTAATTTTAAATAAAATTAAAATTATATAAATATTTAATTTATATTTACTAATAAAATATAATTTATGAATATTTTTTTCCATGTATGACGTGGGTATAAATCTAGTTAGCAAAGTAAGTTTCAATTTGAATAAACTTTAAAAACCATAATTTCAATGGAGAATGTTAGTATCATACGCAAAAAATCTAGAAATGTTATTAGTTAGGAATGAACTAAGGAACACAAAATTGAACAATAAATTAAACGAGAGAAATGGGTACGTTCGATTCATTACATTTAAAATATTAAAGATGTAAAAAAAGAGTATGGGAGAAAATTTGACCAGAGACAGGATGGATCAATGGAACATGGCATCTGACATATCAGCCGACATTGTATTATCCCATGAATGAAACATACATATCGGTTAACAAACCTAACTCTATAATTTTAAAATTTGGCGAGACCATTTGTTTAAACAATTATAAATTTGTTTATTATTGATACCTTTCTTTAGTGTCTATACACTTTTTAGTATTTTAAATCGTTATGATTCTAAAGTAGACAGATGGTCACCCAACTCCTAGACAACCAATCTGAGCTTTCCGTTAAGTTTTTCCATTTATTTATGTTTTTTTCTTAATTCACCATATGTTTTTTAAAAATATTGTTGTTCGTTTGATCGCATGATTAAGTTGTATCGATTGTTTGATATAATTCGCTGATTAAAAATTTTGATCGCAGATTTCTGCGGTCGACCGCAGCGTTTGACTGCAGGAACCTGCGGCGGTCAAACGAACAACGTTTGGCCGCATGACGCAGCCGCAAGTTACTGCGGCTACGAAACGAACAGGCCTATAACTTCAATCAGTTTCCTTGGGGTTCGGATCATGGCAATATTAACAAGACCAAGGGAGACCTGGAATGAGGAGATATACATCTAAGAGAGTTTAAATGATTATATTCTGTAATTTATAAAAAGGTATAATATTCAAAGAGAAAAGAAATATATAGTTTAAGATGAAACTGCATGTATTAATAATAATTTGGTTTCTTAAACCGTAATTTGGGCTAATGTCGGAACATGAATAATGCTATGTGTTTCAATGGGAGGCCACATGCGTGGGAATGGGGTCGGCAAAATGGCCGTTGGAATCTCTTTGGTCGTTGAAACGCCTTTTAATTTCCTCTCTTCTCTCACAGATATTATTTCTTCTTATTATTAATAATTTATCATAAAAATAAAAGTTGAGAAACAAGAAGACATATGGCCTAAGACAGTCAACACTATGCGTCCGACATTGTGTCATGATATTAATGTGGGAGAGAATGTGAAAGAAGAAAATTAATGTGGGAGAGAATAGAAGAAGATCATGATGTGATTGTCGATCTAACAATTTACATGTATACATATAAAACGTTATGTAATTATGAAATACTTGCTATTCACGTAAGTATTCATTTTCCTAAATTATAATCAATAATTGGACGGAAGAGTGGTTCGCTAATGGCAATTGTAGATGTAAAAACATATCTGATTCGTTCACATGTTTTGCTAATTAGTTTAAATAAAAAATCATCATGGACGGTTGTAAAATATATATATTTTCAATGGAAGTAAACCAATTACCACGATAATAGCAGTCACGTGTGAGAAAAAAGATCAAAGCAGTCACGTTTAGTTGTTCAAGTCGGCCTGGCCATATCCAAAGGCCCAAAGGTATTATCATATTTGGAAACAATATTCGTGAATTGAAGCCATGGATAACTCACAAGTCCCATAAATGAATACTTGGACACGATGGGGTTACACAAGTAAATAATTGTGGTGATCTTCGTTTAGCAGCCGCAGGAACGTGCAACTACGGCTACAACATATTGTTGTTCGTTTAGATGTCGTATATACATGCGGCAGACACAATGGTCAAACGATTCGTACTATATCGTAATTTTTTCGACCGCTGATTAAAACAGCGATGCGACTAAAAATCTGCGATCAATCGCAACCATAACTGCCGACGATAGACAAACGAACAACATTTGCCACAGCCGCAACCGCAATGTTGACTGTAGCCACAGCCGCCTGCGGCGACCAACAACACTTGTGTCAACTGAATGCAGCTTTTAACTCACAAAATGAAAAAACAACAAAAAACTATTCGAGCGCGCATCTTCGTGTGTGACATTCTAATTGTAACAGTAAAGCATAACCGTAAACTAAAGCTGATTGTAATAGGCAATTAGGGTAAGGCCCAAAGTCCGGAATTGAATCCCAAGCTGTTTTCTATTTTGGGTAAAATGTTAATACATAAAAACGAGATAATGGCCCATGCAGGTTTTGGTATCACCACCCGTATTTTGGTTAATTATTAACATTACATCAGTCTTTGAGGAGTATAGTTTCGATTCTGTATGACATCATATCTTTTAGTTATTTTCTTTTGTTTTCAAATAACTTGTAATAAATCATTCCATTCAATTAAAGACAATTCTCAAAAATTCAACCAATTTTTCCCAAAAATTCTAAACTTAAATTTTAATCCCTAAACCAAAAATTGAACCGTATGACCTAAAACTACATCACAAACTCTAATAAATCATAAATACAAAATAATAAACCCAAAAATCCAACTATTTAACTTATAAACCATTAAAATCATTTTAATTATTCGCAGTATTTTTTAGAAAAATAAAAATATTGTGATATTTGTGAAAGGAAAATCATTTTTGTGTGGTTCTTAAATGATTGTTCTATCCTTAGCCAATATAAGATTGACGAAATATTAAATAGAGTTAGTTGGGAAGATGCGTAGGTTGACACACAAACTCTCACGTCTCACCCAGTCCCCACAATTATCGGCATAGGTCCCACTCGTTATTATCTATAAATTATTATAATTTTAAAGTGTCCATTTTTTTAAACCAATGCCCAATAATATTATAATGGGCAAATGTATAAAATAACACATTTCTAAGTTTTTATTCCAAAATTTTCAATAATAGCATAAATTTAAGATTAAAATGCATTAAAACTATATTTTAAAAGGAAAAAATTAAACCATAAATTGGAAAAAATGAACTCAAATACAATACTTTAAGTTTATATATAATTTGTTTAAAATAAATAAATATTTTTACATAAGTATTTGTGCTATTTTTGGGAGTTTAATTTCGAGATGCTAAATTTGGAAGAAAAACTTGAAAAAGTGCTATTTTAGGGTATTACTTTATTATAATTAAGTAACTAATCATTTCATCTATGATTTTTGATCCACAAAAAACATTAATATTTCTATAATTAAAGAAAATTAAGAAACTCAGAAAAAAATAAATAGAATAATATCCTATAATAGTAGTTTTTTAAGTTTTTATTTTAAATTTAACAATATAAATTTAAAATTTTAAAAATAATATAAACTATTTTATTAAAATATATATTTACGATAAATAAATTATATATAAATTTAAAACATTATATTTGGTTGTTTTTTAATTTATGGTTTATTTTTTATTAACAATAAATTTTAATTTATTTTAGTATTTTAATATTAAAAAATTTAAAACTTGAAAAAATATTATTTTGTCGATTATGCAAAAAGAATAACAAACCAATTAAATTTCTGACAGCAGTGGAATAAACATCTACATCGAAGGTGATAAAAAAATATCCATCTTACAAAAGAAAACAGTCATTATTTTTTCAAAGGAAGCCTCACAGAGATAGAGTCGATTCTCCAGCTTAGGCAAGGACCAGTACTGGTTATAGAAAAGAGTATCTTATAAAAAAAATATGAAGCGTGTTAGTCACACAACAAAAGCCCTAATTAAATTAAAAGGTACTCAAAATCATTTATTTTTGTTGACCACTCCATTGGTACCAGCTAAGATCAAGTACTTATCTCTTCTCGTGAGGTTGGTGCATTCAAACCCCAACGCATTCCCGATCTCAAGCTGCACGAGATTAGCCACTTCGAATTTCGATTTACAATCATCATCAAGGTCTAGACACATGGACGAGCCACCGCCAGAGACAGGATCAAGCAACCGGACGGTGTAGGAAGGGTAAGGATTCAAGAGGAAGAAAAGCGGGTCAAAGGCCTTAAGACCACTAGCCGTCGTGCCATAGAAGAAAGTCACGTGCGAGTCGATAGCAACAGGTATGATGACGTCACTAACCTCCGAGAAAAGTGGACTAAACCGAAGCAAGTAAGGCTCTCTGCATGTAGTCCCTTCGGGACAAACCACGAGATCTCCTTGGCTCAACAATCTCTCCATAGTTTGACCATCTACAACGCGGTCACGGGTCAATCTAACGGTCTTGATCGGAGCTAGAAGCTCTGATAATTTGCTTAGGCTATATGTAACGGCCTTGATGTTTTTATTTCTTAGAGCGTACGAAAGGTAAAGTGGGTCTAATAATGTTTTATGGTTACACACAAAGAGACGACCCCTTTTTTTGTCGCAAGAAAATTGGTCGCTGTTGTTGTTTAAGGTGAGTGTAAGGCGGAGACCGGAGAAGGCAAGGAAAGGAATGGCTATGGAGTAGGGGAGGTTTATCCCGACGAGGAGTCTTGCGGCAGCCATGGCGGCGGCTACTGGAGCCCACATGAATAATGTGAGTGTGTTTAAAGGTGTTGGTTTGATAGCTAAACGGCCATCGTGGAAAATTAATGGTTTAGGGTATAGGTCTCGTGGTAAGTTTTGCCAACTTTTCTTGTCTGAATTTCTGACAAAGTAAATCTCCTGTGTTTATTAAAAGGAAATTAGCATATCGAATTGGAGAGGATTGTTGTAGCAAAATGAAATGAGTTGAAGAGTAGATCAACTCCATCTTATGTATGAAAAAAACAATTCATTATTATTTTATAACAAGTCATAATGAACCTAATATCGGCCTTATTTTTTCCAAAACAAGTGCATGTCTCTGTTCGTTAGCCGCATTTAAACCAAATAAATTATGGACACTTAATTAAGTATACTTAATTAAGTATACAGTACCATTTATTATTGGTTCCTAGATATCAAAACCCAATCAATTTAATTGGGAACTTATAAAGTTTAATTTATTATCGAATTTTCAAATACCGAAAGCAATAAAAAACATCTAAAAGGCAAAAATCAACATTAAGGGTTTGTGTCTTGTCTCCCAAAAAAGTATGTTTATGTCTATTTTTAATGAACCCCCCACCAAACCCTATTTTAAAGTTAGCAAAAAGTTGCACATAAGGAAGAAAATAACAACTATGGAAGTATGGAACTCGAGATTATATATATATGGATCTCAAAATACGATGATTTACCTGGCAAACTCGAGAGAATAGTGATCGATGACCTGTCAAATTAAAGGAAGTGATACCAACGACATGACCACTACTTAGTTTTTCGTCTTGAATCAATTCATGAAAAGCAAACGCATGTTTCTTCATATCCTCCAAGATGCCTATGTAGTAGCCACCGATCACTTTCATCTCTCTTCCAATCACAACTTCAATCTCCAAGTAATCTCTCAAGAACCCATCAATCATAACTTGTGGCAAATCACTCACACCAACTCTCTTGCCTCCTCTATTCAAAACCTCGAGCATCTCGAGCCCAACATCTTCTAGAAAATACTTTGGCAAAACTGATTTCCCGGCTCGAAAGCTTTCTCTTTTAACCCCGAAGAAGCTCAACATCACCATTGTCTTCAGTCCCATTTCGCAGCTCATTAAGCTTATTAATGGATATAGAATGAAGAGGATAAATGACCTTATTACCCCTCCGGCTTCAAAAGCTACGATCATGAAGTAAGGAAACAAAGAGTTTGATTTGAGTAGAGTATCTTCGACGTTGAAGATCAAAGTGTGACGTGACAGGTCGTGACCTAGGTAGAGACCGTGAAATAGGCATTTTTCGTATTTTTGTTTAGAGTCCCGGCAAGACCATCGGTGGATAATGAAAAATCGGTAGAAGAAGAAGACAAGAGCTTGAAGAGTCGAGATCTTATTACCGAACATGGATTTGATCTTTCTTATTTGACTATATTTTATTGTTGCGCTGGATTCTAGCTAGACTCTGCATGTCGAGAGAAACACAAGAGCGTGGCATTTATATAATGAAACTATGACGTAACTACCCTGGAATTGTGGTTAGTATTTACAAGGAATGCCCGGTTCCACTTCATTCCCGTACAGCTTGCATGTAACACTAAATTAACGATCATAATGTTAATCTCTAATTAAAAAGGACTTTTTGTAAGACTTTAAACTAACTAGAATTGAATTTAACTTATATATTATATTATATTTGTATAATATTATAACTAGATTTTGGGCCGCGCCATGCGCGGAGTAAATTATTTATTATATTTTATACAATGAAATTTTATAAAAATAATATATATAATTAGTTTATATTGAAATATTATCTGAAATTTTAAAAATCATATTACCATGATAAAATAATATATCATAATTGTATTATGTATAATGTAAAATATAGTCTTATGGATTGTTTTATATGAGTAAAAATTCATTTTCTATGTGAAAAGATTTGAATATTTGAAATTTAAAAAAATTCTAGTAAAGAAATATTTTAAAACTCAATTAAAATTAAAACAAAATATAAGTGCTTATACTAAAATCATTAATAAGATAAGTAAAATATTTTGGTGTAGAAATTAAAATATGTTATCGATAAATATAAAAGAGTATAAATATAGTTTGATTATTTTTCAATTAAAATTTAAATCAAAATGTTGGCATTGACATATAATAATTTATGTATTGATTAGTAGTAGATAATGTAGGGAAAGATTTATAAAATTTACTCTAATGATTTTATGTGTATTAATGGTGATTGAATGGCATATATAGTAATTTATCTAGTAAATTAAGACTTGTTTTAAATTTGTTTTGAGAGATTATGAGGAAGCGACACCTCAGCTGGTATAGTTGTAAATAACACGTCGAGATAAGGTTATTTTTTTAAAATGATTCTCAATTAATATATTAGGGATGTCGGACTTGCATTGATAGTCCAATAAATAGATTTTTGTCCCGTGTTGGTTTTGTTAGGTTCTAAATTTTTTTGAAGCTAACTAAACTCATTTCAGTTTTGTTCTGTTGAATATAAATGTTAATTGTACGGTTCTGATTCAACTCATTAAACCAAATTATACATCTATAACCGAGTAAAATCGCCTTCTATTATATTAAATAACCATATAAACAAAAAATCAAATTTTGAAAGTATAACCAAATTTAATAATTTTGGTATCTTATTAATTTTTATTAGCATCAATATATAATCATAATTTATTGAACAAACCTCCACATTAAGCAAACATATTTATTTAGAGATTTCAAAACATGTATGAATCCGACTAGACTAAACTAAAAAAGCCATCTTAATGTTAACCCAAATGATCCAAAAAAATTGAAAATGTGCTATTTTAGGGTATTACTCTATTATAATTAACTAACTAATCATTTCATCCATAATTTTTTGATCCACAAAAAACATTTATATTTCTATAATTAAAGAAAATTAAGAAACTCAGAAAAAAAAAATAGAATAATATCCTATAATAGTAGTTTTTTAAGTTTTTGTTTTAAATTTAACAATATAAATTTAAAATTTTAAAAATAATATAAACTATTTTATTAAAATATATATTTACTATAAATAAATTATACATAAATTTAAAACATTATATTTGGTTGTTTTTTTCAATTTATGGTTTATTTTTCTTTATTAACAAGAAATTTTAATTTATTTTATTATTTTACTATTAAAAAATTTAAAACTTGAAAAAATATTATTTTGTCGATTATGCAAAAAGAATAACAAACCAATTAAATTTCTGACAGCAGTGGAATAAACATCTACATCGAAAGTGATAAAAAAAAATATCCATCTTACAAAAGAAAACAGTCATTATTTTTTCAAAGGATGCCTCATAGAGATAGAGTCGATTCTCCAGCTTAGGCAAGGACCAGTACTGATTATAGAAAAGAGTATCTTATAAAAAAATATGAAGTGTGTTAGTCACACAACAAAAGCCCTAATTAAATTAAAAGGTACTCAAAATCATTTATTTTTGTTGACCACTCCATTGGTACCAGCTAAGATCAAGTACTTATCTCTTCTCGTGAGGTTGGTGCACTCAAACCCCAACGCATTCCCGATCTCAAGCTGCACGAGATTAGCCACTTCGAATTTCGATTTACAATCATCATCAAGGTCTAGACACATGGACGAGCCACCGCCAGAGACAGGATCAAGCAACCGGACGGTGTAGGAAGGGTAAGGATTCAAGAGGAAGAAAAGCGGGTCAAAGGCCTTGAGATGCTAAATGTGCTAAATTTCGAGATGCTAAATTTGGAAGAAAAACTTGAAAATGTGCTATTTTAGGGTATTACTCTATTATAATTAACTAACTAATCATTTCATCCATAATTTTTTGATCCACAAAAAACATTTATATTTCTATAATTAAAGAAAATTAATTATAGAAATATAATTAATATTTAAAAGGAATGCCATTGCTGACGGTTCCACTTCATCCCTGTACAGCTTGCATATACCAATAAATTAACGATCATAATGTTAATCTCTAATTAAAAAGGACACTAGATTTTGACTCATGACTCACTATTTGCGTGAGAAAAAATAGTTACAAATAATAATTAATTATTTATTTTATTAATTTAAATTACATATATATATATATATATAATTTATCTTATATTTAAAATAATTTTTAAAAAAATTTTAATATTGATTACGAAAATAAAATAGATAATTAAATTATATCTATTTTTGATAAATTATACATATGATAAATATTCAGTTAAACTAAACTTTTGTTTTATATTTTGTTTTATATTATATTTATATTTTATGACAGAATATATTGTACGTCGAAATATTATGGATTTACATATAATATGTTGTATAATGGTAATTTTCGTAAATAATCTAGTAAATTATGTGGTATGTAATATTTATCTTAAAATGTTATAATAATGTGACACATCAGCGTGACATACTTGTAAATCACACATCAAGATAAGATTACTTTGTTAAAATGATTTTCAATTAATATATTATAGATTTTTGTAAGATTGTATACTGACTAGAATTGAATTTAACTTATATATTACATTATATTTGTATAATATTATAATGTCGGACTTGCATTGATAGTCCAATAAATAGATTTTTGTCCCGTGTTGGTTTTGTTAGGTTCTAAATTTTTTTGAAGCTAACTAAACTCATTTCAGTTTTGTTCTCTTGAATATAAATGTTAATTGTACGGTTCTGATTCAACTCATTAAACCAAATTATACATCTATAACCGAGTAAAATCGCCTTCTACTATATTAAATAAACCATATAAACAAAAATATTCAAAATTTGAAAGTATAACCAAATTTAATAATTTTGGTATCTTATTAATTTTTATTAGCATCAATATATAATCATAATTTATTGAACAAACCTCCACATTAAGCAAACATATTTATTTAGAGATTTCAAAACATGTATGAATCCGACTAGACTAAACTCAAAAAACATCTTAATGGTAACCCAAAAGATCCAAAAAAAAAATTGAACTTATTTTTAAAAATCTGAATCTGATAATTTTTAAGGATAGATTGGATCGGATCTCGGAATTTAGCACAAATTGAAATGTGTATGGGAAACGTATGTCATCGAATTGGGTCTACTTAGTGAACAACGAAATGCGGTGTTGTCCGTGACCTGGACTATTAACAACTTGTGCGGTGTTGTCCGTGACCACGGGACTTGGATCTTCTCTCGTTATATAACTTTCTTTTTATTCATTATTAGTTGGCATATAACTTACTTTTTATTTATTTATGGTTATTGATTTCCTACATAAGTTTTACGTAATTGAGAACTTTATTCAAATGGTATATAAGACGTCAGTCTTTTGTATTCGTTTTGAACTGTCAATTATTTCATTTTGTTTGTATATCAATAAAAGAACTAAATTTATGTCCAAATTTAATAAGAACTTTACCTCCTAAAACAGTGTTGGTTGCACTCATAATTACACAATATTCGACAAGAAAATGAGTTCTTAACCTGATTTGTTTATTTCCAAACCTGAGTTGGTTTGCTCCCAACATCTAATAAAATGTAATTTTATATGTTATCAATTAGTGAGCCGCCGAACGAGAATTTTTTGTGTAATCTAATTAACAAAAATTCAAATCATTATTAGAAAATTCATCCATCCAGGAAAAAAAGGGAGTTTTCCCATTGCAAGAATGGGTCTTCAAGCAATAAAATTTCAAAACAATCTTGCAACGTTGACCGAATAAAAGATCGTTATCGAGAATAATTTTAATTGTATTTATAATCCACGTTATTATTGGAAACGCACTATCTATTTCGTTCAATGATTATATTGACAAGTTTGTTTGTTTTTATTATATGGTCTTCGTCAAGTTATGTTTTTAGTTACTTTTTACGTCGGTTGATGTTTGTTTCCATTTTATTTCAGCGCACAGACATTGTATTATTGATTTTTCTTAATTTTACTGGAAATCAATAATTGTTCCTTTTTTCTGTTGTTTTGAAATATAACAATACGTGTGAGTGAATCACATGAGCATGTTATTTTTCCAATATAAAAGAAAAACATGAACATGTATAAATGAACAAAATAGTGAATAAGATCAAGTTGACCGTTGGCAAAAAAGAGGGAACAATAGTCGAGCGTTAAAGTCAACGTATTGACCATTTACACATCTATATAAGGAGCTACAAGCTTGTCTTCTTCTTGTACAAAAACCACAAAGATCCCTTTCACCCAAATGGCTCAACATTCTTCTCTTCTCTTATGCTTTTTCCTCTCAATCGTTTTAATACTGTCTTGTAGCCAAACCAAAGCCACAAAAATCGCACGTTTGGTGCCAAAATCTCTATACGACTCAATATTCATTCACAAGGACAACGCTGCTTGTCCCGCGAATGGTTTCTACACTTACGAATCCTTTGTGGCGGCTACGAGGCGGTTTCCGAGATTTGGGAGCGTAGGAAGTCCGGAGACCCGGCGGCGCGAAGTGGCAGCATTTTTGGCTCAGATATCACATGAGACGACTGGAGGATGGGCGACGGCGCCGGACGGACCGTACGCTTGGGGGTTGTGTTTTAAAGAAGAAATTAGTCCACAGAGTAACTATTGTGATTCTTCTAACACGGAGTGGCCTTGTTTCTCTAATAAGACTTATCATGGAAGAGGTCCTATTCAACTCTCGTGGTAGGTTATTTAATTTCACCATATGATTCCACATCTTCGTAACTTATATAATATATGACTAATTTATGCATTTGTTTTATCATATCTATAGGTCTCAGTTGTTTTAAAAAACACATTTGTTCGCGTATATGAAAATATATATATATATAATATGTTACAATAATTGATACGTTTTTGAAATAGAAAACATTTTTCAGTTTTTACTAAAATATTTATGCATTTTTCAGCTTAAATTTAATAAATTTATTGACATTTTAGTTTTTATTTATAAGATATGATTTAGTTTACAATTATGAATTAACAAACAATTTTTTTACTAAGAAAAAATTTAATATTGTGAGTCCATTCAACTAATAATTAAATGTAAACTTAAATACATCGGGACCATAGCATAATAGTCATGACAATCTGAATTTTACATTCGTTCCAAATACTTCCAAATAGTAGATCCGTAGACAGATCATATAAAATCCAATTACACAATTGTTCTAATTGTTGTCTTTTATATTTATTTGGAAAAAGGAACTATAATTACGGACCGGCCGGTCGGGCCCTAGGATTCGACGGTTTAAGGAATCCGGAAACAGTGGCAAATAATGCAGTGATAGCTTTCCAAACAGCACTTTGGTTCTGGATGACGGAGCAGAGTCCCAAACCGTCGTGTCATGACGTCATGATTGGAAAATACCGACCTACACTTGCGGATTTGGCAGCTAACCGTACCGCCGGTTATGGTTTAACTACAAACATCATAAATGGCGGTTTAGAGTGTGGGATTCCAGGAGACGGGCGGGTCAACGACCGGATCGGGTATTTTCAGAGATATGCTGGCTTGTTTAATGTAAGAACTGGGCCTAATTTGGACTGCGAAAACCAAAGGCCTTATGCTTAAATAATAATTTGGTTGACCCAAAAGTCAACATATGTTTATGCACTGCCCAACTAATCATGTTTTTTTTTTTCGGTGGATCGTCTTTAAGTTTAATGTGATTTGATGGTTTTGAGTTGATTTCATCAACTACTACCTAATAAATTTATTGTAATAAAGTTATTCCCATAGTATTTGTGATGTTAAACTAAAAAAATAAAAATTATCTCAAATCTTTTGCTCTAATTTTCAACAAACAACCACTATTTCATTATATTTCTTACTCATATTTTGTTTATTTACATATTTAAATGCATAGCTTTAAATATACAACGAGTCTTAAATATTAGGGTTTACTTCTGTTAACTACACGAATTTATACGAATAAATCTATTTTCATTTGTATTTTTTGGGTTTTTTATAAGTTACATAAACTGTTTTTTTTTCCGTAAACTATATAAATTTCATAAATTATTCCAATTAGAAAAATTTCGTTAATTTTACACGTTAAATTGTTATTAAACCTTAATTTACTTCGAAAATCTGGTTTTAATTTTAAAATAAACTCAAGTTAAAGCCAGATTTTCGAATTAAAACAAGTTTTAGTAGGTATTTAACGTATAAACATTAATAAAATTTCTGTAATTAGAATAATTTATGAAATTTGTATAATTTATGGAAAAAAGATATAGTTTATGTAGTTAAGGCAAAACCAAAAAATATGGATGAAAATAGTTTTATTCGTATAAGTTTGTGTAGTTGACGAAAATAAATCATAAATATTAACTATTGTACTTTTATATTGTTCAAGAAAAAAAGTATAAACACATATACACAAATAGTAATAAACTTTTTAGAAATAGAGATACATTAAATTAAAATCCAGGTGGAACAGCTAGATTTGGGGCGAGATATAAATGTGATTCAAAAGTCAGATAAAACCATTTGCGACCAAAGATTTTGAGTCCCACTGGATTCTCTCGTCCGTTAGATTTTTTTAATCTCTTGACAAAACCATGGCCTATCTTTTTATTATATATACAGATTCGTCGCTTGAGAGAAAATTCACACCAAAACCCTGAAAGTAAGGTTCAAAATTTGATCACCAATGGCGTCAATTGTTCTTCTACTCACGCAAATCCTCCACCCTACAAACCCAGATTTCCCTTCTTCTTCGTATTCCTCCATGCTTCTTAATTCATCATCATCGTCTTCGTCTTCACATTATACGCAACAGAAATCTCCGAGACCCACCACAAAACTCGACAATGTCAAGATATCACATTTTCACGAAGATCCCCAAGATTCAAGAGTTATGATCGATATGTTCTAGACTTAACCCATATCTCTATTATACTTTGTGTAATCTTTGCAACCTTTTTTTTGTTGTCGCCACAAATGGTTGTAGCACTTATCATCGACTAAACTCATTAGCCAGGCCCATAATTGCAAGTCTCTTGTATCAAACTGGATTTTGTTGACATATAAAAAGTGTTTACAAGTTTTTGCATTGTTGTCCGTCAAAAATGGCGAGAGAGGTAAAGAAGCCGAGATTCATTTACCAAGATGTGATACGATATTAAGTTACCTTGCAGATATTGCCTTTGGTAACACTTCAAGTCTTTTTTTGAAAGAATCAACTTTTTGATCATCTGGCTTTGGCAAGCGCCTAAAATAACAGATAAACACAGTAACATGTTAAATAGAAAAAGAAAAACTTTGTGGAACGGTCTGCGTTACTACTCTCAGGCCTCTCCTGAATTGCCTTAAAATTGCAACCTATTATGCTGTCAGCATTCTCCTCTAGTTTCCAAAAGCTCTGCTTCAAGGATATTTGACATGGATGTCTTCAGAGATAGTGCCAAAGGAGAGATGTGGTCTATCTACGATTCACACAAGTACATATATAGAGCAGAGCTTTTAACTAAGGCCTTAACATAGCCAAGTTTAAACTTTGCTGTGATCTTTTAAGAACGAGTCAGATTCTTAAAACGTTCTTGTGTCGATAAGAGAAAATTAAATCACATTGTTAAATGAGTTTAAGGAGTTATCTTGAAGAATTTGGAGTCAAAATGAAGGTCAGCTGTGAGGATTTTGAAGCTACATGGTGAAGGGACATTAGTTTTCAGGTGGAGTAGTTTCAGATAATTAGATGAAACCAATTTGAGTTTTACAGCCTCTGAAAATTTCAGGCGAGTGAGAGTAGATGAAAAAGAGGTTGGGGAAAAGCTTTTTACGGGATTAGGCCATTAGAGCCCAAGGTGAAGATTTGTGGCTATATGGGCTTCAGATATCTTAGGGCCTTATCTTTCTTAAAGAGAGAAAAATATAGTTTTGAATTTTTTTTGCCCTAACGATCTATATTTCCTCGTAACTATAACTATAGTATATCCCCAAATAACTGTAAAAATAATATCACAGTTTGTATATCCATACTGAACAAGTTAAAAACATATTTTGCCTTATGCTGATAGTTCGAAATATATTTCTCCCTCAGATAAAAGTTTGAAATCTAATTAGACATTACCGTAGTTAAATACGGTTTACAAAATTCGTTAAACCAAATTAAACTAAATTCTCTTAATTAAACCAAGTTAAACCAATAATTATCCAAATTATGACCCGATAACCTGCGATTATAACAAACCTCATTCCCAAACCAAATCCACGAAATTCTCAAAATCCCAAATCGAAAACTCTAATTCTCAAAATCGGCCACCTTCGAAATCGATCCCCCCATTGTCGAAATCGAGCAACACTAAGTCGAAATCGAACCCTAACACCACTATATTTGTCGAAATCGAACCCTAACACCACACCAACATGATTTCGGGAGGCCATAGGAGCTACCTTGTCGACACCCGCTTGAAGTTCCACTCAAATCTCCAAAAATATTGCTCATCCTAATCGATTTCGAATCTAGATTTACGAATCACCACCTTCAATTGAGGATTTTCAGTCTCCTTTCTTCTTTTCTCGTTTTAGGGTTTGTTTGATTGGAGATTTTCGATTTTGGGTGGAGTTTTACTGTTGGATTTCGGTTTTGTAATCTAGGTGGGGTTTTAGGGTCGGATCTCGGTTTAGAATCTAAATGGGTTTTGGTATGGTTCGATATTCACCGGTTTTTGTGGTAAATCAAGTAACTCAGCTGTTCGGGAGAAATAGGTTTCGAACTTTTAAATGAGGGAGAAAAAGATTCCAACTTCTCCACGATGGATATATAAACTGTGGCATTAGTTGTACGGAAATTTGGTGATATACGATAATTTTGATGGGAAAATACATCATTAGCGCTTTTTTTTTTGTTATTCTCAAATTTGTAAAAAAGTGAAAATTAATTTAGGAAACATTCCCATCCCAGAAATACAAAACCGGTTATTAATCCGGAAACTCAAAGTTAGATTATACGTATAGTTCAAACTTCAAAGGCACTGCGATGATAAAAAAGGATGATGGGCACGTGACGTGGGCGTTGAAAGTAATGTACTATTAGTATAAAACAATATACTTTATTTGATTTCCAAAACAATGATGGCAGAAATTAATTTTGGAAAAAAAATATAATGCATGCAAACGTTTTTTGGAACATGTAAATCCGAATTCCGAAAGGTCGTTGTCGTTTACGACATGGAAACATGGAGTGGCTGTGGTTTTGCCTCGTCGCTTGCAAAGACACAGCAGCATGTTCATCACGAGGGATCACGTGAACAGCACCGTATTAATTATCTTCGTCTCCCTTATGATTTTTGGCCCACTTCATTCAACAATGCTATGTTACACAGAGAATAACATGTTACGTTATAACATTCTTTAACACAAAGTCCAGGGTCGGACTTGGGGCCAAGCAAAGCAAGCTTGTGTTTGCGCCTCTCACTATTAATATAAAAAAATCAGATCTTATTTCAAAAGTACTCTTAACACAAATGGTAAATAAAAGTAAACTGCTTTCTTGAGTTTTTCGGTTCGAGTCCTTATAACAACAAAAATTTTAAAAATTAGAATGACAATATTTTTTTGTAGTATAAAACGGCCTATTTTTTTTTAGCTTGCGGCCCTGTTAAATTCAGGGTCGGCTATTGAACTAATCGTTTACAAATTATATTACCCGAAACTACTATTTGAATATATGGTTGGGTTGTTAATATTTATTTTATATCATTTTTCTATATCTTCATCTACAACAACTTTGCCAAAACTGTTCAGAATTTTTCCTACAAATATTTTCATCGTATTCTTTTTGTTAAGTTAAGCAGAGTTTTAAACGAAAACACTCAATAGCGTAAGGAGTGAAATAGGACCATGAAGAGCCTTTCCCTCATTCTTAAGTGTCTCAAATAATCTTAGTAACGGCCAATGGGTCACATTTGTATATACCACAAAATTACCTCATGTTGCTTCGAAGTTAGGGTGCCAAATTAGAGTATCTGAGAAAAGAAGTAACCAGGAAACTTAACTTAGAAAATTATTAACATTTTCATTCCCATCAATGATTTATTTGCATTTTCATTTCCGTATACTGTATAGTATATTGTTTTAAATGAAATACAAAACGTAAGGGAGAAGATTTTGGTTGATATCCAAAAGTATAAATTAAGATAAAGGAGGCTTTTGCAAATTCCTTTCGATAAGGAAAATATTTAAAAAATTTCCATTTCAACGATAGTACGTAGCCGAACGGTAGGATGACAATTAGATTTTATTACGTAAATTCGCAGATACTCAGGTTTGGTTTTTAATTAGAATTTCAAACGTTATTTTAGTGTAATATAATCTTGTTGGATAATATGGTGTTCCCACTATATAATACGACGACTAGATCCCAATCTTTCAAATTCTGATGTTTTACATGATATGCAAACTAATTTTTGTAGTCAAGTTCATATCACACACTAAAAAACTGAAATCCTCTTACCGAATATCATTTTGATTTTATAAGACTTAGATGTAGCCTGTAGTGAAAGGCATGTAAGAAAGCTATCGTTTTCTTTGTTTGGTCGAGACAAATAAAAATGTTCGGTTCTTGTCAAGCAATGACTTGACGATCAATCTGGTTTTATATATTATAAGTATCAGTAACTTAAGCTTCTTTTCTCACAACTAAAGCCAATAAATCATCTTTCAACCTAATAGTTTGAGCCATGATGAAATCTATAATTTATTTTCTCATCGTGTTATCTTGCATTATCAGTTCAACTTATGCGTACGATCCTGACGCTCTTCAAGATCTATGTGTTGCCGATAAATCTCACGGTAGAAACATATCCTTCGTTCAAAATTTCAGTGTGTCATAATGTTAGGGCCATCTCAAACTATATGAACCTCTTATATAAATTTGTAATAGAAATCGCCTTAATATCTTTAAATTAGAGCGTGGGAATATTACACCACAATCACAAAAGGCACGTTTTAGCAAAATAATAATAGTAATAAACAGCACGATGTGCGCATTGCAGGAACTAAACTGAACGGATTTCCATGCAAGGAAACATCTAACATCACGGCGTCTGACTTTTTCTTCTCCGGAATCTCAAAACCAGCCGTCATAAACTCCACCACTGGATCCGCCGTGACGGGAGCCAACGTGGAGAAGATTCCAGGGCTCAACACTCTCTCCGTCTCCTTAGCGCGTATAGATTACGCTCCGGGTGGTATAAACCCACCGCACACTCACCCACGCGCCACCGAAGTCGTCTTCGTTCTCGAAGGAGAGCTTGAAGTTGGATTTATCACGACGGCGAATAAGCTTTTCTCTCAAACCATTAAGATTGGTGAAGTTTTCGTTTTTCCGAGGGGGCTTGTGCATTTTCAGAAAAATAATGGAAAATCCACGGCGTCGGTTTTATCGGCATTTAATAGTCAGTTGCCGGGGACGGTTTCTGTTGCCGCGGCGCTTTTTGCGGCAGAACCTGCTTTGCCGGAAGATGTGCTGACTAAGACTTTCCAAGTGGGAACTAAGATGGTTGACAAGATTAAGGAAAGGCTCGCGACTAAGAAATAATTCAAGATGATAATATATTGTATTGTAACGTTCCATGGTGACAAACAGTAAAGGTTTTTCAGTAACACTATCGTTATTAATAAAAACGTTACTGTGATTATCTTGTTTTCTGAAAATGTATCTTAAGATTAGATCAATTGAAAACATATAACTTTGAATTGTTGACAAACGAAAATCCGAATTGGTTGCTTGAATTCACTGTAAAATGGGATACATGACCTGAACAAATTTTCTCATTAAAAATTTAATCAGATATAAACCTGATAGCTGGGACAATCAAAAGTGAAAATGGGCCTGAAAAAATGTATAATGGGTTAACTTATAGGGCCCATTCTAAAACGGAACGTTTCTCTGCTGATTTTAGCAGACAGATAGTCTGTTTACGGAGATCAATCTGACGCCGAAAGTAGTCGTCGTCGGTCGAGGAGGGATTGAAGAATCGTATAGTTTCTGTGATGCCGCCGAAGAGAAATTTCAGGAAGCGTAACTTCGAGGAGGAAGAAGAAGAAGATCATCTAAACAAAGCCTCAAACTCAGATGAAGAAGATAAGCGAAGGTCAAGTCCTAAATAGAAAATCACCATCTTGAGGGTTTTCTCCTTTGAATTTTTTTGGTTAATTTGGTTAATGGGCGATTTGCAGATTGGCGTTGGAGGAAGTGAAGTTTTTGCAGAAGCAGAGAGAGAGAAAACTAGGAATCCCAGCTTTATCTACGTCACAATATAGCATAGGAAAAGTGAAACCAGTGGAGAAAACCGAAGCTGAAGGAGAGAAAGAGGAGCTTGTGTTGCAAGATACTTTTGCTCAAGAGACTGCTGTTTTAATTGAAGATCCCAATATGTAAGTATCTCTATACACGATTTTGGCCTAATTTTCAGTTTCTCACTGCCCATACCAAGTGGTTTTAGATAAATAGATCGAGCTAGTAAGGTTTCTTTGTAAGCATCAAGGATTGTGTTCCTTATTGATTTTTAATAGGGTTAAGTACATTGAACAAGAACTGGCGAAGAAAAGGGGGAAAAATCTTGATGATGCAGATGAGGTTGAGAACGAATTGAAGCGTGTGGAAGATGAGTTATACAAGATACCTGATCATCTTAAAGTAAGTTTTTTTTGTAACATTGATTGTTTACTCTACACTCTACAGTGTAGCAAATTGTAAGTCCTTTGCTAAAAACCTTCTCAGGTAAAGAAGCGTAGCTCGGAAGAGAGCTCAACACAGTGGACTACCGGAATAGCTGAAGTCCAACTCCCAATCGAGTATGTATACTTTTGCATAGATTGATAATAAGTGTTTTTGTGTATTTTCAATATTAATGGTTTGTTTTCTATAGATACAAGCTAAAGAACATTGAAGAAACAGAAGCTGCCAAGAAGCTTCTGCAAGAGAAGAGGCTTATGGGTCGGCCAAAATCAGAGTTTAACATTCCATCTAGTTATAGTGCAGATTACTTCCAACGCGGGAAAGATTATGCTGAAAAGCTTAGAAAAGGTTTTGCTTTATGATTCTTTTTCTCTTTGCCTTTTGTTAGTCTATGTGCGTGTGGATTCTTGTATTGATCAATATGCACTTAAAACACGCAGAACATCCTGAGCTATATAAAGATAAAGGACCTCAAGCAGATGGCTGTGAAGGAGCTAAACCGTCTAGTGGTAGTAGTAGTAATAATGCTGAGTCAGGGAAAAGCAGACAAGCTGCAACTGATCAAATCATGTTGGAACGATTTCGCAAGAGAGAGCGTAACCGTGTAATGCGGAGATAAGTAAAATCATATTTGCAGACCTTCATCCTTTACAGGGTAATACACTAATACTCTTTTGGATGTCAATCACTTGTATTGGAATTATGTAACATTTCATTCAAGAAACCAAATTTGCGTTTACACATATAAAAGTGTGTGTTTTCAGAAGTTTACGTTACTCTTGAAGCTCTGACCAAACTGCCAGTTCGAAGGAACAACATCGAGTGCGGTCTTGATCTTACCATTACTGGTTTGAATTTTGAATGAGAGGCTTTGGCCATTAAGGTAACTAAGGCTTTGCCAGTTAGATCCCCAGTTTCTTGACATTGTTTCCCAATTGTTGCTTTTAGAGCCTTTGATCCATACCTGGGAGATTTCACCTGCACCTCCTACATTTGAGATGAGGACAAGCTCGAAGTAATCTCTTCCGTTCATCGTGAATCTCATTCCTCCGGTTCTTCTACATCCGACCCTATAGGATGATCATCCCCAAGAAACACCTTTTAGTGTAATCAAATCACAAAGAAAAAAACCGAAATTATATTAAAAAGTGCAGTTTTGTTTAGTCTACCTTCTATAGAGAATCGGGACGATCCCGGCTCTGTACTTGGCAATGGTCTCAAACGCAGGCTGAGACATGTCAAAATGAGGTCTGGGAGGATTACACCAACCTCCATCATCACTTGGTAAAGCGTAATTTGGAGGACAGAAATTAGTAGCTGTGATTGTTATCCATTTGCCTTTAAGACACCACTGAGGCACTTTGGTTGCATCGCAGACCATTTGGTAACAACCGCCGCAAGATTTGCCGTCATTGAACAGCGCGGTGCTTAAAGCAGCCGTGTTTGTTCCGTAACCATCCGTGTAGAGGTTGCCGTAACCACATGCTCCGCCTGAAAATCAGATCGGGAAAACGATGCTTAATGGTTAAGACTACACAGACATTGTTAGCATTTTTATCTAACCGAAAGCAAACTATAAGAAAATTTTCAAATTGATGTAACGAAATTCGAGTTTGTCTTCTTCTCTTTTTTTGTGCTAACTCCCCGTTTTTTGTAGCTGCCCCGAATGCTTTAGGTTAAGGTGTGTTTTCTTTGTAGGTTAGTTACGTATATCTTTATTTACATGTTGATTTTTGACATTTACACAATAGTTTTGTTATTTTTGTAATATCGATGTGAACCCCAAAAACTAATGTTATATATTTTGTGGATTTTACTTCATTTAATTGTTTTCATCTGTGGTTTGGTATTGGATTAATAGCATTGTTTAACCTGTGCAAATCACTTACCCATTGTACCAGAAGCATCACTTTCGCCATAGAAGGTTGCATGAGCTTGCATCCATCCTGCAGAAGCCGAGCTGATCATATTCGTGCAGAACATCGCGAGGAGGAAGATGACAACAACCGAAAAAGATGAGATATTCTTCGTCATATGTTCTTTAGCTTAGTTGTCTCCACTTATCAATCTTCTGTTGGAAGTGTTTTGATGCATAGACATACGACAATGAGCGTATTTATAGTGAAAACTGAGAAGCACATACAGAGCTTGTTTCTCATTTAACCAATTAGTTATTTAATTTCTGTCTTCGGCATATAATGTTTATGTTCATTCTTGTAACCTTTTTACTACTTAGATTTACTTTAGTCAACTAAACAAATTTATGTCATTAAACCTATTTCCATCCGTACTTTTTAGGTCTTCTTTTAATTATATAAACTGTATTTTTCTTTCATAAATTACACAAACTTCATAAATTCTTCTAATTGCAGAAATTCTATTAATGTTTATGCGTTAAATAGCTACTAAATCTGGTTCTAATTCAAAAATCTGGTTTTAATTTGGTTTTATTTTGAAATTAAAACCAGGTTTTCGAAGTAAAACAAAATTTAATAACAATTTAACATGTAAACATTAACAAATTTTTTGTAATTGGAATAATTTATGAAGTTTATGTAGTTTACGAAAGAAAAACACAGTTTATGTAACTTATAAAAGACCCAAAAAGTACGGATAGAAATAAATTTATTCGTATAAATTCGTGTAGTTGTCAGAAGTAAACTCTATTACTTATAATTACTAGAAATAAGTACAAGTACGATTATTCTGTGCTATTACTTTGTGCTAAATATGCAAACACGCAATGCAACTATTTACAGAAAAAAAAATCTTAATTATTTACGTATAATTGTTGCTACAATTAACTATATCTTATATATATACTTAACAACTTGCCCAATTTTATAAAATTGCGGACAAAATGTCTGAAATGGATTCATAAGTTGTCCTCTTTTTACTCGTAAATGCCGTGGTACGTTAGAGGACAGTTGAGCTTTAAAGCTTACTTAGGCAAACAAAAATACATTAAACAAAGTCAAGAGACATCAACAAGTTATAAATTTTGTGTTTCCCCCCAAAATATCAGTTCTCTTTGACAATACCTTATTCATCAAGAAACCATTTATTACATTCTACGAATACTCTTCATATATCATATATCTTTTTACAACGATGAAACAATATAAATTATCAACAAACAGTATTTATTTGTTGACATTTAACTAATAGATTATTATTCCAAATCAAATGACATGGAGTTAGAATTTGTGAATGTTTTGAATTGGTCTTCTAACATTAAATGTCATATTGAGTCTAAGTCATATGTACGTAACTTAACATTGCATGTCATACAATAATCATTAAGGGGCCCTAATTTGATGGCATGACTACAGGTACGTCCTCGTTCTTAAACCACATGGTTCCATCTGATAAAAGTCATGCATGACCCAGCCAGGTCGAATACGATAACGTTAAAGTAACGATAGTCAAATATTAAACAAAGCGATACGTTATATATAAACTTTTGAAAGTATAAAATTTGGTCTCTTTAGAACGCAAAATCAATTGCCAGATTAACCAGACTAGTGATTCCAGGTGTTATACTATTGCTATACAACAATTAATACATAACTAAGTGTTGTTAACAAATAAAAGAAAATAGTTAGCAAATTTCTTGTGTATTTCCTTCTCACATACTTATGACACAGAATGCATGGGCTTTATCAAGGGCCCAGTTATCAAGTATGGTGTAGACTGTATACCCAAATTAGAAAAAAACTAAGGAAGAAAGTATTTAAAAATATATATTTGGGTTTATTTTCGTCAACTATACAAATTTATGCGACTAAACTTATTTTCACCCGTATTTTTTGGGTCTTCCTTTAACTATATAAACTGTATTTTTCTTTAATAAATTACACAAACTTTATAAATTCTTCTAATTTCAGAAATTTTATTAATGTTTATGCGTTAAATAGTTACTAAATCAAGTTCTAATTCGAAAATCTAGTTTTAACGTGAATTTAGTTTGAAATTAAAACCAGTTTTTTGAAGTAAAACAATGTTTAATAATAATTTAACATGTAAACATTAATAAATTTATGTAATTAGAATAATTTATAAAGTTTTTGTAGTTTACGAAAAAAAACACAGTTTATGTAATTTATAAAAGAGCTAAAAAATACGGGTGGAAATAGGTTTATTCGCATAACTTCGTATAGTTGATAGAAGTAAACCCTATATATTTTAATCATCACATAAACTATATACATACCAAAAGACAATTTGAAATCTCTCGGATCAATTTTGGAGCTTGCAAAATCCAAATGAAGTTTAAATATTTCTGTTTGAGAATTTAGATTAATAATCCATCTTGCATAATTGGGTCATTGACTATCGACTTAGGAAATATTAGTAGTCTAATTAACACATACGAGCTTAAGTATGATAGCTCAACTCCACACGTGTGCCACGCGTATATTACAAAACAGATTGTTAGTGTGGTCATTGCTTAAATTATATTATCTTGATTTCGCATCATCGTTTTTATAAAACCGGAAAATATCTATTTCCTTCGTGAAATTGACTAATAAATATATAATGATTTAATTGGAGAAATATAGTATTCGCCAAAATCATTTTCTTAACAAAATAAATGTGAATCTACCTACCAATCTGACACCGTTTGTAAAGGAGAAATTAAAATTAATATGATTTTTTATTCAAAACCAAGACGTCAAATTTCACCAAATAAAATCCTTAGTTGAAAAGTATTAGTTTTCTTAAGAATTTAAAAATTCTGATTTCCAATAATATAAAAATAATTTAAAGCGTATGTACGAATACACGTGTACATATTTTTTTCAAATATACGTAGGAAATATCAATATGGTTAAAAAATCAAATACGTATATGTACTAAGACATCTGTAAAACACAAACAAACAAATGTCTTTAAAGTTTCATATTGTGTATCATTCTTCTTTTTCTAGTCGGCAAAAGTTTCGCAATGCTAACCATCTTGTCGTTTTTCTTTTTCTTTCTTTCGTTACTCGCCGGAAACAACCGCATTTGCGTCGCTGAAAAGGTAGGCTTTGTCAGAACAAACGGCACGAAGTTCATATTGAACGGAGAACAAGTTTACTTAAACGGCTTCAACGCTTATTGGATGATGACCACCGCAGCTGATATGGCATCTAGAGGAAGAGATACCGTCACGGCGGCTCTCAAGCAAGCCTCCGCCGTAGGAATGAACGTCGCTAGGATCTGGGGTTTCAACGAAGGAGATTATATTCCTCTTCAGATCTCTCCTGGCTCCTATAGTGAAGACGTTTTCAAGGTAACACCTTATGCATCTCTACATACACATATACATGCACGCACGAAACTCATTTATATACGCATACATATTACTATATTTTTATGGACATCATTTATAAACTGATTTATTATTTTGACAATTTCAGAATATGATTCTTGACTAATTCAATACAGAATTTCTAGAATAAGTCAGTTTAATTATTTTGTAATACTGTTAACTAAGTGCTTTAATAAATTCATCGTGATTATATACGAGAATGATTTTGCTATTAAACCGAATCTGATAGGTGTTTATTATGGTCATATGTGCATTAATCTTATGATGTCCATTGTTTATTGGATCTAAATTGGCTGATTCAAATTTCAAACGAAAATTCAAACTTTTTGCTTTTGTTTGAAAATAAAAATTGTCGTTTCATGTCAACACGGTTATGCAAGTCGATAGGTCGACAAAAAGGTAATATAAAGTCGATAATTGCAAAATGACAAAAGAATAGATTGTAAATCATATTATAAAGTCGGGAGACCTCTGCATGTTGACTAAGGTGGGATTATGGTCTAAATTGACAAACCTAATCAAGGAATAGACATGATTACCTAACAAAAATAATTATAATTTCTTTTTGCGAGTACTGATACGATGATTGCTGGCAACAGGGGCTAGACTTTGTGATCTATGAAGCTGGAAAATTTAAAATTAAATTGATAATTAGTTTAGTCAATAATTACGATGATTATGGAGGGAGAAAAAAGTACGTTGAATGGGCCGGTTTATATAAACCGGATGAGTTCTATACAAACGCAGCTGTCAAGCAATTCTACAAAAATCATGTCAAGGTTAGTATATGCTATAAAAATTAATCTCATATATTCGCTTAGATAAGTATCAGTTATATATATATCGAGATCATCATTTGTAACACGAAACGTTACTTATAAAGGCAAATATTTAGCTTTCCCGTACACGTTAACACGAGATAACCGACGGTTCGTTCTGACATGTCCAAAAATAAATAAAAAACAAATCATCAAGTATGTTATGACAAATGTTATGTACCAATCAAGAAATGTTTATTAACTATATCCCAACTTATTGACAAAACCATGAAACAGACCGTATTGACGAGGAAGAACACAATCACTGGTCGAATTTACAGAGACGACCCAACAATCTTTTCATGGGAACTCATCAATGAACCTCGATGTAACGACTCCACTGGTTCTACTATTCTACAGGTTTCTCTTTCTCTCTCTCTCTTCTCTGTATAATATTATTATGTAAACATGTACGTATACATTTACTTAATAGGTGTTGTTTCTGTGTGCAGAATTGGGTGAAGGAAATGGCTAAGTTTGTCAAGTCTATAGACTCAAACCACTTGCTAGAAATTGGGCTTGAAGGGTTCTATGGAGAATCTAAACCAGAAAGAACGGTTTACAACCCCGGCGGGACGGTCTTGACCGGTACAGATTTCATCTCCAGTAACCAAATTTCAGAAATAGATTTCGCTACTATCCATATCTATCCAGATTCTTGGTACGTCACTCAATTCAATGGATCAAAATTGGGTTTTTGTTATCTTGTTTCTTATCTTTTAACACGGTCTCTGTTTCATCATCTCTCTGTACCAAATCAAGATCAGGCTACCATTACAGAGCTCAAGAACAGGAGAACAAGATGCGTTTGTTGACAAATGGATTGGAGTACACATCGAAGACTGTGACAGTATCATCAAGAAGCCTTTACTGATAACAGAGTTTGGGAAATCTTCAAAGTTTCCTGGCTTCAGCTTAGAAAACCGGAACAAGTTTTTCAAGAAAGTCTATGATGTTATCTACGACAGTGCAAGAACAGGTGGATCGTGTGCTGGTGGAATTTTCTGGCAACTCACAACCAATAGAACTGGTCTGCTAGGTGATGGGTACGAGGTTTTTATGCAACAATGTCCTAATACTACGGCTCAGCTTATCGCCGAGCAATCTAGTAAACTTAGAAATCTCAAGTATCCACCTTTAGTCACACATAGTGCAGAATGAAAACATTAAAAATATACTTGTAGAAAGTAGAATGTAAAAAAAACATGTAAAATTTGGTGAATATTAAAAGCTAAAAGTTATATTGGATATAAATATACTTCTTTTTGGGTTAAGTCATTGATTCTTTCATTGGAAAGAACAACACAGTAGCAAATTATATATTACAGGGTATAGACAAGACAACTTTGCTTTCTGGTTTTCGTTTAGAACGACGAAACCAGGAGATCATCTGAAGTGATTATACCTTTAAATACGTTTCTGTCTGAAGGTAAACCAGCCACAACGCCATGTTCTATACCACATTCGTTAGTTCCTCTCCGGATCTTGAAGTAACCATTCTGAAATTTTCACACTTTCTATGTTAGGGGCCTGTCTACAAGATCAAAGGTTAAAGTTTGATTTAGAGAGAAGAAGATTACATCACCCCAGCTTCGATTCCATTGGTTTGCAAGCAACTGACAACAATTCAAAAGAGCATGAATGGTAAGATTCCAGCGAGATCCAAACTCGAAATTCATAATGTTAAATACGAATGTTTATTATACCCAATAATCTTCGCCGTCATCAGAAGTTCCCCAGCCAATAAGTTTAACAGCATGACCTCCAATGTTAGTACCTGTTATGTGCTTGTACACCCCTGATTTGTAATGCGCAAAGTCCTGAAGAATTAAAATGATCGTGAATATGTAGAGTTCCATGATATAGTAATATTTTTAGAACCTTTCATTTACCTCGTAAACGGTAAAGGCGACCTCAACAGGACCGTTTTTGTAAACCTCTGCCATAATGTCTTGAGGGTTAGACTTGATTTTGTATGCGCTAACACCATAGTGTTTTGATTCACGCCAAAGCTGGTTTCCGCTAACACATTTCCTCACACATTTTGGGGTAGGGTAAGCGGGTTCACATCCCGGGTGAGAGCAACCAATATTGTCAAAGTATGGATCACACTGAAGAACCAAGAACATTGCAAAGTTCAATAAAACCTTTACCGCTTTGCCATTACCATCTATTCTTTGCAGTTAAAGTGAGACTTTACCTCTTCGGTTACCACACCGTGGTGCTTAAAGTATCGCCAGGCAGAAATCGGGTATCCACCATTGCAACCTTGACCGCAAAGGAATCCACAACATGCTAAGAGATCATTGACAGATAAAGAAATATTCTGCAAGGAACAAAAGAAAATATATTAACCTTCAAAAAGAAAGACGTTAGCAAGCATTAACCTTGGCTTGATGGAGAAATTTGTGTTACCATGTTATATTTGATGCAGAATCTGTCAGACAGTGATTCAACAGCACCAAATGCCCAGCAAGAACCACAGTGACCCTAAACAAACCAAAACCAAAACGTATCCTGAGAACACATAGTTCAATATAAAACCCAAGCAAAAGATGTTTTACCTGATCTTTAGTGTGATAATCGAGGAGAGGATTGGACACAAAACATAAGAAGAGTCAGTAAATCATTGGATAAAAGATAGAGGTAGTGGAAGCTAAGAGATTAAACCAAACCTAAGATCCTTCCAATACTGGTGCACTGTGACCAAGCGGTTCTAGCGTCAAATTCTTTTGGAAGCTTCAAAGATCTATCATGGCTTACAATAGGTACACCTAAGTATTCCGTCTTTGGTGTTGGTTTAACACCAAGGAGGCGCTTAAACTCGGCAACCTGTAGATGCATACCACAAAAGAGAGACAGATTTTCAGGGGCAATGATAAGCATTTACTTCTCGAAAGAAAAACAAAATTCTCTATAGCTCTTGAAAGATAAGATTTTGGAGGTCATAAACTCACGGTGGCGTTTGCAAACCGATTATTCAAAGCAGCTTTCCATCCAGCGTTTGGATTCTCATTGATTTCTTGTACAATCTCATTCTGCAAAAGTAGATCGGCTATTAGGGAATTTATAAG
Organism: Pugionium cornutum; assembly: GCA_018901935.1. NCBI lineage: Eukaryota > Viridiplantae > Streptophyta > Magnoliopsida > Brassicales > Brassicaceae > Pugionium > Pugionium cornutum. The sequence goes on along the minus strand of CM032155.1, from coordinate 797,407 downwards.
AGACGAAACAGTACAGAATTCGGTGGATTAAGATCGAACCTGAAGAATTCGTGAAGTCAGTTTCTGCTGGGAAAGATTTCCTGCTTCAGTACCCTGATTAAGACAAAAACCAGATTGAAGAGTTAAAATTTGACTGACACAGAAACAATAATAAAAACCATAACTGTGTAAATGTGATCATTGAAACAAAATTGTTTAATTAAGTAAGAAGGCGATCCGCTCATATGTTTTAGATTTAGAAAACCGAACGTCCAGAAAGTTTAATTCTTTTTAGCTTGTAGCTTCAAGAGTCAAACAGAAGATCAAATTCAAAAGCAAATAAGCAATCCCAGAAAAATGAAAGACCCAGAAGCTCAAACTAGAGATGCTAACACCATCCATAATCATCGATCTCCGTAAGCAATTTTAAACAAAGATTGTGAAGGTACCTGCAAGTTGAAGGATGAAATTATAAGCCCTAAAAGCAAGAACACAGAGGCTAAGTGGAATCTGATCCAATAATCAGCCATGAATCACCCTCTTCCCTTTGATACAATTTTCTCGATCCCTCAATGAGAAGCCAAAAATCAAACAATGACTTTTAAAAAGGTATCTTTCATGGAAGATTGGGGTTCTAATTGAGAAGAAAATGAGGCTTATCTGCTTATGTAATGTTTAACTTTGATAAATCATAATTTAAAATGATTAATAATTTAGGTGTTACTTTAGGCGGCTTTAGTTAGAAAAACCAAATAACACAGTAACAGTTATATTAACCTCTGTACTGTCGCGATGAAGCATCGAAAAGCCATCAAACGCTAGAAATCTCAGAGAAACGAGCAGAGAAACGAGCAGAGAAACGAGCAGAGAAACGAGCAGAGAAACGAGCAGAGAAACGAGCAGAGAAACGAGCAGAGAAACGAGCAGAGAAACGAGCAGAGAAACGAGCAGAGAAACGAGCAGAGAAACGAGCAGAGAAACGAGCAGAGAAACGAGCAGAGAAACGAGCAGAGAAACGAGCAGAGAAACGAGCAGAGAAACGAGCAGAGAAACGAGCAGAGAAACTTTGAAGGCGATGGAGAATTTCGTATCTGCAGCCAAATGGAGATGGTTTCTTCAACCCTAAATTGCTTGTTTCCTCTGTTTTTAGAGCCGGTAAGTTTGTATTTACGTTCCAGGTTCGATTTCTCTATGTATTGCGAGGTTCTTCGTTTCGGATTTGTGCGGTGGTTTTCTCAACTCATTCTGAACTCTCATTTATTGGTGATCGAAGCGGTTTTCGGTGATTCTTAAGTGAGATGTTTGGGTTTTATATTCAAAATTTCTGCAATATCTTCCACCTTTCTGTTGCGGAAAATCAAGGGTTTGCGTTCTGTGACTGTTAGAGCTTGTTCTCATTATTTATGTTATTTGAACGTGAGATCGCCTGAGTCGTATGATTTGTTCATTTTTTCTAGCGGATCCGAGCTGATGAGTCTTTAATCTTTTGTATGTAGGAATCCTTTTTGTGGTCGTTGTTCCCTTGTGGTTAGAGATTTAACGTATTTTTGTTGTAAGGGTAAGTAGTCACTATAGTGAGACCCAAAATCATTCCAATACTAAGGGTGAAGAGATGACTAAGAATCAAACTGTTGGGGTAGACTCCCAAGACGACTCTGATGATTAACGACATTGCGGAAGCAAACTGTGAAGTAGCTATGGTAAAAGGTCAGCTGTGTAGCATTCCGTACGAGCTCTATGACCTACCAGTTTTAACGGGAATATTGTCTATTGAGACATGGAACTCATTTCTCACAGAAGAAGAAAGGTTTGCCCTGTCATATTTTCTGCCAGATATGGATCAAGAAACATTCAGTTTGACGTTGCAGGAACTTCTTGGTGATGCCAATTTGTATTTTGGGAATCCAATGGATAAGTTCTACAAGATACTGATAGGAGGATTGTTTACACCGAAGGTAGCTTGTTGCAAAGAAGGTGTTACGTTATTCAAGAGGAAAAGGTATTACTACTCTAGAAAATTCTATCACGAAAAAATGATCAAGACTTTTACCAAGATGCAAAGGCTGTGGAATCAGTATGGAAAGAATTTGGGCAGCAAAGCCAGACTCCTCCTTTGGTCAGAAAGAACACGAAATGAAAATCTCAAGCTGCTGGACCTTAATAGAGTTCCATCTGAGGAATTTGATCGCGGTGCTACATATAGATTTACAACTGCCAGTGAAGCGAAATCTGTGGAAAGAAATAGAACGAATAGTTTAAATTTCCCTTGCGGCGGTGGCTCCAAGAACACTCTCAAAATAAAGATAACTAAGGGAGGACCATTCCGGTACCTTGGTTCCAGCTTATTAGTCTCTTCTGAACATCGTCATCAAACTTTGCCAGAGGGTCTTCTCAAACTAGTCCCTAAACCTTCTTCTGCCATTCTTGGGGAACCCAATGTAGCTCCAGAAAACAATCTCCTGGAAATACTCGAAACCGGTTCAAAGAGCAGTTGCTTTGCAGTCTCTCCATACTCGGGTGTTAGATTTATGAAACCCTATGGAACTATTGCCTGTTCAATCACAGAATTCCCAAAATGCTTACTGAATAACCAGGACACTTCCTTTACGAGTTTGGAAACCACACAAAGCTCAATCGAAGGGACAGAACCAGTGTTGCATTGATTCAAGACACACGAACCCCAGAGATGTTGGTGATCCAAAGTGTTCCATCACAGAACATAATCTCCTTACAAAGCAAGAAGAATATGTCCAGTACCACCTGAAATCTCCGGGTTTTAAGCCTGGCAGAGGCTATGAAACAGCTGAGAGAAAGAGGATTTTGTGTAGTAAGAACTTTCAGAGGGAAGCCAATGTCCTGAGAAAACCGCTCAGTGTTCTGAGCAAAGACAATCATAATGCTCGAGAAACCGGTGATGATCATTTGTTTTCCTTGACCTACAAGCGAAGAAAGGTTTAGAGAATGGGCATCGCTTGAGCCTGCACACTATGCTACTCCGGATATTCCACCATTGCTCGGAGATTCATGAAAATAAGAATTGTAATGCTTAGATGGTAGCTGGATTTTGTTTAGGATTAAGTTTGCTTATAAGCGTACTTTAAAGGCATAAAAAGGAAACATATAAGAAATAGAGGAGCAAAATGAAATAATCGAATGTTAATCCGAACTATTAAACAGAGTTCCGATAAGGTTTGATTTTGGTTTTCTCCCGGGAACATTTTGAGAGCTTCTCCAAAACCTCATAAAACAAAGCTCAAACAACGGTACGCTCCTCCAAATCTACCAAAGGTTATCGCTTTAAAAGGTTTATTGTATCATATTTATCTGTAGGGTTTAGCGATATGATCTACAATAAAACATATAAATTAACTTATGTTGTTTGTTTTTGCAGTGATGGGGTCTATTGTTCGTGAATGGGACGGGTTTCAGCAATTTCCAGCGGCTACCCAGGAAAAGCTGGTCGAATTCTTCGGCAAATTGAAGCAAAAGGTTTTTTTACCTGTTTGTTTAAAATTAGGTCGGTTTCTGCGTTGTAATAAGGATAATGGGTTTTCTAATTGCAGGATATGAACTCTATGACAGTTCTTGTTTTGGGTAAAGGCGGTGTCGGAAAATCATCCACTGTCAATTCTCTTATCGGCGAACAAGTCTTCCGTGTCAGTCCTTTCCAGGTACGTATTTAGTTTCCACTTTCCATAAAGCTTCACTTGAGTTGAAATTTTTTTTTTTACTTCCGGGATTTATTAAGTGTAGTCATTTGAACAGATTGATGTTTTTGTTTTTCGATGATGTAGGCTGAAGGTTTGAGACCAGTGATGGTTTCAAGAACAATGGGAGGATTCACCATAAACATTATTGACACCCCTGGACTTGTGGAAGCTGGATATGTCAATCACCAAGCTCTGGACTTAATAAAAGGGTCAGTTGTACTCTTTTGAAATCTTCCATATGAGAAGTTCATTGTTGCGATTAGCTCTGCTTGTTTCATAAGGGCTTATTTCATTCGTTTATTATTAACTTGAGCTAAGTAGATATGTGGATTCTTATGGGTTTTGGCTGAAATTGTGAGTTATGAGTATCCGGTATAGGCTAATTTTTACTCAATGGGGTTTATTATTATTCTGCCGAAGCTGTGTGTGTGTGTGGAGGTCTTTTTGATGGTTGTGCGTGACAGTTGGTACTTCTTGGATTTTGGGCAGGTTTCTTGTAAACAGAACCATAGATGTCTTGCTCTATGTTGATCGTTTGGATGTGTATAGAGTCGATGAGCTAGATAAGCAAGTTGTTCAAGCAATCACCCAAACCTTTGGAAAAGAGATATGGTGCAAAACCTTGCTTGTTTTGACTCATGCTCAGTTTTCCCCTCCCGATGACCTTTCCTATGAAACATTTTCCTCCAAGAGATCAGATTCTCTCCTCAAAACAATCCGAGCTGGTGCTAAGACGAGGAAACAACGATCAGAAACGACATCAAGACAAGTGGAAAACCACTTTAAAGCTTGGAAGAAGAGGTTGTTTTGTTGTGACTCACTTAGAAGGAGAAGAAGAGTTTTTTTTCTTTCTTTTAATCGAATTTATATAACTTTTTTCTTGTTTCCGGCTTTATCTTGTCTGTAATTTTTATATGGAGATTTGTTCGAAGAAAGGATTCTTTTTCTTGGTTCAATGAAAATGGCTGTTTACTTTGATGGTCGCTCACTCTTTAATTTACGAAATATCATGAAATAAACGTGGTTTTCTTTGATGGTCGTATCTATGTTTTTGTTTTGACATAGTCACATAGATAATGTTAAAAAAATTTAAGTCTCATTCTATATTAGGTGTTTTTGAAGCAACTAGTGTCACATGACAAGGCGCAATAATTATATGAATATATATGTCATATTTTTTTTTCTCAAAATGGAAGATCGCAACTTGCTAATTTTCCCATTTTAACCCCATTTTTTTTTATTAAAGGTGAAACATCTTAAGGGCAAGATGAATCAACGTGTCACGTGTTGACAATCTCTTTTCCTCCGCTTTTGATCTGATTTTTATCTCTCGAGAGAAATGGATCAAGAAATGATAAAAGAACAAAAGAGCTGGTTTTATTTACAGGATGATATAAAGATGTGTCAAGAAAATTCATCTATGTACTTGTATCTCAAGAACTTGATATCAATAGATGAGATCATCAACGCCTTTTGTACTTTCCAAATTTGCAAAAGTATGAGTTATGTCTATCTTAATTTCAATCTTTTTCGTAAAGTATGTCTTATATATGTGTAAAAATGAATTATGCTTTTCCAAAAACAAGCATATATAATTTTGTAGAAAATAATGTTTATTACAAACAAATTGTAGACAATATTAAAATATGGAAAATTAGGAAATTAACAAAATTATCAAAAAAGATAAATTATCTATATTTTTTGTATGTTAATTGTAAACTTACCTTTCAAATACACATCCATATTATTTTCTTTTCTTTTTTTTTATTTTTTATTTTCTATTTCTTTTTCTGTTAACTTTCTTTGTTCCTCCTCCTATTTAGAGTCAATTTTTTCACAGCAAATAATGTAGATTGAAAAAGAGTAGATGATGTGTATGAGAAAAGCTTTTGGCCCACACAACAACGAAACAATTACTTCTTATTTTAAAAAATTTATATGATTATATTGTGTCGACAATCCAACAATTGCTAAGGCGGCGAGCGAATTATTTCTCGTTGTTGTTTGCAAACAAAATGTTTTCTTTCCTTAATTATAACTTGTCTTTGACATTCGTCGCTTTCTCTCTCTCCTCTAGGGAGACCGACACGCTGTCTCTTTTGATATATAAATAAAGTAGGAAGATATATTGTTGATTTTACTTAGTTAGCTTTTTATTTTTAAAATTCACATAGAATATTTGAACCTCCAATATGGTAGTGAGAGCCACTAGGATGCTTGACTCCCACACTTCATTTTTTTTTTATCTATTACAAGTATTATAATTTTATAGTTTTTTTACAATTACGAATTAAACATGAATGGCGAAAATTGACGTTCACAGATTGGCATTCGAAAAAATAATCTTCTAAATATATTATATTTGTTAATCTTATGAATAGATAGATAGATAGATTCATTCAACCACAAGCCCTTACGATCTAAGAATGCTGAGTAGGCAACGAGACTTTCTTGTGGACCCCACACTACCCTGCAGTCCAATCAACTTGTTAGTTAAGGCTAACTTTTTGAAATTTATCGACGACGCAACGATTATAACTTACTCATTTCCTTTTCATAGTTACTTCCCCCCTTCCCCTTATATAAACCCCCCACTTCCAGTGTCCCCTCCCTCCAAAATAAATTGAGCAAAGCAGAAAATATATAATCCGAGACGAAACCAACCCCCTTACCCAGAAACCACCGAAGCATTTCTTCACTTTTTACTCTGTAATCAATATCCGATTGAGTTTTTCGTCCGAGTGAAAATGGAAGGTAAGGTGGGCTTTGGATTCCGTCCGACAGACGATGAGCTCGTCGGTTATTTTCTCCGTAACAAAATCGAGGGAAATACAGGGCTCGTTGAATCCATTAACGAGGTCGACATCTGTAGCTTCGATCCTTGGAACCTGCGTCGTAAGTTTGCTATTTTTGGGTTTTATGTTCCGTATTCGTTTGAATTTTTGAATCGTCGTTTTGATTTATGATCTCTCTCTCTCTCTCTCTCTCTCTCTCAGTCCAAGCTAAGATCAAATCGAGAGATCCTGTATGGTATTTCTTCTCTCGTAGGGAAAAGAAGTACGCCAATGGGAATCAACAGAGCAGGAAAACAAGTTCTGGGTTCTGGAAACTTACTGGAGAGCCTGTCGATGTTAAGGATCAGTGGGGAAATTGGTGTGGAATTCCAGGAAAGATTGGTGAGAAAAGGGTTTTAGGGTTCCACAGAGGAACAAGTGCAAGCTCCAAGTCCAAGGGCATAAAATCTGATTGGGTTATTCACGAGTATCACTACACCCTCTTGCCAAAACATGAGGTATTCTTTTGTTCCACTTCTCGCTTTGTTGATGTTTTTTATATGTTTTTCAGTGCATCTTGATTTGATTTGTTTCACAGAGCAATTTTTTATGTTCGATTTCACTGATTCGTTTTGTCTTTGCTCTAGTTTAAGTGTAACCCCCCCTGATTCCGGACATACGAATTATTGGTAGATGGTAGCATTTAGACTTGTTACAAAAGTATTTTTCTTTTGACTGAAACTGTGGCTATTTTTCTTGTATTTTAGTCATATGAAGCTGTATCTGTGTTTTTTTTTGTTTGCTGATTCAATGGTTACAATATGACTTTCTGGGGAATGGTTGTTTTGTATAAATAGTTGAGCTAAGAACTGACCAATTTTTGTGAGGATGATTATAACAGAGACAAATTTGTTGAGGTTCAAAAAATCTATGTTTGACTTAGCTTTTGATAGCACTTGCAGTGAAAATATCTATGAATGTTTTTCACCAACAAACTTTATGTGCTTACCTCTGCAATTTTTCAGAGGACTTATGTCGTCTGCAGACTGGAATATAAGGGTGACGATAGGAACATGCTAACTGATACTGCAATAGTGCCAAGTCCCACTGTTGTCGCCAATGTGACTCATAGTGCAGGTTCTGTGGTGAGTCACTGTCCAGACTGTTTGTTTGCTCTTTAACAAGCCTGTGTCCAACTGATTTGATGTATCCCTAAACTGTTTATCTTTTCAGATCGACCAAGCACTTCAAGGGACTTCAGGATCTTACAACACTTTTGTTGACTATGATTCCGCAAATCAGGGCCACCAGTTCAATGAATTCTTTACCATGCAGCAATCTTATCAAGGAAATACTGTATCTTACAACAGTTTTTCTGATTATGATTCGGCAAATCATGACCGGCAGTTTAGTGGAAACTTTAATATGCAGCAATCAGTTCAAGGAAATTCCGGATTTTTCAACCATTGCTCTGATTTTGGGTATGATTTAGCAAGTCAGGGTCAGTGGTATGGTGGCAATATCAACTTGCAACATCAAGTTCCTTTATCAGCTCAACATGACGATGCGTCGGACCCTTGGCATAATGTGTGTGAAGCAGTTTATGACGATTTGTCAGATGAAAGGCTATATATGCAAGAGAATTACAATGATTACCGGCCAAAAAAACCGGTGACAAAGGCTTTTGCCGATGATAGCAGTGATAGCGACACTGACTCAATGGTAAGCACTTTGCACAGACAACATATCATCAGTATCTGTTTCACTTGTGTTTCAATGCTCACACGTCGGTTTCTGGCTTTTAACAGATCTGCCGAGACGCTTGGAGCTCGACTGATAGTGTTGGTAGTTCAAATGGACCGTACCAAACTCCTATAAATGACCTTCTATCGTCGAGTACTATTGAGCCTTTGCAACCAAAGCCGCTGAAATTGATGTGGCAGAGCAAAGAAAAGGTATCCACACACTCATTGCGAAACAAGATTTTGATACAAGAATATGAAATCGTAATTTCATCAAATAATGGGCTGTGGATCTGTTTGCAGGTGATAAATAAGCAGAAAAAAGAATGCGAGTTCAAAATGGATGAAGACTTGATGAAGAATGCCATCAACACGGTGCATCAGAAGTGGATTGTTTTAGAGGAGATGAGTCGTCAAAAGAATTCACAGTGGATCTATCTGAAGAACATGATCATTGGCTTCTTATTGTTCATCTCCATCATTGTTTGGATCATTCTGGTTGGTTAAGAGAGGTCAATTTCGATTCTTGCTCAAATTTTTCTTCCTTGTTTTTTTAGTTTTTGGTTTCATTGCCCTGTTTTCTTGCTCTGAAAAGTCTGAAGTTGTGTGATCAATGTATGTAGAGAAGAGAAAATAGAAAAGACGGAAAAAAATGTATGTGGAGAAAGGAAAAAAAAATGTGTGTAGTAATTAAGAATATTTTATGTGGTGTTGTATATAACATATCTCCAATTCTGAATCAAGAAGGCAAATACATTATAGATCCAAATTATATCAAGAATATAGAGTGGGCTCAAAGATGTGACCAGCCAAGTGTCTAACCGAGTGAGTGGCTTAGTATACGGCTATGCATCTGCTCGTGGTTGATTTATTCATCACTTGTGAAAGCAGGAGGAAACAACTTGAAGTTCTAAAAGAATAACAAAGTTGTATATAGGTCGATTTGATGATATTCATGCCTAACGAACAACTTTTTCCAACACAAGATTAAAAACCCTAACGAATTTGGGTCAAAGAGAATTGTGAAGCTTACGAATTTCAAGAGACGAATGTTACCTGGAAAGCATTGAATGAGCAAAGATTTTAACCCTAAAGGCCTAAACTTACATCCCACGCATCTTTATTCAGTCGCCATTGCTCTCTTTCTCTCTCTCTCGGAAGCAATTCCAATCAGGGTCCGGTCCGGGTCCCGGTCCGGGTCTAGATTCTTTTAAATCTAAATGGGCCTAAATTTAGCATAGTTGATGTTAAATGGTAATTCAATAGTAATTCAAGAATCCATATATTCTTAATTATTTAAAACTATTTTATGGAACAATAAAACTATTTAAAAATAAATATATTAGGAAGTCACGAATACTCTTTTATTAATAAAAGTAGCCAATACGAAGTTTCCCAACATGAATCATGCCTATAAAAACCCTAACCGGCCTACGTATTTGCAGTCTCTTTTAGGTTAGGAATCTAATGAAAATGTATTATTTATTTTATAAAACAATAATTGGAGCATGTCATTTATTCTCTTTATTCATACACAACTGATCGTTTTAGATATATTACAATATTGTGTGCTTTACTAATCTTACTCCCCTTTTTATTTTTCTATGTAATCTTTTGAATATAAAACTTACATTTTACCTTCTTTTGACAACTATGCACAAGCCTTTTGAGACATATCTACACAATTATTTATAACTACTTGTACACTATTTAATTTGGAATACGTATTTATATATAAATTAACGTAAAATAACTGTCTCATGTTAGGGGTACTTATATGCACACAGACATATATTTACATATTCATCTTTTTGTTTTGTTAAAACGCATTACACCTATATACTTACATGCATGAAATATTGAAATTTCTAGGGTTTAGTCAACTACACAAACTTATCCGACTAAATCTATTTCTACTTGTACTTTTTGGGTCTTTCTTTAACTACATAAATTTTATTTTTCTTTCATAAATTACACAAACTTCATAAATTCTTCTAATTGCAGAAATTCTATTAATGTTTATGCGTTAAATAGTTACTAAATCAGGTTCTAATTCAAAAATCTGGTTTTAACTTGGGTTTACTTAGAAATTACAACCAGATTTTCAGAATAAAACAAGGTTTAATAACAATTTAACGTGTAAACATTAACAAAATTTCTGTAATTGGAATAATTTATAAAGTTTATGTAGTTTACGGAAGAAAAACGCAGTTTTTGTAACTTATAAAAGACCCAAAAAGTATGGGTGAAAATAGGTTTATTTGCATAAATTCGTGTAGTTGACGGAAGTAAACCCAAATTTCTATCTGATATATATATAAAAAGACCAAAAAGATTTTGGATATTCCGGTATATGTCTTTATAATAGTAAATCAAGCAGATCTACGAATGAATGGTGCAATCTGCGTGCAAAAATTTATAGTACTTAAAACGTGTGTGTATAATATATACATGGACTTGTACAAACATGTATATATGTGCAGACGATATGACCACACTAAAGTAAAGAAAAAAATAATTGGCTAAACATCACCTGATCAGAATTGCTAGTAAGCATGTTATATATATATGTGATCACATGTTTACTATTTTGTCAAGATATTAGTATTTGTAAACTGCAAAAATGTATAATCAACCAATGAATATTGCTATAACATCTTAATGACGCGAACTAAATTCCCTAAGGAATGCATTCAAAAATTCGACATAAACTATAACATATCGTTTTTACGTGTATATATAAAAATATATATGTATGTGTGAGCTAGGCATGCATGTGTATATGTAGTAACCGACAAAGATTGATGTGGGATCAAACATTCTAAAAAGAACTAGTGAGTTTACGAGCACAAAAACAGATATACTTGATTTGGTAACAATAAATTCAACTTACATTCCAAACAAAGATGGGCACTGACCAAAGGTTAACAAAGCAAGAATCTAGAATTAGTAAACAATGAGAAATTAATGAACGTAACTGTGATCATAAAAAGTCAAACAATGTGAAAACGTATCATACCGTTTGTTCCTTTTAATAATTAATATGCTATATTTATCGATCCATTGCTTCTTCCATAGCTAGCTTCTCTTTTCTTTTCTCTGCCCATAACCTGCAAAATTAAAAATCTTTAACCGAGCAAAATTACAAGAGTGACCAAACAGACAAAATAGGACCATTAGAGAAAGAAAGAAAGAAAGAGAGGCTTTTTTCTGGACCTGCCCATTAGTTTAGAATGTACCATAAAACACTTTGTCAGTGTAGCTAGTGAGATATATAGTAGAGAGAGTACAATTCATGAAATTAATAAGCTTCCCCTCCTCAATTTTAGTCTAAAAAATAATATTCGAGCACTGTTTGATTGATGAAATCATCCTAAAGGCAGTTTAAAAAAGTGTCAATTAGTACGTAAGGGGAAAAAAGTGTCAAGTAGTAAGATTAATATATAACTTATGATGAGTAAACAAAGAATTATACCGAATATTAATGTATACAATTCAATAAATCCGAGACATGTGAACATGTTAATTTATGTAAGTCATATTTATATATAAGTTTATATATACAACATTGGAAATATGAGATTTCAACATGGTGACAGAAGCCTAGTAATGAACATCAAGAAACATGTCATCAAAAGCAAAATTCATAACCATATTTAAAAACGAAGAAGATCGTTTTCCCCCTCACTATAGCTAGAATCTAATATAAATTCCCTTGGAAAATTATCTAATAAACAATAAACAAAGAGAGATTAAAAAAAATGATGAAACTTCTCATGGATTGAAATCTAGAGAAAAGGAAGACTTCCCTTTCTTAGCAAACTGATCATCACCATCACCACTACCATTATCATCATCATCCTGATCACTCGATAAATTTAGCGGCAGAGCTGAAGAAGAAGAAGCACCCATTTCGTCACGTGGCACCATCCAAGACTCTTGCTGTTGATTATAGTCACTACCACATTCCATATTCACCCCAAAGAGCCTTAGTCTCTTTCCCGCTGTAGAAGGAGGCGGGGGAAGCGGCGGCAACATCACCGGAGCTAATCTCCCGGGAACCACAGGAACTGAATCTATTACCAACGGCTCTGATCCAACAATGTTCCTCTGATCCAACCGTGATGATCCAGTGTAGTAACACCTTCCAGCTAAACTCCCATAACTATAACCTAAAAACTCTTGACGCTGATTATTATTATAATACGAACGTTGGTGGTTTCCGATGCTCAAGCTCCGGTGAATCGGGACGGAGTTATATTCCGACAGTGGATGAAATATGTTGGAATGTTGAGAGGTGGTCGGAAAACTGAAATGGAAACCGAAATTACCAAACTGATTTGTCTGAACGAGGCTCATGTCGGGTCTATGCCTCCAGTCGATGTAAAGTTTTGATCTCTCGGACTCATCTCCGATACCTCGTTGGAAAGAGACGATGTCTCCTGCCTCGAGCTTTTTCTCTTTGACGAAACGGCTCCATCCTTTGGTCATCACGTAGCTTTGGCTACTATTCCAATACGAGTAACGGAATCTCCACATCTTGCCGTTTCGGTCTTGGAAATTCAACAGCGTGCCGTTTTGGTTGTTTGATGAGTCTAGTGGGAGATACCTTTCCGCGTGTTGTTTAGGGATTACGAGTCGGTTGAGTTTCCCGACGTCGCTTGGTGTTACCACTTTTTCGAACATGTGTTCTTTCTCCAGTGGTGGAATCATCATCATTGGATGGTTGTTGTTGTTATTGTTTCCGGTGCCGGAGCTGCTGCTAGCTCCTATGTTGGAGGTTGATTCTTGGTCCCTGTCTTGTTCATGGTCGGAGCTTGTTGTTATCGGAGCTAGGGATAGATCCATAAGGAATTATCTGATTTTCCTTTGAAAATCTTGATTTATGAGGTAGTTCTTAAATCAAGATTGAATAATTTTCTTTTGTGTTGGTTCTTGAAAAAATCTTGCTCCTTTTTCTTGATCAAGATTACTTCTTTTTTCTTGTTCTTGGAATAAATATTTCTCCTTTAATTTTCTTGCGATGGGTCTCAGTGAATCTTGATGGAGGCTAAACCTTCCTCTTGTTCTTGAATTGATGAATTGACGATGACGACTCAACTCGAGATCTTCAACATACATTAGATAGATAATATTAAAAAGTGGAAACGAAATGAAAATCCAGTCACAATAATAAAAAAAGGGTAGATGAATTAATGCAAAAAAAATCAACGAATATATTAAAAGAAGGGAAGAAAACAAATTAAAGTTCTGGTGTGGTCTCACCTCATAAGATCCGAGACAAAGAGAGAGAGGATTTGAATTTGAAATTTTCTTTCTCTTCTTGGTTCGATTTGTTCTTCGCCTTTCTTCATTGACTATATAATTTCAGGGGATATATGAAAACCCTAGAATCGGAACCAAATAATACACATATATACACACATCTATACATATTTATATATATATATATATATGTATGTAAATGTATGTATGTAAACTATCTTCTCGTTGACCCACAGATAAAATCAAGGAAAGAGAAAGATGAAAGAAAATTGGGAGTTGGAACTCAAATTGGGTTTTTGCCAAACAAGAGGATCTTTCCCTCTCTCTAACTCTTAAGAGGATGAAGAAAAAATGGTGGTTTGAGAATCTTGATAGAGTTTCAAGACTTAGAGAGAGATGGAGAAATTTGTTCTGATATAATGCGTAGGGGCCCATGAATGATATGGTTTGGGTCATGTGAGCTTCTTGTCCTTTTCATTAGGCTTCGAGTTAGCTCTTTGTATTGAAATTTCAAATCTCTTGGACATGTGTGTATATAGTGTTGTCGACCAACTGTTAATGTTTTCAGATTCCGTTAGTCTCCTTTCAATTTATATTAGAATGAGTATCCATCGATGTGTATTTTTCTATTTTTATTAATTAAAACCAGGTTGTTTTTTATTTATCTATATAGCATCTGTTAGTTATCATTAATTAGTCAAAGTAATCTATGTTTATATATTTATTAGCATGTGTGTATTTATCAGAAGATACGTATTTTCATAAAAAGAATATTATCATTATTTTATATCTCACCAAGAAGTGTTATCATTTTTAGAAAATCAATATTTATATATGCACGCACTTGATCACATTAAGCTAGAAATAATCATCACCTACTAGTATTCTAGTTGGTGGAATGTCATGATTGCTTAAACATGCAAATGCATACAAGCATGTATAAGGTTTACATATGTGTATTCTGTTATAAACTCTGTCGTGCAACTCATTATCAATTGTAAATTCTGTTTGTATTCAATGGTCGATTCATTACTCCGACGAGTTTAAACCAATTATATATCATATGAAGAAAACATTAATGCTCAATATAGCCCTCAGTAATGTTATCGTTCCATTCAATCATGTCAATGCAAAAATAATGAAGCATAATAATCACTATATGTAAGAAAGTAAACACATAATTAAGTATGCAAATTATTTACGGATCACAATGGGGAAAGTAGGTTTGGTTGCTGATGTGTCCATTGTTTTTGTGGTCCAAAATTTTCTACATATACATCAATATCAATAAAACTATTTCAAAATAAGCAAATGCACATGTATATATGTATACGTGTAATATACACATGTATAAAAACATAATCAGATCAGTTTTGTTTCACAGTAAAAGACATATATATTGTTGGGATGACAAAAACTAATTAAGTTAAAATTGTAGAATATTTAATACGTGTTCTTTTAAACAACAAGATATTATATATATATAATGAATATTTTTATTACGATGTGCATGTCGCAATTCTCGACATCCAGAACAACTGAACAAGAGAGCTTGATGTTTTGAGACAGCAAGAAAATGTCTAAATCTCACACCTGGTCAGATATTCCCAGTAATTAAACTTCGTAATTATTGTTTAATATTTTAAACTATATTATTATATGTAAGTGGTACATTAATTTAAAGACTAGATTTATACCCACGTCATGCGTGGGGAAAAATATTCGCAAATTATATTTTATTAATAAATATAAATTAAATATTTATATAATTTTAAATTTTATTTAAAATTACTTTTAACATTAATTTTTGTATATACAAATTAAGAAAAGAAAAATAGTTATTTTTAACGAATTTAATAGTATTTTTTGTTAGTTTAATAAAATATATTAATTATATAACAAAATTAATAACAATGATATACTTGTAATTATTCTAATAAGTTAAACTCATTTATATATTTATTTGAAATTTACTTTTGTAATGACATGTCATGGTATTTCTGTTAATAACACGTCAGAGTAAAATTATTTTATTAAAATGTTTTTCAAATAATATATTAGTAAAATTATTTTATTAAAATGTTTCTCAAATAATATATTAGGGATTATGGTAGTAACTTAAATATAGTTATATTTATTTGAAATTATTTATAAATTAACATATAAAAATTTTAAAGAAATAAAAAGTATTGTTTTGCAAATGTAATCGTATTTTTTGGTTATTTGAATAAATTATATTTATTCTCTAACCAAATTAATATCAGTGGTATGTATTGTAATTATTCTAGTAAGTTAAATCTTTTTATATATTTAAGCTGAAACTCCATGTGGTATTGACACATCAGCATGGTATTTTTGTTATTAACACGTCAGAGTAAAGTTATTTTATTAAAAAATTTCTCAAATAATATATTAGAAATATGAATCAATTGATAAGCACGTGCCGAATATATATAATAATTAGGTGCTACTTTAACTTCGTTTTGAAACCGACCTCTTTTGTAACAAATCTCCAATTATTATAACTATATTCGCAGCATCTAATGTCATTATTTTATTTATTTAGAAATAATTAATTTTCTTCTTACTCTTTTCTATTATTAGGCCATTTTAGGCACCTTATGTTTATATAGTTAATAACACCTTCAAATATGACTAATTATACATATATTGGTCTGAGATATATAGAAAGAAAACACCGTTTAGATAAATGGATTCTTCTGGCCGTAAATAAATAAATAGATTATGAGTCTGTTGGTCTAAATTGTAGATATTTATAGTTAAATATAAAGTATGGCTCGGAAAAAGTTGGCATGCAACCCAACGCTCTTTCATTTAAAAGCAAAGCTAAAAAAGCAATCTATTAGTTACTGACATTTACATAATATTTATACTATTTACCGAATTGTAAAAACTTGGATAACAACAATGGGGACCTCTCTCTCTACCTATAATCTCATTTGCAACTAAACTAAACCATTTATAGATTATGGTTAAGGAATATATTTCGTTTTAATCTAACTAACTAACTCTATATATATTTACCTGAAATCACCAATTCGAGTCCATTTTTCATAAGATTATGGACCAGTCAATAATTTATCAAAACTAGTTGAAACTCTTTTATTTATTTATTTATCTAAGACAATTGTAATTTAAAATTGGGCAAATGTCTAAAATAGCACCTTTATAATTCTTTGTTCCAAAAATAGCATCATTAGTTTAAATTTCTAATAATAGCACAAATTTAAGATTAAAATGCATTAAAACTATATTTTAATAGAAAAAAAATTAAACCCTAAATTGGAAATAATGAACTCAAATACAATACTTTAAGTTTATGTATAACTTATTTAGAATAAATAAGTATTTTCACATAAGTATTTGTGCTATTTTTGGGAATTTAATTTTATGATGCTAGATTTGGAAGAAAATTTTTAAAAGATGCTATTTTAGGGTATTACTCTTTAAAATTTCAGTACAAATAAAAATTGCATTGAGTTTGTCATGGAAAGTGCTAAATATGTCATCGTCTCAATAAATGTTAGAACATAAACTAAATTTCGTTGCAATGATCCAAAAGTAGCTTCAATGGAACCATCATTTCTTTATGTGGATCCAATGATCTCGAAAACCTAAGATATCCCTAAGTTCTTAGAATAGCTTAGGACATAAATGAGAAAGTAGTGAGAAGGTAAAATGATACATTTTTACGACAGTAAACATGGAATAGAGTAAGGACCACTTCTCACTACTCTCTTTCTCTCTCTCTAAAGTTTGTCCCAAACAGCCTCACATTTTTGCATCCCCACACTTTTCGATCTCTTTCACACCTACTGTTTTATTGATTATTCATACAAATCTATATATCTCGTGTCTCTGTGTGTGTGTATGTGTTTATCAATTAGGAGGAGCTTGGCCCCTTTCAGATTTTCTCTTCTTTCAATTTTAACTTTTCTATACAAACGTATTGTCAGCCATACAAAAGTGCTAAGAATTTGATCGTGTTTAAAGGTACTCTATATAAATAAAATAAAAACCTAAGTTATGTGATGTAGTGGGCCTTTATTATCACAAGTACTATATTATTCGTTGATTTACCATGAATACCTTTTTCTGACCGTTGATTGTTTTTTACTTTAGTTTTTTTAAAATAAATTTATATATGTAAAATGATCATGTCACAAATCACAGTTTTAATAAATACAAAGTCATAAAATTCTTTAAATACCATGTTGATTGTTTTGGTTTCTAAAATATTAATTAGAATGTAAAAATCAAAAAGAGGAACTTAAAAAAACTTCATAGACTTTTTAACATCAAAAATATCAGACACTTTAGGTTTACGAAAAGACTCTAAAAGGTTAGAAAGATATAAAATGATTTAGGTATCGTTACTAACCTACCCCTTTAGGAATTAATACTTAGAAAAAAAGTTTGTAGTATAATAAAAAGTAAAATATATCTATGGTGTTTTATGGTATTTTATCGAGTTATGGATATTCAAGTATGAAAATTTGAAACCTTGAGAATTATATAACCAAATATTTATTACAAAAAAAATGTAATAAATATTTACGATTTTGTTTACTTGCAAGCTACGAACTAAAAGTATACATAATCATCAAGAAGATGAGAATAGTATAAGTATAGTAACAATTAATATATAAATCTGCATAGGGAGATGCATGGGTCATTATCAGCAGTAGGTGCAAAATAGAGTCCATTTGCATGGAGCAGGTTTATGTGATGTTGATGATGGCAACAACTGTCATATGTGCCCCAAAGTTTGGGAGAGTCTTGATTAATTTAGATTACACATACATAATTATAATCACCTAACAATTGCAACGAGGTGAATGAGAACATATTTGAAGATTGGGAGAGAATTTTCATAAACTAGTATATGGGTTGCATTTACCTTATATAGATGATCGTAAGTTTCACATACAACCTCTATATATGGATCATATATAGATGCATATAATAGTGTTTTAATAAAAGAAATCTTGAACTACGGAAGACAGTACTGGTTTGTGATATTAAACTCATTACATAACTCGTAATTATGTGTATAAAAGTTGTTTACAAACGATTTATATGGTAAATCTTGCTCTGTGTCTTTTCTTCACATTGATTAATTTTCCATCGTAAGAAAGTCTATAAAATAAAAAAATATGAAATGCTAATTAATTAATTAAGCTATGGACAAAATCATATATGATGAGATGTAGATGGATAGAGTCGTCCCACACTTGAAATTGGTCCACATTGAATACCGTTGGAGGCTTCGCAGGCTTTTGTTCTGTCCTTGTCTTTCTCTCTTTCTTCCTTCAAATTTTGTCACTACCAATTCATTTGTATTCTTCTTTTTTTTTTCTTGTATTAATACAAAACAATTTGTATTTAAGAGACTCAGACTGAACCAAACTCAGCCCGGTTTGTGTATATCGGTCATCAATTATCTTAAACCGATCGAAGATACCAACACATGTTTTCATCATCAGACAAATTTATGTGCCATTAAAAACTATATTCTTGGTTTACATTTTTGTAATCGATATAAATATAAATATTCGTTTTCTCTGCATGAAACAAAATAAAACTTGTATATATTCTGAAGGAAAATAACCAAGTGTTTTTCTGGAATGTGGCATTAATTAAAAAAAAGGGTGAAAGGTGCTTGACATACACGCGCCGTAGTTTCATATCGGAAAGGGATTGGTATTGATGTTAACTAGACCGGGCCCGGTTTGGACGGCGGCCAAACCAACCACCTAGCTAAGTATTTCGTATTCTGATTGTCTGACTATGCAAATCTAATTCGGATCTTTTGAATTTGGATGTTTCTGCTAAGATGACGGCGTTGGTCATTTAACACGTTCACTACAAAACTAAACTCTTCATCCAATTTAAATTTTACAAAGCATTTCTTTGAACATTAGCAAAACTAATTTTTCAAAAAAAAGTTACTCAAAACCACATAATTTGGATTTTCTATAATCGATATTTATAAGTACTTGTTCTCTCAATTCTGCATATACAAAATCCCAAAAC
Source organism: Pugionium cornutum (assembly GCA_018901935.1). Taxonomy (NCBI): domain Eukaryota; kingdom Viridiplantae; phylum Streptophyta; class Magnoliopsida; order Brassicales; family Brassicaceae; genus Pugionium; species Pugionium cornutum. Next base: position 777,880 of record CM032155.1, on the reverse strand, counting down.
CTAAAATCAATAAAATTAAAAGCGTAAAAGGAATATTTTAAACGTTTATGGCCTAAAACTCTTTGGTTCGTTGGATTTTTCTCTTATTTCTAGATGAACGGTCCAAAAAATATCAATTTCGTGGGTTCGCAACTAATACAACACTATTAAATTTGTAGGCGTCAGGCCCATTATCAATGTTATGTCTCACTGATATGGTAATATTCGGCCATGTTTCCGATTTACAGTGGGCCGTAACCTATTATTGTAGACTTTCTTAAACACTAAATTACTTCGTCGCCATTCTTTACTTTACGCTCGTTATAAACTATACAAAAATATAAAGAAGATATGTACGTGCATAAAAAACAATAAGATCGAAATGAGAATATGAGATAAAACGATAGGAAACAATGAATTGACCCTTCAATTGTGTGGGACGAAAAGGTTGGATAATATTTCCTTTTTTTTCAAACTTTATGCAATCGATCTTTTGAGAATTCTGAGATTCAAGAGATCATATTATCCCCCATAAGAAATCAAATACCAAACAAAGTAGTAATAATCGAATATAAATGGTAAACGTGAATTGCAAGCTAATCTCTCTCTCTCTCTCTGAAAAAGAATTTGTCTTTAGATTCCGAAATTAATAATAGAATATATCATTATTCGATCGACTTTAAAACACTTCGAGTGCAGAATTTTGGCAATTATTCTGGAAGAAGAACAAAATAATATCTTAGATTTTTCGGTCCTACTTTTCGACTTTCTATCTCCATTATATGCTGTACGTTTCACGTTTTCATTTCCTTGTATAGAAATATAATGTTGCAAACTATTATATAGTAACATTAATAATTTTTCACATCGAAATTGATAATTATTTAGTACAAGAAGATGGAAGTAAATGAGAAAAATTTGATCTTACACTGATTAATATAAAATACACAATTTTTTTGTTAGGTATTCAAAATGTTATGGTTAATATAAATCTATACCATTGTTTTGGATATTATATTCAAAATTTTGGACGGAATACGCTAAATTCATATTATATATATTATCTGAAGATATATTGTTTTATTGAGAATTTATAAATCTATACCATTAAACTGTTAGAATTTTTTTGAATAAATGCTTAACATAGTAATGGGTAGTGGTTTGTGATGTGTTATATTTGAATAAATCCATCGTTTTTCTAAAACAGGAACTACTCTATTTAATATGGATGTTTTAAACTGTGTTCAAAAGCCATTATTTCGAAGAGAAAATCATATCATAAGAGAAAGTAGAATAAGATATTGTGAATGATAGCTGATTAATTTTGAATACAAAGAGAGTTGTATAGAGAAGTGTCTTGAATTAAATGGTTAAATATTTTCATATGCGATTTTCTTAACCAGAATTTAATTTCAAAATATTGGATTATCCCACATTACAAAAACCAAGTAGTTAATTAAATGGAATCCCACAACTCTGTACCTGGACTGTCAGAACAAAACATAATCGCCGACCAATCACTAATGTCTTTCAGCTTCTCAATATCTTATTGATACATAGAATATTTGACTTTCCACCAAACTGTAAAAGCTAAAAAGGTGGAAATAATTTTGAACCGTACCTTAAGAATCAAACCACGGTCGGAAAAAACAATCCCACTATTTATTTCTTTTATAATTTAACTTTATTTCACAAATATATCTCTTTTTAAAAATGTCAACATATTTTATTAGTTAGTGATGATAAATTTCAATTTGAATTACTATTAATTTAAAATAATAATAAAATTTAATCACAAAATAATGTATTTATAATCAAGTTTTAATATATATATACATTTAATATATGTAAAATCTATTAATTAGAAACATATGTAGTATGTGATAAGATGCTATAAATTTTGTTTTTGTTAATTGCTATCAATTTAGTTTGGATATGAAAATATAAATAGATGATTTATCATTTTGATATAATAATTAGTAAATAAATAAAATTAAAAGGTGATGTCACAACATATTATATAGGCTCATGTGATTTTATTTCTCATTTTCATTTAAATTAATATTGTGAATAGCAGGTCGGTTTGTTTGGAGTAAATATATAATAGTCAAACTTTTTATCTCACAAAGTCAGAAAAATTACTAATCTTTCTGCTGTGATAACCTTTTTTTTTTTCTTTTTTTCTTAATAAATACAAAAGTTTACAAGAGAAGCGAGGCAAGTGGGAAACAGACCAGAAGAGAGAGAAGAGGAAGACGAAGAGAGAAACAGAGTAGGGATTGATAGACCGTAGAATCTTCGAATCACACACTTTGCAATAGTTTTCAAGGGTTTCAATTCTTATTTATTTCTTTACATCTTTCCTCCTCTAGGGTTTTGCTTGCCATTCTTCGTGACCCTTTTAACCTGGAAACAAACTTGTATTGGCGTGTTTCGTACGGTCTATCTAACCCTAATCTGTCACAAAACATTTCTCTTCTCTCACCGTAAGATCCTCCATTCTGGTTTTTTTTTTCAATTCTCGTGCTTTTTTAATTTTGTTTCTTTTGGGTTTTATCTACAAGATTTGGTTTTTGAGTGAGCTTTTGTTTTTAAATGTTTTTTTTTTATTTGCTTGATTGTTGTAGAGTATGGTAATGGAGGATGGGCGTAGGGAGGGCATAAAGCCTTCTTATTGGCTAGATGCTTGCGAGGACATCTCTTGTGATCTTATTGATGATCTCGTGTCTGATTTTGATCCTTCCTCTGTTGCTGTCAATGAGTCCATAGACGAAAACGGCGTGAACAACGACTTCTTTGGTGGAATTGATCACATTCTAGACAGTATTAAGAACGGTGGAGGCTTACCTAACGGAGCTCATAACAATGGCGTTTCTGAGAACAATTCTCAGAAGATTAACGGAAATGGCGAGGTTACTGAAACTCCCCAGTTGATTGTTGGAGAGATTACAGCCTCAGTGAAGGAGAATGGGTTACAAAATAGTGGCGGTAAGAGAGACCAAATGTCTAAAGAAGATGGAGAGAAGAATAGGAAGAGAGCTAGGGTTTGTAGTTACCAGAGCGAAAAGAGTAACCTTTCTGCTAGAGGACAGGCTAATTCTAGGGAAAGAGATAGGTTTATGAATAGGAAACGCACCCGAAATTGGGACGAGGCGGGTCAGAATAAGAGAAGAGATTGTTACAATTACAGAAGAGATGGTAGAGATAGGGAAGTTAGGGGTTACTGGGAGAGGGATAAAGTTGGTTCCAATGAGTTGGTTTATCGGTCAGGTACTTGGGAAGCTGATCACGAAAGAGATGTTAAGAATGAGAGTGGTAGAAACCGAGAATGCAATGAGAAGGCAGAGGAGAATAAGAGTAAGCCTGAAGAACGTAAAGCGAAGGTTGTGGAAGAGCAAGCAAGACGGTACCAATTGGATGTGCTTGAACAGGCTAAAGCGAAAAACACAATTGCTTTCCTGGAGACAGGTGCTGGAAAGACACTTATCGCAATTCTTCTAATTAAAAGTGTTCACAAGGATCTAATGAGCCAGAGTAGGAAAATGCTCTCAGTGTTCTTGGTTCCTAAAGTGCCTTTGGTGTATCAGGTACCTACATAACATGCATGTTTAATAAATTAGTTCCCTTTTGGGTTCGGTTTGTTGATTAGTCTTATATTTTCAGCAAGCAGAAGTGATCCGTAATCAAACTTGTTTTCAAGTTGGGCATTATTGTGGTGAGATGGGACAAGATTTCTGGGATGCTCGAAGGTGGCAGTGGGAGTTTGAGTCTAAGCAGGTTGCTTTTTTAGTGCTTTTTCACAAGGGCTTTGAGCTTTTTTATTAATTGGTTTTTGAAGTTTACTGTCTTTTTTTTAATAAAAAAATCTTCTATGCAGGTTCTAGTAATGACAGCTCAAATTCTGTTGAATATACTGAGGCACAGCATTATTAGAATGGAAATGATCGACCTTCTTATTCTCGACGAGTGTCACCATGCTGTCAAGAAACACCCATACTCACTGGTGATGTCAGAGTTTTACCACACAACCCCTAAGGATAAAAGGCCTTCAATCTTTGGAATGACTGCTTCACCTGTTAATCTCAAGGGTATTGATTGCTTCTTGTATAAAATTTGTAAACAGATCTTGCTTGCTAATGTTCCTATGAGTGACATTTTTTTTGTTTCTTTAAATAGGTGTTTCAAGCCAAGTAGATTGTGCGATAAAAATACGCAACCTCGAGACTAAGTTGGATTCTACGGTTTGTACCATAAAAGATCGAAAGGAATTAGAGAAACATGTGCCGATGCCTTCAGAGATTGTTGTTGAGTATGACAAAGCTGCTACTTTGTGGTCTCTTCATGAGAAAATTAAGCAAATGATTGCAGCTGTTGAAGAAGCGGCACAAGCAAGTTCAAGGAAAAGCAAGTGGCAGTTTATGGGGGCTAGGGATGCTGGAGCGAAGGACGAGCTGAGACAGGTTTATGGCGTCTCTGAAAGAACAGAAAGCGATGGAGCTGCCAATTTGATTCATAAACTTAGAGCTATTAATTATACTCTTGCTGAACTGGGTCAATGGTGTGCATTCAAGGTAAAAAAGAAGAAGTGAGAGAATAGTTTTGATGATTTCAAATTAATTTTGCTATTTCTATATGATATTACTTTTGGTTTTTCTTTCAAGGTGGCACAATCGTTCTTGGCTGCATTGCAAAGTGATGAAAGGGTGAATTTTCAAGTTGATGTGAAGTTTCAGGAATCATACCTCAACGAGGTGGTGTCACTCCTGCATTGTGAACTTTTGGAAGGTGCAGCTGCTGAAAAGGCTGCCTCTGAAGTTAGCAAACCAGAGAAGGGTAGTTCACATGATGAGATCGAGGAGGGAGAGCTCCCTGATGATCATGGTAAACCTTAACCACATTCTTAGTATCTTTCCATTTACTGTTTATTTGGTCTGAGAATCCTGATATTAACAGTGCTATGGTTTTTAGTGGTCTCGGGAGGGGAGCATGTTGATGAAGTAATAGGCGCTGCAGTGGCTGATGGGAAAGTTACTCCAAAAGTTCAATCATTGATCAAACTACTCCTCAAGTATCAGCACACAGCCGACTTTCGTGCTATTGTTTTTGTAGAGAGGGTGGTTGCTGCTTTGGTTCTTCCAAAGGTTAGGATTAATGTAAAAATATTGATGTGAGTTTTCTCAAGTAAATTTATCCTGTCTATATCTTTGAGCTTGGAATTTTTCAGGTTTTTGCTGAGCTGCCTTCACTTGGTTTTATACGGTGCGCCAGCATGATCGGGCATAATAACAGCCAGGAAATGAAATCATCCCAAATGCAGGATACAATTTCCAAATTCCGAGAGGGGCATGTATGAAAATTTTGTCTTTCTATATTAGGTCTTCTAGGTAAAGATTTCCAAATTCCGAGAAGTTTATCTTTTATATTTTTGACAGATCTCTCTTGTGATAGGTGACGCTGTTGGTTGCCACAAGCGTTGCGGAGGAAGGACTTGATATTAGGCAGTGTAACGTTGTTATGCGTTTCGACCTTGCAAAGACAGTGCTTGCATACATTCAGTCTCGTGGTCGGGCAAGAAAGCCTGGATCAGACTACATACTCATGGTAGAGAGGTATATATTGCAATAATTAAGAAAAAGCTTAAAACCTACATGTGATTTTTTTAAAGCTGGTCACAAATCACTACTGTTATATATGTCACAATTTGTGTTGCGTGCAGAGAAAATGTATCTCATGCAGCATTCTTAAGGAATGCTAGGAACAGTGAGGAGACACTACGAAAAGAAGCAATAGAAAGGACCGATCTTAGTCATCTCAAAGATACGTCGAGGTTAATCTCTATTGATGCTGTGCCGGGTACGATTTATAAGGTGGAAACAACTGGTGCCATGGTTAGCTTGAATTCTGCGGTTGGTCTCATCCATTTCTACTGCTCTCAGCTGCCCGGAGACAGGTAAGCTGATTGATAAATTTTATCGTTGTAATGGCCCTTCTTCCTGTATGAGATGATGTATTTCTTCTTTCGTGTCTCAGGTATGCAATACTTCGTCCTGAGTTTAGCATGGAGAAACATGAAAAACCTGGAGGCCACACGGAGTACTCATGCAGGCTTCAGCTTCCTTGCAATGCACCATTTGAAATACTCGAGGGTCCTGTTTGCAGTTCAATGCGTCTTGCACAACAGGTGGACTTAATATCTTTTTGTTTGTTTACCTTAATCATTATCATCCTTCAGAGTTCCATGTCTTTAATTATTTTGTTTGATATGCAGGCGGTATGTCTAGCTGCTTGCAAGAAATTGCATGAGATGGGAGCATTTACGGATATGCTATTGCCAGACAAGGGAAGTGGTCAAGACCCTGAGAAGGTTGACCAGGATGAAGAAGGCGAACCTATTCCTGGAACTGCGAGACATAGAGAGTTCTATCCTGAAGGTGTGGCAGATGTACTTAAGGTAATATAGCTCTAACCTATTTGTTAAATGTGCTTTCATGGGAATGTGGTTTCAAGACTTGCCTGTTTTTTCTATGGTGCACAGGGAGAATGGATTTTATCGGGAAATGAAATTTGTGAGAGCTCAAAGCTATTCCAATTATACATGTACAGTGTCAGATGTGTAGATTCTGGATCTTCAAAAGATCCATTCTTAACTGAAGTTTCAGAGTTTGCAGTTCTTTTTGGCAATGAGCTGGATGCAGAGGTTTGTGATTCTCTCCACGGTTTTTGGATTTCAAATGTTTTTATAATGAATTTTTATCATTGCAGGTATTATCGATGTCTATGGATCTTTATGTTGCTCGGGCCATGATCACGAAAGCGTCTCTTGCTTTCAGGGGATCACTTGATATATCAGAAAGCCAGGTTGGACTGAACTACTACCCTTATACATTTATGTTTGCTTGAGGAACTTGAATCTTATTTTGCTTGTATATTCTTGTGCAGCTATCATCTCTTAAAAAGTTTCATGTGAGATTGATGAGCATTGTTTTAGATGTTAATGTCGAACCTTCCACGACACCATGGGATCCTGCAAAGGCCTACTTGTTTGTACCTGTTACTGACAATACGGCTATTGAACCCATAAAAGGAATCAACTGGGAATTGGTTGAAAAGATTACCCAAACCAATGCGTGGGACAACCCGCTTCAGAGAGCTCGTCCGGATGTTTATCTCGGGACGAATGAGAGAACTCTTGGAGGGGATAGAAGGGAATATGGGTTTGGTAAACTTCGTCACAACATTGTCTTTGGGCAGAAATCCCACCCAACTTATGGTATTAGAGGAGCTGTTGCATCTTTTGATGTTGTGAGAGCTTCTGGATTGTTACCTGTAAGAGATGCTCTTGAGAAGGAAGTTGGACATGATCTATCACAGGGCAAACTGATGATGGCTGATGGGTGCATAGTTGCAGACTATCTTGTCGGGAAAATTGTGACAGCCGCACATTCCGGGAAGCGGTTTTACGTGGATTCAATATGCTATGATATGAATGCAGAAACATCATTCCCAAGGAAAGAGGGATATCTTGGTCCCCTAGAGTACAACACTTATGCTGACTATTACAAGCAAAAGTATGAAATACATTTCAGATGATTTTTTATTCTTCCATTCATTTCTAGGTTTCATTAGCGAAGCAAGCATTCTACTAATACTTCTCTTGTGAATACGAGGACTTACATGGCCTCAATTCACCTCTGGTGTTGTGCAAAAATGAGAAGCAAAGCCTGTCTATGTATTGTGAGATATCTACTTCTATGGCTAGGATATATGTACAAGACCGGCTTTTCTTCTTCTTCTTGCACAACCTGAGGTAATTGGGGTTATACAAGTCTTCTTCTATAACGTTATTTATTAGGTATGGAGTTGATTTGAACTGTAAACAACAACCTCTTATCAAAGGACGGGGTGTTTCGTATTGCAAGAACCTTCTTTCTCCTCGGTTTGAACAGTCGGGTAATAAGAAATTCTCTTGTCTTCAACATTTATTGATTAGCTTTTAAATTAACGCCTTTTTTCCAATTCAAGGTGAATCTGAGATAATTCTTGATAAAACATATTACGTGTTTCTTCCACCTGAACTATGCGTTGTGCATCCACTCTCGGGTTCACTTGTCCGAGGTGCTCAAAGGTTGCCTTCAATAATGAGACGAGTTGAGAGCATGTTGCTCGCGGTTCAGCTAAAAAATTTGATTAGTTATCCTATACCAACTTCAAAGGTAAAAAAAAAATGATTTGTTGATGTCTTTATTATGTTTTTTAATTACTATTCTAATCTTATTTGGTATATATACATATAGATTCTGGAAGCCTTGACTGCGGCCTCTTGCCAGGAGACGTTCTGCTACGAGAGAGCTGAGCTTTTAGGAGATGCGTACTTGAAATGGGTCGTTAGTCGGTTTCTGTTTCTTAAGTATCCACAGAAGCACGAGGGTCAGCTTACAAGGATGAGACAACAAATGGTTAGTAACATGGTTCTTTATCAGTTTGCTCTGGTTAAGGGGCTGCAGTCCTATATCCAGGCGGATCGTTTCGCTCCGTCTAGGTGGTCTGCTCCTGGTGTGCCTCCTGTTTTTGACGAGGACGGAAAAGATGGAGGATCTTCGTTTTTTGATGAAGAGCAAAAACCGGCTGCTGAGGAAAACAGTGACGTATTTGAGGATGGAGAAATGGAAGATGGTGAATTAGAGGGTGATCTGAGTTCGTATAGAGTTTTATCTAGCAAAACACTGGCTGATGTTGTTGAAGCTTTGATCGGTGTTTATTACGTTGAAGGAGGTAAAGTTGCAGCGAATCATTTGATGAAATGGATAGGGATTCATGTGGAGGATGATCCTGAAGAAATTGAAGGAACAGTGAAACCGGCAAATGTTCCAGAGAGCGTTCTCAAGAGTATTGACTTTGTTGGTCTAGAGAGAGCTCTGAAATTTGAGTTTAAAGAGAAAGGTCTACTTGTTGAAGCTATAACACATGCATCAAGACCGTCTTCAGGTGTTTCATGTTACCAGAGATTGGAGTTTGTTGGTGATGCTGTCTTAGATCATCTTATAACAAGACACTTGTTTTTCACATACACAAGCCTTCCTCCTGGTCGGTTAACTGATCTTCGAGCTGCAGCGGTTAACAACGAGAATTTCGCTCGTGTTGCTGTTAAGCATAAACTCCACCTATACCTTCGCCACGGTTCTAGCGCCCTCGAGAAACAGGCAAACAAGAATTGAAAACAAAAACTATTTTCATCTCGATATCGTTAATGATTACAATTTAATCGGACTGTTTTTTGTGTGTTTGTCTTTCAGATTAGGGATTTTGTGAAGGAAGTTCAAACAGAGTCGTCGAAACCGGGGTTTAACTCATTTGGTTTGGGAGACTGTAAAGCCCCAAAAGTTCTTGGGGACATTGTGGAATCTATAGCAGGTGCAATTTTTCTTGATAGTGGAAAAGATACAACTGCTGCTTGGAAGGTTAGTTACTTTGGGTTTAGAATCTTAAAATTTTAATATCTTAGGTAAACAAGATAAATTTTTTACAGGTTTTTCAACCTTTACTTGAACCAATGGTGACGCCAGAGACGCTTCCAATGCATCCGGTCCGGGAGCTGCAAGAGCGGTGCCAGCAACAAGCAGAAGGATTAGAATACAAATCGAGTAGGAGTGGTAACACAGCGACAGTGGAAGTATACATCGACGGTGTTCAAGTGGGAATGGCACAGAACCCGCAGAAGAAAATGGCCCAAAAGCTAGCGGCAAGGAATGCTCTAGCGGCATTGAAGGAGAAGGAAGTAGCAGAATGGCGCAGTGGAGAGAAAGAAGAGGAGAGTGAGAATGGAAGTAACAAGAATGGGAATCAGACGTTTACAAGGCAAACACTGAACGATATTTGTCTGAGAAAGAATTGGCCAATGCCTTGTTACAGGTATACAAAAAAAGAGAGAGTTGAATATTTTATAAATTGCAATAAATAAATAATACAAAGTTGTGGTGAATAATGTGTAGATGTGTGAAAGAAGGAGGACCTGCGCATGCAAAGAGGTTTACTTTTGGGGTAAGAGTGAATACGAGCGAGAAAGGATGGACTGATGAATGTATTGGGGAGCCAATGCCCAGTGTTAAAAAGGCTAAAGATTCTGCTGCTATTCTCTTACTCCATCTTTTAAATCAAACCTTTTCTTCTTGATGGATCTTTTATTTGAAATTGTAAAACATTCGCTACTTATATATATTTCATTCTTTTATCATTTAAAAACGTTTCTATTTATTTGGTATTGAACACTTTAAACCTAAATTTCGAATAATGATACCAAGTTTTTTATATTGCAGAAAATTTGTCAAATTATGGAGATTTTATCAATAATGCAGAAACAGACACGTTGCAGAAAACCTTCTCACGAAATCTTCAACGTCTCAAAGTATGGAGAATGTATTCAGCGTAGAGATCCCTGTAATGGAAAATCAAATCCACAATTACAACTTCAAAGCTGTGAGAAATTTCGTTCTTGGTGAAGAAACAGAGACTTACATTGAGTGCTGGATAGCTTCAACAGCAGTCTCAGATGGCAGAAAATCATTAACTGCAACTTCCTTGTTCTCGTTTTTCTTGTCTGTATGCGTTTTACGTTAAAGGAACACAACTAATACATACTTCTTGAGAAATCAATAGAGACGAATAACAAGGAACAATAAAGAAAAACAAGGATACAGTCTTCAAAGAAACGACGGATTTCAGAGAGACGATGAGGTGGAAGTTCTTTGATGTCAGTGTAATGCTTATATTCAGGATCATCAACACAAACCGCAATGATCTTGTCATCTTTTTCACCCTAAATTACAGATAGAGAGATCAAGAATCGTTTAAAGTTAACTTAAAATGGATTGGGGTAGTAGAACAAAAAAAAAACAGAGCCTTTTTCATTGATCAAGTTAGTTAGTATTTACCTGGTCAATCATAGGCATTAATCCAATTGCTCGGGCGCGAAGAAAACAACCCGGAAGCACAGGTTCCTGCAAAAAAAGAAAATCCATTTTTTGGGTGTGTAAACAGTATAGAATACGTGAAAGACAGAAAGAACAAATCATACCTGCATGATAACTAATACATCAATTGGGTCATTGTCTTCACATAATGTGCGAGGAACGAAACCGTAGTTGTGAGGGTAAACAACTGACGAGTACAGAATACGATCAACCTGAATGAAGAGAAAATTCAAAAAGAAGTTCGTATTATTGATTTCTGCAAAGATGAAAAACCCCATCTATGTATATAAACCATCTTTGATCTTATATAACCTTGATGAGTCCTGTCTTTTTGTCAAGTTCATATTTGACCTTGCTTCCTTTTGTGATCTCGACAACCTAATTTTCATCCAAAGCTAAAATGATCAAAGAATCTAATAACAAGATTCTCAAAGCGTAGAATAAACTTACCACATTGAAAATCTGTGGAGCTCCAGGCCCTACCCAGAGATTTACAATTGCATAGAATTATGACTTAGTTCCAAAATACAAAACCAAAAAGGCATGAGAAAATGAAACTGTTCTGATGATATTATTATTATTACCAATCTCAAGATCATGCCATGGATGTGCAGCTACGGATCTTCTTGACAAAGATGAGAGAATCCTCTCGTTAAGACGAGGAGCAGGTCTCTGGAGCTTCTGGTTCTCTTTCGCTTCTTCACTCATCTAACAAATCACATTTCTAAACGTTTCATCACTCATTGAAATTGCTTGAATGAATCAAAAGAGAGCATCAATCGAATTAAGGTGCCATAATGGAAAAAAGCCAATCAGACACAGATTTGAGATCAACAACACCGAAATCAACATTCATTACTAGATTAACGTAATGATATTACTTAAGATCTTATCGTTTCTCTATAAACCTACCTACGTTTTATTCTCCTATTCAGAGATTTACAGCAAAGCCCAGAGGGTTAAATATCCAAAAGAATTGAACTTTGAAATCTAAGACCAAAAAGGAAAGGTTAAAACGCATACCTTGGGAACGAAAAAAGGCAGCCGCTTTTTGTCGCAAGGATGAAGAAAGTTTAGGAGAGAAATGAGTGAAGCCCGTTGGCCTGGAAATTGTAAGCGTTAAGGTGTATATTTATATAAGATCAGCGAGATTTACGGATCAAAATTCTTTATTAAAAATCATTTCATTTTACATTGTTTTTTGAGTATACCATAAGCTTTTGACCAAAAACCGTTTTATTGGCTGTTATCTGCGCGCTATACGCAAATTTAAATTATTTATTTATTTTTAAATGGAATTCATAGGAAGAAGAAACATACTTACTAGTAATGTTTAATATTGTTTATTACTGGTTGACAAAAAAAGCTTATTATTGATACTGTAAAATTATTGTAGTTGTAACCAAAAAGTTATAATTTTACAGTAGTTGCTTACCAGAGATTTTACTGATTATAATATTAGATGATTTTTTGGGACTTTGATAATTCTTTTCTGTACGAGAAAATATAACATGTACGTTTAGTTTACTCTCAAAATTTTCCTACAATTTATAGGGGATGATGAGTCTAATTGTCGACAATTAAGACACTAGCAAAATCTAAAATGTAAGAGATTTGAGTGAGGTCACAAAACGGGCCTTAGGCCCATTACTAAAGTTGTGCCTAAGCCCAGTGTCGAAGAAACCTTAAAAGCCAGCCGAATACCTTTGGCCTTCAAGTTAAAACAAACAACAGAGGATAAGCAACATTCAAAGTTGAAACTTTTGTCAATTATTTCTCTAAAGTATTATTATCTCATTTATATCGAGAATTCAAACAAAAAACGAGGTAAAGACATAAATCCATTGCTTAAATGGTTTGATTAACAGTAGCAGCAGCAGACATATAGAGCAGAAGTAGCAGACACAAACACAAACAGAAACACGAGATAAGAAATGGAGTAATATGGTACAAGAATTGACATGACCAAAGAAATGTTCTGATGGATCTAAAAAGGGAACAAAAAGTCTCTTTCATAAAGATTGAAGAAGCAATTACTAACACTAGATTTAACGACATGTGTTAAAATGGGGATTATTTTTTTGACCTCAAAGCCTGTTATGTTGAAGCTTCTGCTTCCAATCGAAGCCTCTTACAGACTTTTTCATCACTTTGATCGTTTGTGTTCTCAACTTGGCTCTCCTTCACTTCCATTGAACATCTCTTGTACGGCTTAAACCCTGTTTGTCTCGTCTGAGGCCTCTTGGTCAGTCCAACACCGATCATTACTACACTCTCTTTGTCTGCATCACAAGAATCTTGAATCTTTTTGAAATTAGGAGCCAATAGCATTGCCGTGTCACTTTGTTTTCCATTTATATTCTCTGCCACTTGAGGAGGTGAAAAGCTTTGAGGCAATCTCCCTCTTGTAAAGAGTGCCTGAAACGCTATACGACCCTGAGACACGATTTTTATGAATGCTTAGTGTTAGTTCCAAGAGACACTTTCAAAATCATTGAATCCTGATTATGATTTGTTTTTTTACCTCTTCGGAGACCTCTTTCCATGAATCAGTAGTAGCTGGGTGATTGTTGTCTCTAATTTTACTTCGACGGTTACTTAACTCAAGAACACCTGGCTGATTTGCATCCGTCTCCTTCACATCCTCTTTATTCTTCTCCATTTTATCTAATGCATCTGTCTCCGCATCACTTCCTGAAGGTGTGTTTGAGGCACACGATGATCGGTCCACCAGCTTTTTCTTCTGGGCAGTGTTTGAATCATGCACAGCAGCAGCAACAACAACCTCCTCAACCTTATCACCATTGGTTTTTGAATCATCAGTTAGCTTGGTTATTCCAGTCTCCTCCGAGCCATCAGATGATGAAGCCAGAGATTTTGAAGCCAACTTTTTATCTTGCAGAGCTGTGCTTTGTTTCTCAAGCTGTGGTTGACCATTTTCAACAGTATCCATCTTATTCATTGCTGGAGTTGGAACTGCAACGGTCGTTAATGGAACGCATGTAACTGGAGTAGGAGTACATACAGGAAGAAGTCCATGAGAAGCCCACCAAGCAGTTGCAGCAGCTACTGTAGCAGCAGCAATGGCAGCTAAACTTGGAGAAGTGCTCATTTGCGTTGATGAATCTCCAGAATTCCCAACATTCGCATAAGGCCAGACTGAAGCAGCAAAGGTGGCTGCAGCATGAGCTGCTGGATTTTGTAGGAGAGTTGAAATAAGAAGATTGGAGAAACTAGATGACATCTGGAGAAACGAACGGTAATCATCCTGTGAATGACAAGCTGGAAACGCTTGATGAGAAGTTGTAGTAGTAGCAGATGACGTTGAAGCTTGAAGATTTGTGTGCTTGTGAATTTCGTTTCCCATAGGAGGAAACATGAAACCTTGAGATACCATACCTGAGGGATGATTATGAGGGCATTCTGCTACATTCCCATTTACAATATCCCCATGGAAATGCCAAGGGTAGTTTTGAAAGCTGTGCATAGTTATATCATTACCATCGCCGTCTTTGTTCTTCTTGGGAACATCTTGGACCGCTTTGTTCAAGTCTGAGGTCTTACTTGTTTCGTTATTGGCATTTCCCTGATCAAAATCAGAATGTAACATTTTTTTTCATGCTATGAAACTTCAAACACAGCATTTATCACTTTTATACCTTTCCTAAAGACGATTTAGATTCCATGAATGTGTTTTGATTCCCTGGAGTTGCCTTATTTGGTAAGGGATATTTGTTCACAGTAGAAACCCCTGAGAAGCTATCATCTTGATTTTCTTTTCCTGTTGATGTTTTCTAGCCAGAGAAACAAAACAAACATATGAAATCTAACACAAGAAGAAATAATAAAATGATGTAGTGAAAACGAGAAATTCTAAAAACCTCAGAAAACAGTTCTTTTTCCAAATCCAAGAATGCTTGATTACAATGTGAAGAAGAGGCCGCCGACACAAGTTTTGCATCTTTTGCTGATGACACTTGTGAGGAAGATGCACTGTTATTCCCAGGTTTCCGAGGATAAGGAGTATTAGGTTTTCGTTTAGGACGAGGAGGTGGAATTTCTATGTCCAGAGCTTTACAAACAGGAATGCCTTTAGCTTCAGCCTCTTTCTCCAACTGAAAGTGAACCAAAATCAATGAGCTTTTCCAAAATGGAGATGGAAAATGCATTCTCCTGTCTCCTATCTATGGATGTTTGGTTTTCCATTTGAATGGCTAAAAGAATCCATGCAATATCGTTTATTTCATAGACTTTAGTTAATATGGGACAATTGTGTCATGCAAACGCAATGCTAATTATGTTACTTTGGACCTATCTTATATGGTCCCAGAGAATGAAACTCTCTTAATCTTACAGTAAGTTTTCCAGCTGGACAATTCATGATCTTTCGATTAGTAAATGAAAAAGGTAAAGCCTATATTTCTACGAGCCTGCTGCTACCAGAACCAACCAAGTCTACTTAGCAAGCCACCAAATCTAGTTGAGGCAATGAGAAAACAGAACCTTAAGAAGCACCTTCAATCATCTTTTTTTTTTCAGACAGACACAGACTGTGATAGGCAACGTCTAAACATGGTCATCTATCAATATGGAGAAAATATATTAACTCAAGACCAAACAATAGTATCTTTGCTTAATTGAGCATAAGTTGATGAAAATGTTTCTACGAATAAGATTTCAAAGAGCCAACTTACCTTTGTGAAGAATTTTTGTGCATGACTTCTGATCTGAACAGCAGTCTTTGTCCCAATATGTTCTGCACACAGAACAAAACAAAACAAAAAAAACAAAAGAGAAGAGAGAAATCTCCCAGTCAAGAGGAGATAAAAGAAAATCCTAAACAACGGAAAGGAAAAGCTAATTATTCGACCTTCTATTCGTTGCCAAGCTCTTCCATAAAGCCTCAAGGCTTCGAGAAACCTGTCATGCTCATCCTCTGTCCATCGTTCACGCTGCTTTGTTATTGTATATGGCTTTCTTGTCTAAACGTTTAATACCGGAAAGAAAAAACAATTCTTCACAACATAAAAAGAATTCTAAAATTTCAAACGAAAAACTAACCCCCAATCTTAAAGCATCATTCATTACCTTAGTTAATGATTCTTCTGCGGATGTATTTGTATCCATAATCGGATATTAGCAGCTTTTCGCTGCTTCAAATCCTCTCTAACAAGTAAAAGATAATAAATAGACCATCTTTGATCTCCCCAAACATTAAAGTTTCCAAATTGCAAAGCCGTTGTGATTCTAATTGAAACGACCTCTTAAGATTCTAGAGCAACTGCAAAAGAGGAACTGCTTAATGAAAAATATTTATCCACAACTAAGATGTATAGATTTGCAATTTTTTTATACAAAAGGAAGATAGATTAGAAAATCCAAGAGAAAACTTTTCAAAGTCCACCGTGAAACAGAGTCGCTTCTCCAGCAGAACTCAAAAGAATTCCCTTTTTCTCAAAAGTCTCACCCAAACGAATCCATCGCAGCCAAAACCTTTGAAGCATTACAAAATCTTCAAATCAGTAATCAATCACTGCTTCTACATCCATCTACTAGTTTAACATTTACGCTTAACTTAGAGCTAATATATATAGTGAATTTCTTCTATAATTTTTTCAGCAACCAAACAGAGATATTAAGATGCAAATATATACCCTTGAGAGTAGTCATGGAGGAGCGCGTAGGAAAGAAGATAGATGAAGGAGGAGAAAGAGTGTTTTAACTGAACAAGAGACTGGAAGAAGAAAAGCCAGAAGCAATCTCAGCCACAACTATTTTCCCCTATTTTCCTTCAATTTTTGGCATATTTTTTATTTGAGGCTGAAACTGAACGAAGGGTATAAATGGAAAAAAAAGGTCGTCGGACGTAGACACGTGGTGCGATTATAGTGGCTGGTCACTGCACTTTTTGGTATCTCTCGCCAACTTGCTTCTCCTAAAAGACTCTTTGGTGGTGAAGGTCAAGTATGTAAAGCGTGCGTAGGGTCCACAATGCTTACGTGGCTGTTTCCCTGTTTTTGGTAGCAAGTGGGATGGGTAAGGTGCCAGCTGGAAGTGTGCTAAAAACGAGCACGTGTCAACATTGTATTAAGCCTGTAAGATGTGGGCTTGTAAAAGGATATTGTATGGGCCTTAGTTTATTAGATTTTATTTTTCAACTGATATTTTGGATTTTAAAAACTTTTCAATTGATGATATCAAATATTCAAAACTCATGAAAGCTAATGTTAGAAAGCTCAAGTGCATGAAGGGGATACTTCCTTTCGGGCAGTAAGATGGTGTTGGAACAATAATGAACACTATGAACAATAATGAACGAAAAATAGATAAATAGGATATTTTTGTTAATGAAAAGGAGAAATGTTTATATTAGTTAAAACAGAAGCTCGAAACATCATAATAATGAATAATATTTCACAACTCTCTACGTTGATGTTTCGAGATTCAGATTTCCAACAAGAAAATTATACCTTACTTTTTCTCTTCATAAATATTATTGAAATAGATAAAAATACATGTCAATAATATAATTAAATTAAACGAGCGACCTGGAGTTATTATTATTATTATTACTATTATTATCATCACTATTATTATTATTATTAACAATTTGGTGTTCGTAATCAATGGGAGGAGATAATGTCGCTGCTACTTCCGTTTCTTTGTTCTTACCCCACAAGAACACGTAGAGTCCCATTAATGCCACTAATGATCCAATCACACTGTATTATCAAAATTTAAAAAATTGCAATTTTAGTGTTAGAAACATGGACCTTGATCATATATAAAACGAAATTAATTCGAGGAAAAAAATGATCAATACCTTCCAAGGTATAAAGGAGTGTGTAAGATTAGGAAATCGAATAGAATAGCCGAAATAAGAGTAATTGGAGTGAATGTTGATGCGAAAACGGCTCCTAATTTCTTTATCCCCCATGTTGTTGCTACTGTCGACATTGCTTGTCCTACCACCCCCTATAATTTACATGTGTATACATATATGATAAGCTTAATATCTAGACAAAAAAATGTTATAAACTTTTGACAAACATGTCAATGTCTTGTAGTTATATATATTAGAACCAAAAACTAATAAAGGCATCTTATATAGTTGTAAATCATGATAGTGAACTTTAGTGGTTACTGAAACAGAGATTCGCATCTAATTAAAGACAATGACATTATGTACATGATTAGAGAAACATAGGATGGGATCAACTTATTGGTTGTTAGTTTAGTTAAGTTTGGCATGAGTTGATAGTAAGTTAATGCATAATGCATACTGTTAGTTTAAAATTTATTAAGATATATAAAACTTACAGCGTAGACGATGACAGTAATCACGAATTTATCATGGATGATCCAATTTTGGAAGTCTCTGCTCTTATAAAGGCTGAATAGAGCACACTGGAATGCAGCGAAAAGAGACATGAGACAAGTGCAAGAGTATTTACAAGGGTATTTGATGTTTAAATATGTCCCTTGAAACAACATCCATAGAGACAACAACGTGGTTCCTGTGGTTAAGTAAAGACATCCTAGAAGCCAGTTCTTGGCGTTGTCTTGACCATTCTTTTTGTCGTGGAAATCTTTAGGGTGAGAGTGATGGTTTGATATTTGCGGGCCTTTGTAAAATGTTAAGAACAACGCTCCACTTATACATATTACCGTTCCCATCACTTTTAGCATTCCTGATTTCGTTTTTAAATTCTTTATATTTTCAGTCCTGTAAAAAATATATATGATAGTTAATTCGAAATATGTATTTTATCAGTACTTTTATTCCTATTTCCAATAAAATATTTTTTTAACTAGAATCTGGTAATTGTAGATGAAAAAATCAAAGTATACTCGAAATAGTACTTTATATCAAGAGATACATTATAACTCAAAACTCATTTTTAGTAGCTTCTGTGTTCTTCTATCAAAGTTTCTAATAAAAGGGACGTGTACCTATATAAAAGGACCTCTACCAGGAAAAACTATAAAAGAATCAATTGGATGCAGTTACGTCTAGTTGCATGAGGTAATATCATAATCATACAACAATTATCTTAAAGAAGACATAAAAAGGAAGAAATTAAAACAACAAAATTTGACTAATGTTCATATATAATACTTTTGCTTGGTGTGTTTTTTCTAAAATTAAAATACAGAATATAATAATTAGTAATATATAATAAAATAGTAAAGAAGTTAGATAGCTCTTTCATTACCTGAAAATAAGGGCTAAAGCGAAGGTGATTGCAGGCAACATGCTTACCAATGCACACGAAACCGTTGCTGACGTGTACGACAGACCGAGCAAAAAGAAAAATTGCATCAAACTTGCCCTGTTCGATTTTAAATCCAAATATAATTTAACTTATGATAATTATATGGTACTTGAAAGAAAATATTTCCCATGTATAAAACTATACAGTATATAATATTTGAAAATTAAAAATAAAATTAGATTTTGAGAGGACAAACCCGAGAAGGCCACTAATAAAATGATCGATCATTAGTCTAAATGTTATCTCTGGTCTTGTTTTCCTGTTTGACAACAATACATAAATTTTGGAAGAAGCGATTAACCATATAGTAAGAAAAGTAGAGCATTCCACAATATATTCACTTTGTTCTTGTAGTTCCATCATCAGATGTTTGAAAACTCCATTTTTCAATATTTTACTGTGAGATAGAGATAGCATAGTAACTCATTATTTCATAAAAATATCAAACCTTTCAAAGACATAGGCGAAAGGAGCCAAAATGAGAGCGGAAATGGCCATTCGATAAGAACCAATGACCATATGGTTCACACCAACATCAAGAGCTTTCTTCACTAGTGCATTTACAGAACCCATGGCTACATTTGATATCACCATTACTATAACCGGTGACCATTCTTCGACCACTCTCACTCCTCGCAGATCTTCACCCATCTAATTCTCTCTCTCGCTCTCTCTCTGAGTTTGTGTGTTATAGAGAGATAAGATACAATGTGCTTTGAGTTTGGCAACCACAAACCTTCCCATATTTATACGAAACTGCTTGTGGTCTATGGGTTGTTTGCACATTGGACTTATTTTGACGTTAACCTAAAAATTTATATTTTTATTCAATGTAACTTCTCTAAAATCTATAAAGCATGTAACTTTTTGTAATGAAAAATAATAAAGCATGTTTATGTACTTGTATGTTCATTCACTTTAGACCATTAACTTTGATATTTCGTTTATATTCCTTATTCGTATTCCCGGCGGATTTTGAAACTTTTTATTTCGATAGCTGAAAATATAATTGGAGTAAAAATATATTCATGCTTTTGGAATTACCTAAGCATGTTAATCTAAGGAATAGTAAGCCGAAGCATAAGATTTTAACAGACAATAAGAATATGAATATTCGTTAATTTGGTGAAGAATCAAATGTTCCCACAACAAGCTTAACTGTTTTTTAGTTTTCATTTTATGTGATAAGTGTAAATTAGCTTTTTCATGTCATCTACTGCACATTTTACATTCTGTAAATTTACCAAAGTTAGCAAAACCTGTTGAACATCTATAGTCTATATTTTACAAATTGAAATCTTCAAGCTATATTTGAGTTTTTCAAGAGTCGAAAATATGTCAAATCTGGATATCTATCATGGAATAATAGTCACTAGTCCATAGACCTCTTTTTTGACTGTCTTCTCGTGTCTTTTATTTGTTTGTGTGTTTCTAAGTTGGTTTGATTTCTAACCTTTATTGCTAATATGAGAATGAATATTTAAAACCATCTTGATGATAAAACGCACTTTCTTTAACAACTTCAGCTTCCAAAAATATTTGAATAAATTTGAGTGGTTTTCATTTATGGCAAGCCTCTCTCTTTTCTGTTACAACGAAACACGTTCCGATATGTTAGTTTTAATTTCTTTTGTCGTGTTTCGAGATGGGTAGTTCATGACTTTATCATTTACTTACAATTTCTTAAGGAATAACTGAAGAATTTTCAGTAATTAGGAAAATCAATTCTTAACTAAACGAAACTTAAGCGAGTTGGAAGAGGAGTTTAGTGAGAGAAACAACTCATGCAAGTAAAGAGAAAGATACTTAAAACACTTATATATGCAAATTAACTAACTAGTTTATTAAGTGACACTTAGCTTTTCGATCAAAATTAAACTCAATATTGTTTTAGAAACTCAAGCTTAGCCACTTTAAATTATCAAAAACCTCTTAACTTTTTTTTAATCCTTTCTAAGTATCAACACTAATCCATTTGGACTATTTGCCACGTCAATTTAATTGTAATTCGGATTATTACATTATTGACCTATTAAATAATTTATATTGTCATATGAATTATGAAAGAACAATATTGATCAAGAAGTTATGAAAGAACACGGAAAAAGTTCTCTTGTTGATTTGCACGGTTGAAGTGACATCGTTTTACGCTTCAGCTTTTACGTAGAAATGGAAATAAAGAAGCGTTACGATGAGAAAAAAAAGGAAGCGTTATTAAAGGATAAAAAGGTTGTGATTTCTTTCACGTCAAGTGATATATATATTATTGTTTTCTTGCAAAATATATTCACATTCTTTTTACGAATACAAAATGATTTTTTAACACTAATCATAGCATGGACTAAGTCGAGACTATTCGGTTAAGAAGAAAATTTTAAATAAACATTTTTCAGTAAAATCCACAACAAATAGTGATAACTTAAAATAACCTTTTGAGAATTTTAGTAACAAACCAACAAACATAAAAAGAAAGGAGTTCATCAAATACGATTCAAACTGTTTCTGTGTGTAGCATTCAACTTAGAAACATGAACAAAGAAGTGAAAGACAGCTCTATTCAGACTTGAGCTGTGCCTTCAGTAAACTTGGGATCCTCACATCTGTACCGTCCATCAGGTCCAATTCCAAACCCTTTTGGATCAGCAAACACGTTCTCTAGCAACTGACTGCGTCCGGGATGTGGACTCGCATCTGCAAACTCAACCGCTTCTTCAACCAATTCGTCTATCTTCTTCTCTATCGACTTTAGCTCTGCTTCATTTGCTAGCTTGTTCTCTGTCAAATACTTTTTCAGTGCAGTGATTGGGTCTCTAGCAGCGTATTTGGCTTTCTCAGCTGCCAAAACAATAAGAAACGACCATCGAAACAGCTCTAAGGTAGTTTCTTTCATGCCTAAGATAAGCACTACAAGCATCAAGAAGCATAAAAGTAGAAGGAAGGAGAGATTTACCAGCATCACGGAGCTCATCGGGATCAGCCAACGAGTGTCCTCTGAATCTATAAGTCTCACATTCCACCAAGGTTGGGCCTTCTCCTCTTCTAGCTCTTGTGACTGCCTCTTTAGCCACTTCTCTCACCTTCAACACATCCATACCGTCAACATGAACACCGGGCATCCCAAATGCAGGACCTTTCTTCCATATCTCGGGGTCAGAAGTCGATCTCAAGTGGGACATTCCGATTGCCCACAAGTTATTCTCAACAACAAAGATAATGGGCAATTTATATAGTGCAGCCATGTTGAGACACTCGTAGAACTGTCCGTTATTACAAGTCCCGTCACCGAAAAACGCAACAGTGACATCTTCGCAATTCTGTTTCAAGACTTCCCTTTTGTATTTTGAAGTAAAGGCAGCACCTGTGGCCACAGGGATTCCTTCACCTATAAAAGCAAAACCACCAAGCATGTTATGTTCTTTAGAGAACATGTGCATAGATCCACCTTGACCTCTGCAGCATCCTGTGACCTTCCCGAAGAGCTCACTCATCACGGCACGTGCGGAGACGCCTTTGCTGAGCGCGTGGACATGGTCACGGTATGTGCTGACAACTGAATCTGTCTTGGTTAGGAGCTTGATAAACCCAGTTGATACAGCTTCTTGCCCATTGTACAAGTGAACAAAGCCAAACATCTTTCCTCTATAATACATTTGAGCACACATGTCTTCGAAAGATCTGCCGAGAATCATGTCTTCATACAACTCCAATCCTTCCTCTTTGGTTATCAACTGTTTTCAAACAAATCAAGGCACGTAAAAAAAAGGAAAAAAAAAATCTCGGAACTTTCAATTCCTCTAAAATAAATACGAAGAATAAGCACAGATTTTGATGATAACTTAGTACATTGAAGGCAAAATCGGTGACTACGGATAAATCCTAGGCCTAATGCTTTAAAAATTCTAACAAAGTTTCAGTCAGTTGCACAATGAGAAACGAGAAACAGAAGTTAAAGAGAGCAAACCAGCTTATTCGTGGCTTTCTTCTCCATGAAAATTTCCTGGACTCCGACGACGGGAGATCGACGGGCGGTTTTAGCGTGATTCAGTCTGCGAGAAGAAGGAATGGTGAAAGAACGGGTGGATCCAAGGAAAGAAGAAGGAGAAGAAAATCGGATCGGAAGCAAGAGACGATTCTCCTGAGATCCATAGAGAGGGAGTGTGGGAGAGAAAGCCGTGGCCATTTTCTGTATAGCAATGGAGAAAATGCGAGAAGAGAGGAAGGCGGAGAAAACGAGGGAGATAACAAGAGGCGGAGGCTCAACTTCTGTCTCTACCTTTGGACCCAACGCTCTTTTTTCGTCTATAACACATTTCTTTTTCTTAATTTTCAACATCCATTTCCTAATTACCAACTCAACGTCATTATTCTTCCAATTTCCGTGAAGTCCTATTTTGTGTAAACTAGTTGTGACTTTAAACAAACAAACGATGAAAATTGGGATTCTTTCTCTAACTCATCATTATTTGTGGCTCTTGTCGATTTTAAGAACATTTACATCAAATGTTTTGTACAACAAGTTACGTCTTTTGAGTTAACAAACAATGAAAGTGCGTCTAATCCATAATTCTACTTCATTTTATAACAGGCGCCCTTCTTTAACAGATTAGTTACAAAACGAGGTAATTCAGGATATCAATATCAATACGGCTAAAGATAAAAACAAACGGGTTTGGTTTTGGCATGGCCGATTTACTTTTTCGAGAGCCAAAGAAAGTAAGACAATCCATTCCAACAAAAGTCCGAGTAGATGGGGTTTAATTCTTTACCCAGTAATAACAAAATTTAGTCTTAATTCAACTACGAACAAGGATAACAAGTAAATGCTCTAGTCGAACAAGCCGAAACCCAAATCTCCATCATCACTCTCTTCTGCTGGTTCATCCTGCAACAACAACAAATTACCAGAATCAGATCAATAACCAAAGATTAAGATAAACAACAGGAATAACAGTTTTCATTATCTACTTATTTACCTTCTTCTTCTCCTCAGCTGCAGGAGCTGCTGCTGCTGCAGCACCACCAGCACCAGCTGGAGCAGCAGCTACAGCCTGTGCACCACCTCCACCACCAGCACCAACGTTCATAATGAGATCAGTCACATTACGCTTCTCAGCCATCTTGGCGAATAGCATTGGCCAGTATGACTCAATACTGACACCAGCAGATTTGACCAAAGTCGCAATTTTGTCAGCCTGAAATATAACATATAGTCAATAAAGCAAACATCTTTATCGAATTATATACCCTAACCGGCAAAAACATAAAGCCTAAATCTCAATAAATCTTTCTGAATTTCAACATCAGTTCTTGAATATTAAGTCTTGCAGTTTTTAAACTACTACACTTATACCTAAAAATGGATATCTTTTTAGAATTAAGGATACAAATGGCTCCTAATCTTGAAACTCAATGAAAACTGGAACGAGACCAATCAATAGCTCGCTAGCTAGAAATTTATGATTTATAAAATGGATAATGTACCGTAATAGCAATACCCTCGTCCTCGAGGATCATAACAGCGTAGCTGCAAGCAAGCTCTCCGACTGTCGACATTTTTCCCTGAAAAGATCCAAGAACAATTACAACAGATCAGTGGCCTATTTACTTACTGCAGCTTTGAATCCTAAACTATAGCAAACCAGACAGCACACACGGTAATGAGATGACAAAGGGCGAAAGTATATACAGATAAAAGTTACAACGACAGTCGAAACCGCATACGAAGAACTCCTAAAACAAATGAAAATTGGGAAATATCCATGTACCAAACAGATTTTTAAACGAAAATATTCCAAGAGAATTACGAGAGACATGGAGAAGCATCGCGTACCTTGGACTAAAATCGAAAATGCTTTCGCAACGCGGCTTCAGAGAAAGAAAGAAGAAAAAAACGCTAGGGTTTGATGCACATAGATGGGAGACGCAGAGTTTATATAGCTTGTATCCAATCATATGGGCTGAAATATATTCTGTTAGCCCATTAAAATGCTTGCAGACAGTCTAACATATTTGGGCTTAAAATATACATACATTTTCACCTATAAGGCCTCATTAAACAGAGAGATTTGACTTTGACCAAAATGTTTTCAGTTAAAAACAAAAGGATACTTGTTGATTGAGTTCTAGGGAACGACCACCGTGGTCCATCATGCACCTGATGTCTCGATCTCTGGCTCCACGCACGTGACAGCACGAGCTTTTTTTCCAAGCAATACTTGATGGCTGTCGTTTTCAACTAACATAATTCATATCATAACATATCATGCATACACATGAATATGATAACCAGTGATATATTTCCATTAGATAAACTAAATCTCGAGCCTTTTTCATCAAATTTAGAGCCCTTTTGATCTTGTAAATTGTTCTCTATCCAAATATCATGTATCTCTCCTTTCCCAAACGTAATACTTTACATATCATGTTTAGTAACGTTTTTGTAAGGTGCGTTGTCAATATTTTCAAAATGGTTCGGTTAGATAGAGTTTTTTATATGAATTATTGAGGTATATTCAAAATGATAGTAAGTTTGTTAAAACCTATTTTTAGTTTGAACATCAACTTAGAAATGCATTATCTTTGCTATTGACAAAAAGTTATTTTTCTGACATTTTGAACTACTAATAAAAAATTTCTGTTTAGCAAAATATTTAATTCAACTTTCATATTTATTTTTTGTGGGGTTTTCAGATGTTTCCATTTTTTTAGATTATCATGGGTTATCTATCACTACAACATAATACTCTATTCTTTTACCATAAATGTTTGTATTAATGTTTTGTTTCCAATTTCCTTTTATCTTTTTAGTTTAAGATGAATTATATAGTTTGAGATCAATTATATAGGAGATGCAGTTCTTTATAATGATATTAACATGAAAAAGTACCTCTCTGCATAATGAGCATATCTATGAATATATCATCGCGCACGGTAAATCTACATGGACCCATAAGGAATATAAGCATGTTATGTTATATCGATGCACAGAAATTAAAATATTAATATCGATTATTTTAAAGGATATAAAAGAAAAACACAGTTATCGGTGTCGTGGCTGCAGTTAAAGAGGTGGTCAGACCAATTTTTACGCAAGCAAGCAACCAAATATTATCTGTACTTCTTCTCTCTTTACTCTCTCTCCTTATTTTTTGCAAAAAATCTAAATCCAAATCTCAACTTCTTTTACTCGGAGACAAGGAACACCGAAACACGAAGACCATGGTGATACTGATGTGTTGACAATGGTGATACTGATGTGTTAAAGAGTGATCGTTCTGGTGAAAAACAAAAAGAGAGTGATCTTCCGACTAAAATCACATGGGGAAAAAGAGCGGTTCTTCTTGGCTTACCGCCGTGAAGCGAGCTTTCAGATCCCCGACCAAGAAGGAACAAAATAATCCTCACGGTGATGAAATCGAAGAAGATGAAGAAAAGGTTTGTCAGTTTTCAGAAGAAAAAATTTGAAATTTTTAAAATTCATTTCTGTTTTGCTCTGTTTTTATAGAAGAGAGAGAAGAGACGGTGGTTATTCAGAAAACCAGCGAATCAAGAATCTCCCATGAAGTCTGCTGGTGTATCTATGCCACCTTCGAAAGAAGCAGATAAAACAAAGTCGGAAAGCTCCCCGGGGACAGCGCCGAGTAGCACAAAAACGGCATCATCAAAAGCCGAAAAACCCCCGTTCGCTGCCGTCTCCTTCGCCGCGCCAGAATCCCCGGTGGTTTTACCGAAACTCACAAGGCGGATTTATTACGCAAGAGAGAATTACGCGGCTGTTGTTATCCAAACTTCTTTCAGAGGATATTTGGTGAGCAAATTATTGAATAATTTTATTCTAGACTACTTGTATGTAGAGATGAGGATGTGCTACGTAAATAGTTTTGTTTTATGTGGTTTTGTTTTTGTAAATGCAATTAATAAGGCAAAAAGAGCATTAAGAGCATTGAAAGGATTAGTGAAGCTACAAGCATTAGTGAGAGGTCATAATGTGAGAAAGCAAGCGAAAATGACTCTAAGGTGTATGCAAGCTCTGGTTCGAGTTCAGTCTCGTGTGCTTGACCAACGCAAACGCTTGTCTCACGACGGTAGTCGCAAATCCGCATTCAGCGACTCTCACAGCGTCTTTGAATCCCGTTATCTTCAAGATATTTCAGATCGACAATCCATGGTTAGTTTACATTCATGATTGACCTTGCCCTGACCCGTAACTTAATTAATTAAGGACTTAAAAAGTACTTTGACATGTTTTGTTTAAATGGTTTTTTTGTGTAAACACATACAGGTTGTTTGTACTGCGGGTTCTATCTTTCAGTTTGCATATTCCTAGTAATCTGAAACGGATGTGACCTAGAGATTTAGAAAACCCTTTTTGGCTAAAGCATTTTGGTCTTTGGTTGTGTATTTGTTATAGTCAAGAGAAGGAAGCAGCTTAGCAGAAGATTGGGATGATCGACCACACACCATCGACGAAGTGAAAGCAATGTTACAACGGAGACGAGACACCTCATTGAGACATGAGAAGACTAATTTGTCTCAAGCTTTCTCTCAACAGGTTTTATTTAAAATAAACTAAAAACGGCCAAATAAGAATATAGTATATATTTTGAGTTTTGTTATTCATAAGACCGTTTCTTTTTTAATCTAAATAGATGTGGAGAAGGGTTGGTAACCAATCCGCAGGAGAACAAGAGGCACAACTTGAGGAGGAAAGGCCGAAATGGCTTGACCGGTGGATGGCTACTAGACCATGGGATAAACCAGCTAGTAGTAGAGCTTCAGCTGACCAAAGGGTTCCTGTTAAAACCGTTGAGATAGACACATCTCAACCTTATTCAAGAACAGTAACCAGAAGCCCCAGTCGTAACCAAAGACCTAATTCTCCATCAAGAACCAGCCACCATTACCAATCTCGCAATAATTTCTCAGCCACTCCATCTCCGGCTAAGTCTAGACCAATACAAATTCGGTCAGCTAGTCCACGGTGCCAGGGAGACCCGAGGGAAGACCGTGACCGAGCAGCTTATAGTTATACATCAAACACACCTAGCTTGAGATCTAATTATAGTTTCGCAGCTAGGAGTGGTTGTAGCATAAGTACCACAATGGTCAATAATTCAACATTGTTGCCTAATTACATGGCGACTACTGAGTCAGCTAAGGCGAGGATCCGATCTCAGAGCGCACCTAGGCAACGACCTTCGACTCCAGAGAGGAACAGAGTTGGTTTGGTCAAGAAAAGGCTCTCGTTTCCGGTGCCACCGCCAGAAGAGTATGAGGAATATAATAGCTTGAGGAGTCCAAGCTTTAAGAGTGTGGCTTGTTCACATTTTGGTGGATTGTTGGAACAGCAATCGAATTACTCTTCGTGCTGCACTGAGTCTATTGGTGTTGAGATTTCCCCAGCTTCTACTAGTGACTTTAGGAATTGCCTTAGATGATTGTTGGTGTTTTCTTTCATCGAAAAAAAGCTTTTTTATGTTATTTTTTTATGCAGAAGAGTAAAATAAGGGATCTCCTATATTTGACTGTCACTAGTCGATGAAAGTATTGTATCTGGAATTGAGAAGACAATTTATTAACCAACATCTGTAACTTCTTAAAAATTTGCATTGGTGAAAAAGAGATTAAACTGGTCAAATATATTTGTAGCATAAATATACCGAAGCCAGTGAAGTTGCAAGAGAATAAGGTATTTGTTTGCTTTTTCCAATCTATTATATTAACATATCATATAGTTTAAAGAAGAAGAAAAATAAAAAACAAAAAGTGACATGTATAAATATTCTGTTATCTAAACGAATGGCTTTTTGGGAGGGGAAACAAATGGCTTTTAGATCTTCAATTTTTTCCCAATAAATATTGGAACAAAAATTTTGAATCTTCCAGTTTGGCCACCGGATTTACGTTTTTGATGATTTTGATGCAAAAGTGAAACTCTTAAATCTTTTAAAGAAAGAGCTAAAATAGAAAAAAAAGCTGCAACTTTGCAACTTGAAACACGAGCAGAGGACATCACCCATGTGACTTGATTCCCAACAATCACAAGTCTTGTCTTTTGACGTTTACACGCAGTTCCGTATCGCCTGTGATAAATTGTCTACCTTTTATAAAAGCTGTTTTCTTTTTTTCTTTTCCTTTACAATTGATATCATTTAGAGTTCGAGATTATATATAAATGCACGAATAACAAGTCAACAATGTGCGAACAAAGAAAATAGTGATACTAGAAACCGAGATGTTTGTCAAAAAGAAGAAAAGGGAGAAACTCCAAAACGGCATGTAGTTAGCGTCTTCTGAATAAGAACATCGGGGGAATAGCGAGTTCGTAAAATTCTGTATGGGCCATTATTTAAAATGCGTTATCTGTGTTCTCTTAGATAGCCCAATGGGCTCTAAAGAGAAATCTAGTGAAAGCCCAATGGGCTATAAAGGGAATGCATTGGAAGCCCAATGAGCTATAAAGAGAATCTAGTGGAAGCCCAATGGGCTATAAAGAGAATGCATTGGAAGCCCAATGAGCTATAAAGAGAATCTAGTGGAAGCCCAATGGGCTATAAAGAGAATGCATTGGAAGCCCAATAAGCTATAAAGAGAATCTAGTGGAAGACTAATGGGCTATAAAGAGAATGCATTGGAAGCCCAATAAGCTATAAAGAGAATCTAGTGGAAGACCAATGGACTATAAAGAGAATGCATTGGAAGCCCAATAAGCTATAAAGAGAATCTAGTGGAAGACTAATGGGCTATAAAGAGAATGCATTGAAAGCCCAATAAGCTATAAAGAGAATCTAGTGGAAGATCAATGGGCTATAAAGAGAATCTAGTGGAAGAATATAACTAGAGAGTTATTTATGTTGAAGAATGCGTCACATGTGAGATGATGACACAAGCAGTGTCTCTTCTTCTTCTTCTTACACCGGAGAAAATGCCGACTAGAGCTAAGTTACCAGTTTTTCATCGAATAAACAGTGTTTGGCATGCCGTGAAAATCCTCCATTTGTGTAGGGACTTCGGGGGTGAGAGCAAAAGTTATGCTTTTATGTCCTTCAAAGCAAAAAGGAGTTGCAGACAAGGCCAAAGAGGAACTTGTTCATCTTTAGTTTTATATAAACTTTAAATTTTCACAGGAGTCAAGACGATATTTTCACATTTATGATGGTGAAAGGTCTATTGGCTAGTGCATCGAAGTCTACCAAAGATGATGAGACATATTTTAAATCTTCGGTAAAAGTATGTCTTACCCTTGGCTTTATCTAATGCCTAAATTTCTCTTTATGCCCTTTACCGACTTTGCACTATAGAAGTCAGTTATTAGGACTTGTGTTTGCCAAACCATCAAATCAAATGCTCCTCTTCTATGTGGTTCTTGATTAATACATGTTTAAACTTGTAACTCAGCAAAATTTTAATTGTAATTATCCAGAAACATACAAAATTTGACATGGGCTTTTTAAAAAATAATTTGCTTTTTGGTTGTTATATGTAGGCCAGCAACCAAGTATGCTGATGAGTGATGATGGTTCAAACACCTTGACCTAGAAGAGTTGTTGACCGGACAAATGGTTTGAGCTAGCCTAGGACCAGCACGAAAGTACCAACCTTTACTATGTTGTTATTATAGATTAAGACTTTTAAGAGTCAAGAGAATTTTTAGTTGATCTGTTTTAATTTGCTTTTTTATATTCTTTACTGGAAACTCTTAATAAGTTTTTACAAGTCTAGAAGAAGAAAAACATTCATTATATGCGGTCGAATGTGATAATTATAACATGGCTGATCTATAAGATAATGAAAAAAAAGAATAGAATAAATGAATAAAAAACAGTTGAAAATTTATAATAACCTGCGGAATAGTGTTTCTTTTGAATAATGGGTTGGTCAATGATTTTGCCAAATTGTTGCATGGATGAAGGGAAACCATATAATTTAATTACTTAAACCAGCGTAATTTGTGTCATTCTGCAAGTTAATCCATATGGGAACGCAGTCATAATGTATTACGAATTATATGATTTATGTTTGCCTTTTACACACATTTTCAAATTTCTGGTTTACCAAACTTATCAAAAATCAACTAACGTATACCAAACACACATCCATAAATTAATTAAATTAGAATATTCACTCGACAATTTTTATTAGAAAAAATAATAATATCAAGAAAAAGACACTTGCTTAATAAAAGCAATACCTAAACTCCACTGTATCCGGTTCAATAAATCATTGAACAACCTTAACCGGATAATCATCAATCGAACCAGCCCACGCATTACCCTTCATCTCCTCCGTCGAAACCCCCCGAATGGCTTTCCAAACAGCACTATTACACTTAAAACCTGAACCAAACGCAATCTGCCAAAGTCGATCACCAGCTTTAACCCGACCCTTGGCTTCGGTATAAGCCATTTCATACCACAAAGAGCTACTCGAAGTGTTACCAAAACGATGCAAAGTCATTCTTGAAGGTTCCATATGCCAATCCTTAAGATCAAGATTCTTCTGTACTTCGTCAAGAACCGCTCTACCGCCTGCGTGGATACAGAAATGCTCGAAAGCTAGCTTGAAATCTGGAATATACGGCTTCACTTTGAGTTTAAATAACTTCCTTTTGACCAACGAAATCAAGAACATTAACTGTTCAGACAATGGAAGAACCATCGGTCCCAAAGTCGTGATGTTTGTTTTCAGAGCGTCTCCGGCAACGGACATAAGCTCTCGAGCTAGAGAGACACCGATGGTTCCTCTTTCGTCTTCCTTCTGGTACACGCAATTGTACTTCGTGTCGTCGGATCCTTTGTGTGTCCGTACGATGTTGACTAGTTCGTATTTCGATTTTGACCGGTCTTTTCGACGGTTAGAGAGGAGAATAGCTGCGCCACCCATTCGAAAGATGCAATTGCAGAGGAGCATTGACCGGTCGTTGCCGAAGTACCAATTAAGTGTTATGTTTTCTGTGCTGACAACGACAGCGTAGGAATTAGGGTTTGCTTTGAGGAGATTGTTGGCCAGATCAATTGAGATTAATCCGGCGGAGCAACCCATTCCTCCGAGGTTGTAGCTTTTGATGTCTTCTCTCATTTTGTAACGATTTACGATCATCGCTGATAATGACGGCGTCGGATTGAATAAGCTACAGTTTACGATCAAAATTCCAATTTCTGCCGGTTTAATTCCGGTTTTCTCGAAGAGGGAATCTAAGGCTCCGAACATAACGGCTTCAGCTTCGGCACGTGCCTCAGACATATTTAGCTTTGGAGGGTTTGAGGTTATGCCACGTGGCAGATACGTCTCGTCCCCTAAACCAGCCCGGTTTGAGATTCTTTTTTGGAACTGAACCGTGTCTTCGGTGAACGCTCCGTTTTCCTCCGTCATCTTCAAGAACGAATCTACCGACATTTTCCGTTCGTCTTCCGGTTTGTAGCAGGAGAAATCCACTAGGTAAATCGGTGTAGTTCGGTTAGCCACGTAGAGTGTCAACACGAAGCAGAGGAAAACGGAGCACATGAGTCTCGTCGCCGCGTCGAGTTGAACCGCCTGGTTAGACCAGAGCTCGGAGAACATATCGAACGTTAGACCAGCTAGCTGAACTAGAACGGTTCCGGCTAAGGGGAAAATGATGAGGAATAAGAGAATTCTAGCGAAGTTGCAAGAGTTGTGAAGTCCAAGCTTCACGTACTTGAGCTTAACAGACGTTAAGAAGTCCGGCAAACGTCTCCGGATTCTTATAACGGCTGATGAAGAATCTCGAAACGCCATTTCCGCCGTTAATCTTTCTTGATCCATCTCTATGCTATTTGTTCTCTCCATCAAAATAATGTTGGTTAGGTCGAACTTTCTTGACCCAATTAAACTGGAATCAGAGATTGATAAAAAGAAAAATGTGTCTGGCTATTGAATCTTTACGGAAATCAGAGAAAGATGGAGAGAGAAAGAAAATGAGAAGGAAAATTCTAAATTTAGTGAATTTGGAGGATTTTGGTGAAAGTAGGGGAAGTGGAGGTGGAGAGATATATAGAGTTGCTATTAAGTGCAAGAAAGAGAAAAAGATGATAGAGATTAAATAATCGACTCCTCTCTTAATTTTTCACAAAAATATTCATACAACTATTGACAACTTTTAGGGCTACCGATATCCAATGAGCCGATACAATTTACTAGCAAAACATATCTCATCCTCTTAAAGACAAAACGAGACTCATAAAAACAAGTCAAAAAAAGTTTTTATTATGTCCTAATTAATGGTATCATTTTCTTAATAATAGGACTAATTCGAAATTAATGGTATCATTTACTTCAGTCAACTACACGAATTTATGCGAATAAACCTATTTCCACCCATACTTTTTTGGGTCTTTCATAAGTTACATAAACTATGTTTTTCTTCCATAAACTACATAAACTTCATAAATTATTCTAATTGCAGAAATTTTGTTAATGTTTACACGTTAAATTGTTATTAAACCTTGTTTTATTTCGAAAATCTGGTTTAATTTCAAAATAAACTCAAGTTAAAACTAGATTTTCGAATTAGAACCAGATTTAGTAGCTATTTAACGTGTAAACAATAATAGAATTTCTGAAATTAGAATAATTTATGAAATTTATGTAGTTTATGAAATAAAATACAATTTATGTAGTTAAAAAAGACCCAAAAATACGGGTAGAAATAGGTTTAGTCGCATAAGTTTGTGTAGTTGACGCAAGTAAACCCAAATTTAACATGAGTTTTGCGGATTATCTTTAGATTTGTCTAAGGTAAGTTATATTTTTAGGTCAACTACAAAAGTTTCTATATATTACGAGTTTTACGGATTTTATATCAAATCGCAACGTGCCACTCAGTTGATAATGTTTAAATAATATGGCTGAAAATAAAATGAAAAATATGATATAATACTCGAAATAAATGGTGGGTGGTTCCGAAATACTATTATTAGCTCAACTACTTACATGGGACCTTGATATTAAATTAAATAGTCAGATTATATGTCATGATTTGTTCACACGAAATGAAAATTATAGATACATTTTCAATAAAGTATAACAAAACCCATGAGAATTTCATATTCACACCTAAATTGGGCATCTTAATTTACCTTATTTCTTTGTTTAACCTCAATTTTTAATAAAGTTAAGTATTAACTGGGCACTCATTGCCAAATGACCAAAGAATTCAAGTTCGAAAGGGAGAAATTTCGAGAAACGTTTCTTTCATCTATGAGAAGCGTTCCCTGTCCCAATTTGCAGTTCCATGCACTGTAAAAGCAACTCCCTAAAATATTCAAATTCAGAGTGTGTATTCAGCAGTCCATCAACATTTTGACTTTCAATTTCTGTTTTTTCGTGAAAAAGTTTGCTTAATTAATCATTCCTAGTATCGTATTAGAAAATCACAAAGTTGTAATATATCAGAGTGGCAAATGCCGATCAACGAATTGATTCTGCATGTGACGTACTTATTATATGCGTTAATAGTTAGTCAATGTTTATAATTTTAATGGTTGAATCTTTGATTATTTTGAATCCTCTTTCTAATTGAAAATGAAAACAATTTAGTATATTCGACGGAAAGCAACCAAAAAAAAAAAGCATTCAGAATTTTTGGCCACTTGTAAAATAATTTCAACTTGCACCAATTTATTATACTTATCAGCGTAAGAGTCAATTAACATACACTCTCTATTAAAGAATATTCCAATATGTGGATTACATTTTAGCAATAACAAGTTTCGACCAATAATCGAATATTTTTTAAACGAAGTAAATTTGGTAATTTTAAGAATTTCCCACTCGTATTTTGGAGAATTGTTCGATAAAATATAAATTTTATTATTATAAAGATAAAAACGATGCAATAAAATAACATATATTATTTCATTTAAAAAAATTATGTTAGTTACTCATAGGTTTGATGCATGGTTCGACTGTACGTACGTATATACAGCCGTACAACACCACTCTTACAAAATCTATTTGATCACAGGGTGGTAATAACTAATAAATATGAGTTTATGTGTATGCATGTATAGTGAACATATTTTTATGAAAAAAACAATGGAGAACTATTTAATAAACAGTTTAATTCATAACATAGGAGTAATTCTGTAACTGGGTCAAACTTGATGAGCGTAAATGGGTAATAGAGTTAAAATAATTATTTTGATTGGACCTGAGTAGTATTAGATCAAACTAATAAATTTGAAAAGAAAAAGTGAAAACGATGATAATAAATGGTGTACTAAGTGCCCGCCCATGTGTACACCATAAACGAACAATTAATGTTGGTCGGCTTAATACCAACTAACTAGAAACTAGTTCGTCTTCAATGTATGGATAATATATGTATATATCTCTCATTCAATATATTTAAAACTTAAATCTTCCGACATAATTATACGATATATATATAGTTTATAAAAAGGTATCTGGCAGTATTATACGATGCACAGTTACTACTCTTCCAAATGATCAAATGATTATTTCTCAAAATATTATAAAATTAAAGTTTTAGAATATCATCGCTATAATTTGTTCTAGAAAACATCCTTAAAACTTCTTTCAAAAAACCTCAAGTCTAAAAAACTATATTTTAAACATTGAAAACTAAATTATAAATCTTCAAACCCTAAATATTTAACACAACTCCAAAACTTTGTATTATAAAATCTTAAAATCATATAAATTGTTTATATTATTTGTAAAAAAAAACTTTAAAGGATAATTTGGGGAAACAAGTATTGATAGTATTTTTAAAACAAAAATTTATTTTAATGGTACTTAAGGTATTCTGTTAGTTAAACTAAAACTCGTGTACTAACACTTATGAGATTTTTGGTTTTTCAGTACAAAATAAAAAATAATTTATTCGACAAAGCTAATCGTTTTGAAAACATCAGAAAACATTCTTTCAATATAAGATCTTTTAATAAAACAGTTATTAGTAAACTAGAGTCATTAGATCAACATTTATAATAATTAAATTTAAATAATTTGAAAAATAATGCAATATCGATTTGCGATATTTGTTTCTGGGCAAAAAAAGATATTTATGTACAAAAAAATCACCCGCATACTACTCATATATATCCAATATGTGAATAAAGTAGTTAAAAGCATATTTCAAAACTTTAAGATATTTCTCAAAACCCGTGGACAAAATAAAAGATAATTCAGTCGACAATGATAACTGTTTTGAAAACATCAGAAAACATTCTTTCAACATAATATTTTTGAATAAAACAGTTATTAGTATACTAGAGCCATTAGATCAACATTTATAACAATTAAAGTTAAACAATTCGAAAAATAATGCAATATCGATTTGCGATATTTGTTTCTGAGCCAAAAAAGATATTTATGGACGAAAAAATCACCCGTACACTACTCTCATATATCCAAGATGTGAATAAAGTAGTTAAAAACATATTTCAAAATTTTGACATATTTATCAAAACCCGTGGACTAACATCTATGAGATTTTCGGGACAAAATAAAAGATAATTCATTCGACAAGGATAACTATTTTGAAAAAATCAGAAAACATTTTTTCAACATAAGATCTATGAATAAAACAGTTATTAGTAAACTAGAGCCATTAGATCAACATTTATAACAATTAAAATTAAACAATTCAAAAAATAATGTAATATCGATTTGCGATATTTGTTTCTGTGCCAAGGAAGATATTTATGGACGAAAAAATCACCCGTACACTACTCTCATATATCCAAGATGTGAATAAAGTAGTTAAAAGCATATTTCAAAACTTTGACATCTTTGTCAAAACTTGTGGACTAACACCTATGAGATTTTTGGTTTTTTGGGACAAAATAAAATATAATTCATTCGACATGGATAACTGTTTTGAAAACATCAGAAAACATTCTTTCAACATAAGATCTTTTAATAAAACAGTTATTAGTAAACAACAGCCATTAGATCAACATTTATAATAATTAAAGTTAAATAATTCGAAAAATAATGCAATATCGATATGCGATATTTGTTTATGGGCCAAGGAAAATATTGATGGACGAAAAAATCACCCGTATAGTACTTACATATATCCAAGATGTGAATAAAATAATTAAAAGCATATTTCAAAACTTTGACATATTTTTCAAAACCCGTGAACGTTCTATGAGATTTTCGGTTTTTCGAGATAAAATAAAAGATAATTCATTCGACAATGGTAACTATTTTGAAAACATCAGAAAATATTCTTTCAACATAATATCTTTGAATAAAAGAGTTATTATTAGACTAGAGCCATTAGATCAATATTTATAACAATTAATGTTAAACAATTCGAAAAACAATTCGAAAAACAATACAATATCGATTTGCGATATTTGTTTCTAGGGCAAGGACTATATTTATGGACGAAACAATCACCCGTACACTACTCACATATATCCAAGATTTGAATAAAGTAGTTAAAAGTATATTTTAAAATTTTGACATATTTCTAAAAACCCGTGGAATAACACCTACGAGATTTTCGGTTTTTCGGTACTAAATAAAAGATTATTCATTCGACAAGTGTAACTGTTTTGAAAACATCAAAAAACATTCTTTCAACATAAGATCTTTGAATAAAACAGTTATTAGTATACTAGAGCCATTAGATAACCATTTATAACAATTAAAGTTAAATAATTCGAAAAATAATGCAATATCGAATTGCGATATTTGTTTATGGGCCAAGAAAGATATTTATGAACGAAAAAATCACCCATACAGTACTCACATATATCTAAGATGTGAATAAAATAGTTAAAAGCATATTTCAAAACTTTGACATATTTCTCAAAACCCGTGGGCTAACACCTATGAGATTTTCGGTTTTTTGCGACAAAATAAAATATAATTCATTCAACAAGGGTAACTGTTTTAAAACATTAGAAAACATTACTTCAACATAATATCTTTGAATAAAACATTTATTAGTAGACTAAAGCTGATAGATCAATATTTATAACAATTAAAGTTAAACAATTCGAAAAATAATGTAATATCGATTTGCGATATTTATTTTTGGGCCAATGAAGATAATTATGGACGAAAAAATCACCCGTAAACTATTCACATATATCTAAGATGTGAATAAAGCAGTTAAAATTATATTTCAAAACTTTGACATATTTTTCAAAACCCGTGGATTAACACCTATGAGATTTTCGGTTCTTCGGGACAAAATAAAAGATAATTCATTCGACAATGGTAACTGTTTTGAAAACATCAGAAAACATTCTTTCAACATAATATCTTTGAATAAAATAGTTATTATTAGACTAGAGCTATTAGACCAACATTTATAATAATTAAAGTTAATCAATTCGAAAAATAATGTAATATCGATTTGCGATATTTGTTTCTGATCCAAGAAAGATATTTATGGACGAAAAAATCACTCGTACACTACTCATATATATCCAAGATGTGAATAAAGTAGTTAAAAGCATATTTCAAAACTTTGACATATTTCTCAAAACCCGTGGACTAACACCTATGAGATTTTTGGGACAAAATAAAAGATAATTCATTCGACAAGGGTAACTGTTTTGAAAACATAAAAAAACATTTTTTCAACATAAGATCTATGAATAAAAAAGTTATTAGTAGACTAGAGCCATTAGATCAAAATTTATAACAATTAAAATTAAACAATTCGAAAAATAATGCAATATCGATTTGCGATATTTGTTTCTATACCAAGGAAGATATTTATGGACGAAAAAATCACCCGTACACTACTCTCATATATCCAAAATGTGAATAAAGTAGTTAAAAGCATATTTCAAAACTTTGACATATTTGTCAAAACCTGTGGACTAACACCTATGAGATTTTCAGTTTTTTGGGACAAAATAAAATATAATTCATTCGACATGGGTAACTGTTTTGAAAACATCAAAAAACATTCTTTCAACATAAGATCTTTTAATAAAACAGTTATTAGTAAACTACAGCCATTAGATCAACATTTATAATAATTAAAGTTAAATAATTCGAAAAATAATGCAATATCGATATGCGATATTTGTTTATGGGCCAAGGAAAATATTGATGGACGAAAAAATCACCCGTATAGTACTCACATATATCCAAGATGTGAATAAAATAGTTAAAGGCATATTTCAAAACTTTGACATATTTTTCAAAACCCGTGAACGTTTTATGAGATTTTTGGTTTTTCGGGATAAAATAAAAGATAATTCATTCGACAATTATAATTGTTTTGAAAACATCAGAAACATTCTTTCAACATAATATCTTTGAATATAACAGTTATTATTAGACTAGAGCCATTAGATCAACATTTATAATAATTAAAGTTAAATAATTCAAAAAATAATGCAATATCGATATGCGATATTTGTTTATGGGCCAAGGAAAATATTGATGGACGAAAAAATCACCCGTATAGTACTTACATATATCCAAGATGTGAATAAAATAGTTAAAAGCATATTTCAAAACTTTGACATATTTTTCAAAACCCGTGAACGTTCTATTAGATTTTCGGTTTTTCGAGATAAAATAAAAGATAATTCATTCGACAATGGTAACTATTTTGAAAACATCAGAAAATATTCTTTCAACATAATATCTTTGAATAAAAGAGTTATTATTAGACTAGAGCCATTAGATCAACATTTATAACAATTAATGTTAAACAATTCGAAAAACAATGCAATATCGATTTGCGATATTTGTTTCTAGGGCAAGGACTATATTTATGGACGAAAAAATCACCCGTACACTACTCACATATATCCAAAATTTGAATAAAGTAGTTAAAAGTATATTTCAAAATTTTGACATATTTCTAAAAACCCGTGGAATAACACCTACGAGATTTTCGGTTTTTCGGTACTAAATAAAAGATTATTCATTCGACAAGTGTAACTGTTTTGAAAACATCAAAAAACATTCTTTCAACATAAGATCTTTGAATAAAACAGTTATTAGTATACTAGAGCCACTAGATAACCATTTATAACAATTAAAGTAAAATAATTTGAAAAATAATGCAATATCGAATTGCGATATTTGTTTATGGGCCAAGAAAGATATTTATGAACGAAAAAATCACCCATACAGTACTCACATATATCTAAGATGTGAATAAAATAGTTAAACATATTTCAAAACTTTGACATATTTCTCAAAACCCGTGGGCTAACACCTATGAGATTTTTGGTTTTTTGCGACAAAATAAAATATAATTCATTCAACAAGGGTAACTGTTTTAAAACATTAGAAAACATTACTTCAACATAATATCTTTTAATAAAACATTTATTAGTAGACTAAAGCTGATAGATCAATATTTATAACAATTAAAGTTAAACAATTCGAAAAATAATGTAATATCGATTTGCGATATTTATTTCTGGGCCAATGAAGATAATTATGGACGAAAAAATCACCCGTAAACTATTCACATATATCTAATATGTGAATAAAATTGTTAAAATTATATTTCAAAACTTTGACATATTTGTCAAAACCCGTGGATTAACACCTATGAGATTTTCGGTTCTTCGGGACAAAATAAAAGATAATTTATTCGACAATGGTAACTGTTTTGAAAACATTCTTTCAACATAATATCTTTGAATAAAACAGTTATTATTAGACTAGAGCTATTAGATCAACATTTATAATAATTAAAGTTAAACAATTCGAAAAATAATGCAATATCGATATGCGATATTTGTTTCTGATCCAAGAAAGATATTTATGGACAAAAAAATCACCCGTACACTACTCATATATATCCAAGATATGAATAAAGTAGTTAAAAGCATATTTCAAAACTTTGACATATTTCTCAAAACCCGTGGACTAACACCTCTGAGATTTTCGGGACAAAATAAAAGATAATTCATTCGACAAGGGCAACTGTTTTGAAAACATAAGAAAAACATTTTTTCAACATAAGATCTATGAATAAAACAGTTATTAGTAGACTAGAGCCATTAGATCAACATTTGTAACAATTAAAATTAAACAATTCGAAAAATAATGCAATATCGATTTGCGATATTTGTTTCTGTGCCAAGAAAGATATTTATGGACGAAAAAATCACCCGTACACTACTCTCATATATCCAAGATGTGAATAAAGTAGTTAAAAGCATATTTCAAAACTTTGACATATTTGTCAAAACCTGTGGACTAACACCTATGAGATTTTCGGTTTTTCGGGACAAAATAAAATATAATTCATTCGACATGGGTAACTGTTTTGAAAACATCAGAAAACATTCTTTCAACATAAGATCTTTTAATAAAACAGTTATTAGTAAACTACAACCATTAGATAAACATTTATAATAATTAAAGTTAAATAATTAAAAAAATAATGCAATATCGATATGCGATATTTGTTTATGGGCCAAGGAAAATATTGATGGACGAAAAAATCACCCGTATAGTACTCACATATATCCAAGATGTGAATAAAATAGTTAAAAGTATATTTCAAAACTTTGACATATTTTTCAAAACCCGTGAACGTTCTATGAGATTTTCGGTTTTTCGGGACAAAATAAAAGATAATTCATTCGACAAGGATAACTGTTTTGAAAACATCAGAAACATTCTTTCAACATAATATCTTTGAATATAACAGTTATTATTAGACTAGATCCATTAGATCAATATTTATAACAATTAAAGTTAAACAATTCAAAAAATAATGCAATATCGATTTGCGATATTTGTTTATGGGACAAGGAAGATATTTATGGACGGAAAAAATCACTTGTACACTATTCATATATATCTAAGATGTGAATAAAGTAGTTAAAAACATATTTCAAAACTTTGACATATTTGTCAAAACCCGTGGATTAACACCTATGAGATTTTCGGTTTTTTGGGATAAAATAAAAGATAATTCATTCGACAATGGTAACTGTTTTGAAAACATCAGAAAATATTCTTTCAACATAATATCTTTGAATAAAAGAGTTATTATTAGACTAGAGCCATTAGATCAACATTTATAATAATTAATGTTAAACAATTCGAAAAACAATGCAATATCGATTTGCGATATTTGTTTCTAGGGAAAGGACTATATTTATGGACGAAACAATCACCCGTACACTACTCACATATATCCAAGATTTGAATAAAGTAGTTAAAAGTATATTTCAAAATTTTGACATATTTCTAAAAACCCGTGGAATAACACCTACGACATTTTTCGGTTTTTCAGTACTAAATAAAAGATTATTCATTCGACAAGTGTAACTGTTTTGAAAACATCAAAAAACATTCTTTCAACATAATATCTTTGAATAAAACATTTATTAGTATACTAGAGCCATTAGATAACTATTTATAACAATTAAAGTTA
The DNA here is from genome assembly GCA_018901935.1 of Pugionium cornutum. Classification (NCBI taxonomy): domain Eukaryota; kingdom Viridiplantae; phylum Streptophyta; class Magnoliopsida; order Brassicales; family Brassicaceae; genus Pugionium; species Pugionium cornutum. The sequence continues at coordinate 735,284 of CM032155.1, read as the reverse complement.
AATAATTCGAAAAATAATGCAATATCGAATTGTGATATTTGTTTATGGGCCAAGAAAGATATTTATGAACGAAAAATCATCCGTACAGTACTCACATATATCTAAGATGTGAATAAAATAGCTAAAAGCATATTTCAAAACTTTGACATATTTTTCAAAACCCATGGGCTAACACCTATGAGATTTTCGGTTTTTTGCGACAAAATAAAATATAATTCATTCAACAAGGGTAACTGTTTTAAAACATTAGAAAACATTACTACAATATAATATCTTTGAATAAAACATTTATTAGTAGACTAAAGCTGATAGATTAATATTTATAACAATTAAAGTTAAACAATTCGAAAAATAATGTAATATCGATTTGCAATATTTATTTCTGGGCCAATGAAGATAATTATGGATGAAAAAATCATCCGTAAACTATTCACATATATCTAAGATATGAATAAAGTAGTTAAAATGATATTTCAAAACTTTGACATATTTGTCAAAACCCGTGGATTAACACCTATGAGATTTTCGGTTCTTCGTGACAAAATAAAAGATAATTCATTCGACAATGGTAACTGTTTTGAAAACATCAGAAAACATTCTTTCAACATAATATCCATGAATAAAACAGTTATTATTAGACTAGAGGGATTAGATCAACATTTATAATAATTAAAGTTAAACAATTCGAAAAATAATGCAATATCGATTTGCGATATTTGTTTCTGAGCCAAGAAAGATATTTATGGATGAAAAAATCACCCGTACACTACTCATATATATCCAAGATGTGAATAATGTATTTAAAAGCATATTTCAAAACTTTGACATATTTCTCAAAACCCGTGGACTAACACCTATGAGATTTTTGAGACAAAATAAAAGATAATTCATTCGACAAGGGTAACTATTTTGAAAACATAATAAAAACATTTTTTTCAACGTAAGATATATGATCAAAACAGTTATTAGTAGACTAGAGCCATTAGATCAATATTTATAACAATTAAAATTAAAAAATTCGAAAAATAATGCAATATCGATTTGCGATATATGTTTCTGTGCCAATGAAGATATTTATGGACGAAAAAATCACCCGTACACTACTCTCATATATCCAAGAAGTTAATAAAGTAGTTAAAAGCATATTTCAAAACTTTGACATATTTGTCAAAACCCATGGACTAACACCTATGAGATTTTCGGTTTTTCGGGATAAAATAAAATATAATTCATTCGACATGGGTAACTGTTTTGAAAACATCAAAAAACATTCATTCAATATAAAATCTTTTAATAAAACAGTTATTAATAAACCACAACCATTAGATCAACAATTATAACAATTAAAGTTAAATAATTCAAAAAATAATACAATATCGATATGCGATATTTGTTTATGGGCCAAGGAAAATATTGATGGACGAAAAAATCACCCGTATAGTACTCACATATATCCAAGATGTGAATAAAATAGTTAAAAATATATTTCAAAACTTTGATATATTTCTCAAAACCCGTGAACGTTATATGAGATTTTCGGTTTTTCGGGACAAAATAAAAGATAATTCGTTCTACAAGGATAACTGTTTTGAAAACATCAGAAAACATTATTTCATTATAATATCTTTGAATAAAACAGTTATTATTAGACTAGAGCCATTATATCAACATTTATAAAAATTAAAGTTAAACAATTTGAAAAAAATGCAATATCGATTTGCGATATTTGTTTATGGGCCAAGGAAGATATTTCTGGACAAAAAAATAATCCATACACTACTCACATATATCTAAGATGTGAATAAAATAGTTAAAAGCATATTTCAAAACTTTGACATATTTGTCAAAACCCGTAGATTAACACCTATGAGATTTTTGATTTTTCGGGACAAAATAAAATATAATTCATTCGACATGGGTAACTGTTTTGAAAACATCAGAAAACATTCTTTCAACATAAGATCTTTTAATAAAACAGTTATTAATAAACTACAGCCATTACATCAACATTTATAATAAATAAAGTTAAATAATTCAAAAAATAATGCAATATCGATATGCGATATTTGTTTATGGGGCAAGAAAAATATTGATGGACGAAAAAATCACCCGTATAGTACTTACATATATCCAAGATGTGAATAAAATAGTTAAAAGCATATTTCAAAACTTTGACATATTTTTCAAAACCCGTGAACGTTCTATGAGATTTTCGGTTTTTCGGGACAAAATAAAAGATAATTCATTCGACCAAGATAACTGTTTTGAAAACATCAGAAACATTCTTTCAACATAATATCTTTGAATATAACAGTTATTATTAGACTAGAGCCATTAGATCAACATTTATAACAATTAAAGTTAAATAATTCGAAAAATAATGCAATATCAACTTGCGATATTTGTTTATGGGACAAGGAAGATATTTATGGACGAAAAAATCACCTGTACACTATTCACATATATCTAAGATGTGAATAAAGTAGTTAAAATCATATTTCAAAACTTTCACATATTTGTCAAAACCCGTGGATTAACACCTATGAGATTTTCGGTTTTTCGGGACAAAATAAAAGATAATTCATTCGATAATGGTAACTGTTTTGAAAACATCTAAAAATATTTTTTCAAAATAATATCTTTGAATAAAAGAGTTATTATTAGACTAGAGCTATTAGATCAACATTTATAATACTTAATGTTAAACAATTCGAAAAACAATGCAATATCGATTTGCGATATTTGTTTCTAGGGCAAGGACTATATTTATGGACGAAACAATCACCCGTACACTACTCACATATATCCAAGATTTGAATAAAGTAGTTAAAGGTATATTTCAAAATTTTGACATATTTCTAAAAACCCGTGGAATAACACCTACGAGATTTTCGGTTTTTCGGTACTAAATAAAAGATTATTCATTCGACAAGTGTAAGTGTTTTGAAAACATCAAAAAACAGTCATTCAACATAAGATCTTTGAATAAAACAGTTATTAATAAACCACAACCATTAGATCAACATTTATAACAATTAAAGTTAAATAATTCGAAAAATAATGCAATATCGATATGCGATATTTGTTTATGGGCCAAGGAAAATATTGATGGACGAAACAATCATCCGTATAGTACTCACATATATCTAAGATGTGAATAAAATAGTTAAAAACATATTTCAAAACTTTGACATATTTCTCAAAATCCGTGAACGTTATATGAGATTTTTGGTTTTTCGGGACAAAATAAAAGATAATTCATTCGACAAGGATAACTGTTTTGAAAACATCAGAAAACATTATTTCATTATAATATCTTTGAATAAAATAGTTATTATTAGACTAGAGCCATTATATCAACATTTATAACAATTAAAGTTAAACAATTCGAAAAAAATGCAATATCGATTTGCGATATTTGTTTATGGGCCAAGGAAGATATTTCTGGAAAAAAAAATAATCCAAACACTACTCACATATATCTAAGATGTGAATAAAGTAGTTAAAAGCATATTTCAAAATTTTGACATATTTGTCAAAACCTGTAGATTAACACCTATGAGATTTTTGATTTTTCGGGACAAAATAAAATATAATTCATTCGACATGGGTAACTGTTTTGAAAACATCAGAAAATATTCTTTCAACATAAGATCTTTTAATAAAACACTTATTAGTAAACTACAGCCATTAGATCAACATTTATAACAAATAAAGTTAAATAATTCAAAAAATAATGCAATATCGATATGCGATATTTGTTTATGGGCCAACGAAAATATTGATGGATGAAAAAATCACCCGTATAGTACTTACATATATCCAAGATGTGAATAAAATAGTTAAAAGCATATTTCAAAACTTTGACATATTTTTCAAAACCCGTGAACGTTCTATGAGATTTTCGGTTTTTCGGGACAAAATAAAAGATAATTCATTCGACAAGGATAACTGTTTTGAAAACATCAGAAACATTCTTTCAACATAATATCTTTGAATATAACAGTTATTATTAGATTAGAGCCAATAGATCAACATTTATAACAATTAAAGTTAAACAATTCGAAAAATAATACAATATCGACTTGCGATATTTGTTTATAGGACAAGAAAGATATTTATGGGCGAAAAAATCACTTGTACACTATTCACATATATCTAAGATGTGAATAAAGTAGTTAAAAGCATATTTCAAAACTTTCACATATTTGTCAAAACCCGTGGATTTTTGGTTTTTCGGGATAAAATAAAAGATAATTCATTCGATAATGGAAACTGTTTTGAAAACATCAGAAAATATTCTTTCAACATAATATCTTTGAATAAAAGTTATTAGACTAGAGCTATTAGATCAATATTTATAATACTTAATGTTAAATAATTCGAAAAACAATGCAATATCGATTTGCGATATTTGTTTCTAGGGCAAGGACTATATTTATGGACGAAACAATCACCCGTACACTACTCACATATATCCAAGATTTGAATAAAGTAGTTAAAAGTATATTTCAAAATTTTGACATATTTCTAAAAACCCGTGGAATAACACCTACGAGATTTTCGGTTTTTCGGTACTAAATAAAAGATTATTCATTCGACAAGTGTAACTGTTTTGAAAACATCAAAAAACATTCTTTCAACATAAGATCTTTGAATAAAATATTTATTAGTATACTAGAGCCATTAGATAACCATTTATAACAATTAAAGTTAAATAATTCGAAAAATAATATAATATCGAATTGCGATATTTGTTTATGGGCCAAGAAAGATATTTATGAACGAAAAAATCACTCGTACAGTACTCACATATATCTAAGATGTGAATAAAATAGTTAAAAGCATATTTCAAAACTTTGACATATTTCTCAAAACCCATGGGCTAACACCTATGAGATTTTCGGTTTTTTGCTACAAAATAAAATATAATTCATTCAACAAAGGTAACTGTTTTAAAACATTAGAAAACATTACTTCAATGTAATATCTTTGAATAAAAAATTTATTAGTAGACTAAAGCTGATAGATCAATATTTATAACAATTAAAGTTAAACAATTCGAAAAATAATGTAATATCGATTTGCGATATTTATTTCTGGGCCAATGAAGATAATTATGGACGAAAAAATCACCTGTAAACTATTCCAATATATCTAAGATGTGAATAAAGTAGTTAAAATCATATTTCAAAAATTTTACATATTTGTCAAAACCCGTGGATTAACACCTATGAGATTTTCGGTTCTTCGGGACAAAATAAAAGATAATTCATTCGACAATGGTAACTGTTTTGAAAACATCAGAAAACATTCTTTCAACATAATATCTTTGAATAAAACAGTTATTATTAGACTAGAGCTATTAGATCAACATTTATAAAAATTAATGTTAAACAATTCGAAAAATCATGCAATATCGATTTGCGATATTTGTTTATGGGCCAAGAAAAATATTGATGGACGAAAAAATCATCCGTATAGTACTCACATATATCCAAGATGTGAATAAAATAGTTAAAAGCATATTTCAAAACTTTGACATATTTTTCAAAACCCGTGAACGTTCTATGAGATTTTCGGTTTTTCGTGACAAAATAAAAGATAATTCATTCGACAAGGATAACTGTTTTGAAAACATCAGAAACATTCTTTCAACATAATATCTTTGAATATAACAGTTATTATTAGACTAGATCCATTAGATCAATATTTGTAACAATTAAAGTTAAACAATTCAAAAAATAATGTAATATCGAATTGCAATATTTGTTTATGGGACAAGAAAGATATTTATGGACGAAAAAATCACCTGTACACTATTCACATATATCTAAGATGTGAATAAAGTAGTTAAAAGCATATTTCAAAACTTTGACATATTTGTCAAAACCCGTGGATTAACACCTATGAGATTTTTGGTTTTTTGGGATAAAATAAAAGATAATTCATTCGACAATGGTAACTGTTTTGAAAACATCAGAAAATATTCTTTCAACATAATATCTTTGAATAAAAGAGTTATTATTAGACTAGAGCTATTAGATTAACATTTATAATAATTAATGTTAAACAATTCGAAAAACAATGCAATATCGATTTGCGATATTTGTTTCTAGGGCAAGGACTATATTTATGGACGAAACAATCACCCGTACACTACTCACATATATCCATGATTTGAATAAAGTAGTTAAAAGTATATTTCAAAATTTTGACATATTTCTAAAAACCCGTGGAATAACACCTACGAGATTTTCGGTTTTTTGGTACTAAATAAAAGATTATTCATTCGACAAGTGTAACTGTTTTGAAAACATCAAAAAAAATTCCTTTCAACATAAGATCTTTGAATAAAACAGTTATTAGTATACTAGAGCCTTTAGATAACCATTTATAACAATTAAAGTTAAATAATTCGAAAAATAATGCAATATCGAATTGCGATATTTGTTTATGGGCCAAGAAAGATATTTATGAACGAAACAATCACCCGTACAGTATTCACATATATCTAAGATGTGAATAAAATAGTTAAAAACATATTTCAAAACTTTGATATATTTCTCAAAACCCATGGGCTAACACCTATGGGATTTTGGATTTTTGCGACAAAATAAAATATAATTCATTCAACAAGGGTAACTGTTTTAAAACATTAGAAAACATTACTTCAATATAATATCTTTGAATAAAATATTTATTAGTAGACTAAAGCTGATAGATCAATATTTATAACAATTAAAGTTAAACAATTCGAAAAATAATGTAATATCGATTTGCAATATTTATTTCTGGGCCAATGAAGATAATTATGGACGAAACAATCACCCGTAAACTATTCACATATATCTAAGATGTGAATAAAGTAGTTAAAATGATATTTCAAAACTTTGACATATTTGTCAAAACCCGTGGATTAACACCTATGAGATTTTTGGTTCTTCGTGACAAAATAAAAGATAATTCATTCGACAACGGTAACTATTTTGAAAACATCAGAAAACAGTCCTCAAACATAAGATCTTTGAATAAAACTGTTATTTGTAGACTAGAGCCATTAGATCAATATTTATAACTATTAAAGTTAAAGAATTGGGAAAATAATGCAATATCGATTTGCGATATTTGTTTCTAGGCCAAGGTAGATATTTATGGACGAAACAATCACCCGTACACTACTCAAATATATCCAAGATGTGAATAAAATAGTTAAAAACATATTTCATAACTTTGACATATTTCTCAAAACCCGTGGACTAACACCTATGAGATTTTCGGTTTTACGGGACAAAATAAAAGATAATTCATTCGACAAAAGTAACTGTTTTGAAACCATCATAAAAAATTCTTTCAACATAAGATCTTTAAATAAAACAGTTAGTAGTAGACTAGGGCCATTAGATCAACATTTATAACAATTAAAGTTAAACAATTAAAAAAATAATGCAATATCGATTTGCGATATTTGTTTCTGGGCCAAGGAAGATAATTATGGACAAAACAATCACTCGTACACTACTCACATATATTCAAGATGTGAATAAAGTAGTTAAAACCATATTTCAAAATTTTGACATATTTCTCAAAACCCGTGGACTAACACCTATGAGATTTTCGGTTTTTTAGAATAATAAAAAATAATTCATTCGGAAAGGGTAACTGTTTTAAAAACATCAGAAAACATTCTTTAAACATAAGATCTTTGAATAAACAGCAATAAGTACACTAGAGCCATTAGATCAATATTTATAACAATTAAAGTTAAATAATTCGGAAAATAATGTAATATCGATTTGCGATATTTGTTTCTGGGCCAAAGAAGATATTTATGGACGAAAAAATCATCCGTACACTACTCACATATATCTTAGATATGAATAAAATAGTTAAAAGCATATTTCAAAACTTTGACATATTTCTCAAAACCCGTGGACTAACACCTATGAGATTTTTGGTTTTTCAGGACAAAATAAAAGATAATTAATTCGACAATGATAACTGTTTTGAAAACATTAGAAAATATTGTTTCAACATAAGATCTTTTAATAAAACAGTTATTAGTAAACTACAACCATTAGATCAACATTTATAACAATTAAAGTTAAACAATTCGAAAAATAATACAATATCGATTTGCGATATTTGTTTATGGGACAAGTAAGATATTTATGGACGAAAAAAATCACCCGTACACTACTCAAATATATCCAAGATGTGAATAAAATAATTAAAAACATATTTCAAAACTTTGACATAATTCTCAAAAACCTATGAGATATTCGGTCTTTCGGTATTAAATAAAAGATAATTCATTCGACAAGGATAACTGTTTTGAAAACATCAAAAAACATTCTTTCAACATAAGATCTTTGAATAAAACAGTTATTAGTATACTAAAACCATTAGATCAACATTTATAACAGTTAAAGTTAAATAATTCGAAAAATAATGCAATATCGATTTGCGATATTTGTTTATGGGCCAAGGAAGATATTTATGAACGAAAAAATCACCCCTACAGTACTCACATATATCTAAGATGTGAATAAAATAGTTAAAAGCATATTTCAAAACTTTGACATATTTCTTAAAACCCGTGGACTAACACCTATGAGATTTTTGGTTTTTCCGAACAAAATAAAATATAATTCATTCGAGAAGGTTAACTGTTTTAAAACATTAGAAAACATTATTTCAACAGAAGATCTTTGAATAAAACATTTATTAGTTGACTAGAGCTGATAGATCAACATTTATAACAATTAAAGTTAAACAATTCAAAAAAATAATGTAATATCGATTTGCGATGTTTATTTCTGGGCCAATAAAGATAATTATAGATGAACAAATCACCCGTACACTACTCATATATATCCAAGATGTGAATAAAGTAGTTAAAAGCATATTTTAAAACTTTGACATATTTCTCAAAACCCGTGAACTAACACCTATGAGTTTTTTCGTTTTTCGGGACAAAATAAAAGATAATTCATTCGACAATGGTAACTGTTTTGAAAATATCAGAAAACATTTTTTCAACATAAGATATTTGAATAAAACAACTATAAGTAGACTAGAGCTATTAGATCAACATTTATAACAATTAAAGTTAAACAATTCAAAAAATAATACAATATCGATTTGTGATATTTGTTTATAGGACAAGTAAGATATTTATGGACGAAAAAAATCACCCGTACACTACTCACATATATCTAAGATGTGAATAAAGTAGTTAAAAGCATATTTCAAAACTTTGACATATTTCTCAAAACCCGTGAACTAACACCTATGAGATTTTCGGTTTTTCGGGACAAGCTAAAATATAATTCATTCGATAATTGTAACTGTTTTAAAACATTAGAAAACATTATTTCAACATAAGATCTTTAAATAAAACATTTATTAGTAGACTAGAGCTGATAGATCAATATTTATAACAATTAAAGTTAAACAATTAAAAAAATAATGCAATATTGATTTGCGATATTTGTTTCTGGGGCAAAGAATATATTTATGGACGAAACAATCACCCGTACACTACTCACATACATCCAAGATGTGAATAAAGTAGTTAAAAGCATATTTCAAAACTTTGACATATTTCTAAAAACCCGTGGATTAAGACCTACGAGATTTTCGGTTTTTGGGACAAAATAAAACATAATTCATACGACAAGGATAACTGTTTTAAAACCATCAGAAAACATTTTTTCAATATAAGATCTTTGAATAAAACAGTTATTAGTATAGTAGAGCCGTTAGATCAACATTTATCACAATTAAAATTAAACAATTCAAAAACTAATACAATATCGATTTGCGATATTTGTTTGTGGGTCAAGGAAGATATTTATGGATGAAAAAATCACCCATACACTACTCACTTATATCCAAGATGTGAATAAAGTAGTTAAAAGCATATTTCAAAACTTTGACATATTTCTCAAAATCCGTGGACTAACACCTATGAGATTTTCAATTTTTTAGGACAAAATAAAACATAATTCATTCGAAAAGGGTAACTGTTTTGGAAACAGCAGAAAACATTCTTTCAACATAAGATCTTTGAATAAAACAGTTATTAGTATACTAGAGCCATTAGATCAACATTTATAACAATTAAAGTTAAACAACTCGAAAAATAATGCAATATCGATTTGCGATATTTGTTTCTGGGCCAAGAAAGATATTTATGGATGAAAAAATCATCCGTACACTACTCGCATATATCGAAGATGTCAATAAAGTAGTGAAAAGCATATTTCAAAACTTTGACATAATTCTCAAAACCCGTGCACTAACACCTATGAGATTTTCGGTTTTCAAGACAAAAATAAAAGATAATTCATTCGAATACGGTAACTATTTTAAAAACATGAGAAAACAGTCTTTAACCATAAGAGCTTTGACTAAAACAGTTATTTGTATACTAGAGCCATTAAATCAACATTTATAACAATTAAAGTTAAATAATTCAAAAAATAATTTAATATTGATTTATGATATTTGTTTCTGGGCCTAAGAAGATATTTATCGACGAAAAAATCATCCATACACTATTCATATATATCTAAGATGTGAATAAAGTAGTTAAAAATATATTTCAAAACTTTGACATATTTCTCAAAACCCGTGGACTAACACCTTAAGATTTTCAGTTTTTCGGGACAAAATAAAAGATAATTCATTCGACAACGGTAACTATTTTGAAAACATCAGAAAAGAGTCTTCCAACATAAGATCTTTGAATAAAACAGTTATTTGTAGACTAGAGTCATTAGATCAACATTTATAACTATTAAAGTTAAAGAATTGGAAAAATAATGCAATATCGATTTGCGATATTTGTTTCTAGGCCAAGGAAGATATTTATGGACGAAACAATCACCCGTACACTACTCAAATATATCCAAGATGTGAATAAAATAGTTAAAAACATATTCAATAACTTTGACATATTTCTCAAAACCCGTGGACTAACACTTATGAGATTTTTGGTTTTACGAGACAAAATGAAAGATAATTCATTCGACAAAAGTAACTGTTTTGAAAACATCATAAAAAATTCTTTCAACATAAGATCTTTAAATAAAACAGTTAGTAGTAGACTAGGGCCATTAGATCAATATTTACAACAATTAAAGTTAAACAATTCGAAAAATAATGCAATATCGATTTGCGATATTTGTTTCTGGGCCAAAGAAGATAATTATGGACGAAAAAATCACCCGTACACTACTCACATATATTCAAGATGTGAATAAAGTAGTTAAAACCATATTTCAAAATTTTGACATATTTCTCAAAACCCGTGGACTAACACCTATGAGATTTTCGGTTTTTTGGAACAAAATAAAAGATAATTCATTCGAAAAGGGTAACTGTTTTGAAAACATCAGAAAACATTCCTTAAACATAAGATCTTTGAATAAAACAGTTATAAGTACACTAGAGCCATTAGATCAATATTTATAACAATTAAAGTTAAACAATTCGGAAAATAATTCAATATCGATTTGCGATATTTGTTTCTGGGCCAAAGAAGATATTTATGGACGAAAAAAATTATCCATACACTACTCACATATATCTAAGATGTAAATAAAATAGTTAAAAACATATTTTAAAACTTTGACATATTTCTCAAAACCCGTGGACTAACACCTATGAGATTTTTGGTTTTTCCGGACAAAATAAAATATAATTCATTCGACAAGGGGAACTGTTTTAAAACATTAGAAAACATTATTTTAACAGAAGATCTTTGAATAAAACATTTATTAGTAGACTAGAGCTGATAGATCAATATTTATAATAATTAAAGTTAAATAATTCGAAAAAATAATGTAATATCGATTTGCGATGTTTATTTCTAGGCCAATAAAGATAATTATGGATGAAAAAATCACTCGTACACTACTCATATATATCCAAGATTTGAATAAAGTAGTTAAAAGCATATTTCAAAACTTTGACATATTTTTCAAAACCCGTGAACTAACACCTATGAGATTTTTGGTTTTTTGGGACAAAATAAAAGATAATTCATTCGACAATGGTAACTGTTTTGAAAATATCAGAAAACATTCTTTCAACATAAGATATTTGAATAAAACAACTATAAGTAGACTAGAGCTATTAGATCAACATTTATAACAATTAAAGTTAAACAATTCAAAAAATAATACAATATCGATTTGTGATATTTGTTTATAGGACAAGTAAGATATTTATGGACGAAAAAAAATCACCCGTATACTACTCACATATATCTAAGATGTGAATAAAGTAGTTAAAAGCATATTTCAAAACTTTGACATATTTCTCAAAACCCGTGAACTAACACCTATGAGAGTTTCGGTTTTTTGGGACAAATTAAAATCTAATTCATTTGATAATGGTAACTGTTTTAAAACATTAGAAAACATTATTTCAATATAAGATCTTTAAATAAAACATTTATTAGTAGACTAGAGCTGATAACATTTATAACAATTAAAGTTAAACAATTAGAAAAATAATGTAATATTGATTTGCGATATTTGTTTCTGGGGCAAAGAATATATTTATGGACGAAACAATCACCCGTACACTACTCATATATATCCAAGATGTGAATAAAGTAGTTAAAAGCATATTTCAAAACTTTAACATATTTTTAAAAACCCGCGGATTAAGACCTACGAGATTTTCGGTTTTTAGGAATAAAATAAAACATAATTCATACGACAAGGATAAGTCTTTTAAAAACATCAGAAAACGTTTTTTAAATATAAGATCTTTGAATAAAACAGTTATTAGTATAGTAGAGCCGTTAGATCAACATTTATCACAATTAAAATTAAACAATTCGAAAACTAATACAATATCGATTTGCGATATTTGTTTGTGGGCCAAGGAAGATATTTATGGATGAAAAATCACCCATACACTACTCACTTATATCCAAGATGTGAATAAAGTAGTTAAAAGCATATTTCAAAACTTTGACATATTTCTCAAAACCCGTGGACTAACACCTATGAGATTTTCAATTTTTTGGGACAAAATAAAACATAACTCATTCGACAAGGGTAACTGTTTTGGAAACATCAGAAAACATTCTTTCAACATAAGATCTTTGAATAAAACAGTTATTAGTATACTAGAGCCATTAGATCAACATTTATAACAATTAAAGTTAAACAATTCAAAAAATAATACAATATCGATTTGCGATATTTGTTTCTGAGCCAAGAAAGATATTTATGGACGAAAAAATCACCCATACACTACTCGCATATATCCAAGATGTGAATAAAGTAGTGAAAAGCATATTTCAAAACTTTGACATAATTCTCAAAACCCGTGCACTAACACACCTATGAGATTTTCGGTTTTCAAGACAAAAAAAAAGATAATTCATTCGAATACGGTAACTGTTTTAAAAACATGAGAAAACAGTTTTTAACCATAAGAGATTTGAATAAAACAGTTATTTATATATTAGAGCCATTAAATCAACATTTATAACAATTAAAGTTAAATAATTCAAAAAATAATTTAATATTGATTTATGATATTTGTTTCTGGGCCAAAGAAGATATTTATCGACGAAAAAATCACCCGTACACTACTCATATATATCTAAGATGTGAATAAAGTAGTTAAAAACATATTTCAAAACTTTGACATATTTCCCAAAACCCGTGGACTAACACCTATAAGATTTTTGATTTTTTAGGACAAAATAAAAGATAATTCATTCGACAACTGTAACTATTTTGAAAACATCAGAAAACAGTCTTTCAACATAAGATCTTTGAATAAAACAGTTATTTGTAGACTAGTCATTAGATCAACATTTATAACTATTAAAGTTAAAAAATTGGAAAAATAATGCAATATCGATTTGCGATATTTGTTTCTAGGCCAAGGAAGATATTTATGGACGAAACAATCACCCGTACACTACTCAAATATATCCAAGATGTGAATAAAATAGTTAAAAACATATTTCATAACTTTGACATATTTCTCAAAACCCGTGGACTAACACCTATGAGATTTTCGGTTTTTCGGAATAAAATAAAAGATAATTCATTCGAAAAGGGTAACTGTTTTGAAAACATCAGAAAACATTTTTTAAACATAAGATCTTTGAGTAAAACAGCTATAAGTACACTAGAGCCATTAGATCAACATTTATAACAATTAAAGTTAAACAATTCGGAAAATAATGCAATATCGATTTGCGATATTTGTTTCTGGGCCAAAGAAGATATTTATGGACGAAAAAATTATCCTTACACTACTCACATATATCTAAGATGTTAATAAAATAGTTAAAAGCATATTTCAAAACTTTGACATATTTCTCAAAACCCGTGGATTAACACCTATGAGATTTTTGGTTTTTCGGGACAAAATAAAAGATAATCAATTCGACAATGATAACTGTTTTGAAAACATTAGAAAATATTGTTTCAACATAAAATCTTTTAATAAAACAGTTATTAGTAAACTACAACCATTAGATCAACATTTACAACAATTAAAGTTAAATAATTCGAAAAATAATGCAATATCGATATGCGATATTTGTTTATGGGCCAAATAAGATATTGATGCACAAAAAAATTACCTGAATACTACTCACATATATGCAAGATGTGAATAAAGTAGTTAAAAGCATATTTCAAAACTTTGACATATTTCTCAAAACTCGTGGACTAACACGTATGAGATTTTCGGTTTTTTGGGACAAAATAAAAGATAATTCATTCGACAAGGATAACTGTTTTGAAAACATCAAAAAACATTATGTCAACATAAGATCTTTGAATAAAACAGTTATTAATAGACTAGAGCCATTAGATCATCATTTATAACAATTAAAGTTCAACAATTCGAAAAATAATACAATATCGATTTGCGATATTTGTTTCTGGGCCAAGAAAGATATTTATGGACGAAAAAATCACCCGTACACTAGTCACATATATCCAAGATGTGAATAAAGTAGTTAAAAGAATATTTCAAAACTTTGACATATTTCTCAAAACCCGTGGACTAACACCTATGAGATTTTCGGTTTTTTGCGACAAAATAAAAGATAATTCATTCGACAAGGGTAACTGTTTTGAAAACATCAGAAAACATTCTTTCAACATAAGAGCTTTGAATAAAACAGTTATTAGTAGACTAGAACCATTAAATAAACATTTATAACAATTAAAGTTAAACAATTCGAAAAATAATTTAATATCGATTTGCGATATTTGTTTCTGGGCCAAGGAAGATATTTATGGACGAAAAAATCACCCGTACACTACTCATATATATCCAAGATGTGAATGAAGTAGTTAAAAACATATTTCAAAACTTTGACATATTTCTCAAAACCCGTGGACTAACACCTATGAGATTTTCGGTTTTTCGTGACAAAATAAAAGATAATTCATTCGACATGGGTAACTGTTTTGAAAATATCAGAAAATATTCTTTCAACATAAGATATTTGAATAAAACAACTATAAGTAGACTAGAGCTATTAGATCAACATTTATAACAATTAAAGTTAAACCATTCGAAAAATAATATAATATCGATTTGCGATATTTATGGACGAGAAAAATCACCCGTACACTATTCAAATATATCCAAGATGTGAAAAAAATAGTTAAAAGCATATTTCAAAACTTTGACATGTTTCTCAAAACCCGTGAACTAACACTTATGAGATATTTGGTTTTTGGTATTAAATAAAAGATAATTCATTCGATAAGGGTAACTATTTTGAAAACATAAAAAAACATTCTTTCAACATAAGATCTTTGAATAAAACAGTTATTAGTATACTAGAGCCATTAGATCAACATTTATAACAATTAAAGTTAAATAATTCGAAAACTAATGCAATATCAATTTGTGATATTTTTTATGGGCCAAGGAAGATATTTATGAACGAAAAAATCACCCGTACAATACTCACATATATCTAAGATGTGAATAAAATAGTTAAAAGCATATTTCAAAACTTTGACATATTTCTCAAACTCTGTGAACTAACACCTATGAGATTTTCGGTTTTTCGGGACAAAATAAAATATAATTCATTCGATAAGGGTAACTGTTTTAAAATATTAGAAAACATTATTTCAACATAAGATCTTTGAATAAAATATTTATTAGTAGACTGGAGCTGATAGATCAACATTTATAACAATTAAAGTTAAACAATTCGAAAAATAATGTAATATCGATTTGCGATATTTATTTCTAGGCCAATGAAGATAATTATGGACGAAAAAATCACCCGTACACTACTCATATATATCTAAGATGTGAATAAAGTAGTTAAAAGCATATTTCAAAACTTTGATATATTTCTCAAAACCCGTGGACTAACACCTATGAGATAAAATAATAGATAATTCATTCGACAATGGTAACTGTTTTGAAAATATCAGAAAACATTCTTTCAACATAAGATATTTGAATAAAACAACTATAAGTAGACTAGAGCTATTAGATCAACATTTATAACAATTAAAGTTAAACAATTCGAAAAATAATACAATATCGATTTGCGATATTTGTTTATAGGACAAGTAAGATATTTATTGATAAAAAAATCACCCGTACACTACTCACATATATCCAAAATGTGAATAAAGTAGTTAAAAGGATATTTCAAAACTTTGACATATTTCTCAAAATCCGTGAACTAACACCTATGAGATTTTCTTCTTTTCGGGACAAAATATAATATAATTCATTCAACAATGGTAACTGTTTTAAAACATTAGAAAACATAAGAAAACATAAGATCTTTGAATAATATATTTATTAGTAGACTAGAGCTGATAGATCAACATTTATAACAATTAAAGTTAAACAATTAGAAAAATAATACAATATTGATTTGCGATATTTGTTTCTAGGGCAAAGAATATATTTATGGACGAAAGAATCACCCGTACACTACTCACATATATCCAAGATGTGAATAAAGTAGTTAAAAGCATATTTCAAAACTTTGACATATTTCAAAAAACCCGTGGATTAAGACCTACGAGATTTTTGGTTTTTTGGGATAAAATAAAAGATAATTCATATGACAAGGGTAACTATTTTAAAAACATCAGAAAACATTTTTTCAATATAAGATTTTTGAATAAAATAGTTATTAGTATACTAGAGCCGATAGATCAATATTTATAACAATTAAAATTAAACAATTCGAAAAATAATACAATATCGATTTGCGATATTTGTTTGTGGGCCAATGAAGATATTTATGGACGAAAAAATCACTCATACACTACTCACTTATATCCAAGATGTGAATAAAGTAGTTAAAAGCATATTTCAAAACTTTGACATATTTCTCAAAACCCGTGGACTAACACCTATGAGATTTTCGGTTTTTTGGGACAAAATAAAACATAATTCATACGACAAGGGTATTTGTTTTGGAAACATCAGAAAACATTCTTTCAACACAAGATCTTTGAATAAAACAGTTATTAGTATACTAGAGCTATTAGATCAACATTTATAACAATTAAAGTTAAACAATTCAAAAAATAATGCAATATCGATTTGTGATATTTGTTTCTGGGCCAAGAAAGATATTTATGGACGAAAAAATCACTCGTACACTACTCACATATATCCAAGATGTGAATAAAGTAGTTAAAAGCATATTTCAAAACTTTGACATATTTCTCAAAACCCGTGCACTAACACCTATGAGATTTTCGGTTTTCAAGACAAAATAAAAGATAATTCATTCGACAACGATAACTGTTTTGAAAACATCAGAAAACAGTCTTTCAACATAAGATCTTTGAATAAAACAGTTATTTGTAGACTAGAGCCATTAGATCAACATTTATAACAATTAAAATTAAAAAATTGGAAAAATAATGCAATATCGATTTGCGATATTTATTTTTGGGCCAAGAAAGATATTTATGGATGAAAAAATCACCCGTACACTACTCGCATATATCCAAGATGTGAATAAAGTAGTGAAAAGCATATTTCAAAACTTTGACATAATTCTCAAAATCCGTGCACTAACACCTATGAGATTTTCGGTTTTACAGGACAAAATAAAAGATAATTCATTCGACAAAAGTAACTGTTTTGAAAACATCATAAAAAATTCTTTCAACATAAGATCTTTAAATAAAACAGTTAGTAGTAGACTAGGGCCATTAGATCAATATTTATAACAATTAAAGTTAAACAATTCGAAAAATAATGCAATATCGATTTGCGATATTTATTTCTGGGCCAAGGAAGATAATTATGGACGAAAAAATCACCCGTACACTACTCACATATATTCAAGATGTGAATAAAGTAGTTAAAACTATATTTCAAAATTTTGACATATTTCTCAAAACCCGTGGACTAACACCTATGAGATTTTTGGTTTTACGGGACAAAATAAAAGATAATTCATTCGACAAAGGTAACTATTTTGAAAACATTAGAAAAAATTCTTTCAACATAAGATCATTGAATAAAACAGTTAGTAGTAGACTAGGGTCATTAGATCAACATTTATAACAATTAAAGTTAAACAATTCGAAAAATAATGCAATATCGATTTGTGATATTTGTTTCTGAGTCAAGAAAGATAATTATGGACGAAAAAATCACCCGTACACTACTCACATATATACAAGATGTGAATAAAGTAGTTAAAACCATATTTTAAAATTTTGACATATTTCTCAAAACCCGTGGACTGAGATTTTCGGTTTTTTGGAATAAAATAAAAGATAATTCATTCGAAAAGGGTAACTATTTTGAAAACATCAGAAAACATTCTTTAAACATAAGATCTTTGAATAAAACAGCTATAAGTACACTAGAGCCATTAGATAAACATTTATAACAATTAAAGCTAAACAATTCGAAAAATAATGCAATATCGATTTGCGATATTTGTTTCCGGGCCAAAGAAGATATTTATGGACGAAAAAATCACCCGTACACTACTCTCATATATTTAAGATGTAAATAAAATAGTTAAAAGCATATTTCAAAACTTTGACATATTTTTCAAAACCCGTGGACATGAGATTTTTTATTTTTTGGGACAAAAAAAAAATAATTCATTCGACAAGGGTAACTGTCTTGGAAACATCAGAAAACATTCTTTCAACATAAAATCTTTTAATAAAATAGTTATTAGTAAACTACAGCCATTAGATCAATATTTATAACAATTAAAGTTAAACAATTCGAAAAATAATGCAATATCGATTTGCGATATTTGTTTCTGGGCCAAGGAAGATATTTATGAACGACAAAATCATCCGTACACTACTCACATATATACAAGATGTGAATAAAGTAGTTAAGAACATATTTCAAAACTTTGACATATTTCTCAAAACTCGTAGATTAATATCTATGAGATTTTTGGTTTTTTGGAACAAAATAAAATATAATTCATTCTACAAGGGTAAGTGTTTTGAAAACATCAAAAATCATTTTTTTAACATAATTTTTTATTTGAAGAACTGCTTATATCGAGTACTGTATCACAGGACATCATTAGAAAATTTAATAAACAGCAGTGTCGTTTGAAAAAAGAATATCTCTACTAATTTACATAAAAAAATTGATACGGATTACTATTCAAATATTGAAATAGTGATTATCGTAAAGCTAATTACACAAAGGGAAAATAGTTGCCATACATGTTCTTAGCCAAACCATATCCATATGTTCCCAAAAAGCTAGAAATCGGTTCCGAAATACCGACTACAAAAATAATAATATTAATAATCCATCGCCAATTCAAAGTCATTATCTATCTCATACACGTAAAATTAATATCAATGTACCTACCTATCAAAATCACTATTTTGATTAGCAGTTTGTATACCAGTCACAAGTATTTATACGAAATAAAACTTTTTAACTTAGTACTAAACTTTGTTGCCTATCTTATAGGAGTATCCAAATTTATATGGGATGTAACGTGTCGTATCATCTAAAGCGTGGCCAAACACGGTACCCAACCCACACATCTCTTTTTATTCAAGTTACCGATTTTGACCAGACGATCCCTTCATTTATTTTGATTTTGACCAAAAACCATTTTTGGGCATATGAATATGATTTATGAATCGACCTTTATTGCCCACTGCTATGTTTCCTTTTAGCAACTATTTATATTCATTTTACAGATTCAACTTTAATTTTATTTTTCTTTGAATAGAACAACAACTTCTTCTTTTTAATCTCTTTTTGCTTAACGTTCTTCCGCGGCTCCATCAGCATTCCAGACTACATCCTTTAATCCAGATGAAAAGTTTTTGTAGAACTGCATTTTCAGATTTTACATAATCCCAATTAAATCATGTCAACTAGATATCCAGTTCATGAAGATTGAACCCAGATACATACCTTGTGAAACTCGAGGGTGTCACCGCCCGTTTTCCTAAGCTCTACCACATGCAACGATGGTGCCACTTCAAACACCTGTCAAAAACCGATAACCAGACCAAAATTATTAATTAAACCGAACTTAACCGGATTGTGCATATATATATGTATATTATTATTATTATTGTATTACCTCTGAAGCTACGGAGAGCTGACCTTTACGACCACTTTTGTCTCCTTTCATTTTTATCTGCGATTTTATCACACGATGTTTAACGAAGCCACAAGGACAATAATTGACACAGACAAAAACAAGAAGGTGAACACAACAAACCTTGTAGTTGTTTTTATGGACATTGAAGCCTAATGGCTTTGCCGTTTCTTCCATTTTCGACATTATCTCACTCGCAGATAGTTGAGATGTAAACCGCGTCTCTTTCTTCACAAGTTGCTGCAATTCCACAGCCAAACAAAACAATAAACACCTTAAATAGAGACAAACCCAATGCATGATTTTTAGACATTCGAAACAAATAATCCACAATTTGTATTTCTTACTGCTTGCTTCTCGAACAAGTTTTCAAGACTGAACCCTCTTGAGCTAGAGATGAGTTCGAAAGCGTTCATGGATTCAGGTTTCTCCTTCTTCTCTGTTACAAGACATTCCTAGATTAACAAAACAAAAAGAGTAGTATTAGCTGCTAAGTTTATTGGTTGAACGAATAAATAGATTCAGATGGCGCAGTGGGAAATGGCGTTTTTGCCTTGGAGTTACTGAAAGCAGCATCAACATCATCAATGTTTATGTCTTCCTCATCTTGCTCAAACGATGGCGATTTGTACCCTTTCTTGAACCATTCATCTTCTAGTAACTCTGCAATACTTAGTCTCTGCAATTTGGAAAACACATGTTTGTTTTAGACCATTTGATCTTTGGTTTGCAGCATCTCAAGTTAAAAGGGTTTTACGCGCTTACGGTTATAGGGTTGGGATCAAGAATACGCTTGATGACTCTCTTGGCACCTGGAGAGAACCATGATGGGCAGCTGAACTCAGCCTTGCATATCTGAAGTAGTTTTTAGATACCAAAGATGAGAGTAGCTAGAACAAGTAAGAAACAGAGGAAGAGAACTTTTACACGTACACGTTTGTACAGTGTCATGAGATTTGGCTCATCAAAAGGCAAGTAACCAGCCATGAGCACAAATAGAATAACACCGCAAGACCACACATCTGCTGCTGCACCGTCATAGCCCTTGTCGGACAAAACCTGCCCGCAAATCCAAATAAAATGTGATAAAAATTAAAGTCTTAATCTGATATACCTCATATAATAAGAAATATTTGCAAAATGAATTTGCTATGTTTGTTCTCGTTTTTTTGTAACGGATTAGCAGCTCTTCATATCCTTAATAAAATCTTATTTCCGTTGATCATTAAATTCCCGGATAAGGATCTAGAGAACACTTCATTTGCTTTGCTTTTTAGTGGTGGAAGTTAGTATAACCTCGGGAGCGACGTAGTTTGGCGTTCCACAAGCTGTGTGAAGCAAGCCATCTTCCTACAGTTAAAAGAATAATGCTTACAACAAATTGATATCTTGGTTATTCCAGAAGTTAATTGGCGGTTTTCCATGATGTCCAATTTAAAAATCAAATGACAGTACCCGAACTTGCCGTGAAAACGCGCTTAACCCAAAATCAGAGACTTTTAAAACCCCATTTGCATCAAGAATAAGATTCTCAGGCTGCAAAAAGCAACGGATCACAACATATGAAACTTGAAAAGGATGACTATCGTATCTCAGGAAATACGAAGAGCGCAAACAAAAACTAAAGACCTTGAGATCTCTATGGTAGACCCCTCGACTGTGACAGTAATCAACGGCATTGATGAGCTGCTGAAAATATCTTCGAGCTTCATCCTCCTTAAGTCTCCCCTGTTGGGCCTATTGTATTATTCAAATCCAAGATGACACTAGTAAGAACAGAGGAAAATAGAGAACATCTCAATATTTGTGAAGCGAAATAACATGACACTAGTAAGAACAGAAGAAAACAGAGAACATCTCAGAAGCGAAATAAAAGAAAGGAGGAAATTCTTAAGTTATATTTCTAGATTTGATCTCATATTTGTGACAGAAAATAAACTTATGCGACGGTAAATCAGTGAGTTCACCTCCATTGACAAGCTCAAGAAGAATGTAGATACAAACTCCAAACTTATGCTACGAGATTTGATTTAAGTGACAATACATATCCAGAAAATGTCAAGATTTAGAACTTGCAGCGACAATGAGCAAACAAGAGTCAAAGAGCAAGGCAGAGTAAAATTTTACGGATTGGTTTCTTACGATTTTATCAAAGAGTTCCCCTCCATTGACAAGCTCAAGAACGATATAGATCTTCGTTTTGCTCGCCATAACCTGAACACACACAAAAAAAAAACAAATGCAGAGGTTTTTACACGCCAAGATTCAAAACATATTCGTATTTAATGTTGATTCAAAGCTAATACGATTCATACCTCAATGATCTCAACCACATTTGGATGTTTAATCAGTTTCATTGTCGATATTTCTCTTTTAAGCTGCACAAGAAAAAAAACGCATGCTCATTATATCTCGAAGATCTTGCTTATAGCTTCCAGTCAAGCTGTATTTACCAAACTAAACTTTTCTCAGAATCGAATCAACTCCAATATAAAGCTACTCTATTTCAAAACCATATTCATGCCCTCGTTGTCATGATCAATGTGTACTAAGACCAGCATCGTTAATATTCTAAGATCTGCAAATCCGTATGCACTGAACATTCCTATAAAATCGAATCCCTGTTTATCGAGATTTTTTAAGATAAAAAATTAAGCTTTAATCAATCATTCACCTTAATTACATAACACCTACCTCGGACAAGTGGATGTGGGTCCCTAATCACGAAATTAAACTTTTCTTATAGAATAAACAAATCCCGATATCCGTGCGCGCTTCGTATTTCAACACATTACGAACCTGTTCGACCATTTTGTGACGGAGAACTTTATCTCGGTCGAGGATTTTGATAGCGGCGAGATCTCCGTTGACGATGTTCCTAGCGTATTTCACCTTAGCGAAGCTTCCTTCGCCTAGTGTTCGTCCCATCTCGTAATTCCCCACTCGCGTCCTAGTCGCCGTCGTCGTCTTCCTTCTATTCCCGCTCATTTTCTTATTCTTCCGATTTACGAATTTTGCTGCAGATTGAGAAACTCAACAAAGCCGGTAGAAGTGTCGACGCCTCAACTGCTCGCTCAACGGGAAGTCTCAAACGACTCAAATCTCAATAACGAGACTCTCTCTCTGTCTCTCGCTATTTCTTTCTCCAGACTCCGGGAAGTTAGTGGCTGAATATAAGGCGAGCGAGAGAAAGCGGACGAGCCAGAGATATCATAGGGAGAGTGGGATTCACGCGCGTATGCGGGTCCTACGTGCACTTAACGGCAAAAGATTTATCTGTTACGCGTCCGTCCCGTGTATGTACGGTTCATTCAGCCGTATATATATATATTCCAGTTCAGTATTATACAATCAAAAGTTTTGGTTATTATCAATAACTTTTTTTCCAAAATATTATTAAAACTTTTTTGAAAATAACATAAATCTAAAATTAAATTTAAAATTCTGAAAACTAAATTATAAATATAAAATATTAAATACAAATCGAAGTGTTTAAATAATAAATTTTTAAAAAATCATTTTAATCTTTTAGAAAAAATATAATTTTGAAAATAAACTATCGACTGTATTTTTCTATTAAAACTTTTAAGAGTAATATCATAAAATAGCATTTTTTCAAGTTTTTCTTCCAAATTTAGCATCTCAAAATTAAACTCTCAAAAATAGCACAAATACTTATATAAAAATACTTAATTATTTTAAACAAATTATATATAAACTTAAAATATTGTATTTGGGTTCATTTTTTCCAATTAGAGTTTAGTTTTTTTCTTTTAAAATATAGTTTTAATGTATTTTAATCTTAAATTTGTGCTATTATTGGAAATTTAAACTGTTATTTTTGGAATAACAACTTAGAAAAATGTTATTTTAGACATTTGTCCAACTTTTAAAATATTTTAAAGTATTTCTTTTGTTCGAAAAAATTAAATTTTTAATACATGTGAATATGTATTAGTTTTAAGGAAAGTACCTGATGTCTATGCATGTGTTTTTGTTTATTTTCATTCCATTATGAATTCAAGATTAAATGTTATTATATTATTTGTATGGAACATCATTGTTATGCATATATATAACCCTTTCTATACATTGAAGTTGGAATGATCTAACAAAAGCAATAGCTAAGTTATGGTAGTGTGCAATGACTGTTGTTATGTTACTATAAGTCTATAATTGTACATTGGTGAAAGTTGTGTTTTGTGCTGTCAACATCTATGTAATGGTTTTAGATTCGATTGATAACAAAATATGATAAAAACATATATAATAGTAGATGATTGAAATAGTTGATAGTTGGTCTTTCCATGTGAATAAAGGTAATTGAGAACCCCACAAAAATCCTTCACGATAAATTCAGATGACACAGAATGATAATGTTTCATTTGTTCTTCTTTCCTTTATTTATTTTTATTTTTTCATCTAATATATGCCTATGTGGTTTGATACTGTAGAATACAGCCAAAACACACGCAGGAAAAAAAAAAGAGTGGCAGTCTGTGAGTTATTGAATTATTGCATAACTAATAATATCGATACAATTATTTTTAAATATATGCAATAATGCAAACTGAGCCACTCATTCAATAATTGAGTTTTTTTTTCTCGGATCTGGCCTTTGAGTACAATAATATCACGTCACCATCATATGGTTATCAATTCCAACTTATCAATCAAGATTTGGTTTCATTTATTTTAGTCTTCATTAGGATATGAATTCGAATTTCTTCGATAACAAAGATACATGTGCTTATGTTTAATTTAAGTACATGTGTAACTGAATACTTTTTACTTTATCGTTGAACATTTTTGTACTGTTCTTGTAATATTACATGTTCTGCGTTACAAAGAAAAAATGATGTCGGAAAAAACAAAGTAAAGAGACAGCAGATTCGAAGGACCTAATTCATTACTGATCACTAGCTTTCTTGCTGGGGTTTTTTGCCTATATATCAAGTAACGAAGTTCGATATTCATAAGTATATACAATAGAGTCGGGCGAGTTATTGTCTCTTAAAAATTTCAACGAAAAGCTTAAGATGACAATGTAATTTTATAAAGCATATAATTAATATCTTATGTGCAAGTACACCCTCTGAAATGTAACTTGATCGAACTCAATAGAATTTTAAATTGGGCTGGATCGTAAGGCCCAAAATTGTCGAAATTAAAATCTAAACCTTCTGATTTTGGGTCATAAAATCCCGGAGACCTCAGTCGACATTCAGACGAATCAAAGTAATAAATTGCAGGAAATATTTGCTGTAACTTGCAATTACGTCGTTTGCGCGTGGGGTCTATCAGTTTCTCGGTTTGATCCGTCTGGGTTTGGTGAGAGTCAGAATCTAGGGTTCAGGTTTGTTCGGCGACGAGAAATAGCAAAGAAGATGCAGCAGTCTCCGCAAATGTTTCCGATGGTTCAACCGATTCCTCCACCAAATAACATCACTACAGAACAGATCCAAAAGGTTACTCTTTCTTCTGGTTCTCTCTGTTTAAAGGCATATCTCTCTCGATAGCACTCTTGAAGTCTTATCCCGCATGTTTGTGCCGAAAATCAATGGGTTACTGCGAGTTGAGTGTAGTAATGCTTATTTGGCGTTATTTGGTCTCAAAGTGTTGATCTTTGAAACCTTTCCTCGTTAATTTTTACTCAGATAGGACTCCCCGAAGTGTAATTATTACTATTTCCAGGTTTTGATCTTGTTTATTGAAATCAGCCGGATTATGTGGTGATGATTCTTTTTATTGTTGAAGAAAAGAGAGAGACAACTTTAGGAATTTGGAGATTAAATGCTTGCTGTGTCTTGCTATTGATGTCTTTTATTCTTTGCTAGACTCCATCTTCATTTCCTTCTCCTTCGCTTTCATATGTCTCATCATTTTGTTCATCTCTAAAAACCCAGTACCTTGATGAGAACAAAAAGCTGATAATGGCGATCATGGAAAACCAGAATCTCGGAAAACTAGCAGAATGTGCACAGTAAGTAAGCAGAATTTAGTATTCCATCTCCAATCTCTTTAACATTAATGGAATCTGAGAATTTTCATGTTTTGCGCCCGTTTTATTTTCCAGGTACCAAGCTCTTCTCCAGAAAAACTTAATGTATCTAGCTGCAATCGCTGATGCTCAACCTCCTCCACCTACATCAGGAGCTGCACCAGTACCAGCAATGGCTTCTCAGGTTGTTTGTGGCGATAAAGTCAATTGGGATCAATCAGCACATTAACATATATATATATATATATATATATATATATATGGATTCTGAAATATAATGTATCCGTTTCCTTACTACTGTATGATTTCTGTTAGATGACAACACCCCATTCTGTGATGCAACCCTCTGGCTACTTTGTGCATCACCCAAAAGCTTCAGGAATGGCTCAACAAGCACCACCCACAGGGATTTTCCCTCCAAGAAGTCCTTTGCAGTTTGGTAGCCCACACCAGCTTCAGGATGCGCAACAACTACAGCAACAACAACAGCTACATCAACAAGCTATGCAAGGGCACATGGGGATCAGAGCAATGGGGAACAACAATAACAGGATGCAGCATCCGTTGCAACAACCAGAAACTGGTCATGGAGGAAGCATTGGAAACGGTATTTTTGCATAATTTATAGTATCCTTGAATGCAGAAGTTAATGGCTTGGTTTGTATCGCATTACATTAGCTCCTATAAGTTTGATTCATTTCATTCCCTTTTTTAACAGTGGGGCTTCTTAATGGACGGAAGCAAGAAGGAGATGATAGCAAATGAGAGGATCCAAAAGAGTCTTTTTTCTTTTGTTGATATTTAGGACATTTTGCTTTCTTGCGAGTGTCTTGCAAGAGATTTCTTGAGTTTAAACAGGAGATAGACAATGGAGTAGTTCCACAAACCGTGTTGTAATGTAATTTGTTATTTAGTACAAGTTCATAATTCATTCATTCATCTTATGCTAACAATCAAAGCATTGAGTCTTTTTTCTTTTGTTGGAATTTAGTTAGACATTTTGATCTTGCGAGTGTTTTGCAAGAGGACCAAATTTTAAGACAGAATTGTAAAGTTACAAAAGTAGCCACATCGAGAAGAATCGTTGTCAATTGCGTGCGTATGCAATGACCAAAATCGGCACATCCTTAAGTAGTAGAGACGTCCGATCGCACTTTCAAATCCAACGGTGAAAAAACGATCCTTTGATTCTATCGCGTTCTCAGCTTTGAGCACAGATAAATCATTTTCTGGGCAACAATTCAATAAACATGAAATCATTAGATTGTGTGTATTATACTACTTGGAATTTTGAATTCTCTACGAGTTTGATAGGTTAAAAAACTAACAAAAAAACTTGTACTCAAAACGCATAGAACAGATACTTATGTACGACGTAATTTTTGCAAAACATACAAAAACGATAACAAAACACCCACTAGCTTATAAGAGACAAAAACTCGAGTCTACAAGCTGTGGAAAACAAAAAGAAAAAAAATGCAATTATCACAAATATATTAGGGTTAAATCTATTAGGTCGTTGTAATAAGCATACATTATCGTCTAATTGTTGAGTATTATTTAATATTCAATAAGAAAGGGTCCATATGAAACTATTTGGGTTGTTGACTAAAAAACGAGTCTCCCAAGTATTAAAAGAAAAACTAATTAGGACTCAGAACTCTATTAATCGAATATAAGTGGTGCATTTGACATGTGCATCATGTTGCAAATGATTTTACTAATTATTGAGCTCAGTAGTTTTATACTGACTAGAATTAATTATGTAAAGGATAAAGCAACCTATTTTGATTGTAAATGACTACATCTCATGTAACTTATTTAACACGTAAAGTCAAATAAATTAGATAACATCCTGAGCAATTTCTTAACCGATTATATTAAACGTCCTAACAAACTGACCCGCCTAAATAATAATATTTAAATTCCAGAAATCAACTTATATAAAATTATTCACAAACTCAATTATTCGCTAATCTTCTTTTTTTACTTCATTCTTTCTTCCAACCTTGACAATTGACATGAAGGAGGATCGGCGTCTTCGCTTCCAGTTCTTAAAAACTAAATGGGCGTACGTTATCTTCCTCGTGCTAACCTACGCATTTGGTTACTTCTCCGCCTACTGCTTCCATAAACCGACGCAGCTACCACCGTCTACTGCGACGCTGAGAACCGTATTCTGCCCAATCGAGAACTTCCAAGTAACGACTCGTTGCGGCAATATTGTTCCGCCGGAATTAATCCGCCAAACGGTTATCGACAGGATCTTCAATGGAACTTCACCGTACATCGGTTTTCCCCCACCACACGCTACAAAATTCCTCCGGCCAAGAAGAATCAAAGGTTGGGGATCGTACGGAGCCGTTTTCGAGAATCTAATTCGCCGAGTCAAACCTCGTACAATCGTCGAAATTGGTAGTTTCCTCGGCGCGTCGGCTATCCACATGGCGAACCTTACGCGCCGCCTCGGACTTGAGGAGACTCAGGTTATCTGCGTCGACGATTTCCGTGGATGGCCCGGTTTTCGAGACCGATTTAAGGACTTGGCTTTGGTGAATGGCGACGTTTTGCTTCTGTACCAGTTTATGCAAAACGTGGTCAGCTCGGATTTAACCGGTTCGATTTTGCCGGTTCCGTTTGCTACCGGTTCGGCTTTGGATAAGCTGTGCGAGTGGGGGGTGACGGCGGATCTTGTGGAGATAGACGCGGGTCATGATTTCAATTCAGCTTGGGCGGATATAAACCGGGCGGTTAGGATACTCCGACCCGGCGGAGTTTTATTCGGTCACGATTATTTCACGGCGGCGGATAACAGAGGAGTGAGAAGAGCCGTGAATTTGTTTGCAGAGATTAACCGGTTAAAAGTCAAAACTGATGGTCAACACTGGGTTATCGATTCGATCAATGAGATCTGATATAAATATCACCTAATCCCTTTTTATTTCTTCTTGTTTTACTAAAACGGGGAAACTCAAATACTCAAATTCCATGTACAATAACAAAATGTCTCATACTCAATTCAATAACCGGGTTTCATTTCAATTTTAACATTTATGTAAAGAGATTATTAGGCGATTGCATTTGAAAATATATAGTGCTTATTTAGCCAAAACAACTATTTTAATTGAGAGAAGTTCTTTTTCAATAACATTATATAACAAAGAAAAGTTGTTTTAGAAAACTTAAGATCGAGATATTCATATACGATATCTTGCAAAAAAAAAAAGTTTCGTTACTTCCAAAATACAGAAGCAGTACGTAGTGATATATATATATATATATATATATATATACACGACACAATTAAAGAGAAATAGAAAAAACGGATCCGCAAATGTGTTAATCTACTCTTAATCGTAAGAAGCCGATCCATGAAAGATTCAAAGACATTGTTATTACTTTAAAAATAGTAAAAAATGTCATTCAGATTAAGCTTATGTTATTTTTTTGCAAGTAACTAAAGAGTGTAAAAGTATATATATGGTGATAAGAGGCAACCTTTCAAATGTGTATATATGTAGTGGTGATAGGCAATAACATGTTAGGGGGGATGAAGCCTGGTCCGAGGATACTCTCTATACATATATATGATCACATATATACAATATCCTCGTTCCAGACAACATTCCCCTCAACTGAAATAGCATCATTCTCATGATAATTATGACAATATTCACATCTGGTTATAGAAAGAAGAGAGAGTTTGAAATGGTGATGATGGTGTTATGATGAGGGAATGATGAGTGGCGGAGGAGAAGATGGGCTTTTAATAAGACACGACAGAAAAATGTCGTCATTCCTAAACCCTAGCTTTTAAAATTTTTTGAATTAATTAATATAAATACACTTAATGCTTATATTTTAGATGAGGTGACACGTCGTATGTTTTTATAGACAATAACTAAATTGGCCTTTAGTATAACGATTCTAGGCCACCAACTTAGTCGAATAGTTTCAACATCTGATCAGTAAACTAACTCAACACTTTACGTAAAAAAAGTGAATGATAAATCAAATTTTACAATTATGAGATGACAGCAAAATTTACTAACCCATTTGTTTCTTTCGAAACTTTTTAATTTCTTTTCTATTTACTTATTTTTCTATCTTTTTTCTTATTTATTGACTAAGTTGTACCTATATCGTATAGACGAGAGTGTATTATTGAATTGCGAATTAAGAAGGCAAGAGAACTTAGTCAGAAGAGTAGTTGGGTAAACTGAGGATGACCAGCTAGGAACAAAAATATTTACAATTAATTTTTTGCATCACTTTTTAGGCATCCTACCAACTTCATTAATTATAAAAAAAAAACTCTCTCAAAATTGTAAACATTTGAAATTTTGCTTACAATATATTAAATTACAGCACCGTGATATAAATAATAAATATTGTCTATAGTCTATCTTGATGGATCTCAGTCTCCAGATATCGACTAAAAAAGTAAGCCAAAATATATATGTATTTTAGTTTTGGATAAAAAGAGAATAAAAAGAGTTTGTAGATCTAAACCACATATATATTAGTGTCCAACTTAATCTGTACTGATTTATAATGAATGATCACTGCTCAACAAATTCAGATAAAACAACATGTTATATTTAAGAGAAATATTCCAGAATATTATTAAAAAAGCTTTTGTTTTAAAAATACTACCATTAATTCTTTTTAAATAATTTTTTTCAAAATTTCCATGTAAATTAAAAATAAGTTTTATTGGTTTATAGTTTATATAATTCAGTTGGGCTCAGTATTTTAGATTTAATTTTGGAATTTTTAAAGATTAGTTTTGAATTTGTTATATTTTTAGAAAAAAACTTAGTGGTATTTTGAAAAAACTAGTGATGATATTTTTGAAATAAAAATTAATTTGTGGATTTTAAGAATTACCCTAAATTTAAGAGAAATTTTTAGAAATGCCAATTTTGGCATGCCCATTTTCAAAAATACTATAGATGAATTTTTTTATTAAAAAAATACCTACAATTTATCCACATCATTAAACTTTGCGAAATATATTCTTTCCACCCGATAGTGCTTTCATTTCACGATGTTTCCGAATTTGCATTGTGTAAATTGATTTACAAAATATTATCTGAATTTGCTTTGTATAAAATGTTATAACCTACATTGCTCACAAACCCTATGTTATTGTTTTCCCTAGTTTCGTTTTTGTTGGATTGTATGTTTGTTTTGGGTCTTACTTTTATATGTTTATGACTCAAATAAGAATATTTACAAGGAGTTATATGTGCATTTATATATTTAATTATAAAGTTGTTTACTTAGTTTATACAATTTAAGAAAATATTTATAAATTTTGAAAAAGAACACTGTAAAATTTTGAAAGGTTAAAAAGAAATTCATGTATATCTTGCAAACCCAAAATGTCATTTGCGTTCATGTAATAACCAATTTGTTGAATTATAAGTGTAATTAATTAATTATGAATTGTATGTGTAATATAGTAAGTAGAATTAGGTTTAAGTTAGTTGGAAGTTTTCGGGTTGTTGTTTACAACGTGAAGGCATGCTTTTGTTTCTTTATGGCGTGAGGGTATTTTTACCTTAAGAGATTATATTATATTAGTCTCCGATTTGATTAGAGAAATTACAAAAGATGGTAATACATAGAAATATTAATAATTAACTAACACAATTTGTTACTATTCCACATTACCAGTAGCATTCAAAAAGACAATACCATTACCAGCCTTAGTATAAAAATGTTGAGAGAAACAAAAGCTTGTGTTTGGATTCTGTTAAAATCATTTCCATTTTGTTTTAAAAATTTTATTAGTCCTTTCATGAATATTTATATATAGGGAGTACAGGTCTGGCTAGTACATATATGTATTATGTAGCATTGTAATTAGGAACGTAATAAATATAAAGGACTGACAAGTTTTTAAGCATGTTTGTCTCGTAGCTCTTCACCATTTTATAACTATAATGGCATCCATCTTTTAATTTTATTTAATACTTCAAGATTATTACTATTTTACTTAATTGTTTAACGGAAGTATTACTAATGAACAAAAATAAAAAGACAGTAATAATAAGAATTGAATACTTCTCTCGACTATGCATTTTTGTTTTTGTTTTTTTCCTTTGAATAAGTCTTTGCATTTTTGTATCATCTTTGATAGTGTATTATAATTTACAATTATTTTCTGGTAAAAATATCAAAAATAAAAACAGCTATACAATTTAATAATAAGCAACTCACACTTTTTTTTGTCTGCTAAGCAATTCACACTTAGTTGTAATAATGCATAAAACTTTTGTTGTAGTAATACATTAATTATT
Source organism: Pugionium cornutum (assembly GCA_018901935.1). NCBI lineage: Eukaryota > Viridiplantae > Streptophyta > Magnoliopsida > Brassicales > Brassicaceae > Pugionium > Pugionium cornutum. The sequence goes on along the minus strand of CM032155.1, from coordinate 702,361 downwards.
CATGTCTTACCACATTATCTAGAGTAATACCTAAAATAACATCTTTTAAAACTTTTCTTCGTATCATAAAATTAAATTCCCAAAATAGGATAAATACTTATTTGAAAATAATTTATTTATTCTAAATAAATTATACATAAACTTAGAGTATTGTATTTGAGTTCATTATTTCTAATTTAGGGTTTAATTTTTTTCTATTAAAATATAGTTTTAATACATTTTAATCTTAAATTTGTGTTATTATTAGAAATTTCAACTAATAATGCTATTTTAGAACAAAAACTTATAAATGTAATATTTTAGTCATTCGTCCCATTATTTATATCTGGTGCTATTTTGTGAATAAAAATAAGAGAGGATAAAATATAGTTTACTGTGGAGCATATAGACTCACCATGACACAATATGTATATTTCACGTTACAGGAAATTGTATTTTGATTTGACTTTTCGATACTTATAAATTTGACTGAACCTATTTGACCGAACCTATTTGACCAACAGTGCATGGTATTATAGAAAAAGATTTTTGTTTCTTTTTCCATAATTTGTTATAGTTTATAAAATTGAAAGTGAAATCCTTGTGCAATCTCGTCATATTGATACATACATATACAATTTTCAACTAAATAGAAATTAGGACCCAATCACATGAGGACAATAGTGTTGTTACAGTTTCTTTTTATAATCTTAGACCAACTCCATAGTATTCCTTCCTCTGATTACTTTTCTCTGATTTATGAATGCGAACCAAAAAAGAAATAAGAATAAATGGGCTTTTAGCAAAATCAATAATTGATGGGCTAAGCAATTATATATAAGTATCGCAACTCTGATCTTCGAATGTTAAAGTAGATAACTCAAAACATTATAGGATCACCATGAATTTGTTGAATAATACTGAAGTTTTTAGAAACATGTATTGCAATCCCAGTTTATCAAATGTATAATACATATTGGTCAACAACTATATATCTGGAAAAAAAAGTTATATAAGGAATTTCTAACGTTTCATAAGTCGGTCGCACAAGTTAATGACATCCATTTTATTGAACAGTCAGAAACAACTAACTGAGTCGAACACTCCACGACGACACCTATTATTTATTAATTACCATAAACTACATAGCTTTAATCAATTACTTCGTTATATTATATAGAATCGGATTAAACTAATATTAATTTTAGATTTCAGTTCTTTGCAGATTACTCCTTTAAAACATATAAAACATTTTAAATTAATTTGATACAGGTTATTAAATAAACAAATTAACTCATTTTACATTCATAAATGTCCACTTTTTATTTTATTTTAGTAAAATAATTGTTTCAAAATTTATTATTGATAGTTAATCCATAAATTTTAACCAAAATATGAAAAAATTATTGATAGGATGCAAAATATCTTTGTCGGAGGTAAATAAATAAACGGATTAACCATATTTGATACAAGTAAATATGATTATATTTGATTTTAACAAAATAAATGTTTGAAAATAGTAAAATATATGTAATATTTAGTTTAACCCGTACAGCACGGGTCAAAATCTAATTTGGATTAAATATAGTCAAAAGAAGTAGCAAACAAAAGGATCTCCAAACAATTCGGATTATAATGTAATCAAAATATATAGGAGCAATTATTCAATTATACTCGTTCAACACGTCTACTATAATATATCTTACTTAAGTGGAATGATTCCTAGGATAATAGTTAAATTTGTTTTATGATAACCACATTTTATTTTATTTATTTCCAATAGTTTACGTTTTTTATAATTCACAGTTAAATAATTCCCTCCTATTTAATCTATGTAACAAATATTAAATAATTTACCTGCATCGGATATTCGAGTTTTTCGAAATGTATAGGAATGACAACCATTAATTTTGACCCAAAAAAATAAATATTGCAAATCCACCACGTATAAACTATAAAATATTCGGATGGAAAATCCATTTGAACAAATCATGTTTCGCACGATATAATCGAACCCGAGGTTAAAACGAAATAAAATCGTTGGTTTAAGGTACTCATAAAAGCGTAAAACAAACAATATATGTACATATTTATATTTATATAACATACAATACATTCATTTTACATTACGTGCAGAAAATACATTAAATATGTGTTGGTAAAAGCAAATACAAATACATTAAGATGATATGTTAATTTCTTAATCAATAAAAGGTGCGAATGGACTTCGCTCTTAGGATATTCATATGTTTGGTGTTTTTGTTTTTGTCTTCAAGGTTTATTTAAATACGCGTCATTTTCTTATGCCCAATAATTTTTGAAGCTCCATGCAGTGACCAAACCGAAGCTCATACGATCTTACGCCTCGGGCGAACGTTAACGACGAGAGGAGAAGCCATCTCGCACGAGAGCCTCAAAACCTCTGATAGATCTGGAGGGTTAGCCTCCACACTAGGAAGCCACTCAAACTCATGTAAGAGCGTCGCAACCCAAAACGACACCGTCGCCAGTCCCAAATTCTTTCCCGGGCAAACCCTCTTACCCGACCCGAACGGTGCCAACCTTAGATCCGATCCCAAAACAGAGAACTCAGCTTCACCCTCTTTAGCCACGAACCTCTCAGGGTTAAATTCGAGAGGATTCTCCCACACGTGAGGATCACGTGCTATAGCCCACATGTTGACCATCGCGGTGGTCCCAGCTGGCACGTGATATCCGTCTACGGTGGTTTCTGTTATAGAGAGGCGTGCCCAAGAAAGAAGTGGGCCTGGTGGATGCAGCCTCAACACTTCTTTGATCATGGCCGTTAGATACGTGAGTGATGGAAGATCAGACTCATCGACGGATCTCGATCTTCCAACGACTCGATCAAGCTCATCGTGGACCGTTGATTGAACTTTGCGATGCATAACAATCCTCGCTAGCGCCCATTCGATCAGAACCGCCACCGTGTCCGTTCCTCTAAATATCATTTCCTAATGGGGCATTAAATTTGAAATATTTATATGGGAAATGATGATTTTCAGAATATATTAGACAAAAGAAAAAGATATTTACCCAAAGAACAGCGACCATATCGGGTTCTGATAATTTTTCGGAGCCTTGAAGAGCATGTAACACGTCAAGGAAACTACACGTGGCCGCACGGTTTTCATGAATGATTCGGCTCAATAACTGGTTAACTTTTGGTACGAGTTGAGAGCACCTGAACCGGATTTGTTGGAAATCTAGACCGGCTAACCAAGGAAGATGGTCGGTCCAATTTAACGTACCGAGAAGATCGTACCCTTCTTCGACCAAATCCTTTAAACATTCCGATTCGACGTTGTTCTTAGACTCCAATTCATATTCTCTCCCGAAAACCAAACCCATCATGTTACCCAACGACGCCCTTTTGAGCACATCACGCACTCCAAACGCGTTTTCGGCGTTACGTGCAAACGCATTAACCATCTGAACAGCGATCACTCGTCTCTGCTCCTCCGAGCGTTTGATTTGCTTCCGGTTAAAAAGATGGTTCGAGCCTAATCTACGTAGTGTACGCCAGTAAGTCCCATTAGGAGCGAACCCCATCGCTCGGTTAAACATCAAACCGTAAGCGGTTTCGTCAACCGGCCGGTCTGCAAAGACCGAACTGTTTAGTATTTCCTTTGCCACCTCAGGATGACATGTCACCACCACCTTAGTCTCGCCGAGGCTAAACGCCATGAGCCGCTTGGCGTTAGTCGTCGCAGCCACTGCCGCTATGCGCTGATGGGCCACCTTGCTTGACCTTAGGCTCATGCTTCCGACAACTGGAAACCCTCTCGGACCGGGTATTAGATTATTGGTTTTTCTGTTATAACCGAGAGTCAACAGGCGAGTTAGGAAATATCTTCCCCAAGCCGGTCCTCCAGGCGTAGACCAAAATATGATGGTTAAGGTAAACCAAATGATGGCTACGGCGACAAGAAAATAAACAAAATGTTGTTGCATGAAAAGATTGAATTTTGACGCAAGAGCAAACACCCACAAATTTTCTATTTCGGATTTCATAGTTAAAGGAAACATTATGGATAAATGGGTTTGTTTCTTCCCGTTTTTAGGTTGTGATTTAATTTTGGGTCTTTCTAAGGCTTTAAATAGACGTACGAAATGTGAAAATCTTAGCCAAATGGCAATAGAATATTTAAAAATTGAATATAGTTTTGAAAGTCATTTATTGGTGCTAAGATGGGTATATGCTAATAACCCAATATGCGCTCGTGGTCATCTATAATGTGTATGTCATGACATCTTTGGTACACTCTCGGTAGATTTTTAATTTAAATAAACACTAGTATTCAAGATTCTACTTACATCTGTCCCATTTGTTTCAATTGTAAATAATTAATTGTCTAAGAACAGTACTATCCTCTAATGGTCCTCTTTTTACTTTAATATAATTATTACTATATTGATGACTATTTCTTATAATCTCCTAAGAAAACGCATACGTATACAATTTGCATATGTATATAATATTGTGGTTTATATATCATCTTTTTTTATATGGTATTGTGTAACAAAAGTGAGTATATATGCATCTTAATAAAGTAAATTGCATATCTAAACATAGTGCATAATCAACAAAAACAATATAAAATATGTATACGTAATATTACTATTATTTTCAAAGATGCTATTTGTTTTCTGATGAGTCTACTTGCAAGTTGTGATTCTTGTGAACGAACAAATTTCCTCCTGCAAACTACTCCCCGGTTTGCCTTTCCTCTGTCGAGTCAACGACATTTTATTTTTAGCACTGTTTTTATAAATGTAGTTAATTTTCTTTAACAACATATTATATAGTAAATGCCTTTTCCAACAATATACATAGATTATTTTGAAGAAATTTTGAACATGTAATAATGAGCACATAGTTACTACTAGTTTCTTATTAGGGCCAAGTCAATATGAATTTATTATCGTCTCAAACTCCTGAAAAATTTGTGACATGTTTTATATAAAAAAATTGAACTGTTTTTATATTTATGACAGGTAGATTATAAATTAAATACCAAATGTGAACCTGAATCCAGACTTCTTCCTCTCAAAAACCGGTCTTAGTTATTGTTTGAACTCCATCAATATATGACCCCTAAACCTAAAAACATTTATTTGTTTGTTTCAGTTGATGCAAAAAATTCTAAGTACTTGATGAGATGTATCGTTCATTGAAATATATAAAAATCCAAGGAAGTAATTTACATTTTTATTATAAGAATATTTATTTCGTTCATAAACATCAAATTATAACTTTACACATAACAAAAAGGTATCAGAATAGAAATAAGTAATCATGAATTGGTCGTAAAGCACTTTGGTGGCGGATTAACCATATGTGCATGTTATATTATGGTGCTATATGATTAGATAATAAAGTCCCCTTTTTTAGGTATTGAGAGAAAAAGCGAGTTTGTGATTGGAGCACTTCAAATTATTCGGTTGCATGCAAAAATAATTAAATAGAATCATATCTTCTGCTGGATTTGGATTATATTCCAAATTCCACGGGACACTCACAGTTGATGTCACAAAAGTAATATGAACAAATATCTGCTTATTAGCTATCTGGTGATTAATTAGTAATTCTAATAATTTCACTATAAACTACAGATTAAAACACGTTTCAAAAGAACATTAATTCGTTTTCTAGGATTAGATCATTTGGTGCTTTCGATCTATATATATATAGTTCAAATATCTGATAGCACATCTAACAAATAAAGCAAATCACTTCGTATTTCGTCTCCAAACATACGAAATTTAGATATTTGACAGCTAAAGTTTTGTTTTTGTTTTTTGAGGTAACTGTTTAAGAGGATATATATAAATGCCAAATGGATAGTTTAGCTAATATGAAAAGCCGAAAACAAAACCACAGGGGTCGTATATGGGCTAAAATAAGGGCCATGCCCATTAATTAAAATGACATCATCTGAAGAGTTAACGAAAGAGAAGCTGATGTCTGCCTTGTCTAGAGAGCAATCCAGTTCTGTTTAGTCAAGAACATCATCGGGTAGATAGGCCTTTTGATAGAGAAGAAAATGGTATTAAAGTTGTAATGAAGAACCGGTTTTGAATGGTTCTATTTTGTTTGTTTTTTGGTTATATGTTTGTAAGATTCCTCCAACTAGGATTTTAGATGTTTTATTGACAAAAGTAGCGATTCTCGATACAATAGCATTTACTCAGTGGCCAAAGTTGGAAAAACGATTTAGTGTTGAGAACTACATCTGTTTAAAGTCAAAAGAGAAAAAATGGACAAAGTGGAAAGAGTGTTAATCGCTCAAGAACAAGAGATAGAAGCTGAAATGCAACCACTGCAAAAGCAACGGATATTGTAAATCCTTTTCTATCTTTTTGGGCGAAAAATTCGGTGTTGCTTTTACTGTTCAAAATCTACCGTATACGGCAATACGCGAGAGAGATATATTTTCAACCAAAAAAAAAAACAGAAATTAATTTAAAAAATATTAGGTTCCACCGTGAATTGAACTCGGGTTACTGGATTCAGAGTCCAATGTCCTAACCGCTAGACCATGGAACCTTTTGTTCTCTCCATTTTACTAGCCAAATTTCAAACTTCAAAGACGATAATTGAACATTTTTTTTCTTATTGCTTAATTGAATATTTTTGTTTCTATAGTTGTTGGCTCTCGTAGACCTTTTCAGCTTCTCATTCTGTTTTTTGTTTTTTTTTTAAATTATCTAATTGCTTAATTTTATTTATTTTTAATATAAGTAAAACCTTAATGCATATATGTCAAAATTTATTACGAGTGAAACTAATAATTAACGTTCTCAGTTTGGCCAATTCTTTATTATTCATTTTATTGTATCTAGCTATGCTTACATATCCATTCTTTAGGACTCACATGTATATATTTTAATAAAAAAGGGTGATCCCATGTTTACTACATGCTTCAATGAGCTAACTCTTTCCTAATAAACCGATTGAAAGAACATGAACGACGCATGTACGACCAAGTATCACACAAAGAGTGAAAGAAATATTATATATATATTCTCATTCATTAGTTTTTTTTTATGGAAAAAATGATCGATATATATATATATAGTTATAACAAACACTTAACTACTTGTCTTTCATGATTAGTTCTATATAACGGAGACAAGAAAGACCATAAAGAATAAAGGAATAATGAATATAGAGATATTAGAAAAAGAAGAGATGATATTGGTGTTATTATTGCTCATAGTTGTTCCCATATTAAATATTCTTCTATGGAGATGGCTAAAGGTTTCAGCATGTAAAACACAAAAGCTTCCTCCAGGCCCACCGAGGTGGCCTATATTGGGTAACCTTCTCCAATTGGGGCGGTTACCACACCGAGATTTGGCTGGACTATGTGACAGGTACGGTCCGTTAGTGTACCTGCGATTGGGAAGTATAGATGCAATCACAACAAACGATCCCGACACAATTCGAGAGATTCTTATCAGGCAGGACGATGTTTTTGCATCGAGGCCTAAAACAGTTGCTTCTGTCCACTTAGCGTATGGATGTGGGGATGTGGCGTTAGCGCCAATGGGTCCGCACTGGAAAAGAATGAGGAGGATATGCATGGAACACCTACTTACAACCAAAAGGCTTGAATCCTTTACGGCCCAAAGGGCAGAGGAAGCACGTTATTTAGTACGAGATGTCTTCGAACGAGCCCAATTCGAAACGCCCATAAATCTTAGAGAAGTATTGGGTGCTTTCTCCATGAACAATGTGACTCGGATGCTACTAGGAAAACAATTCTTTGGACCTGGATCTCTAGTAGGCGCAAAAGAAGCCCAAGAGTTTATGCATATTACTCACAAATTATTTTGGCTATTAGGTATTATTTATTTAGGAGACTATTTGCCATTTTGGAGATGGTTGGATCCTTCCGGATGCGAGAAAGCAATGAGGGATGTAGAGAAGCGTGTCGACAAGTTTCACACAAAGATCATCGAGGAGCATAGACAGGGAAAACAAAATACTAACAAAAACATGGATTTTGTTGATGTTTTATTGTCTCTTCCTGGTGAGAATGGAAAACAACACATGGATGATGTTGAAATTAAAGCTCTAATTCAGGTATTTTTATGTTTTGTTTTTTTTCTGTTTAATTCAGGCTCTATTGAAAATAATATTAGTTATGTTTTATTTCTGTATAGGACATGATAGCGGCTGCTACGGACACATCAGCAGTCACGAACGAATGGGCAATGGCCGAAGTGATTAAGCAACCGCGAGTGATGCGTAAAATTCAACAAGAACTTGATACTATCGTAGGATCAAATCGTATGGTGGATGAATCAGATCTAATCCATTTAAACTATCTACGTTGTGTGGTACGAGAGACCTTCCGAATGCATCCCGCTGGACCGTTCTTAATCCCTCACGAATCCGTCCGACCAACTACGATCAATGGCTACTACATCCCAGCAAAAACACGTGTCTTTATCAATACACATGGGTTGGGTCGAAACACCAATTTATGGGCCGACGTGGAACATTTCAGGCCCGAGCGACATTTGCCCATCGACGGTAGCGGACGTGTTGAGATAAGCCACGGACCGGATTTTAAAATTTTGCCGTTTAGCGCCGGGAAGAGGAAGTGTCCCGGAGCTCCGTTAGGTGTGACGATGGTGCTAATGGCTTTGGCTCGGCTCTTCCATTGCTTTGACTGGTCTTCCTCCGAGAATATTGATACGACGGAAGTTTACGGCATGACTATGCCTAAGGCTAAACCATTGTGGGCCGTTCCTAGGCCACGACTGGCAGCTCATTTGTACACGTAGTACAATGATTTTTTACTTCTTCTTTTTGTTTTTCAATTGGATAATAAGAATTATATCTCGGTTTGATTAATTTAAGAGATAAGAATTGGTCCGTTGAAGTAGTTAAGCAAAAGCTAGATGTGACTTAGGGACAAATTTTTTATTTTCGGTTTTATACCAAATCCGGTTTGCCAGAACCCTACTTTTCTCAACTCTCTCGCTGCGTCAGTTGTTCTTGGAGATTGTCTTGTCGTGAAATAAAATGTTTTCGACGCTTCGTCAAGCCATTTTTCTCCGTCGATTTCCGACTGTGATATCTCCCACGAAAAGGGCTTTCAGCAGTAGAATCTACGATGAAACCGATGCCCAAATTCTGAATGTACATGAGCTGAATCAGGTTTTCTCACTTCCTGTGTCTGATTGTATCTTTAAGTAGTGAGGAAAATGAAAGAAATCGATGCTAAGTGCAGCAAAATCAGCGATTTTTCGATTTCAAGATTATAGGAAAAAATCGTTGCTTTCTTCGTTGGTTTTAAGCCGATCATTTGGTGTTTCAGGAAATGCAATCGATCTTTGGTGTAGCACCCTCTCCTAATGGATTTTCCCCTCCTGCATCAATGGATTTCCCCGATTTGAAATCAATAATTGATTCTACCAACCCGGAGAATTCTGATATTGAGTATCAGAAGTCAACACAGTATGAACAACCTACAAAAGTGGCTAGTGATATGTCTAAGCTAACACATGTCGGGATCTCAGGGGAAGCTCAAATGGTGGATGTTTCTTTCAAGAAAAATAGTAAGAGAACCGCATTAGCTTGCTGTAAAGTTGTTCTCGGGAAAAGAGTATTCGATTTGGTTTTAGCGAATCAGATGGGGAAAGGAGATGTTCTTGGAGTGGCGAAAATTGCTGGCATTAACGGAACAAAACAAACGAGCAACTTAATCCCATTGTGTCATAACATTGCTCTCACCCATGTTCGTGTAGACCTAAGACTAAACCCTGAGGATTTTAGTGTTGACATTGAAGGAGAAGCTTCCTGCACTGGAAAAACCGGAGTTGAGATGGAAGCTATGACTGCAGTATCAGTTGCTGGCTTAACTGTTTACGATATGTGCAAGGCTGCGTCGAAAGATATCATTATTACAAATGTTAGACTCGAGCGTAAAACTGGTGGAAAGAGCGGGTATTGGTCTAGAGGGGAGTGAACACAAAGAACATTCGTCTCCACAGCTATGGAGGTTAGCTTTCTTTAAATTATTTGGTTGTGTTAAAAACCTTTCCTTCTGATTGTGTTAAGATTTGAAATGAGTTTGATATTTTGGATTTCTTATCACTGTTTCTTGGTTTTGAGTTTGTTTGAGAAATTAAATATAAGAACACACGGAATTTTACGAGTTCGGATTCCAAAATGAAATCCTACGTCTCGCCGATATAATACTCGGGATCTATTATGAAAACCCTTTGCTCAAAAACGAGCCTTGTTCTTTATAACTCAACTTCCTTCAAAACACTTCTGCTCACACTCTGTTTTCTCGCACACTCTCACCCTCTGTTTTTTTCCCTTATCTTATAACAGAGTATTCTCTCCAGCAATGTCGCTACTGACCACACACATCTCAATGTTGTCTGCCAACAACAATCCCTTGTGTTCCATGAAGAGGATGACCAGCCGCCTGAGAAACTTCGTGGTTCACTGTTTTGTCGATTACTTCAACGGTGTACGAGAGGAGCAGAGTACTATTTCAGAGGACTTGTCGACAATGAGAAGTCAACTCCTAACTTTACTTGGGCCTCATTCTTATTCCGTAAACCCAAATTAAGTGTTAAAATCCAACTGGTTGCTTGGATGAATATCGAATGACGAAACTTTTGAATCTTTACTAGTCAAAATCCAACTGTTCTTGTAATGGGTTTTGGTAAGCACACACATCAAGTCTCTCATGAGAGTTGTTGTAGTTAGATCATTACTGCATAATTCGAGGGATCTAATAGCATATTATGTATATGTATTTATATGGTAGGTATAACTGAATGCAACCACCAGGCAATCCTTAATTGATTATCATCTCAATTTTTTTAAATCACATTTGCAAATTATCAAGCAAGAAAGTGTGATGCTCTGCTGGCCAATAAGACCTCTTTTTTGTTTTCTTGTAAACCCTTTAATCAAGAATATGTTTATTTTCTCCGTTTTGTTCGAAAGAGATCAACAGTGGGTATTAAATCAAAAGACTAGTGGGTGGAGAGGCATACAACGTTTATGTTCCTTAAACTTATAACATATATATTATTGAACGGCATTCCGATATTCAATATAGAACAAGCGTTGACATTCCATTGACTCATACTATTTACATTCAACGTTCATAAATAGAAACATTTACCTATTAATTCGTTTACTCGCACAAATTTTGCATCATAGAGTTAATTACACTTTTCACATGCAATTAAGTAATCAACTCCGATAAAAATAACACCATCTTTCTTTCTTTTTTTCTTATAAAAAAAATGGAGCTCCGTAAACGGAAAACACGAGCTCCGCTACCCATCTTCGTCGCCATTACGTTATTCCTCTTTCAGATTTGTGCCGCCACAGCCCAAATTAACCGCAGCGAGTCTTCCAGCGTTAACTCTCCGGCAGCGACGAGTACTCGGTTTCTGTCGTCATCATCACCGTCGTTAACTGGAAAACGATTTTCGTTCAGGTTTAGGTCGAGGAGAAGACGACGGCGTCGTAACAAAGTAAACAGAGCCAGGATTGAGTTTCTATACGCCCACAACGTCGTCCGAGCGCGCGTGGGAGAACCTCCGTTAGAATGGGAGGGGAGATTAGCGGCGTACGCTCGGGCGTGGGCGAAACAGCGCGTGGGGGATTGTAGGCTGGTGCACTCTAACGGTCCGTTTGGCGAAAACATATTTTGGGCCGGACAGAACAAATGGAGGCCCAGGGATGTTGTGAAAGTGTGGGCCGATGAGAATAAATATTACGACATGAAAGCTAACACGTGTCAACCGGGGCAAATGTGTGGACATTACACGCAGATCGTATGGAGAGATAGCACCAAGGTTGGGTGTGCACGCGTAGATTGTTCAAACGGCGGCGTTTACGCGATTTGTGTATATAACCCGCCGGGAAATTACGAAGGTGAAAATCCGTTTGGAAGGTAGAAGTCTTAAAAAGAGCAGACTGGTGAAGATCTACCGGCGGCGATCGTAAACCACCAAACGGAATGCCTTTAGAGGCTGTGGCAGTTTCTATTTTGTCATTTAAATTTTCTTTTCATCAATTTTTTTAGTTTATTTTCAGATTGATACAATGCAAGAATGATAGACTACAAAACCAGAATTTGCATGGGGTTTCCTTACTTAGCAAGTCAAGTTATTGTTGTACGTTTTCGATTTTTTACCGACTCATGATCTGGCCTGGTCGATCCTTGGAGTCTATTGAACCTCTCCATATTTCGATCTCTCGAAACAAATTGTAAATAAACAAGTTTTTTCGACATTTCATCTAGTGAACGGTTAGAATTTTGATGTATCAATGACAAATACGCACTAAGTAAAACTAAAGTTCTTTCATGTAGAGCAGAGAGAAATCTGTCCAAAATTTCCTTTTTTTTTATTTATTGGCTGAACCAAGATAACCCAGTAAAATAATACATTACCTCATTTGGTAAACAAGAGAATTGCGTGACTTTCTCTGCACAACCTTCCCGGTTATTGTAACTCAATTTTGAGACTATCACAAGCACTGAGAACGGAATTACCTGCGAATTAAAGAGTTTAGAAACTAATCTTTATGACGTCCCTAAGAAACAGTAAACATCTGCATATACGTTAACATGTATTTGAAGATACGCAAATTTAAGAGTCTAGAAACCAACCTTTATTATTGTCGTCTCTAAGAACCAGCAAAGACGAGAGATATCTGCGTGGGTTTTCGATAAAGGCTGAATCTTTGAGAGAGTTTCAAGCTACGGACTTTGGAGCCTCACTGTCTCTAATAACTCTGCTATAACCAAGCTTGAACGGTTGAGAATCATAAGGCCGGTTAAGCAAACTGATTGGCATTCTTAGTGTCTGTTTCCTGTTTCGCCTCCCTCTTAACAAAATGCTAAAAGTTTTCTCACCAACCTCGGATTTCCTGTTTCCATTCTCCATTTCACTACTATACACTGCGTTGCTCACATGGTTAACAGAATTTATAGCTCCATCCGCAATTGCCACATCCTGCTTGCCTTCTTCTTTTTTTGCTTCTACTTCTGAAGTATCAATATCATTAGGCAGAATCATAGTTGGCTCTAACACAGATGCAGCTATTGGCTCGGTGATCATGTGCGGAGGGGAATACTCAACAGGATGGCATCCCGGCCAAAACGTTCTTGGTACATAATCCGACACATTGAGCTGCCATGGGAACTGATTGGGATGATAAGGACCACTGGTTACAGGGTAAGTACTTGTGGGAATTGATTGACTGTAAGGAGGAGGGTAAACAACGGACATTGGCTGCATCAAATTTGGAGTTTGAGGAGGTGAAGGGTAAGGAGGACGAGGTCCGTGATGAATAGTCATGTTCACTGGCCACGCCGGTCCAATGTTCATGCCTATTGGACTAGGACGTATAGTACTTGGAGGTGATGATGGGTTAAATGGAGCAGCTGAAGCAGATAGCTTCTTGTTAGGTAATAATAATTCTCGCGAGGAATCGCTCGAGTCTGTAGCAGATACTCCCACTTTTTCCTTCAGATCATTGGAGTCAGAGACTAACTGATCGGTCACTCCTTGCTCTGTTGTTGAAGGAATCGTATCTGTTACACTGTCTTTTATCAATTCAGCTTGAACTTGATCTTCCACCTGAATGCCACCACCAGATTCTTCATTTTCATTCAAATTGTTCCTGTTTACCACTTCAGATGATTGTATCTCTATTTTCATCTCGTCTTCGCCTTGAGTTTTGCAATAATCTGTGCCCGAAAAATTTTCATTTTTTAACTCTTCCTCTGACCCTGTAGTCATCTGCTCATTCTTCGTAAGCTCCATCGATGTACCTTGTTCAGTTTTTTCCTCCACATCATTCTCCTCGTGCTGCTCTGAAACTTCAGCTTGTGGAGCCCAAACTTGATACTTGGCAATGGAACCAGGGGGTGCCAATGCTACTTCCTTGTAGGATGGAGACTTTCCAAGACTTACAACAGAGTTTTTTGCGTGGCAGGCCTCACTTGGTACATTACTAGACAGACCAGATGGCACAACAAAAGAAGCATCTGCCTTTATCCCATCTTCTTCTGAGGTTTCAGCATCAGTCTTAGTGTTACCTGAAGATGGCTGCATAGATTTAACCCGATATGCCAAGGTTTTAACTATCTTCCTGCCAAATTTGGTGCCTTGTGAATGATGATCCGCATAGCTTGCATATGAAGCTGGACGCTTCTTGACAATGTAATATTTGGTGTTCTGCTGAGTAGCATTCTGGAAAAAAGGGTTATCGATATCAGCTTCAATGCAATATTTGGTGTTCTGCTGAGTAGCATTCTGGAAAAGAGGGTTATCGATATCAGCTTCAATATTCTTCTGATATGCATTTACCTTCCCAATGGATGATCGACGTTGCTTCATCCTGCGACCAAAGGATCCAGCAGATCTCAGTCTTTGCACCGGTTGCCATCCATCTTCACTGCCATCAGGGTGCTGTGTCTCAGTTGAAACTTCACTAGATGTAAATGGATTACTATTATCTATAATACCCTCCTCAATGGCTAAAGGAGAAGGTGGTTCTTCAACTGGTGCAAGAATTGTTTCGTTATTCATGTAGCTTGATTTACTTTCTTCAGATCCAGTTTCTTCCGTCTCCTCCTCATACATCTCCTTTTGCTTTTCTCTCGGTATTTCTGCTGTGTTTTCAGGAACATTGCTCTGCTTGGATTTTTCCTTTAGCTACATAACACAAGTCTAACCATTCAAGCATTTTGAACCTTTAAGTGGAGAGATGCCAAAGAAATCAAATCCATACCTTCATAATATAGCTCTTCCTCTTGGCTGCCATATTCTCTTTTCCTTTTGCATTGTGGCTTGGGTTGATATAGTCCAGTAGGTCGGATACACTGATAGTACACTGAATTGATTCATTCAAACAGCATAGCAAACTTGTAAACAACAAATACGATATCGAAATAACTTGTTTTACCTTAGGTGGCCTTTGCTGGCTATAGACGCGTCTGGCTTAGGAGTACCATTTCGTGCAGCTTCCTGTTGCTCGAAAGCCTTGGACTCGAAATATTCTAGCCAAGCAGCAGCATCCTGAAGTATAAAATCAGATTGTCAGATTTTAAGAATGCATACAATTGTCAGATAGACGACTGATTTGGCAGATGGATATCATGGTAATATATATACCTGAGTACGCAAATCATCTGGCCCCAGCTTTGCTCGCAGGATTCTTAAAGTTGTTTGCTCATGCTGAACACTTAAATGGTACGCCTCCATTAAAGAGAGCGCAATTGCTATTGCATGGTAGCTTGCAGCAGTCTGAAATTTGACATAATTAGCAGCAACATATTTGCAAAAGCAAATCAATTTTCTAACAGTGATGTTCCCAAAAAAAACACAGAGCATCAGGGAATGAACCTGGATATGGT
This sequence comes from Pugionium cornutum, assembly GCA_018901935.1. Taxonomy (NCBI): domain Eukaryota; kingdom Viridiplantae; phylum Streptophyta; class Magnoliopsida; order Brassicales; family Brassicaceae; genus Pugionium; species Pugionium cornutum. The sequence continues at coordinate 686,942 of CM032155.1, read as the reverse complement.
CAGGACCAAGCAACCTCTGATTACACTTGAGAGCTTTGTGAAGATACCTCAAGGCAACATGTACATTTCCTAGACCTTCCTCCATCATGGCTACATTAATGTATGTTGCGGCAGTGTTTGGATGAGATGGACCGCATGTGAGATGTAAGAGATACAACGCCCGTTTAACATACCTAACAAAAACAAAAATATCCAAGTTAGATGGTAGACAAAGCTATCAAACATTCAAACTATAAAACCGTGCGGTTCTTTTGATAAGAAGATAGCAAAACTTACTTGAGAGCGAGCTCTGTATGCTGAAGCCTATAATAAAAGACAGCAAGATCACCATAACTTTTCATTGTATCTGGATGATCAAGTCCAAGCTCCCTCTCATTGATATCTAAAGCCTTTTGCTGATATATTGTAGCCTGTTTTACCAAATCTTTTAGTTTCGCAATTTTCATATAAAGGAATTATAGCACAGCCCAACCATGTATCTACAGACCTGGTTAAAGTCACCAGTGTGATATAGAACTACAGCAAGTAAACTGTAAGCTCCGGCTGTCATTCTGTGATAGGGACCGCAGACTGATACAAGTTTAGCAAGAGCCTACGGGAGGAAAGAAAACAAAAGAGACAAAACAATAAAACCAATCCTGACACTGTACAGAGGAACAAGTAATATGAAGAAAGAGCTGAGTACAGAAATCTTTTTTTGGACATGTACCTTTGTACCATATGTAACTGCATCTTCAAGCTTTCCTTTGTCTAAAGCTGTTTTAGATGACTCCAGAAGTTGTCTCCCATCAGCAGATGAACATGCTGCTTGCTGCAAAGATTTAAAATGGAAAGTCTGAATACTCATGGTTTACAAAATATTAGAACAACGATAAATATATAAAATTTCTCAAGTATCTTTTAGTTTGTCCATTACTTTGTGCACTGGGACCAGGCTGACCACATCTGTTTTCAGGAACGGTTCTGGAGAATCCATGTCAAAGTCCCTTGGAATTAACTCAATACCAACCTGAGGACAAATAATATTTTAAACCACAATTTCATCAAGTCAATCAAATTCTGTTGAAGCATTCATAAATTACCTTATGGCATAAGCCACGGAGAATGGCAAACTTTCGTAGATCCTTGTAACTGAAGGCGTTATTAAGATCATAATCATATCGTTTCTTCAAAAACTTCTCCAACCACCGAAGGATAAGGGGATGTACATTCCAAGAGTTAGGTGGGGCTGGAGCTACATTTTCAGGAATCCCAAGCATCATGTTCAAAGCAGCAGCTACTTTTATAGCTATGTTGTCAGTGTCAGTAGCAACAGCAGAAATCACCGCCTGGAGGATATGCTTAAGGGCTCTAACTATCATCTCATGAACACACAGAGATTGTACGTGTGACAACTTATCTGAAAGCTTCACCTATTGTAACCGTAAAGAAGACATGGATGATCAAAATTGGCCATTCATCTTCAGTAGGATTCTAAGAACTATAAGGTTAAAACAAGGCCAACTTACAACATATCCTAAAGAGCGCATCCGAAGACCTCTTGTGTGCATAAAATCAGTTAGAGTCCGGCCATCTACTGGGGAGAGCTCCAACGAACCAAAATCTGCAACCTGAATTCAGTGATAAATGCCAAAAACATGATTTACTATTATCTATATATTACCAATAGACAACACTACAACAAAACTTAAGACTCGTTTACCAGTTTCGGGATAGCGACTTCAGTATAATACTTCTGTGCCAAGTCGACAAGTTCTTGCAAAGACTGTGAAACATATAATCTTTATTAGCACGAAATAAGTAGAGAACATAGAACAAAAGCTGAAGTTGTAGTGTAAAAACCTTGTTATGAAGTCCAGTATCTGATTCTTTTAGGCGAGTGAAGGCTGCGTCAGACAACAAATTCTTCAAGACAAGCACATTTTCTTGAGCATTCTTCTCGGCAACGGATTGCAAAGATGCAGTGGTTGCAGTATTATCAGCCTCTGAAGAAACTGCATCAACATGAGACGATACTGCAGTCTCTGGCATCTCAAGGCTGCTTACATCTGTTTTTTTCTTGCTGCTATTAAGAGACTTAAGCGGTTTCCCAAGCCCTTCAACCTTCAATTCGTTCTTAGAGTTTTCACTGGTTTTTTTTTTGTCCTTTTCCGTATTCTTTTGGTCTTGTAAATGCTGTATCCAACAAGCTCCAAGCTCCCATCTCATAATACTATCCCTGTCCATCTCCTCTTCCTCAAGCTTAACAAGACTTTCTTCCAGCATTTTACTTACAAATTCCCGTGAAGATGTAAGATCATCATCCTGTTGCTGAGGTGTTTTCTTGTTCTGCTCAGGAGAGGATTTATGGAGAAGGAATCTCTCACTGTAAAGCAACATGAACATAAGTACAGCGTTAGTAATTAAATAAGCTAAAGAGACAATGGATGTTTTTTTTTACTTAGCAAGAAAATATCACCTGTTGATATTTAGAGCATTAGCACCGCCTTCAAGCTGTTCAAGGAGGTCAACCATTTGAGAATGTGGGTTTAACTTCTCACTCTCCTTCTTTATTTTCACAACAGCAATGTAACCACAATACTTAAGACTTATAGTCCCTAAAGTAGCAACATCCTGCCCATAAACAATTGTAAATCCAGGATTAAGCAATACAGATGAGGGGAAAAATTAATGGAAAGTTCTAGAAAATTACTCACATGAGCAGCAGTGTTTTCATCAGCTGTAAGTCCCTTGAGAAGGTTTCGTTCCATCAGCTTCTTTTTATCCAAACCAGTGGCTTGAATTCCATCGATTTTTGTATCCACTTTACTACTTGCATTAGAAGTATCCCTTCTAACCATAACACTCAAGTCTCCAACTGTCTCGGAATATAGAACTTCAGAGTCTTCTTCACCCAGTACTGGCTCAGCCATTACTTTCTGAACAGCCTTGATGGCTCTGAAAGTCGCGACATCAACAAAGATGTTGTGAAGAAGAAACACTTTTCTGTCTCTGACTTGTCTTTCATCTGCTGTCTTACAAGGCATAGATGCAATAAAGGAAAATTCGTTGGCCCATGGAACCAAATCGTAGCTGCCATCTCTTCCTTGACCACCACCATCCCCTCCCCATCTCTCATCCTCAACAGGGAGAGGTGGAAATGCTGCTGGTGACTGTGCCGCAGAAGGCGGGATGAGCCATGTGTTAGCTCTAAACCCATATGGAAGATTCCCAAACTGCAAGTAGAATAAATGTTGATTAAATACACCCAATTCAACATCCATAAAATCCTCATTTAGATAGAGAAATATACCTTGTTGCGCCCGGAGAATGCTTTCAGAAGATCACTGTAAGCCTAAAGATAAAAGAATAAGATAAACTATCACGTTCAACATGGAATTTAGTAACATAAATATGAATATTATGGTAAATAAATAAGTTATAACATGAGACACTTAAACAAAACTTACTTTATCGAAGGCTCTACTAATTTGTCTTAGCAAATCAACAAGATTGTGACATATAATTCTTTGTTTCCCAACGCTATAAAATCCTTTTCTGCAACTTTCAATATGAACGAGCTTCCCGTTACAAAGCTTAACCTGATATGAAATTGAAACCCAAAATTGTATCACCAAACGCCGATTGCTATACATGGAAATTTGTGTCATCATCATCGACTTACATCAATTGAGAGAAGATGATCTTCCGTCGCGATATCCTCGATTTCCCGCTTGGTCACGAGGCGTATATCTATAAAACCCAAACTACCGTAAGTTAAAATCGATCAAAACAGGACATCAAATTTAGGGTTAGAGAGAGAGAGACGTTCATACATTGAAGAGGAGGAGTGAGGTGAGCGAGAGAGAAAAACTCATAGAAACTTCCAAGCTTAGGGAAAGAGTGGCTAGTCTCTCCAGCTTCATCAACCGCCGCATCCTTCGACGCAGGACATGGCGGAGGCGACGTTGCCGTTTGTTTGGAATTCTTTCCACCACCCTTTACCTGCGCACTTTTCACGGATTCTGATTTCTCCGGCGATGGACCAAAGCAAGTAGTGCAGGCGACGATGTCAAGCAGTCGTCTAACATGCGCCACTGCTGTTCCTTCATCGTAATCCTCTGCAGGGCGAAATCACAACGGTCGCACAAAATTACAGAAGCGCAGCAAACCAAAGGTGACGTTGTTTATTGACGGGCGAGAGATCTTTACCTTCCGTTAAGGTGAGAACGCACGGTTTAAGCGCTGAAACATCCACTGAGTCTTTCAACTGCGATCCTCTTACCTGTAACGACTTGTTTTTCTTTTTCAGGCTTGAGTCAAACATGATTTGACTATTTTACCATAGTCATTTTTTATACCCTTTATGCTTATTATTTTAATTAAAGAAAAACCCTTATTCTGGTAACATATCTAATGACAGAAAAAGGAATGGAAAACAAAAAGAAGAAAGACAGCCTATCAATTCTTACGCACAATGTCATTATTTTTTGTTCTTTTGTCTCAGACGTACTTTTTGTGGTTAGAAAGACATTTTACTTTTTGGGCATTTTATTTTTCTTGTCCTAAATAATTCCAAAATAGATATGAATATTGTTGGGCAGTAGCCAATTGATGGAGAGGGAAATTCAAATGATTGTGGAAAAAAGGAAAATTCAAGTGATGTAGAAACTTGCACTCAAATTTCACTCGGATTATTTACCTCATGGGCAAGAGAATAATTGGTGACGTGGCAAGTGTCGCAGTTAACAGATAAAAGCCGCCGAACATCTACGATTCTGTCCGTTGATATGCCCTGTGTTCAGTCATACGTGTTTATCTTATTAATCCGACATTTGATATATATATATAAATTTAAACAAACATGTGAAACCTATGCCTAAAATATCTCTAATAATACTTCTCATTTTTTAATAAATATTCGAGTAACCGAATTATAAATATAGTTTTACATGCTTTCTATTCAAACATTTCACTGTCTAAATAACGTCTACGTAATTTAACTGACCAGAAATAATTGAAGCATTCAACGATCGAATTTTCGATATTACAATCTGTTTTGTATTTATATACACGTTCAAATAATGATAAAATTAAAAGATAATTCGAAGTCAGATCGAAAACGATTTTTCTGGTATGATTTTTCGAAACCAAAAAAATACAACAAATATAGGTCTAACTGTCAATTTTTATATGGTAACGTGTATTCTTACCTTTTCACAAAAAAAAATAAAGATATGCACATTGCGGAGTTTCTACATGAGAGACATGATAAAATAAAATGTAATTACTTCATGTAAAAGGAATTATGAAGAAAATTTCACAGAAAAAAATCGCCACCAAAAACAGTTGTTAACACGCAAGAAATATGAAACATTTACATAATTCGAAAATAATGCGAGAAAAGAAACACACGCGAACCTTCAAGATAGCCTCCGTTTCATCCGGAAGGTTGACAATGACATCCACGATAACCGGAAGAACTGGATAGGATATTCACCGTAAACCATAATTAATCATCAAAAGATCAAGTAACTATAATATTAACAGTGTGTTGAAATTCATACAGTTTAAGCTTTTAGTTTATGTTACCTTTCTCTTCCTTCTTCTTCTTATCTGTCTTTGTCTTTCCACGGTTGTTCTTGGGAGCCATTTCTCCACCTTATGTTTTTGTTTTCTTTTGTTTTAAAAAGTAACTAATTAAGAGCTGGAAACAATTCAATTAATTGGGTAGTTAAAACCATCTCATTCTCAACATATACATACAAATGTATAAGTCCATAGCCACTAAAACCTCATGAAGAACCCATAAAATTAAAACATAGATATCAACTATATATATATAATATGCGATAGACTTGATAATTATCTTATCCAAACCAATAGAGTTTTCTGAAATACCATTTCAATATACAATAACTCAAACTTGAAAACAGAATTCAAATATCGATATTTACCGAGTGTGAGGACTAGTAGAGCTATATAGTCTATTAATGAATTTCCAGCTTGGAAGAAAAAGAGGAGAACAATGATTATGATATAATTAAAGAGTTATTATAAGAGAGTCTAGAGGTTGGAAGAAAAGCTGAAACTGGGAGCTTTCATGGAGAAAGGGTGTGTGAGTGTAGAGAGAGAGAGAGAGTAAAAGTTGTGAGTGATAAGGAAGAAAGGGCGGAGATTCTTTAGTCTCTTTAACCTGTTAAGGGTAGAATGGCTTTTTATGGACTTCCATGGTATTTTTGTACTGTAATTATCTTCTCTTTTCATGGGTTTTTAGTCTTTTTACTACATTTAGAATTGTTTCTTATATTTAGGGCCTTGAATCCGTTAATGGGCCTTGGAGAGATTGTCTTATTTATACGCTTTTCGATCATTGTATTTTGGGATTAATTTTACAGAATCACCACAGTTCATGCCTTTTTTGAAAACTAAGATTTTCGTGTTGGCTTTATATTAAAAAATATGGAGTCACTCTTTGTTATTTGGATCCTTTATCTAGTTTTGTTGTTGTCTGCATTCACTTAATCATCGGATTTACTTATGTTATGGATTAGAACTTAAGCCAACAAAAAAAGACTCTAAACCAGTAGCTAGCTTAAAGTCTTTTTTGTCACCAATCTATCGGTTAACAACAACATCAAATATATTTTGTCAATACATATTTTCCAGTTAGTTTATTCTCCTTTTAACAATCCTCTCACTGCATTTGGTATATTATTTTAGTAATCCATATCAACAAAAATAATGAACTGGTCGCATTAAGATTATATATTGATAAAAAAATATATTCTCACAGCTGCAATAGAATTATAGTAAATACTTTTTGTTGTTTTTGCTAGTTAAAGATGATTTTTGAATTTTAAAAAATTATTATTAAAATTTCGTCTCGAAACAAAATAATTTATAGTTTAAACTTCCTTGTTCTAAAAAATAGTACGTAGGTTTTCTGATCACTGACGATACGTCAGAAAAATCAAATGGTATATTCTGTGTGTACCATGTAAGTACACAATAAATAAGTACCATAATTTAGTCCTCATTCATTAAGCAAAGACTACATAAAATATTATAAGACTTTCACGAGACTATTTTATAAAAGTAACTTACAGAAAAAGGTAGGTCTCGATTTTAAAAACTCTCCAACTAAATTCTAAAATACATTTCATCGTAACATCCCTAATATATTATTTGAGAAACATTTAAGAAAAGAAACCTTACATCTACGTGTGATTTACAAGTATGCCATGCTGACGTGTCAAGCCATGAGAGCTTTTTAAAGCAAATATTATATAAGACATAATTTACTAGAGTATTTACGAAAATGGCATTAGACCAATATTTATTACTATACTATATGTATATAACTAATATTTTAACCTAAAAGACAAACATAATATGAAATAAAAATATTGATTTTTTTAAAAAATTAGTCAAACAAAAGATAAAACCAAATTTTAGAATAATTCAATATTTATCACATATACAATTTTTACCTATTTAATAATATTATCTTTCCAAGATATTGATAATTTAATTTATTTGTATAATCTGATTTTTATTTTATATTTTATTTGTATAATCAATATTAAACTTTTAGAAAATATTTAAAATAAAAAAATCAATTATAAATAAATAAATAATTATAATATGTGAATATTTTTCCCCACACAAGGTGTGGGTCTAAATCTAGTATTTTTTTATAACGCAAGGACGAGAAATGTGTAGAATAAAAGTTTATTTATAATTTTAATCTAGAAGATGGCAATCCCTAAACTGTCACGGCATAGTTATAACTAGGCCTGGGTTTTCGGTTTTTTCGGGTTAATCGGGTCGGTTTTTTCGGATTTCGGTTAACTCGGTTTAGGAAAAAAACGACCGAAAAAAAAAAAATTCGGTTCGGTTCGGTTTTTTCGTCGGTTTAATCGGTTCGGTTTTTACCATATAAAACCATTCCGAATTAAACCGAATTATAAATAAATTTCGGTTTAATCACTTAAAATTAGACTTAATCGGTTTAATTTTTCGGTTTAATTCGATTTTTCGGGCTAATTCAGACTAATTCGGTTCAATCGGTCCAATTCGGTTCAATCGGTCCAATTCGGTTCAATCGGTCCAGTTCGGTTCAATTCGGTACATAGAATTATCTTAGGGTAGTCAAACAAAAATCTTGCTCGGTTTATTTCTGTCCAATTCCTGCATAAAAGAAAGCCTATTTTTACAAAGAAATAACAAACTCCGTATAACAAAACCTGATTTTACATACAAATAACAAACTGAATACTTGCATATACCAACCGAGAAACCAGTAAATATTAGAAATCATGAGATAAGTTTACCCTGGCAAAAGAAAAACAAACGAAAACAGGGTAAGAAAAACAAAAAATATCATTTAACTAATTTTGTATTATTCTATACCTTAGCTTTCTCCAAAGACAATAATGGCCGATCCAGAAATTAGGGTTTGCAAATACAAGGACTAGATTTGGGAAAATCTAAGTTTAAGCAAAGAGAAGTCACGGGAGCAAAGAAGAAGAGAAGAAAACCGAAGATGGAAGAAGTATTCAAGAAATTAGGGTTTGCAAACCCGCAAAGCAGAGAATAAATTCCAGAAATTAACGCCGAAGAAACAAAAGAAAAGAAGAGAAGAGAAGAACCGGGAGAGAAGAAGAAGAAAAAGAAGAAGAAGGGACAAGAAAACCGCAGGGAGAAGAAAGTCGTAGGAGAAGAAGAAAGTTGCAGGGGAAGAAAATCGATCTCAATACCAAAAAAAACTTGCAAACTAGGGTTTTTGAATTATATAGGAGTGTAATTTTCGGTTCATAAAAACCGGTCGGTTTGCTATTCCCGAACCGAACCGAACTGTAAACCGAATAAAATTTATTATTTAGCCGATCGGTTTACTGTATATATTTAAAGTAAAACCGAAAACCGAAATTCTCGGTTCGGCCGGTTCGGGTTTTTCGGTTTATGCCGAAAACCCAGGCCTAGTTATAACGGTCCATTAAGCTAGTAATTCAAATATGCACTCACAAGTTCGATATTTATAATTACAATTAGAAGAGGGCCAATTTTCCCTGATGAGTGAAATATGTTTATGCATGTAATAAAAGAGAATATTTATCATTTATACAAAAGCAAACAAGTTTTATGTATGAAAAGAAAGGGCAAGCGATTTTGTCGTCCAGTAATGTTGGCAATTGCAGGTGACAAGTGGAAAGAAGAAACAAGAAGCAGGACCATTGTCGACATGTAACATGGGTACTCCGACGAATCACGACCGCTTCATTTCTTATTCTGACTATAATCTTACGGACACGTAACGCTGGCTCTGCCCATTATCCTTATATGCAGAGATTCCGTTATTCTTAACGTGTTTATCTTTTTCATTCCTCATATTTTTTATGAATATACTGTTGACACTGTATATTATTCTGTAATTCTAATTCGTTTTAAAATACTGTCTGTTAGAATGAAATAAATGATTACAATTCGACTGAAATATAAATAGTTACATTTGATGAATAAACAAAAAAAAAAAGAATCAAACCAGGAGAAAAGAACAAATTTATTAGATTTTAGTAAGATCAGTCTTCTCTGCTCTCTCTTTTAACGTTTCCTATAATCTGAAGCATTGAACCCATTGGGAGTATTTGGCCCATTTATACCAATGACCCAAATTCAACTAACTCTCCTAACATTGATTTGTACGACGGCATTCTTTTTTTCGAGTCTATATGACTTTCTTTTTTACTGAGTCGTGTCTATGACTTAACAACCAATTTGTGAAGCAGATCGATTAAATTTAAAATATAAATTTTTGGTGGAGCGGGAAACAAAAATCTCTTTCCCACCTTCAAGTTTTCTTTTTCATGTGCAGAAACCTCTCACCAGGTGAAGTTTCAGAAACACATTTTTCGTCGTTTTCTAGGATCTCACTTTCCTTTTTTACGATTCCTCGCATGGTGCCATTTCTCCGCTAGTAATCAATGGCAAGAACCAAGCATTTTGCTTCCAGGTCACGAAGTCGGAATCAATCTGGTATGTTATATCTCCTTTGTTTTTCAATTGCTTTTGATTTTACCCTGGTTTTTGTGGAGGGGATTGTTTTTTCCTCTGTTAACCTTAGATTTGGCATCTAAAATTTGTAGATGCCACTGTTTCATCTTCGCCGGCGGCAGGTCCGAGTACGGTACGGCATCTTCTTTTCCGTTTTAGGCTTCGCATGTTAGATGCAGTACTTTTCGTTAGCTCCTATTAGTTTTTGACGATTTTGTTAATCTATCGAAATGGTAGAACCCGGAAACAAGGGGTAATGAAGGTGGAGTTGATGCTCAAGAAAGTGAGTTTCTCTGGCTCATTAACGCTTGCAAATTTTTGTACCGTATGTAAACTTTTATCCTTTGCAACATTGCAGCAACTCCTACAACTTCACCAGCTACCGGTAGAAAAGTAAGATTTCACAATAGCTTATAAAGTGCCTGAAACTGGGTTCCTTTTTGCTGACCTGCTTCTCATTTTGTTTGTGAAGAAAGGGGCTAGTAAGACCAAAAAGGCTATGCCAAGAAGTTAGTTTTTTTTTTTCAAAGATCTTATAATATATCCCTTTGAATGTGCAGGACATCTATTGCTTTTGATCTAATCTTCGTGTTGTCCTTCTAGGTTCACGAAAGAAGCCTTACCGATACAAACCAGGAACTGCTGCTCTGAGAGAGATTCGATATTTCCAGAAGAACACAAAACTTCTAATTCCAGCTGCTAGTTTTATAAGGGAAGTAAGTTTCTTCAGTTTCTCTCTTTGTTTTGCTTTCCAGCCATAAATAGCTCCACAACACACAATGCCTACAGAGAAGGCAAAGCTTGTTCCGTGTTTGATATGGTTTTGTGCCTTATCTTAGGGTTTGCGCCAGATCATGCAGACACAAATTGCAATGAACTTGATTCACAATTCTGGTACTTGTTATTTTGTTTGTACCAAGGACACTATCTGAACAGTGAACATACCTGTTTTAACATTTTGACTGCAATCCAGAGCAATCATCAGCTGGTCAACCCTCTAATTAAGAAACTCGCAATTTATTTTTTCTTTGAGGTTATAGCCTTATAGATTCTGAACCATATGATTTCAGTAACTACAATACCAAAAATCAGTTCCATGACTTGAGTCTACCCCAAATCCCGAGATTCATCTTATTTCCATGTTGTGCTTAACTTGAATCGACAGTGATCTTGCAATGCTGTTTTGTGTGCCAATCAGACTAATATACGGTGTTTTTACCAGGTGAGAAGCATAACCCATTATTGTGCCCCTCCGCAAATTAGTCGTTGGACAGCTGAAGCTCTGGTGGCTCTTCAAGAGGTGCCGATCCTTCGACTTTTTGCTTAATATTAATACATATATAGTGCCAATTCCTGATAACTAATCAACCTTATCTCGGGCAGGCGGCAGAAGATTACTTGGTCGGCTTGTTCTCAGATTCAATGCTCTGTGCTATCCATGCAAGACGTGTTACTCTAAGTAAGTAGAGACCAAAAGAAGACAATTTAAAGTCTAATTTTAGGAATCGCATGCAGACTTATGTGTCTATTAGAACCAATACTTACATAAAGATCTTATTATAATATGTTCATCCACATCTTTCTTCCGTTCAAATCAGTGAGGAAAGATTTTGAGCTTGCACGCCGGCTTGGAGGAAAAGGCAGACCATGGTGATAGAGTCTCACCCACTATTCACATCTCTTACATTGTAAGTGACGATCGACTAGTTAACCAGAAATATGTCGTAGGTTCTATAATATTATTCACTCTCTCCGTTTTTCGACTTCGTTTTCTAATTAAATTCTATTTTTCTTTTAAAACATAACTGGAAAAACCCGGGTTTGATTTTACTCAATATTTAGGTTGTAAAAATTCTATCTGTTTGTTTCTTATTTGCTTTTCCTTGGAGTAGATTTCACTTGACAAATACGTTTCTATTACCTTTTAAGTTTGATTTTCAAATAAGTTGAGGTATAATAATCGAGACCTCAATCAAAGAAGTGGCTGTGACTGAAATAAAATCAGTTTAGGCAGAACTGAAAGAACATGTGTTAGTAGAAATATATCTCTTTGACTATAATTGACTCCCAATATTAACTTTTCATATTCTGATTCTTTTAATGATTATTCGCATAAAACATTTGTGATTTCACAAGTGTCGTCATAAAACACATGTAACCCTTCCACCATCCGATATTCCTACTACCTAACAAAATAAACTTTTTTAATTTAAAAAGCTCGAATTTGATATTTCATTGTCAACTTCTTTTAAGTATCAATTTTTTTGTTCCTCTCAAGTTTCTCTTCTGCTTTAATAATGGCCATTAGATAGCTAATGCATTACTTTATTTGAAGAAATCGTAGATGACTAATCCTATAAATTAATTTTTTCATATATTTTTCAATAACATATATATAGAGTCTTTATCTGCCTAACTAATCTTTTTATAACATCATGTAAGGTCGTTGCACGTTCGTAAAAATTCGGCGCAGACCGATATGTTTATCGATATCGGAAAAATTACTGTTTATATGGTAAAGAGTCATTTTCAAAAATACTACAATTTTTTTATGAAGACTATCACAGTTTTATCACAGTTTTAACATAAGTTTACTGTAACAAAATTTAAATTCTAAATTAAAATACAAAAATCTAAAGATTTTAAATTTGTTTATAATTTGATTAGAAGAAAAATATTTTTACATAATAATTTATACTGTTTTTGAGAAAAAATAATAATAATTTATAAAAACATAAAATTATAGTATATAATGACTTTATACATTAATAAAATTACATGTTGGCAAAAAAAAAAAAAAATCAGGTGCGTCATGAATCATGCTGGTCCCAACAAATTAAATAAAATATAATTCCACGTGTCATTTCAGTTGCAACTGCATAGTTTGTTCACTACCTTTCTCAACTTTAAAAAAAAAAGTAGATAAATATTAAACCAAACAAAATAAAAAGAAGCATGGAATAAAATTGCGATGTGAATAATGGGAATAGAGGGAATATCCACAGCTCTAAATTAATTTTATATCCAACCCTAACAAACTTTCAACCCACCTTTGATTGTTTGAACAATATTTTTTTCATTCAATTGGGAATTAAATCAAATTAAAACCAAATGTAATAGGTTAGGGTTATTACTTGTATATCTTTATGTAAATCAGTATAATCAAGTAATCAACCATCTTTAAATGTATGGATTGATTACTACATCTGTTTTTCAAACATAGCACTACTTAATTACATGATGGACTAAATGATGTATGAAACATTTCTTCCATGATTCCTATTGGTTCCCTGAGAAATCCCTCAAGCATCACACATACTGTTATGTTTACTGTCACCCAATAAGAATAATAATTAAGATTCTTATTATAATGATTTACTTAAGTCCGATTTAGGGAAAATAATGTACGATACATCACACATGATTCCTTAATGTGGAAACCGACCGAACCGGTCGTTATAATTTGACATTATAAATAGAGAACAGGCTTCAATGTTCTTCCCTTAAAAATAAAATCCATCATTCATTCATTCTCTCTCTCTCTCTCTTTCTACTTTTAACGTTTAAAGTTAAAACTGTACGACAACCTAGTGTACGATCCTAAACTTGGTATAGAACGGTGTCGTTTGAGATGGATACGCAGCGAAAGTCGAAGCATCCTAAGACCAGTGCAAACGTCGTTGCATCTTCATCTGAAGGTGTCTTTCTTTTGAAAACGTCGTCGTATTAAGTTTACTTTATATGTTTTTATTAATTATAAATGTAACAGAAGTGAGCAGTCTTGAGTGGGAAGAGATAGCTATGACTCAAGAAGAAGATGATTTGATTTGCAGAATGTATAAGCTTGTTGGTGAAAGGTGTTTTTCGCAACTCATTTTTTTTTTAGTTGTTGGGGTGATCGATCCTTAAATATGTGATATAAACAAGGGAACTAATTAACGATTAATTTTTTGTGTTTGGTTTATGAAGGTGGGAATTAATAGCTGGGAGGATTCCAGGAAGAACAGCAAAAGAAATCGAGAGGTTTTGGGTGATGAAGAATCATCGAAGATCTCAATTACGTTGATTTCAAACTCTAAATCATTTTTTTATAATAATGGAAAATGATAAAATATATACATATATATATATATCCTCTATTCGTTGGTTTTTTAGCAGTTTTGTTCGTGTGTTTGAAGTTGTTGTATCTGGGGATTTCAGATTTGTGTTTCTAAGTAATAACTTAATAAAAAAATCATGTGAAGTTAATATGTTTTTATCTTCAAAATAACACTGGATAAAATGATCTCTATTTTTAGTAGCTTCATTATCAATACAATCCGAAACATATAAAACTCATAATACAAATACTCATATTCAAAATAAATAACCATTTATAGGTAGACTTGCCACTTGAACGAAGCTTCACCTTTATATTCCATATGTAGACAGCTCTCTCTGCAATAAACATTATATTCCTTATGGGCTTTCTTTTCTCCTGCTTCCATCACTCCCTGCATGTCCTTATATTTGGACCCATTTTAAGCCCAAACCATTTAATGGACCTTTTTAGATGCAAACAAAACTAAATTACAAAGCACTGTGAAATTGAAATCCAAGTTATTCTCGTCTTTTCAAGACTTGTCATCTGTACCGTTCCGGTTAAGCAACAGAAAACAATCGTGATTGTCGGCATTTTACAAGACTATTGTGAGGAAACGCATTGAACATTGTTACAAGTCTATTCAACACAACTCTAGCTAAGACGATCTCCAGCCGTCCATCGCAAGATCTACTCGTCTCGTTTCCAAGACTACGTTACCAGAGGAAGATTCTTCTCATTGATTCTAACTTCCATGCCTTTAACATTTCTAATTATTATTATTATTATTCGCCTGATTATATAGCTTAGTCAAAATATTACTTGCTTTGGTGAATCTACTACTGTTCCTGGGATCTTCTTCTTTAGTGGTTTGATAGTCTTGAGCCAATTCTTTTCTGTTTAACTTAGAAACAAAACAAAAGGACAAAAATAATGAGCCTAATTAAGTCCAGAAAAATTCGTAGTTGAGCATTCACAATAGTAACTTAAATAAATTGAAGTGGTGGGTTCTTTTCAACAATTAATGTCGTAAAAGACTAATACTTTGATAATGATCACTGTGATCGGAAGAAGCGTGTCCAAATAGAATAGTCGACAGCTTACGGAATGAAAAAAGCTGAGTCAGCATCTATGCGGAGAAGTCAATCTCTTTCCTCGTGAGTTACTTTGACTTATTGACCATTAAAAGCATGTTTGACACACAAAATTATAGTACTTATATCACTCCAAACAGAGAAAAGTTGATATATTATTGAGATTTTAATTTATATCACTCTGTAATTACATTTCCATCAAAGCGTGCTTAAGGAATGTTTAATAAGACATCAATAAATGTAGTACCCAAATCAGAGTTTAATACTAAGTGATCTTTAGATAAAGACATAAAGTGTAATTAAAAACAGAGTTTTCAAGGAAAATGATTTAGAAAGGTAAATATTTTGACTTTGAGTATAATCACGTGGTCGGCGCGTGCGAATCTGCGGCGTGAAGTGCAAGTAAAACCACCAACTGCATATGTTGAATTTGACCAAACATACTGTAATTAATTAATGTAACCTTTACGTATTATAATCTGATAAAGTAGGCACAGTTAATATATTGTTGATACCAACGTAACTCGTAAACCCCATTCTTTTTACGACTCTTAATTATCTTAACTACATCAAATATTTCGAGCATTTATATTCTCTTAGACCAAAATTTATGGACTTTTTAAGATTTAAGTATACCGGTTTTTCAAAACATGTGCATATTAGATACGAAATGCTCACGACACTAATTTAGAATGTTACAAATTTGTTCTCTACTTTTTGAATAAACTTCTAAAATTATTCTCAAAATTTTCTATTTACTTATTTGTAATTCCATATATTCTCATCCACAACCAAAGTCTCCTTTTACTTCCTTGCATGACTTGGTAGTTTTAGGTCCCCACTTTTCTTAAGAAGCTGCTTAGAAATAAATAGCCTTGGGTTGAAAACTTGAAATCAACTCACATATTTTCCACGACTAATTAATTCTCAATGAAAATTAATAATCCAACGGAAATCAATGTAAAACTATTGAAATACAACCGACATTATATACGTATCGTAGATACTAGTATGTGTTTAGGATTGATACTGATCGTTGAAAACACACATTTTGAAATTTTGTAAATGTTAGCATATGTATTGTTTTGAGTGGAGAATCTTCCGTCGTATGCTTGTTTTTTTTCTGCTTGTTTCGCTAATTTCAAAATCCCTTGCTTTTTGTTTTAAGACCCCACATTTTTGTATCCTCTATGTTTTGATTTCACCTCCTATATAAACCACACATATCCATGCATTAGTTAGTACAAAAAACTCTAAAAATATTGATACTCCCCTATCCCTATCTAGAAAGAAACAGATAGAAAGAAAGAAGAAGTAAGGATTCAAATAATAAATGGGTTTTCTGAAAAAGAATGGCGGCGTAAGCAGTGCGGTTTTGTCGAACATAGCTACCAACGATCAACACGGCGAGAACTCAGAGTATTTTGATGGCTGGAAAGCTTACGACAGAGATCCTTTTCATATTTTTCGTAATCCCCATGGGATTATTCAGATGGGTCTTGCAGAAAACCAGGTATATAAACCATTTATGCATGCATTGTTGTTTATATATTAATTCTCTCGTGTATACAAATCACTTAATACACTTTTTCTACATTTTTCTCAGCTTTGCTTGGATTTAATAACAGATTGGATCAAACATAACCCAAAAGCATCTATTTGCACCCCCGAGGGTGTTCATCAGTTTAGCGACGTCGCTATTTTCCAAGACTATCATGGCCTTAAAGAATTTAGACAGGTATATATAATAATATATAGTATCGTTTGTTCAGGTATATGTATATATCTTTTGACATTTTAACCAGTTCTATTTATATATTTTTTGTCTGAACATCAATACACATATAATTTGATTAGGCTTCATTAATTTGGTATATATATATATTTAAATAACTCGTTTTGTTTTCTATAAACAAACTTTTGGAATTGAAGGCGATTGCACATTTCATGGGAAAAGCTAGAGGTGGACGAGTGACGTTTGATCCTGAGCGGATAGTTATGAGCGGCGGTGCCACCGGAGCCAATGAAACAATTATGTTCTGCCTCGCCGATCCCGGCGATGTTTTCCTCGTTCCCTCTCCTTACTACGCTGCGTAAGCACTTTATTAATTTTAAATATATTAAATTATTAATCAAACAGCTTTAAAGCAAAAACATAATATATGATTTTCATTTGACTTCAAAAGATATTATATGATTATTTATTGGATGAAAGTGAAAGGGTTACACATAGAATTTAGGAGCAATTTCATCAATGTTACTTTCACATACTTTTTGAGTCAAACGATATAATCGAAATGTTTTCTTTCTACAGATTTGATCGAGACTTGAGGTGGCGTACACGTGTCAACATAATACCCGTTCATTGTTCCAGCTCCGACAATTTCAAATTAACCGTTGAGGCCGTAGAATGGGCCTATACAAAAGCCCAAGAGTCCAACACAAATGTCAAAGGACTGATTTTGACCAACCCATCAAATCCGCTTGGTACGATGCTAGACAAGGACACACTCAAGAATTTAGCCCGGTTCGTTACGAGGAACAACATTCACCTAGTCGTTGACGAGATCTACGCTGCCACAGTCTTTGCCGGAGAAAGTTTTGTGAGCGTTGCTGAGGTGGTTAACGATGTGGATAACTTTGAAGTCAACGTTGACTTGATTCATATAGTCTATAGCCTTTCTAAAGACATGGGACTTCCTGGTTTTAGAGTCGGTATAGTATATTCTTACAACGATTGGGTGGTGTCGTGCGCAAGGAAAATGTCGAGTTTTGGATTAGTTTCGTCTCAGACCCAGCTCATGCTTGCTTCGATGTTGTCGGATGATTTGTTCGTGGAGAATTTCCTTACGGAAAGCGCCAAGAGGTTAGGGATAAGGCATGGAGTTTTCACCTTAGGGCTCAACAGAGCAGGGATTACTTGCTTACCAAGCAATGCGGGTTTATTCGTGTGGATGGATCTTAGGCATCTACTGAGGGTTCGTAACTCGTTTGAGTCTGAGATCGAGCTTTGGCGTATAATCATCGATAAAGTTAAGCTTAATGTTTCTCCAGGCTCTTCCTTTCACTGCACGGAACCTGGATGGTTTAGGGTTTGTTTTGCCAACATGGACGATGATACCCTTCACGTGGCGCTTCAACGTATCCAAGATTTTGTCTCTAAGAATAACAAGAAGATCGACGAAAAAGCAATGGAAAACAAAAGCGATGCTAAGAAGCAGAAATGGAGGCAGAGCAACCTCCGACTAAGTTTACGACGACTTTATGAAGATAGTGTGTTGTCGCCGGGAATTATGTCACCGCATTCACCTCTTCTCAAAGCATAAAGCCATTAAGGCATAACGATTAAGGATTAGTTAATATTAAAATAAGCAGGAAGTGATTAAGTGAGTATTTTCACCTTTATTGTCATAATTGAGTCTGAGCATTGTGAGGATGTTTTGGACTGTCAGTTTTTTCCTGGGGTCAAAGGGTAACTTCTAATTAAGATTTGTGTTGTAATTTTCTTTTTCCGCTTAGGATTTATACAATCGATGGATTATCCTAAGTGGTGATTGTGTGCTGCATAGCATATTATTTTGTGTGTAATAAATAAAACATTAATTTGTCTTGTAATAGTTTGTAATTGAATCACCAGAGTTTATTTATAGTTGGAGAGGTTTTTCTGTCGAAAATCTTAATTGTGGATTGGTTGGACTACCACGTGAGCAAAGATACATTACTGGTATAATAGACAAAGATAAGTCACAAGTCTATCATCATTCTTTTTTCTATTTAGCAACTTTGACAAAATACATTTAGATTATGGTTTGACCAAATTAAAATGGCAATTCGATGTTTTGAATACTAGTTACAGCCGTTAGTAATGGATTTGCTGGTTGTTTGCGTTAGCGTCTATCTTGTTCAGTTGTCACAATTTATGAAACTATTTGAAACAAAACTTTTCTTAACTTACACTCTACTTTTCACCCCATTTCTTTTTTTTTTGTAGAACATATAGTTCATATGATTAGTCCATGAAATTGAAACTTGGAAAGACACATTTAATTCCTAATATATTATTTGAGAAACTTTTTAATAAAATAACCTTATCATGACGTGTTAATAACAAAAATACAATGCTGACATGTCAACACCACATAAAATTTCAGCTTAAATATATAAAAAGGTTTAACTTACTAGAATAATTATAATATATATCACTGATATTAATTTGGTTAGAGAATAAATATAATTTATTCAACTAACCAAAAAATACTATTACATTTGTAAAAACAATACTTTTTCTTTCTTTAAATTTTTATACTTTAATTTCTAAATAATTTTAAATAAATATAAATATATTTAAGTTACTACCGTAATCTCTAATACATTATTTGAGAAATATTTTAATAAAATAATTTTACTCTGACGTGTTATTAACAGAAATATCATGTGACGTGTCATTACTAAAGTAAATTTCAAATAAATATAGAAATGAGTTTAACTTATTAGAATAATTATACGTATATCATTCTTATTAATTTAGTTATATAATTAATATATTTTATTAAACTAACAAAAAAATAGTATTAAATTCGTAAAAAATAATTATTTTTATTTTCTTAAATTGTAAAGTAATTTTAAATAAAAGTTAAAATTATATAAATATTTAATTTATATTTACTAATAAAATATAATTTATAAATATTTTTTGAATTTAGTTAACTATTAATAGGTAATGCACAGATCAGTGAGAAACACACTAACTACACCGATTTTTCTTTATTATAATTTAAATTTCAAGCATAAACAATTTTTTGCAACATTTTTCAAGTTACGTGAACTGTGACCTAAATAAAAACTTCGTAGGCCCCCAACTATGTGGAATTTGTGGCCCAATTATCTTGAAAACAGAAGATTTCACCCTGTCGCTGTCTGTTTCTCCTCTGACCCCTTCCGTTTTTACCTCTTCTTCAAACAAAATATTTATTTTCACCCTTTTTACCTTCCAAAATATCTCAAACCCAAAAACCTAACGTAAAAGACAAAAAGGGTTCATGTTCGATTTTCTCATTATCAAGCGTTGGTTTCTCTCTAACTTTTAATCCGAAGCCGAATTTATCATCAATTGACTGGATGATTCCAAATGATCACCATCACCATCTGGATCCTTTGGGCACAACCAATCCATATCATATGAAAACCTTTGCCGTAGCGCCATCTTCGGCATCAATTCCATTGTCGCAATCGGCGTGGCTGGAGGTTCGTTTGTTCTACGTCCGCATCACGCCCTGCGTTGTTGAGAATGTCCCTGACTTTCTCACCCTTCATCACCCTCGCCGCGACACTGGCGCTTCTCTTGAGGTTAACGGCGTTCGCGTTCCTTCCTCGCAGTCTGCTTCGCTTAAACTCCGCCGTGACAGGGTCGACCGGGAATCGTCAGAGGTGACTTACGTTAGCACCGAGACTGTGCGATTCACTGGATACGTTGATTTTGAAGTTTACGATAATGACGATATGGTTTTGTGCGGAAATCTAGATAAATTCGAAGGTGCCTGGAATAACACAACTGTGAGCGATCCAGAGACTGGATGGGGCATGGATTGTTACGTGGCGTTTGGAAACCGTTCGGGATCTGCACACGTGTCGGGTTCATCTTCTTCTGCGTTTTTCAAACCCAAACTAGGCGTTTCGTCTCCGTCCGTGGAGGTTTATATAGCGGCTTGTTGTGGTGGTGTTCCGGTGATATTGACGAAGATGATTCAGGCGAGTCCGAGGAGGAAAGTCGCTAGGCATGTGACACTCGACGCTATTCCGGAGGACGAGGAAGTTGACAAAGAGCAAAACATTGTCACCACTGGTTATGGATTGGTCCGGCAAAGGAAATTACAGGTAAGTTCCGGGTTTAGCACTTCTCTGATTGGTGATTGTCTATGCTTCGATTTAAACTCTCTGATTGATGATTGTCTAAACCTTAGTGACGATTCTTAATTTACGATTGAGGCATGAAATTAGAGTTATCTTTGTTGTGTACAATGTTAGATGGATTTTGTGGAAATTTTTAGTGTTAGTGAACTTTGTGGCAAGTTTCTGATGAATTAAACTTCTTCTAGAGTGTTTTTTGTGACTTTACAGGTGAATTTGAAACTGTAAGACTTGATGATACAAAGTCTGATCAGAAACTTCGCTCCTTCTTGAATGTTTTTGTGAATTTACACATCAGTTTGAAAGTTTAAACCGTAAGATGAGTTAACAGTGATATCCCAAGAATTGTGTACACGTATGTTCATTCCCTGCATATTTCTCATGCTTTTTGGTTCTTATCTTGTTTGACGTTGGATTTATGCAGATCATGGAATCAGAAATTGATGACTACGAGGAGCGTGAAATGAAAATGGGGCAGAGATACTACCCTGAAGAGATGTATATTGACGAGGATGGGCAACTCTCATGGTTCAATGCAGGTGTCAGAGTCGGAGTCGGGATAGGCCTTGGGATGTGTCTTGGTGTAGGCATTGGAGTTGGATTGCTCATGCGTTCGTATCAAGCAACTACTAGAAACCTTCGTAGGAGGTTTCTTTGATCATTACGGTACCATCAACTAAAAACCCGCAGAGACATATCGTGATCTAAGAATGATGGTAAATATGAATTCGCA
Organism: Pugionium cornutum; assembly: GCA_018901935.1. Lineage (NCBI taxonomy): Eukaryota > Viridiplantae > Streptophyta > Magnoliopsida > Brassicales > Brassicaceae > Pugionium > Pugionium cornutum. The sequence goes on along the minus strand of CM032155.1, from coordinate 665,092 downwards.
GCAGTTTATATAAAACAAAAAGAGGGATAGAATTTTGGTAGATAGATGTATGGAGCTCTTTTCGTTTGTCCTTGGTTTTGAGTATATAGTCGGCTTTGTTCATATATCTTTAGTAGCAAAGATAAAGTTCCTACCTTAAGTCTGTTTTGCGTTCCTGCTTTGTGTAGAATTGAGATTTCGTGTTGTTTAGTGTTGCCAAATTCTCGAGTTGTGTGTTCGTCTCTGGTCAGGAAATAATGTGGCATAAATACTATACATGTTTCACATGAGAGTCATAGTTTGTCCTGAGACATAAAACGACGCCGCAGCCAACCCATGCAGATGGGTGGGATAAGACCTTAATGTTGAAACGGTGTACTATTTAGTGGCGAGCATTAGCATCGGACCAAATAAATAAATAATTGTATTTTTTTCCATCAATTTATCTAAACATGCATTTTGCCCCTTGAATTTAGCATAAATGTAATTTACCCCCTCAATTGGTTAGAGCTTACAAAATTGAACCCTCAATCATTTATGTTACCCCCTCAAGATGCCGTCTACATCTTCAGTGAAACCCTCAATCAATTGGTAAGTTTCAAGATGCCGTCTACTCCTCCAGAGTAGCGAGAAAAAGAGGAAGAAGCAGAAGCAGATGAGCAAGATCCGCTTGTCTGCGACAATGCCCCATCGTGACCAGTCGTCACCAGCATCGCCTCTCGTCGTTACACTCAACTGTGTCGAGGATTGTGCGCTCGAGCAGGACTCCCTCGCCGGCGTCGCTGGTGTTGAATACGTCCCACTCAGTCGCATCGCCGATGGTAAAATCGAGACCGCCACTGCGGTTCTCCTCCATTCCCTCGCGTATCTTCCACGTGCAGCTCAACGTCGACTTCGTCCCCACCAGCTCATTCTGTGCCTTGGCTCTGCTGATCGTGCTGTGGATTCGACTCTTGCTGCCGACCTAGGCCTCCGGCTTGTCCATGTCGATACTTCTCGAGCCGAGGAAATCGCGGATACCGTCATGGCGCTCATCCTGGGACTCCTCCGCCGGACGCATCTGCTCTCGCGCCACGCGCTATCGGCTTCTGGATGGCTCGGATCGCTTCAGCCACTTTGCCGGGGAATGAGACGGTGCCGTGGTATGGTTTTGGGGATAATTGGCAGATCTGTATCCGCTCGGTATTTGGCTAGTAGGAGCTTGGCTTTCAAGATGAATGTGCTCTACTTTGATGCTCCGGAGGTATGTATGTTGTGACTCTCCTGCTTATAATATCTTATAAAGCGACTCTTAAGGCATCGAGACCCCGCCAAAAGTGAAGAGTTCTGGCTAATTATGATGGTATTTGTTTCTTTGTGAGGAATATAATTGTGGAACGGTTTAGACGTGTTTAGCTCCTACATGCATACTATGATGTCTTTTATTTTAGATCCTCTCGTTTGGATGTTTTATCTGTTGTTAATAGTTGTGTTTGCATCTGTCCAGGGGGATGAAGAACGATTCAGGCCCTCGAGATTCCCACGAGCTGCCCGAAGAATGGATACATTGAATGATTTATTAGCGGCGAGTGATGTCATTTCGCTTCATTGTGCGTTAACAAATGACACTGTTCAGATACTCAATGCAGAATGCTTGCAGCATATAAAACCTGGTATGATTTTTCTTTTCTGGTCAGTCAAATGATGTGTTGATTCTCCAGGAATGTAAACACTTCTGATTTCTCTTCTTCTCTTTGGTCCTGGCTCATAATTTGATTTCATATGTTAGGGGCTTTTCTTGTAAATACTGGAAGTTGCCAGCTGCTGGATGATTGTGCTGTGAAACAACTTCTAATTGACGGCACAATAGCTGGCTGCGCTCTTGACGGTGCTGAAGGCCCACAATGGATGGAAGCATGGGTATATGAATTTCCTTTCCGTTGCCTGAACTTCATATCTGTGGTCTCCATCTTCTGGTTGTTATCTGCCATTCACTTTATCTTGTTTCAATTGCAGGTGAAGGAAATGCCAAATGTGTTAATCCTACCTCGCAGTGCAGATTACAGTGAGGAAGTATGGATGGAGATAAGGGAGAAGGCCATCTCTATCTTGCATTCATTTTTCTTAGATGGTGTAGTACCAAACAACGCTGTTTCTGATGAGGAAGTCGAGGAAAGTGAAGCAAGTGAAGAAGTAGAATCACCTATCAAACACGGGAAATTAGCACTAGTGGAATCCACCAGTAGGCAACAGGGAGAAAGCACTCTCACAAGCACTGAAATCGTCTGTAGAGAGGCTAGTGTGTTAAAGGAATCTCTAAGCCTTGATCAAGGACATGTTTCTGTTCTTCCTCAAAATACTGCCAAAAATCTTGAAGTAAGACGCAGCAGATCCGGTAAGAAAGCCAAAAAGAGACATTCACAGCACAAAAACATGCAAAAAGCGGAGGGTTCCTCAGGATTACATGAAGAAAGTACATCACGAAGAGATGATATTGGTATGAGTGACACAGAAGAAGTATTAAGTTCCAGTTCTAGATGTACTTCTCCTAGAGATTCAAGAAGTAGGAAAACACCTCTTGAAGTAAAGCAGGAGTCTTGTCGAAATCAGCTTGTAATGTCAAGTAAGAAGTTAATTGGAAAGGCAAATGAGCTGCTTAAAGAAGGATATGTAGTAGCCTTGTATACCAAAGACCACTCGAGTCTCCATGTATCCAGGCAAAGAAAGAAAAATGGTGGTTGGTTCCTCGATACTGTGTCAAATGTATCCAAACGGGATCCTGGTGCACAATTCATCATAGCATACAGAAACAAGGTATTAATACACTTGTCGTGTCACATAAATTTTTATGAATGGATGATTGATTGGTTTTGGTATTGGCGTATGAATGAAATTGGTTGATAGGACACTGTTGGTCTGAGATCATTTGCTGCTGGTGGGAAGTTACTGCAGGTATGTCTTAGATTACACAGTAACATCCATTGAAAAGTGGAAGGAGGATAGGGTCTTGTCTTGAGTAAAAAACTAAAACTGGCTGTGTGTGTATGTGGGTGAGGTTATGCAGATCAACAGAAGAATGGAGTTTGTGTTTGCTAGCCATAGTTTTGACGTGTGGGAGAGTTGGAGTTTAGAAGGTTCTCTAGGTGAATGCCGGATTGTGAACTGCAGGAATTCCTCAGTGAGTCTCCTCCATACTTGGAAAAACATTTATGGATTTGTGTAAATGTTTAAAAGCAATGTTTTGCAGGCGGTTTTGGAGGTGCGTCTGGAGATATTGGCGATGGTAGGAGACGATGGTATCACACGTTGGATCGATTAAAAACATTTGTGCGTTTCCCTGTTTTTCTTTCGTTTGGTTACTTTAGGATTCACAAATAAGTTTTTTTCCCCCTTCTATCTGTATAATAATCGTTGTTTCTAAGTAACTCCTTTTGTTTTATTAAATTTTCAGATGTGTTTTTTGGGTCTTAATGTGTGGATTTATTATATCTGCGTTTGTGTTCCAAAAAACATCCGACTGAATTTAAGTTTTCAACTAACCCCACAACAACCAGCTATTGAGCTTTTAGATGATTTTGGTTGTTGTGTTAATCATATAATTTGAAAAATAGTTACATTATACGGTAAACATAAGATGAGAGTAGTGAAATTAATAGGAAACTTCATATAGCTATTCACTAAAAACATCAAAGCTACAAAAAATGAAAAGTCAAACAACAATGGAAGATTTCAACGAAGAAATGAAGACTTAAAAAGTCATAAAAGATGAGAAGAAACAAATCTAATAATAACGGGGCCCATGATGACTTTGTTTGAGATCCTGGTTTTGGATTTGGCTATGATTGTACCATGTTGTCCGATCCATAACACATTCTGGAATAAATACTTTGAGAAATGTTATTGTTATTATGATTATTATATCCAAACGGTAGAATGAATCATGTTTGGATCATTTTGTTCTCATAAAAAAAAAGAAGATTGTGGTTGACTTAACAGTACCTGGAGCAACATTGCTACAACTTCCAACATGGTAGTTTCTGTGAGGGAAATATGTTTGCTGGAATTGAGTGTGTACATTATTAACTTTCTTCTTGAAATCTTCCACAACTTGTTGTACCTGAATTGCTTCACTCAAGTTTAGCTTTTCCGGAGATTTTTTCCACCAATTCTCTGGTTTTTTGTTTCTTTCATTTTCGAATAATTTATCCTTTCTCTTTTTTTCTTTTTCTTTTTCTCTTGTTGCCAACACCTATAATAATATCATTTTATTTTCAATTATTATATTTAATGAATATCTGATCTTTATTGAATATGTTTTAGATACAAGCTGAACCCTCCAAAATTTATCTATCTATAAGCATGTTTGTTTGATTTCGTATAAAATTATTTCTCATATCAAAAAACAAAATTGTGAACCATTTTTATAGGCATAATTTCTTATCCAAAAGCCAAACATAACAATTGAAAAGAAATCACCTCAGTAAGCATCTCATTGAGCTTTTGGAGATGAAAATTGCTGATGTGTGTAGGAATACGCCCTGAGTGACAATTCAGTATAACTTCAACACTTGGATGACCAAAGGAATAAACTTTTCCAGCAGGTGAGAACACTATAAGTGCAATTTGTGCATTACACAAAGTGCAAAGTTCACTTGCTTTTTTAAAAAGACCAGATCTTCTTTTTGAAAATGTTACTTGAAGATTTGCCTCATTCTTCATTTTCACCAACTCTATTTTTCTCCGCCCATTTGTTTTTTTTACCATTTTGATACTTTTTTAAGAAGCAAGAAACACACAAAAAACAATTGTTTAACAAACACAATCAAATACGAGAATTGACTAAATGGTTACTTGTATTTATAGATTATATTTCACAAAGAAATATGACATATTTGGGTTTTAAAAGTTAATATTTACCTATTCTAATTTATTTAAAAAATTACAACTATAAATTGCCTTTCTAGGAGTATATATATTATTATCAATATATATATTTCCATTTAAGGTTGAAATTTCTTATATTTTAAATGCAAGCTAATCATTTTGCATTACAGCCTGTCAACTTCAAAAGTATATTTAACAAAAGAAACTTCAAAACTTATTAACATATGTCAACAATGTAGCTATTGATATGATTGATGAAGGGTTTTACACCAAATTATCTGTAATAGTTTTTAATGCGTTTTGGTAAAGAAGAAATATGACACATATCACGATTGTTAATTACAAAATTTGAGTAGTTGAGTTTTATATAATAAGATATAATTAGGAAATAAGAAACAGAAAGGAATACAATTTTTTTATTATTAAAAGTTAGGTCCAAGACAAAAAGAAAAACACTGAGTATGATTTTTCCAAACGCAGTTTATATGCTGCTAATGCTTTTGTAATACAAAATTTATTTAGGTCATAAGAAAGTTAGCTGAGAGAAGGACCCAACCAAGTTGAAGTCATTACTTGTGAAGAGGATTGAACGTCCTTTACTTGTGAAGACGATTGAACGTCCTTTACTTGTGAAGACGATTGAACGTCCTTTACTTGTTTCAGATGGATCATATGAGGAGATATCTTGGATCTGAATCACCTTCATGGTTTCAAGAATAAAACCTTTGCTTTTACAAATACTACTTTTAAAGCATCTCATACAAACGACTACAACATCACCAACATCTAATAATATAACATCCAATACCAAGATTGAACACTTGACCATCTATACACATAATAACAGTTCATCAGAATCCTTTGTAATTTTTTCAGGCAGCCGATTTTGGTGATGTTGCTAGTAGGGTTGTTGTGCCTATCGACCTGAGGTTCTCTAGTAATCTGTCTCGCCCTGTTAACAGAATGTTGAAGAAACAATCGACTGCGTTCGAAACAAGATCCAGCTCACTGGATAATTCTGCAATGGAATCCTTCAATGGCTGCAGTGAAACGGGATCTAATGACCCTTGTACGATTCCAGGGTAAAGTTTCTTAACACCTGAATCAACTGCCTCTAGCTCTTTCAGCACCGTTAACCCGTCTGATAAAAACAACTTCTTTATTTCTGCGTTAATTATGTTCTGCATTTCGGTGAAGGATTGCGCCCATGGAAGGTCGCTTAAGACGGTAAGGTACAACACATTTTGCGACGAACCTGAGAATGCTGCAGCAAAAACACCAGAGATGTATAAAGTCTTAACCTTTACACCGTAAAGAGCTCGCATCAAGACTTTTCCTTTGGCCGAGTTTTTCACCTTGGGGAGATTCAAGGTTTGAACAAGGCTGTCTAAGATTGCACGGCAATTTTGAATTCTCGGGTTCCTGGAAACAATGTGTTGCTTCCAGCTGTCAAGGGATGATTGGGCTTTCGAGAGATTCTGAGGAGAGTTTGTCTCTAAGTTATGCAAAGCAAGCTGGAGTAAGAGATGTCCTTGGTTGAGACGGGTTAGCTCTGAGCTAAAGGCATTGCAGAGATCAAGAAGCTGCACGCTTATGTCAAGATAGAGATCAACCCATTTATCCTCCCAATCTGAAACGGGAAGATCTAGATCAGTTATAAGGGTCTTGATACCATGATGTGTCTCGCAAACAGATTCCATTGCTTGCTTCATCCAAGAAACAGTAAGGAGGATTTCACTCTTTTCCTTTGGGACAAGCTTTCTAATTGAAGCTGCTAAGTTCACCTCGAAATTGTTCAACAGTGACACAAGCTTTGAGGATAGTACGGACTTTTTTGAAGATAGATTCTTGAACGGGTTTCCAAATGGTAAGAAGCCGCGTGGAGGGTCTTGTGGACGAGCCATTTTGTTTAAGTATAAACTGACAAAAAGCAGAAGAAAGACGAACAAACATATCAATTGTCGTCATATAATCACATAAATACATAAATGTTTTTACTTTGATGGTAACCATACTAAATCCAATACAGATCAAATTTTGGTGTTTCTCTCTTTTGGAATTCAAGTATAAATCTCTTTTCTAAACAGATGTAAAACATAAAGAGCATCAAGTCCGCTCTTTGATTATCAGGACACGCCACAAAAGTCAACAACAAGAGTAAACAAATTTCACAAGATCTCTTTTTTTTTTCCCTCTAAAAGAAAGAAAACATTCAAATCAACAGATCCACCACGAGACAACCCTAAGAGGCAATATCTCAACTTACAGGGAAAACTCATTTTTTCTGTAAATAATAAGCAAAACCCAGATCTTAAACCCAATTCACATAGAAAAGAGATGAAAAGAAATCAAATTCAACACAGGCAAGCTCCCATGATAATAGGAACTCACCTAAAGTCTTGGAAGAAAAAAACTACAAATGATGAAACTCCGATTCGGCTGATAGAAGTTTGTGAGTAAGCAAGCAATAAGAGACAGAGAATAAAAAAGAAAAATCAAACATTAAATTTATGGTCATATAAGAACGCGTTGTACATGAATGACAAAATACACAAAGTCGCCGTCTTTCTGCAGCTAAACAAGCAAGTAAAGGCATGGGGTTTCAGTTACGGGGCTGTGACGTAACACTAAATGACAGCTCATGCAAGGCGTGTACACTAACCAACTAAAATCTCAGCTTAATATTCTTCAATATGTAGTATCCTTGAGAATATAGGTTGTTTTCTACTCCAAAAGCATGTTAGTAGTTATAAGAATTATAGATTATGGAGCCCGCAAGACGTCCAATGTAAGTAAATGGGCTAAATTTAAACCCAACCGAAGCTTAAACTGTATTTAAACTGTACAATGCACAGGGGCCTATTGTAGGCTTAATAAGAAAAGAGAAAAATAAGGTTGAGAAGCTAAGCCCATTAGACCCAACTCAGGCCCAATGACTATGACTGGAGTAGCCAGATCGTCTTGTTCCGACAGATTTCCTTTTTTAGGAAAAAAAGTAGACCGTATGAGGTTGTTTACAACAATTTTGTATAAAAAACTTGGTCAAATTATGATAGCTAATAGAACCCACCTTCTTATTACGGATAAGTTTTTACGATAAGTAATAATTGTATTTTGTTGCTACGATAATAAACTCCTCTAAAAGAACGGTGCCTTTTATTTATAAATGCTAGTATACTTTATTGGCGCTAATAAAAGGGAATCTGATCATTATGATGGCTCAGGAAAATCACCCAGCCTATTCATTTATTTCATCTTTTTGCAACTAAAAGGCAAACGTAAGCAAATAGAAAGAAAGAGACCTACCAAAATGGGTATCTATTAACAATAAATAATAGAGGATCATCTGATTTGATCTGATTGATTCTTTAAGAACACTGTTGAAGTTGAAGGCGAACCGTGAGGGCATGGCCTGTCGGGTTCCCCTGTTGTCCACAGGTTATTCAGATCACCTCTCTTGTGACCCAACGCAATTAAAGTACCTGACATTCTCCCCATTCTTAGGTTCAACAGCTTAGCTTTTGATCCCAAATATGTGATCTTGAGTACTTACCAAGTATGAATGGGACGATGTAAAGGAGAGCCGGTTGCCCATGTCCATCCATCAAATTTAGAGCGATGTATGTTGTCAGAAGACCTGTGTTTTTCAATGCCCTGTGTTAGATTCTGGAAACTTTTCTTCCCTACTCTGAAGGGATCATACCTAGACCATAAGCAGACATTGTTCCAAGGAAGTATCCTGACTTGAGCCTCTTGTTTGCCAACCAGTCGTATCTGCAAAAGGGAGCATTGAATATTACATTTTGATTGCTACTTCCGATGCAACTCTAGCATGTTTCAATCGAAGACAGAAAAAAAGAAGAAGGATTGTACTAGTGCAAACCTCAGTGCAAAAGTTACAAGTAGTCCTGGTAAGATGATATCGCCAAATCCAATAATGCTGTACCCACCCCAAGGATCAAACATACGTGGGATCTTTAGTAGCATTGGGATGCCTTCCTCTCCACTTCTGTCCCCACGGGCTACCTATTCGTAGAAAAACATCATTGTGCCTCCAACATCGATTTTCCATTCTCTTACACGAGCAAAAAGCAAATGCTCAGATAAACTCACCACAATCATCACGCTTTCACGGAACCACCATTTCGATACAAATACCCAGAAAATGTCATACATGAAGGCACAGCTAAGAAGAACAAACCCAACCTGTTAATATTAAAATTCAACATTTTACAGCTTGTTTATTGGGAATATATATACACACACACTGGTAAAGTGACAGTTTGAACAGAAAGCTGGTTATAGATGGCTACGGATCGTGATTTGAAAAAAAGGCAGTGGATATTACCTTAAGATTTGGTACGCGGACAATTTGAAGAACCGTGATTATCAGTGAGATTCCCTGTCAGCAAGAAAATATCCAAATTAAGTCGTTACCTTCTGTCATTGGATTATTCATTCACATTAACTTATGTAAATTGGTAGGAAATTTGATAGGAGCCATACTTATCGGAAAACATGGACTTCAACTGACTTAAGATAGATAGATGGAAAGTGGTGCTTACAAGTATATCTTGCCCTATCCAAGCAAACGAGATTTGGCGGAAAACTGCCCAAATGACTGCAAATGTTATGCAAAAGGGACAAACAGCCACCGTCAAGTATGAGACGGCACCTAGTAAAGGAACTTTGACATACGATTCTCCAAAGCCGCGGAACCATCTGAAACTATAATAAATCAAACGTGAGTCCCATTTTTTTCTCAAAACCTTTCACATACATGCTCCTCAAGGAAAAAGTTATACATACCATGAGAGCAAAGCGACTAAACAGGTTTGCAGCCCCTGGTAGTACCAACAAAACTTTCAAAATCAGTAACAGGATGAAATCAATTGGTCACAGGATAAACGTTTTCACCTCTACGCCACCAATGCAAAAGAGTACCACCAACACTTCTATAAACCAGTATGACATAAGCTTGTAGAGCATGATTAGGAAACAAGAGGCAACCACTACAAACATAATTGCTGATAACACAGTGATCTCAACAACACGTCTAGAGCTGGTGCTTGATAACTGCAAGAATTCATCTGATCCATCCTGCAGTTTAAGATTAACAACAAAAGACTTAATTTCTTTCTTGGCAGGCAAAAGGTTCGACCATGGTGGGTGTCTGGAATACAAAGTTGTAAGCCAGCGAGCACCTTTAGCAGCTTGTCTTGCTCAATAGCTTCTTCCCTGACGGTCCAAACAGACCAATAAGAAGCACATAAAATGGTACCAACAGCCATAAGCCACAGAAAGACCTCAGCCACATCAACTGCAGGACGTTTTGGCGAGTAGAGCTGCAGAGTGACTGAACAAAGAGATAGAAAAAAAAAAGAGAGAGAGTGAGAGATGAAAAACTAGAACTAAGATATGGTAGAAGACGCTAAAAACAGAGGAAGGAGGACAATCTCTGCTGAAGAAAAGTTGGAGTAAGATTTTACCTGTATGGTTACTTTCAACGGTTTTCTCCAGACTTTTACCAGCGTCAACGGGTAGCATAACAACAGGAATATTGATATCTAAAACGTTTTCACCCTTGTCGCAGACCATCTTGAAAAGATCTGCAAAACAACATTCAACATTGCAAAACTCAAAGAGGATGAGTAGAATTCAAGGAGATAAAATCGTATCACTCTATGTGCAATCACTTGGAAGTAGTAGAAGAGGAGAAATAAAAACAGAGAAGCTTGAGGGGATTTACCAGTACTGTTGTTTATAATAAGGATGGCTGAGGCACCAGCAGCCTCAGCTACCTTTGTTTTAGTGGTAAAACTACAGTTACCACGGTGAACAAGAATGACCTCTCCTGTAAGCTACCAAAAGAAAACAGAAAACTGGAATTACACAAGTGACCAAGAAGAATTAAAAGAAAGATTTTCAACCTTAACTTTGGGTGTGCTGCAACAATCAGGAGGATCTGCAAAAGCAAGTTTGATGAGGGTAGCATGTTTCTCCTTTGATTCCAAGGTTGGGCCAAACCTAGCACCAACACCAACATACTCCATGTTTTCTCTTCCGTTAACTCGTGTTGGGACTTTCACCTGTCCATTCATTTCTGTTGCAGTTAGGTTTATAAGACACAGAGACGAGTTATTGTCTCAGTTCAGACCTTGCCATATTAGGCAGCTCATGGCTATAGCTTACAACACAACACTCGGAAAATGACATCAAATCTCAAATTCAAAAAAAAGAAGAGTAAAAATAATTTAAAATCACCAAGAGCTAAAAAGACAGAACAAAGTTTAATTGGAACAATTTTATCACCAGTACGAAATTGTTGTTGCAACCAGGTCTCTGAGGAAGCGAATCATCGTGATGAACTATGTCTCCAGCAGAAACCAGAGTAGCACTGTACAACAGCCCGAAAACAAACAAGCGAGATAGAGGTTTGCACAGTATCATCTTTGAGTCTGCAGACTCTCCGTAAAAAGGAAGGAGAAGAAGATAAGTAGACGATAGAGGAAGGACGGAGAAAAATGGAGCAAGGTACAAGGAACGAGAGAGACTCAGACGAGAAATGCTCTTGTGTGAGAGAGAGAGAGTTGAGAAAACTCTGGTCGTCGTTTCAGTGATAAGTAAAGCTTAAAACGGTGGTTTTGACTTTTTTTGGGGTTGGGGTGCGACTCTCTCACCATAGGCGTGTGGGACGCGTATTGGTGTGTGTACTGTGACACTGTCGATTGAGTTCATATATTATTTTTCTATTACTAACTAAATCAAACCGCTATTTGCTGAAAAAAACAAGCGTTCAGCGCAATAAACGGAATGACACAAAAATGAATTACACCAATATTACAACTCATGAATCCATTATTATAACTTGTATACTATTATTTGTTAATACTTTTTTACTGATTTTAAAACTATTTGAATATTGACAATTTTTTAGATAAGATTAATTGTATATTTTATGGTAAAATTATGGTCAAAACCAACTGAAACCTTAAAACTGCAAGGTTTTTCTTGAATCGTTTAGTGAAACCAAATAATAACAACCTCCGTATATTTTAAATTTACGATGACTTGTTTCAGTTAATACATATAAAAATGAATTTTTCATGATTTTGCTTATATTATGACTATGTTTTGCCTTCGAGGATGTGATCTTTAATCTATTGCACTTGTAGTGCATTGGACTGATTCCATCATTCCAGTTTGAATTAGATATTGGAATTACTAGTAATTTTATTGCAAAATGTTATTTTTAGTAATCTTATTTTTAATCCTAAATTCATCTAGATTTGCTCGTAAATGTTTCAATTACTTAATTCCCTTAAATAGAGCGGTTGACAAAAAAAAAAAAAATTTAAAAACAATACAACTGCATGTGCGTGGAACATCGATAGACAAGCTGCGCGTGGAACATGCATGCGATTTGTACATCAAACCTACCGATCACCGGCTTGCAAAATAAACAATTACAATTGTAAAGTTTATAATTGTTTTTATTTTCTTTTAAATAAGAATCCGTATGTACCGTACCGACAAGATGGCATGTTACAGTAAACTATTTGATAATTATATAATTAAGTGTAATGGCCAATAATACTCTCTCGCGTGTAAATAACCCATTTGTTTGCAAAACTTCCTGAGCATATTCGCGGGCCCCTTTTTGGGCCATATTTAGTGAAAGAATGCTTTGACTAGCCCATAGAAAGGGACGTAAATTTAGAAACGACGTTTTTTGTTTCGAAAGTGTTGACGGCAGACAGGTTCCCCGAGTTTGGGCAAAACAGCAAGGATTTTGTAAATGGGTTAAAGCCGTTTCGTAAGGATTTTAGAGAACCAACACAGTTGAGTGGCAATATAGCAAACACACAAAAATAAACCCGATGCCTAGGCGTCTTCCTATTCTTCGTTTAGCTGCTCTACAGTTGGTACTGTATTTAAACTAGACATATTTTTAAACAGTCTCTGCTAGAGATCTTGGTTCAGTTTCTTTCTTTTGCTTTCTTTATTCGTCTTCTCATCTCTTTTAAAACCGTACTTAAGGTTCGTCACTAGTGGTGTTCTCGGAGTTGGCGAGCGAGGGCCAGCGAGCCCGAGTGGAAGGATTTGTCGGCTGCTGCTAATGATAACAATACCCTTGATTTGGGGGGATAATTAATTACATCGATGCCAGAGTGGACAACATGTTTGGGGGAGGGAGTAATCAGATGTTTCCGCTACAGGATATGTTCATGTACATGCAAAAACCTTACTGACGGTTGCTCCACCGAAACGTTTATGGTAACACGAGACCGTTTATGGCCAATGAGTATGCCAATTAGGCGGAGCCCCAATATTATTTATTCTCCGTTTTCGTTTATTTTATTTATAGACCGTCAGATTATCGTTGGTTTTTGGGATGTATCAGGGAATATTTCATCCCTGGCGTAATCAATCGAAAGCTTATATTTCTCTTGCCTCTTTTTTTTTTAAGCATAGATTAACGTATCTCTTTTAGTCTACTGAAGAAGTTGACTAGCATCTGTACTGGACACGAAAACGAGTCAAGGATTCAAGCTGAATTGCCTGTCACTTGTTCTTCCGATAAAGACGAAGATATTGATCTGCAAATATCATCTGGGTAAGTATCACAGCAACAAAATGGATTTAGATAGTCAAGCTAAGAATGAAAGCAGTCACAAGTCATTTGTTGAAAACTGCTCAACAACAGCAACAACAACAATAACAATAACAACAACAACAACAAAAACAGCAAAAAGTTGGTGACGGAGTGAAGAATTATTTGACTTGTTACTTACACACATGCCTTCCTTTTGGAGCATTTAGAGCTCATCGAAACGTTGTCAAAGCACATATCCACAAGGTTCAAAATTCATTTCAACAGTAGCAAGCCCAAGAGCATCTAAATTAATATCAAGTTCAACACACTCATCGAGTCAAATCAATCAGCAATCATCAAGATTAGAGGTCTCACCTCTTTCTTTTTATAATTATTTTGCTTCCATAAACAAAACTATCAAAGTTAAGAAACTTATTGGCGATAATGAAGTAACGATGCAAAGAAAGTAGGTTGATAGAGAAAGCAAATAGCATGACATACCTCACTACTAATTTATCAGTAAAATCCTCGTAATTCATGGGTTTTGTGAGCCAATTGTTGAATGGATACTTTCCTTTAAAAATCTTTGACATTAAATAATATTCCACAGCTTGGTCCTGTTAAAACAAACAAACAAATAAACGAAAGAAAAATCACTCATAACAAACCAGAGAACAATTTGACAATCATGCAGGATGCCTATCAAACACTCACTGTGAGATTTTTACATTCTAGTATGTTACTAATGCCAGTGGAAGCATGTTAACCCAAAACGAACAGAAAATAATCAGCATCACACACACCTTCAGTTCTCGGTAAGATCTTTTTGACTTAGAAGATTCACTTTCGAGTCCATGAGTTTCTTTCAAGAATAGCTCCAGTAACCGCTGTCTAGAAAAAGATATGAACATGATATCAACTATAGATAAGCAAGGTCATCTGTGTACAACATGCCCCCACCTCTTACTTGCATATAGATGATTGAGTAGATGGATACAGAGCTCCTTTAGCTGAGGTCCCTTGCTTCCTCCCGGTTGTTCCTAGTATAACTTCGTGTAAGCCAGATTGGTTCCAACACAAAGAGTACCTAACAAAACAATTTGTCACCTTGTAAGAAATGCAGAAAAGACTAAGTATGTCCTGCTTTGAAGAAGAGTTAAGTTACGAGCATTGCAAACTAACCCGCATGTTAAGGTAGCTTGAGCTGTTTCTGAATGCTGAAATTCTGATGGTGGTACTGGAGCTACAAAAAACAGTGGCTGGAAAAGGAATCAGAACAATGTATGCAAGTTACTACTGAAATTTATATGGGACCTTGGTATAAAGCAGCTAACGAACCTTGTTCAAACGGAAGGCAGTCAGTAGCTCATCTGATAATGGAATGATCCTCTCATACAAAGATCTTTGTAAGTGGTCAGCCAGAAAAAACTTGCCAGGACAGTGCAGAGATTTCCCAACAGTGATTGTAGAAATATACACAGGCCGAAGGAATTGGCAAAGCAATGCCCCTGAAGGAAGAACACATGAAGACCCATAAGCAAATCTCGAACGGGACAACACATTCTCTGTCAAACTTCAGGTGTAGACCCACATTAACAAAACCATTGACCAAATCTTTTATGACATGCGTAATGCCAATTAAAAGTTTAGAAGGGCTTGCAAAAACAGTAACAGACTACAGAAGAAACCTTGAACTCCAAGAACATTCCATCGAGCAATCTTATCCGAACAGCTAACAGAGAGTGTCATTTCACCGCGACCAGGCTTTCTTTGTACCATATCTGTTCGTGAGCCATCATTACCTGAAACGGAGATATCCTCAGTAAATTGATACTAAGAACCAACATCAGTCTAAGTCGTTATCCTCCATATGCTAAATAACATGAAGAAAAGCGAAGAGAACACAATTGCAACGACCAGGCAGGAGGCTTCAGTACCTATCTCTGGAATATCAGAACTCCCCGATAAGCAAATGTTAGAACCTTTATCTACTTGTGTTGATGGAATCTTTTTCAGTGCATACAACGGTGAACTAGTAGAAGCATATCCACCTGCGTATGAAAGGTAAGTTCACTAAGGACATTCTTGAGATGGAAAAAAACGCAAAACTTGAAGAGGAAATAATTAAAGTTAATTACATGGCAATTGAGAAATGTACATATGCAAGTGGCACCCAGATTTCAGCTTATAAATCACTTGTCCACGAGAACTCGAGTCTAACTCTAAAATTGAGCTGCTTCGGCTATCATTTCTCTGACGCTTGGCTTCACTACAACAATTAATCTTGTCCAAAGTCCCTTTGATTCGCTGAATCTCGGAATAGAAGAACCTGGCAATTGAAAAGGGGGAGAGAGTAAACCATAAGAATACAGGTTGTACTAGAGTCAGTGCAACGAACCTCATCAGAGCTCTTCTGGCGACAATTTCGGCATGAGAATCGTTCACAATGTCCCCACGGGGACTCAGAAGCGACCGAGAAACGCACTTGGTCCCCGTTCCTAAGGCTATTACTTCCGGGTCTGCACACAAATCCTAATCGGTTGAAAATTGAGACAAGGAGAGCAGAAAAAAAAGCAACGCAGAGAGAGAGAGAGAGAGAGAGAGAGAGAGAGAGAGACATTGGGAAGGAGAAGAGACAAGGAAAGCGGAGAGGACGGTGACTTCACGACCCTGAGGTTTTCCCTTCTTCGGAAGAGAGATATAAGCCGAGGCAACCTTGTCTGAAACTATCTCTCCCCAATCGCTGGAGAATAGTTGCTCCATTGATACGAACCCAAGACAGTCCCTCCGTGGGAGAGAAAGAAGAAGTTAGAGTTGTAGTCTTATAGTTTTAAGTTAAAAAGTTAAGGGGTGGTTTCTCTGACGAAAATACATGAGACATTGCCAGAAAATCTCATCTCGTGTTACCAAGTTACATATCAGATTCTTTTTACAACTATTTATGAAATGACGATTCTTAAACTGCATTCTACATGACGATTTATTTGATAAATAGTTTGTTTTAATTTTGCAAATATATGGGATTACTGCTGAGCGTGTAAATAATTCAACATCATGGGCCTGCATCTAATCATGAAAGCCCATATATTAAGTTAAAAAGAGTTAGCCCAATAGGCTTCTTGATAAAGGTTAAAGACATTATTAACCATAATGCAATAAGCTTTTTTTTTTTATCACCGTCGCATCGTTGACCGGTGAAACAAGCCCATCAGCTTCCCTCTTTCAAGCTTCTCGAGGAGCTTGTCGGCACCGATCACTTCCATCTCCGATAGCTTCTTCAAATACCCGATTGCTCCGTACGAAACCATTACTTTCTTACTCTTCTCGCTTCCCGACAACCCCAAAAGTCCGGCAACGGCGTACTTCTTCGCCGTGTTTCCAGGATTCGAATCCAGCAGCATCACCAGATTCGTCACGCTTTTCACATCTTTTTTCAATTCCCGTCGAATTTTTTGCTCCGTCACCAATCCGGCGATCGCCTGTGCCGCCGCTTCTCTACATCCTTTTGATTTCGATTCCAGAAGCTTCACAATCACTGGAACGCATCCGGATTCTCCCACTAACCTCTTCGTCTCCGGCGAGCAAGCGAATCGGCAAATTGCCGATGCTGCTGCTTGTTGCGCACCGAAAGACCCTGATTTCAGCACGTGGACTAATCGTGAAACCAAATTGAGAGCGACCCATGTCTCTGAGTTCACCGACGGGATTAGATTTCTCAGCGCTGTTACCGCCGGTTCTTGCGGCAACGGACCGTCGAGATAAGCCAATAGACTCCGAACTCCGCCTTCTGAAACAATGGCTTCGCGTAGAGTTTCGCTCGCTGCAGTGAGATTCTGCAAACATTCGGCCATGTACTCTCTTGATCCTAACAATATCCCATGGTTTAGAAGATGGATCGAAATTCTAACCATTCCTTCTTCCGCAAGTAACTTCCTTAATTCTAAAACTGCGGAGATGTTCCTCAGAGCAGCTGCAGACGCAGCTTGTGACACCGAATCTCCTGTTTTGCAGAGATCGATCAGCGGTTTGATTCCACCGTGTCCAGCGATTTCCCATGCGTTTTCCTCTGTCATCGACAATCTTTGGATCGCAATTGCAGCTTTTTCTTTCGTTTCAAGACTTCCTGATTCGATTAGCCTCACCAGAGGAGCCAATACACCTTCTGAGACTAGCCATTCGTCGCAGTGACCTGCTTCTGCTAATACACTGACCACATTCACCGCTTTCTCTCTGATTCTTGGTGAAGTTGCTGTCAACAGTTGGACTAAAGCTGCGACATTGGCTCGTGCGATCAAAGGCATAACCATCTTATCATCCTCTTGCATTGCACGGAGGAGGTTTTCGAGAGCATTGTGTTTTGACTCCAAGTGACCGATCTGAAGCCTTGCTAGAAGTTCTTTTAAGCTGGAAATTTTGGGTGTTTCCAATGAACTTGAGATATATAGAGGTAAGGTAGCTTCACCAAGAACGCCGGTCTTGATCAAAACCATACAGTCTCTTAGATTCAAATCCAGTTTTCCGGATAAAGCATCGAGATTGCTCTGCATACGCAGCTTCCCTTCATACTTCTCAGTTGAACACAACTCTGCAAGCTCGATAACTTCATTAAGCGTCTTAGCCACAGATTGTAAATGCTCGTTGCAGAGCTTGTTCTTGGAGAAACAAGGGTGGCTTGAGAGGTCAGATAAACAACCTGGAATCTGATCAATCTTTGAGATTACCGTCTTCCATCGTCCTGCAAAATTCTTAATCGTTTTTGCCTTGCTGAGGACGGATGGTATTAGCGAATGGATGCGCGATAGCCATTCTTCTGCTGATTGTTTATCCATGAACATCTGGTTAACTTGCTGCTCTTCTGCCATGGCTCCAAACTTCCCCATGGTTCCCAATTCTGCCATTGTCCCCATTGCAAATAAAAAAGTAGAAGAGTCACAGCTTCCTAGGGTATCTGAACATTCATTATCTTCTCTCAATCTCTGTATGATTAAATGCTAATAAAACCTGAAGAGAAACCAAAAAGTTTACAACCCTATACATGTCCGAGCCATGATTTCCCAAAAAGGTAGAACTCTACCTCATCTGAAATTGAACTGTAGCCATAATTTCAGACTGATCGACTCTTACTGCAGTTGAAGATGAAGAGAAAAATCAAAACTTAAAAAGAGTTTTCGCATGTTCAGTGAGAGAAACATAAAGAAAAGGCAAAACCTTTCATTCTCCTTACTCCTTTAACTGCACTTGAAGAAAATGATCCAATTCTTCCACAGTTCTGTGTGTTCTTCACTGCCAATTTCAGATCACTAATCTGATTTACTGCAATTGGAGATTAAGAAAGATAAAACTTATGGGACACAAGAGTAGAAGACAAAAATATTAGTTTATATGAAAACAACATCTAACTGATACACACAAGCTATTGCTTAAGAAAAGAAGGAAGTTTCCCCACGACATATCATTTCGAGTGGTTTCTAGATGCATATTCATTAAATGCTTCTCCTAATATATCATCATATGAAAAACACATCAAACTTATTCACTGCCACGAAATGTACTCACTTTCCATGAACCATCATTGTCAGCACTCGCAAAGGTTAGTTTCGTGATTGGAGAAAAATTCCTTAAAAAATAGGAAGCATAAGCTGTATTCTTGTGATCCAGAGTGATTCAATGTGTTGATAGCAACAGAAAGGAAAATTCTGGCTGATGAACAAAGTTAACGTGCAGACTTTTCTTTGAAGAGAAGTCAATGGGAAGTCTCTCTCTCTCTCTCTATTCATTGGACACACAACTTGTAACTTGTCAGCACCAATGCAAGGAAGTTAGTAAGGATATTGAAATAAACCCCAAAAATTGTAATAGTAATCTTTAAGGATGATCTAAAGGAAGATTTAGGTAATATTTTACCTTCAGTTTAGTAATTAACTTGACTGTGAAAATTATGCATCCAGCCAAAACTTGATCTGTGAATTTTAAGAGATTCTGTAAATGTACATGTAGAAGTTAAGCAAGAATTATTAGAATTCTGCAATATGATATATATGCGAGTCACTGAGAAAAAACACAAAAAATAAACTTGTGATTATGAATCTAATTCAAATCAGAAGGCCAGAAATGAGATAATAGGGGAAATTTTGATTTTCTGAACTAGACAAAAGAATCACAGAAACCAGAAGAAAAACCACTAACTTGTCTCTATCGCCAATAAAGCAGTTTATAACCAATTATGAGTTTGAGATCAAAACTTTAGCTTTTTATCTTGTGAACGCAACCATCAACCGCAAAGAACCAACCTTTAAGATTCAGAATCTTAAAATAATTCTCATCTTTTGTAACGAAAATCATAAAGACAAAAAGATCTTCAACTTTCGAGTTTTCCTTTATACCCCAGAAAGCAGAAAAAGCTGGAGATGAGAAGTAGACAGCAGAATCAACCAGAAATTACAATTCTTTCTATGGTTTGAATCAGAATGAAGTAGAAAGTTACGGTGAGATTTAATTTTTAAACCTTAAATGATAAAGCAATTATGCCAGACGACATTAGAAACGTTAAGACACGAGAACATAATTTTGATGAATAATCCCAATACTCACTTACCCATAAACCATTGTTGTTGTGTAATGAAGAAACTAAAGCGGAGCTGTTGAAATCTTGCAAGAAAACAAAGAAAATTCAGACAAGCTGCTGACTTGTCGTCCTCAAACTCCAAACGATAAAAAAACAAACAACTGCTCCTCTTTTCTTTTCTTTTTTCTCTTGCTCAGATTAAATATTTGAAAAAATTCAAATCATAGAGAGAGAGAGAATAAGAGAGATAAAAGGGACATTGCAGCACAGAGTACAACCTAAAGACAACTTCGATCAAAAAAAAGAAAGAAAAAAAAAAGCTACGAGCCTCTCTCCTACGCCCTTAAAAGCAGTAGCTTTCCTTGGGATCTGACGGCTGTGATTCATCTCTTAGCAAAATCGATTGGACCGTTAGATCTCATTCTGTGTTTATAACGTTACACACATAGTTGACGTGTCATATTGTAGGACCATTGGATCCGGTAAAACTGAACTCACATTGCCATTACGTGGCTACTATATCACGTGTCCCGAAGAATTTGAATCGAAAAAGTGTCACAAATACGATAATGTGCTTGTACTTTAGTGATATTACAAAAATGCCAGACATAGCATGTGCGAGTCGCGTGAGCTATGGCACTTATGGCCCACTTATTTACGTCCATTTGCTCTGTTTAATAAAATACATTCATTTGTTTGTTTTTTTTGCTGGAATAAACTCTACCTAATTAGTTAATACGGATTGCAATTAAATTAAATTTAATGTTGCTTCACGTGACAATGATTCATTATTCTCGTAGTATTTGATCAGAAAATTACATTAAATAATATGTTAACAACTAAGATATTATGTGTATTCGGAATTATAATGGTAAATAGACTCTTGGATCGCCAAAACGGGACTAGGTTTTGTGGATATATTTATTTTGAGGGGAATGCATGAATATGCATTATATGCTCTTTGACATAATGTTATCGGGACAATAAATATCAACTTCACTTGGCCATGTCGTGTCTTTTTTTTCACTGCTCATCATTATATTCAGATAATTAAATGCATTTTGTTTTTCATTTTTCATATTATTTATGTATGATATCTTAAGATAAATACTAGATGTTTGACAGATTATTTATTATATTTTATTGAAAATAGTACTAACAATTCTTTATAGAAAACTAAAAGCTGTTTTGAGATCAAAAGCTTCCTCAAACATAAGGTGCTGTGGTGTAGTGGTTATCACGTTTGCCTTACACGCAAAAGGTCTCCAGTTCGATCCTGGGCAGCACCATTCGTTTTTTTTCTTTTTAAACAGAAGTGAAGAACAAACAAACTTATATGTTTACTACTCAGTGGGAAGACTTGATAGATGGTTATCGTATTAAGTAGTGTAATTCAATTTAGAGGAATCTTCAAAGTAATCTTCAAACACTTATTTATTAAAATAAAATATAAAAACAATTACATGTGTTTATTAATATTAGAGTAATATCTTAAAATAACATTTTTTAAAGTTTTTCTTTAAAAAACTTTAGAGTAATACTTATTTATTAGAGTAATTCTTCCAAATCTAGCATCATAAAATTAAATTCTCAAAAATAGCACAAACACTTATGTGAAAATACTTATTTATTTTAAATAAATTATACATAAACTTAAAGTATTGTATTTGGGTTCATTATTTCCAATTTAGGGTTTAATTTTTTTTATTAAAATATAGTTTTAATGTATTTTAATCTTAAATTTGTGCTATTATTGGAAATTTAAACCAATGATGCTATTTTGGAACAAAAATTTAGAAATGTGCTATTTTAGACATTTGCCCTTAATATTATAATTAACTAATTATTCTATTTAATAAGTGTTATATCGATTTAACATATTTTTGTAAATTTTTAAAAATTAACTCGCAAAAAACCATAATAATAAAAACATCAATCTTAATTTGATATACAATATGACCAAATAATAAAAGTATTTAAAATAATTTCTAGTTCAATCAATACTCTTATGAACTTTCATCATTTTGGTTATTTGATTTAATTTTACTAATGTATAAGCATTCCTAAAAATAATTTGATTTTATTATTAAAGATATGTTATACAAAATTTCAATATTATATATGAATAACACATGAGCAAAATGTTAAATTTTGTAGTAAATTTAATTCTGATTTTTGATTTCTGGAAATTTGAAATATTGATAGAAAAATATTTATGTTTGATTAACTTATAAACAATAGAATCTAGGATTTGTTTTCAAATAAATATTCTACAAAAAGAAGGGTCTTTTATATACATACAAAAGAATAAAACGCCCACCGTGGGGCTCGAACCCACGACCACAAGGTTAAGAGCCTTGCGCTCTACCAACTGAGCTAGACGGGCTTCGTGACAATAAGTATTTAACTAGATAAGCAGAGGACGTTTACCCGTAGGATTTGAACCAAGATTTCTAGTAGATGGGATAAGGTATTTAGTACATCTAATCTAATTAAAATGTGATAATTTGTCTTCTAAAAAGGGAACAGTATAGTAATTTTTTGTCTCCTACAGCATGCATTAAAAAAAAAAGTATCCCAGTTGTACACAAGTGTGATCTCTGTGTGTCCAAAATAAATAAAAAGATTAAGAGCAACAAAAAAAATAGAAACCAATTATATGGAGCATAACCATTTTTTAATGTATCGATTAGATCAGAATAAATCCAACAGCGCACGCATTTTACCACAGCTTGAGCGGGCGAGGGAAGCGGCAAGATGTGTAGGATCGATCATTGCAGCAGCTTCAGGAAGAGCTGCCTTCCCGGCTCTTCAACATTCTCACTCCTGTTTCAGGCCTGGAACAAATTTGTTTCACAAGACAGAGATGAAAACTGAAACCAATAGCTAACTGGCAGATGATCTAGAAAGTCATCAACATATATATAAATCTAATCACAGAGAAATTATTCATGTTGAGAAATCTTGGACAGGCAATGAAAGTAGAGAAGAATTTGATTACAAGAGTTTTAGCCAAGAAATTTGGAGGTCCAACTGAGACTGGGCAAGGTGATTGCTGAAATGAAAGGCAGCTGAAAGCATTTTGATGATGATGATGATGATGATATATGGAGTCATTTAAAGAAAAACTTATGTCGAACCAGCAGCAGAACAATGAAAGCAATGGATAGGACCTGCGCACATAACTCTTATTTACTTCGTATCTTTAACAAGTAAATATTTCTTTGCAGGCTAGTGAAGCTAAAATAATCACTTGAGAATGGAATAAAAGTTAAGGCTTGCAGCTGAATTAAGAGGAAGTTAACAAACTAAAAAGTCAGTCTTCGCTCCCAATGAACGAATTATTAAGAAAATTCGTAATAAAAAAAAATGAACAGGAGAGTATACAATCTTACAGAGATTAAAACAAAAAAAATATTAGCAGCAAGAACGGAGGAGAAGAGGCCCCATTGATGTCTGAAGCATATCACTAAGAGCTACTTGTACCTCTCCTCCCGACCCATGTTCACAGCTTATCAACGTCGCTATCAGAGGAAACAACTCCGGTAAGTTCTTCTTGAAAAGTGACTCTCCCATGTTTCCCACTGTCTGAATCGCAGCCACCACTAGCGGAGCACGCGCGGTTAGCTCTTTCCTTTTTCCAGACCCCGACGGAACCGCCCATCTAGACGACTGCTCTTTTGAACATGAAATCCCTATGTACAACTCCAACACCTCTCTGCAGATGCTTATTAGATGGGTTTCTACTTCAGACTCATTGTAACCCAAAGGCTGGTCTGAGATTAGGTTGTCTAAGAAGGTCATGCATGTTTGGAAAGATTCACTCTCAAGGCGGAGGAGAGGAGCTTCTTGGGATTCAGCGGACGACCCGAGCTCCTGGAGCTTGGAACGCAAGTGTGGATCGCCGTTGATTTTGTGAGCGTTGGATGCGATGCCATGCATAGCGTCAAAGAGCATCAACATGTGATTGGCTGTGAGAGAAGTCCGGTACATGTTGTAGATATCTGTTACCGCCTGCTAGGAAACAAGACATAACACGCATACACAATTAAGATTTGATTATATGTGTATGTATCCATACTTCATCACTAAAGAGGCTCAGTCTTGACTGACCTGAATCACAAAAATCTGAACTGAAGCTTTGGATTTGGCATCTGCAACGGCAGCATGAAGCTGCCTGTTTCTTCTTCCCAGTATGTCGTCCTCATTGCTTACATCCTCCGTCAAATATTCACTGGTAACAGATGAGAAGTCAGGGGATGTAGCATCTGCTGCTTCCTTAATACATGAGACAACCTCGAGCCATTGCTCATCTGAGAATTGATGACCGATGTCTCTCATCAGGCATACGAGTGCAGCAATGCCCGCACCAGCTAGACTTTGGTCAGGACGTTTTATCAAGCTTACGAATAGCATCAATACCTTCTTGAGGAGAGGGTTAACCGTCTTGTAGAAATTCACAAACAGGTCTACAACTAGCTGTAGAGCCAATGAACATGTCTCGTAGAGCCAAGACTCTTGGTTGACTTCCCCATTGTAACCTCTCTTATAAGTTGAATCCTCACCAGACGGGTCATCGTCGTGCCGCACATAGTCAAATATCCGAAATAAAACAGACTCGAAAACCCGTTCCCATAACGACAGACTGAAATGGTCACCATGGTTCCGCAGAGTATCAAACAGGACTTTTAATGCAACCTTCCTAATCTCTGCTCTTGGGTCGAAACTAAGTTCAGATAAACCTGCAAGGCAAGGATAACCGGAAAATTAGGGTGTTACAAAATTCTGGTTACAGAAGTAAGTGCAAAGATAAGCGCTGCAAAAAACGGCTTACCAGCTAACAAGGGAAACCAAGAATATAACTGTTCATCGCTTTCTAAAATATTTCCATTATCTTGTTTTCCGCTTTTTCCTCCCTGTGGAGAAGAAAGAGGGTTCCTCCTCAATGATGAACCAACATAACCTTCGGCAAGTTTTCTCGCGCAATGTTGAAGGAAAGCAATGGCATGGAGACTTATATCTTTCTCAAATTTACTATTGGTGAACGCAACAAGGCAATTCACACAGTCTGTGAAGGTGGTTGTTTCTGTCTCCGTGATGTGTGGGAAGTAGTCTCGGATAATCTTTTCAACCATCTCAAAGGACAGGAACACAATATTTTTATGTGCGTCGTGTGCTGCTGTTGTGAAAATCTACAAGAGCAAACCAATTTCAGTAAGTAGATCTGTCACCTAAAAACTGAGGGAGACATCAAAGTACAATTTGGGAGTTTGATAGATCACAAATACCATGAACATGCTCTTCCATCCTGATTTGACATTGTTAACACGGGATAGAACCATCTGTGAGACACATCGTATAATCAATTCCCTGATCTCAACAGCACCACTTTTGCGCATGACGACAACAAAAGGTTTCATAAATTCATTTTGGAAGTTATAATTTGCCAACTCTTCCCGCTCTAAGAACTTCATAGACAGCTGGCGCAAGGAATCCATAGCAAATATTGCAATGGAGAGGTTATCAGAACAACCAATGGTCACAAAGAAATCAGAGAGCACATGCCAGATGCTCGACCAGACAAGTCTTATGCGGTTCATGTTATAGTGCCTGCCGTTGCATCCAACAGATTATAAAATAAGAGATAGTTTGACCAAAATACAATAGATATGTGAAGGGAAGATTGATCCTTACGCTATTTCCACAATCTTTGTAAGGCTGAAGACTCGTGGATCAGATGGAGATCGTAGTTCATCCATGGAAACTTTGCAGAGGGCTTTCACAAAGTCAATTATGGCTTCACTATTCAATCTTTGACTACGTGTATATATCCGACTCATGTCACCTACCTGTTCTAGCAAGTTCAGATTAGATATCAGGTTGTTCATCTGTTCAGATGTCACCGTATTAGAAGCCTTGCTAGCAACACCGGAACCATCGTAGGAACCCCTTATCACAGCAGAAGCAGCATACTGAAGTTTTCCAGGTGCTCTTTCTTTAACTGCAGGTACTAAATTTGATTTAGCCAGTGGAGAGTTCCCCGATTCGGTTTGAGGAAATGCAAAGAAAGTGGCATCAGGAGGCGCTCCTTCCCCCAAGAGATGAAGATGTTCAAACCGAGAAACACATGTCAATATATGCTCCCAAGCATCTTGTAAATAGTTACCTTCTTCCTCCGCCAATTTGACTATTGCCTATCAGTGAACAAACAAAAACAGTTGATCCATAGAAGTACAGTCATATCGTCCAAAGTACCCAACTCAATTCAACAAACAAAGCGGAAGGAAACAGCTAAGCCAATCAATATTTCCTAGAAACTAGAAAAGCGTTAAAAGAAAAAGAAATAAGAAATGTATTTACCAAGATTTATAAACACAGAAAATATGAACGCTACTTCAGCTTAGAATAAAACTTAAAACTGAATGAGAAAAGAAGTTGAGAAAAAGGATATCAACCTTTATGGCTTCAATGTTTTTCTGCTTGATATCAGCGGGTGAGTGGAGAGAAGTAAATTTTGCTAGTGAAGTCACAAAGGCATCTCTGTGCGTCTTTAAGGACATTACAGAAGTGACGTGGATAGCATGATGAAAGCCCTCCAGACATAATGTTGTAATTACTGCATCATCACTCTGGTCAAGTGGAACACTGAAAGCAGCCAACATAGGAGCCCAACACACCTCAACCATAAATCTGAGTATAACCACATCAGAGGCTGCATAATAAACTGACCTACATTGGAAAATCAAAATCAAAATCCCGAATACACTTTTTCGGGTAAGTCCAAGTATAAACATCATAGCTAAATCGAAAATAGACATAGCAGTAAGAGCACTGTTGACCTGACCACTACCAACACCCAAAGAGCGACAATCAAAGAAGATGAATGATGCCCAAAAGAGAAAATAATGGAAGAAGAAACAACTTGCATAAAGCAGACCACTTGCACAACAGCGTGCAAATTAGAAAGCACTATAAAATAAGCTTCTTACTCAGATTTGCGAGCTTTTTCTTTAAACCTCTCTTGCATATGTCTGATAAGATCATCGCTGGTCTCCATGTACATATCTTCACCACGCCTTGGAACAACAATATTTAAGATAGTATCCAACCCAAGTAATCTACTTGAGTTTGTAGGCTGCTTCTGTTGTGGACCCAAACTATCGTCCTTCATCTTTATCTCATTTCTAGATATTCTTTCATATAATGCACGTAAATATTCCACAGGCAAGTCTTTCCCATCATCTATACCACGGTTATTTCTAATAAAACCATCAGCTGTCATCTGCAAGTTGCAATTGAAAACTTAAGAAATGAGCACCTTGTTTGAGCAGTGTACCACAAGCTTCAAACTAGATTGGATTAGGATGTTTTCAAGAGGGATGTCAGTAAGGTTCTAAAAGAAACAGCTAATAACATGTACCTTGCTCTTCACCATAGGGTTATGTGCATCTGTGTTGAGCAAAATGACAGAGTAAGCGAGGACATATGCGGTATCAGCGCTAGAAAAAGCCTTTGGGTTACATTTACAGTACCGTTCCGCAAACTTTTCCATGATGCGATCAATTTTTTGTGCTTCTCCTGGTAGCCTAAAGCCCCGGAGGAAGGCTCGAATAGCCTCATCAAATTCCATGCCTTGAAACTCGAAAGAATCCACATATGCATGCATCACTTTAAGGGATAGGTCTTCTCTTTCCCCCAGATAATCCCCTACCAAAGTCTTGTTCAACCCAGATGCATCTTTGAGAAAAACTGCTATTTCCTCTGGTGAGTCTCCCACCTTGTTTGCCTTGATTAGAAACTCAATGCCTTTCTTAGGTTTCTGGTTGAAAATAGAAATACCTTCCTGCCATTAATAAAACCAAATCAGTCTTTAGCTGAAAGGCTGAGACAAAACAAAATGAACAACAAATAAAATTTTGGTAAATTTTTACCTGAAGTTCAAGCTTGTAAGCTCGGCGCTGCTCTATTGCTAAGGCATCAGAAGTCCCACAGGACAGGTCAGACTGAGACTCTGATCTTTCGAAACCCACATGGCCCCCATCCCCCTTGCTGTTTTCCACCGGATTGCTCCTTTCTTCAAGATTTCTATCATCAATTTCTAGCATTTTTGCTGAATACGGATCTGGAAGACGCAACTGCTTATTCACCCAGTCTCCCATGGACCTTAAAACAGCAACTAAGCACTTCATTGCTTCAAGTTTCATGACTGCTTCCTGAGGTGGCAGTAAGGTAGTAACTGTACCCGGAGGCACTCCTTGAGTAGTTTTAAGGAGACCATTGACCATCCTAAAACAAGGTAGACATAATAAAGACGAAACGAATGTCAGTTATTAATCTCAGCTCTTATACCACCAACAAAAAAAACAGATTCAGGGCACAAAGATAATTTCACTACAAATGAGATTCTAACCAAATAACATAGAATAAGGCAACAGCAACATATCGATGCATACCTCTCAAATATATTGGATGAGTTGACATCGCAATCATAGTTGATGAAGATATCTACCAAAATCTGTGAATCAAAGCAGAGCTTCTCCAGGAACCGAAGCACTATCATCTTCTGTTGAAAATCAGGTTGAGAAACATTCTCTAACACTCTTAGAACAATCATAGGGAAGAAAACCCCAATCTCTGCCTTCAGCCCAGCACGAAATCTCGAAACCAAGCTAAGTAAAATTGAGCAGGAAAGCTGGAAAATGATCATAAGATTCGAAGCACTATTTTTCAGCAAGGAGAGACACAGATACTGCTTGATGGCGCCTAAGAACCTGTTTCGTCATGAATTGATGCCAACTTTTCAGAAGAAAAAAAACACGGATAACTAAATAACAATCTCCAAAGCTTAGGTAAAAAATAAACTGAAACTAGAGATAGCATATCAAGTACCTAATAATAATGGAAGAAGATAAGCAAAACAAACCTATTGCTGGTTCTAAAGACAGCACCGGCATTCTCCAGCAGAATCTTCAATAACTCGAGAGCCACAATCTTTCCTCTCATCAACTCTGGATCTTCCTTGGGAGGCGTCTTCATGGACAGCTTGCAAAGCGCCCTGAACACCAAGAAGGCGTCTCTTCTCAGCTTATTCCCAATCTGAACCTCGGAATCATCGTCTTTCTCCACTTCTCCATCGGCCAGCTCTCCTTTTCTTCCCTCGAGGGCCGACTTATACATACTGATCTCCCAGTACTTGGCATCTAACATATCCTTGTCTGTAGAATCCAACAAATCTGTTGGATTCGCAGTCCCACGCAAGGAAGTCTCGAAGGCCCCATCGTGGCCTCCGAACGTGCCCTTGACGTTAGTAGAATTGAACACTCCGTCAATATCCTGCATGATTTTGGTAATGAAACTTTGAACGGACTGCGTCGTTGATGGGTCTGATTCAGATTTGTCCGTCGGCTCCATCAGCTCGGCGACGACGATAGGCTGAATCGGGACTGTGGATGAATCTGCTTCCATTCTTCTGAAGACGATAACAGACATCTGAACCAGCGAGGCTTTAGCCGTCGCCTGATTAACAGCGTTTCTGCTTCCTAAGTAGATGCCATAACAAGTCCTAACGATCTGTAGCAAAGAATCTCCGTGGATCCTCAGCGAAATTGAAGTGACAGCAGTTAAGAGCGTCTTGAGCACGAGTAGCTCGAGTCCTTCATCATCCAGCTCGTGACATTTGCAGATGGTTTCAATGAGCTTGGAAAGGAGTAGCGCCTCGGGACCGCCGGTGGGATCCGCCTCGCCGCGAACATAGCCATGTGCGATCAGCTTCTGGATGCAATCAACGGCCGGATCTACAATCTTGAGAGCGCCAGTGCCGGAAGCGTTAATCAAAGGGCTGAGGATGATCTCCGACTCGGCGAGAGAGTATTCAGCAGCTCCTCCGTCGTGGAGCGGACCAGGAATGGATGATCCAGATTCAGAGTCAGCGAGAGGAGAAGAAATCTCCGGCGATCTGAGGCGTTCGATGACGGATTTGCACTCGTGAGCGAGCTTGGAGTGTTTTCGCCATGAGGCGTTCTTAATGACCTTTTCCAAAGCAGGGATTACAACTCGACCTAAGCGGGAATCGACTTCCGTAGAAGCCATTCCAGAATCGTGGAGGAGCTCTCAACCGACTCACCAATTCAGATCTCTATAATAAAGAGTATAGGAGGCAGAGAGAAAGAGTAACAACTTATCGTCTTCTGCAATCGAATCAAACCAAATTCACCAGGGCTAGCGAGTGGAGTCAATATAGTACGAAGAGAAACCAGAAGGGGGAGAAGGAGGAGGAAGAGGAAGAGGAGAGAAAAGTGAGCTTCAGTGAAGTAATAATAAAAAAACTGAGAAACGAGAACCCAGATTCGGATCGCCGTCCTCTCCTAAATGACTTAAGTATCCTTGGCGTGTTTAGTCTACTACCTGCAAATTCGAGGGCATGTCAGGTATTTGCAAATGAGGAAATCTCCATCTGTTGACCGTCCCGGTGGACTCCCCGGTCATGCTTCCCGGCCACTTCCTATTTACAAAACTTTTAGTTATCCTTTTATTTTTTGCCCATAAATAAGGAAAAACTAGGTATTTACATGTGATGTCCATCTTTTTTTTGGCATAAGTGATATCAATAGTAGTAGTAAGTAAAATTATCCATCCCGTTAAAACAAAAATTTAGTAAGATAAGAATATTTTAAGACAATGGTTTATGTTATCGTCATTGATGTTGCTATCCAAACTTAAACTCAATGGAATGTATTTTTGCAAGAATGATATTCATTAGTTCTCAAAATGCCTGTATACCATATTTAATATTGGTAATTGACACATTACAAGGACATGAACAATAAACGTAGCATTTTTTTTAAATGCATTGGAAATTAACATCATAGTGAATTGGGCCTTTAAACAGGCAGTTTCAGACAAATCAATAACCAGTCAAGGCAAAGGGGAAACCCATCGAGACAGGAGACAGAAATAGAATTAGCTTCTCACGTAGAAAATGCTCTGTTTTATCAGACTGAACAATTTTAACGCACACTTCGATCCACCAATTTTCGGTCTTCTTTTGTTCTCCTTCATATCTCATTCCTTGGAACAAATGGAGCATTCACACCTAAACCCTAATGGTTTGTTTCTTTTTTTCTTTTCTTTTTTGACATATCCTAATGGGTCGTTTCTTAATGCAAACACTATAACATTCATAATGCTCGGAAAATGACTGCAAAAATGAGTTTTCTTGCTGCCTTAAATCCAGAGATATTATTCCACCAAGGACTGCAGGTTTTCAACCCTTTTGCAGTGTCTTGTATTCTGCAAGAAAATACCTCAACATATGCAAGAAAACACCTCAACATATGCAAGAAAACCGCCTATATCATTGTCATTCCCAACCAATAGAGAAATGGCTATCAGGTGTTTTTGCTTAAAGACTCGATATCTGAGATATGGTAGCATTCAAATGGCTTTTCATATCGAACATCATCATCAGCAAAATCCAGGATCTTGGAGGTGATCATTCTTCTTCTGCGATTTACCATTCTTAAGGCTTGTGATAAGCTCCTAGTCTGCGTTTTGTCTATCATCTACAATTCCAGATTCAAAATTTTACATTATCAGAAAGAGAGAAGGAACCTTTTTAGTCGAGCATAAGGACTAAATGAGAAAATACGATGAATATCCCTGGCATTCATATATCGGAGAGACGAAAGCAATGTTATTGCAATTGCATATTTGCATGTGTCCAATTTTGGCTTTAAAGGCAAGATAGAAGAGGTTCTCTGTGTGAACAAGCAACGATTTGAATCATTAGAATAAAGAAAAATTGAGTAATATTAAGTCACGCCCCAATTATTGTTGCGTTGTCCCCTCATTTAATGTCACCCCCCATCCTTCTCCAAGACTACTACTATTTTCTTTTCTTTTTTTTTTTTATCAAATTATCTTCCAAAACTCCAAATAACCTGATTGTTTATATCCCACTTCATTTAGTTGGTAACTTTGTAAACTTGCATGCATTGGAAAGAGTAAATAAAGTCATTATGCATAGCCTCCGTTAATTCTGTTAGGCATATCAATAAATTTTATTACAACACAACGAACGATCTTCTGAAGTGATATCATCCAAATTAAAAAAATTGTTTTGGTTGGTTAATATAAAGGACCCATAAAGCAGCATTAAGTAACAGACGGACCCGCACAAGAAACACACAATAGCGACAGTTACAAGCATCACAATTTTCGTTTAACCTTTTTATATATGCATATTGCTCTTTCCACTCACATTTTCCTTAGCTATCACAGTACTCTCACGCCACACATATCTTTCTTCGTTGTTATATACACATAGAGACGAGTCGTAAGAATCACAGATACATCAACTTTGTTTCCCTTTAATTAACGAACCTCCCATAATGTTCGTCGTCAGATCACTAAACTTGTTCTTCTTCTATTTCCTTCTCGTATTCTTCACATCATCAAATGCTTCGTCCCATAAACAAACCTACGTGATCCACACTTTCAAAACCAGTACCAAACACATCATAACTTCACTTTTTAATTCACTCCAAACCGAGACTCTTCACGACGATGATTTTTCTGTCCCGGAGATTCACTATATTTACCATAATGCTATGTCTGGCTTCTCCGCGACTCTCACCCATGACCACCTTGAGACGGTGAAGAACACAAAAGGATTTATCTCGGCTTATCCAGACGAGCTCTTATCTCTACACACGACATATTCTCACGAGTTTCTTGGTCTCGAGTTTGGTATCGGACTGTGGAACCAGACGAGCCTATCTTCCGACGTTATAATCGGCCTTGTGGATACAGGGATCTCGCCGGATCACGTGTGCTTTCGAGACACGCACATGCCTCCGGTCCCGTCTAGATGGAGAGGTTCGTGCGATGAAGGCACAAACTTCTCTTCTTCTTCCTGTAACAAAAAAATCATTGGAGCTAGCGCGTTTTACAAAGGCTACGAATCCATCGTTGGAAAGATCAACGAAACCACTGATTTCAGGTTAGACGCTCGAGAGTTTTATACTTTTATGATTTCTAGATTTGACTCTCTATTTGTCAATGGGAATAATGTGAAGCACTTTAAATATCGTGGAAATTCAACTCTATGAAATAAATGTACTTAATTAAATTAATACGAAAGCGTTGTGACCAACATCTTTTGTATAACATAAAATTACCTTCCTTTTTAAAAGTCGATCAAAATAAGCCATTAACTCTCTTTTTTTTTTTAATTAGAGTTTTTGACACACAAAACACTAGCTAGAATTTGGTGTAGTTATTACCTGAAAACCTAAAAGCAAATTTTTTTGGGGAGTAATTAACTACTGCACAATAGCGTGACTATAATAACAAGCATGTAACCTTTTATTTCAATATTATTTTGGTCAAGACTGTTCCTCGTTAATTGTCATTATTATAGACGAAAACGTGATTATTGATTCCATAGGTCGGCTCGAGACTCACAAGGACACGGGACACATACAGCCTCGACTGCTGCCGGAGACATTGTCCCAAGAGCGAGTTATTTCGGGCAAGCTAAAGGCGTTTTCGCTTCGGGGATGAGGTTTAGTTCGAGGATCGCCGTTTATAAAGCTTGCTGGGCATTAGGTTGTGCCAACACCGACGTAATAGCAGCCATTGACAGAGCCATTTTAGACGGTGTAGATATCATTTCTCTCTCGCTAGGTGGGTCGTCCCGCCCGTTT
This sequence comes from Pugionium cornutum, assembly GCA_018901935.1. Classification (NCBI taxonomy): domain Eukaryota; kingdom Viridiplantae; phylum Streptophyta; class Magnoliopsida; order Brassicales; family Brassicaceae; genus Pugionium; species Pugionium cornutum. The sequence continues at coordinate 631,383 of CM032155.1, read as the reverse complement.
TACGTCGACCCGGTCGCGATCGCTGGGTTCGGAGCGATGCAGAAGAACATTTTCGTTTCTTGCTCTGCCGGTAATTCCGGTCCCTCTGAATCCACATTGAGTAATGGAGCTCCGTGGTTGATGACTGTTGCTGCTAGTTATACGGACAGGACGTTTCCGGCGATTGTCCGGATCGGGACCGGTAAGAAGTTAGTTGGATCATCCCTGTATAAAGGGAAAAGCTTTAAGAATCTGTCTTTAGCGTTTAACAGAACAGCTGGAGCAGGAAGCGGGGCTGAATTCTGTGTTCGGAACTCGCTCCTGAGAGAACTCGTCGAAGGTAAAATCGTCATTTGCTTAAGAGGAGCCGGCGGCAGAACGGCGAAAGGAGAAGAGGTGAAACGGAGCGGTGGAGTAGCAATGCTTCTGGTGAGCAGAGAGACGGAAGGAGAGGAGCTTCTAGCTGATCCTCACGTTTTACCGGCGGTTTCAATCGGATTTTCCGACGGAAAAATCTTACTGAAGTATCTCGGCGGCGGAGCTGGTGCGGCAAACGCCACCGTCGCGTCTATTCGATTCAGAGGAACCGCGTATGGTGCAACCGCTCCGATCGTCGCCGCGTTTTCATCCAGAGGACCGAGTGTCGCCGGGCCGGAAATCGTCAAACCGGACATTTCGGCTCCCGGTTTAAACATCCTCGCTGGTTGGTCGCCGTTCTCGAGCCCTAGCCTCCTCAGATCCGATCCAAGGCGCGTCCAATTCAACATCATCTCTGGAACCTCCATGGCTTGTCCCCACGTCAGTGGAATCGCCGCTCTAATCAAATCGATTCACGGCAATTGGTCACCGGCGATGATCAAGTCGGCGCTAATGACGACGGCGAGGATCACCAACAATAGGAACCGACCAATTGGAGATATGGGTGGGGGACTAAAATCGGCGGCCACAGCGTTTGCGTTTGGCGCGGGACACGTCGACCCCACACGAGCGGTAGATCCGGGGCTGGTATATGATATCTCTACCGTCGATTATTTGAACTACTTGTGCAGCTTAAACTACACGAGAGAGAGAATACTCATGTTCTCCGGCACGAATTACACGTGTCCTACTACTAACGACGTCGTTCTGAGTCCCGGTGACTTAAACTACCCCTCGTTTGCCGTGAATTACGCCAAGTTGAAAGCGGTGAGATATAAAAGGACTGTGACGAATGTTGGGTCAGGGCCGTGTGAGTATATTGTTCATGTTGAGGAACCCAAAGGTGTAAAGGTGAGAGTGGAGCCCACGGTTCTCAAGTTCCAGAAAGTTGGAGAGAGATTGAGTTATACGGTGACGTTTGTTGCAGACGCTTCTTCCAGAAATTCATCTTCTTATTCCTTCGGAGCATTGGTTTGGATTTGTGACGAGTATAAAGTCAGAAGCCCAATAGCGGCACTAAATCGTTGAAATTATTATCTCATTTAATGTCTAAACTACATTTTTACTTCTAATAATATAATTACTCAATAAATATAAAATATTTTATTATAATTATTTATCATATTTATTATTTAAAATTTAAATTCTGATTATGTATATAAATATTAATTATTATTTAAAAATTAAAATATATTTTTGTTATATATATAATTGATGATAATTAAAATAAAAATATGTTTTATTCCTAAATTTATTAAAACGATATATTTTATTTAAATGATAAATAAAATTATTTTAAAAAATTAAATTTGAGAAATACCATATATTATCACTAAATGAAGTTTTAATGATAATTATAACATTAAGGTAAAAAAATCTCATACATATCATTTTATCCAATTAAAAGATACTAAAATATCCTAAATTTTTTAAAAAGTCAGCACAAAAAAGATTAGATTAAAATTAAATCAGATTATTTTAATCTTTTTTACATTTAAAAAATGCTATTGGTGGAAGTTTAAGTTTGAGATGATAATTTAATCACTAAAACTTTATTTAATGCTAAATTAGTCAATTCCCAATAAATTTTAGGGCAATTGATTTAAATAGCATTATTTCAATTTTTGATTTCAAATATAACATTAATCATTTAAATTTCTAAAAATAACATAAATTTAATATTAAAATAATTAAAAACTGGTGACTAATGAAAAAAATTTAAATATTAAATTGGAAAAAGTGAACCCAAACATTATGTTTTAATTTATATATAATTTATTTAAAGTAAATAAATGTTTTCATATAATAATTTATGCTATTTTAGAATTTTATTTTTAATGTGCTAAATATGAAAGATAAACTTAAAATAGTGATATTTTATGGTATTACTCTTTAAAACATTATTCAATATATTATAATAATTTATTGGGCAATTGTAGAAAATAGCACATTTTTAACTTTTTGTTCCAAAAATATCATGATTAGTTTAAATTTCCAATAATAACATAAATTTAATATTAAAATATATTTAAACTATATTTTAATAGAAAAAAAATTAAACCCTAAATTGGAAAAAATGAACCCAAATATAATACTTTAAGTTTATGTATAATTCATTTAAAATAAATAAGTATTTTTACATAATTATTTTTGATGTTTTTGGAATTTTAATTTTAGTATGCTAAATTTGAAAAAAAAACTTTAAACGTGCTATTTTATGGTATTACTGTAATTTAAATTTATTTATATATTCATTTAACGATCACATTATTGATAATTACGTAAACAACATGTTAGATTAATGTTTTTATAAAAGAGCAATTGACTAAAATAACATTATTTCAAGTTTTTGTTCTAAATATAATATTAGTCATTTAAATTTATAAAAATATCATAAATTTAATAATAAAATAATTAAAAACTTATTACTAATGAAAAAATTTAAACACTAAATTGAAAAAAATAAACCCAAATATTATGTTTTAATTTTATATATAATTTATTTATGGTAAATAATTATTTTCACATAATAATTTGTGATATTTTTAGAATTTAGTTATATTATGTTAAATTTGGAAAATAAATTTAAAATAATATTATTTTAAAGTATTAATTTTTTAAACATTCAACTAATATGTTTGGATGAACAAAAAAAGCTTACGATAATTATAGAAGGAAATAGTGTAAACACATTCGCCTTTTTCTTCTCCTTTCTCTTCCAACCGCCGCCTAGGTTCTTTGTCCGTAAATTTTTGATATGATTGACACGCGGCAGCTCTTTCACTGCTGGTCCTATCCTTTCTTGCTTTAAGTTTTATTTCTTTCTAGTCCTTTTTGGTTGCAAGTGGTGAAGACATCAACTAGCCATGGGCCATGGGTATTCGATTTTTTCGGTTTTCCTCGATCAAGTTATTCGGTTTTTCCAATTTTTCTGTTTTGGAGATATTATATCAAATTGAAATGCAAATAAATTTGGTTTGGTTTAGAATTCAACTTTTTCGATCCAGTTTTAAATGATAGAAGCTATTCTGATAAGCTATTATATAGCCTATATATTTTTTTAGTAAAATTTTAGTTTAATTGATTATTTTGGTTTTTCATTAAAAAAAAATGCAGTTATACCAAAAAAATTGGTTTAAGAAACTGATAGTTCCGAACCAAATAGAAATTGATTACATTTCAAATATCACTGATCGGTTAAACCGTTTTGAAATCTAAAACAGAAATAACGGTTCCGGTTCGCTTTAGTTCGGTTCTTACCGAATGCCAAGGCCCAACTTGAACATATGAAAAAGAGAAAGGCCTTGATATCTGGGAAGTTTCGGTTGCTGTTATTGTCGGAGAAGCGGCGACGGCTTACTGCTGTGTTGTTACTACTCTCGGGGTTTGGTTTGGTGTTTAGTATCGTAAGTTCTTTAGCTTGGGTTTTAGTTGTAGTTTAAAGTTTTGGTGTGTATCAGTTGTGGCTTCGTTTGGTTTCTAATTGTAGTTTCGTTTGGGTTCCAAGTGTCCTTGTGTTCTTCTTGTCGTAAGTCTAGGATTTAGTTTTTTCATTGTTTTTAGTTGGGTTTTGGGTATTAATCGTTGGAATTAGCGTCTTCAAATATCTAGTTTGGTTGGGGGTGCTTTAGCGATATTTTAGTCGTTAAAACAGTTGTTTCGTTTGCTCCGGCTGTTTAGTCGTCGTCGCCTCTTTTTGGATATTGTTCTTGGATCTTAGTGTTTCTGCTCAATTTCGGTCTATTGATTTGTCTTTGTTTTAGAGGTGGACTACGTATTTTGATTGGGTTCGTCTTTTGGATAGTATCTCGTTTTGAAGGCATCTACTAGATTTTTTGCTAGCCACTGATTTTGATAATCAGTTATTTTCTTTTGAGGAGGTGGTCAGTGTTTGATCTGTAAATGGTTGCGTCTGGTTTTCGAGTGTACCCGTGTAAAAGTTGGTGATCCTATTTGGTGTTTTCCTAATCTGAGTTCAAGATATCTTTGACCTTGAGGCTAGTTTTTCTCCAAGGCATTGATTCTTTAGAGCGTCGTGGAGTTATGCGTTGCTTCGATAGTGATTGAGTTTAGTTGAATTTATGGTATGGTATCAGATTTAATCCGTCGGTTTATTTATTCGTTAAATTTTCTATTTGAGCATTTGGTTTTAAGATTAATATAATCTACCAAAATACAAAAAAGCTTGAAAAACACCTACCGTTGTAATTATTGGTAAGAAAGTGAGTCTATATGTATAATCTATAATTGTACGCAATCTTGATTATTACAACGGAAAAATAAATCAAATGCAAAGAACGCAAAAGATGAATTTGATCCTGTCCTCAAAACAGAAACAACAAATGAAAACCCAGTTCCAGAAGCTTATCTTTAACCATTCTTAATCCGCTCGAGTTCTTCTTCAGCTGTTTTCAACTGCAAACGCAATGTGTCCACTTTCCGCTGTAGCTCTTCAACATTGCTTCTGCTAGTGCTAGGACCGTACGGCGTCAAGAACTTGTGTGAAAACGCCTTTAAGGCTTCAACCCCTGTGACCTGTGATCCAAACATCCACAACAAACCTTAAATCTTTTGATATATCTTTGATTTTGGACCCATTCTCATCTCTAATCACTGTCATTCCTTCTTACCTCTTCCGGAAGCAGAGGAAGTTTTGTTATATTAAAATCATCGTATAGCATATAGAACTGATCAAGATACTTCTGTTGCATCCGCATCCTTGCTCTAAGCAACTTCGATTCCACATCTAAAGAAGAGACAGGCGAGAATAATTGTTATGTGAAAAAGGCAAGATAGAAACAAGTGTCAAAAATAGACACCTTCGTCGTCGTATAGTACTTGGTTGATGATAATGTTATGCGTGTCTATCTCAAACTTGGCAAGTTCTTGAACAAGTCTCTCTGTTTCATAGAGAGACAAGAACTCAGGGATGCAGACACATACAAACGTTGTCAAATCCTGCGAAATGGAGCTGAACATTTCAATTTCTTATCTTTAAATGCAGAATTTGTTAAAATTGTATCAGAATTTTCACTAGTGCAGATGGATGCTGTCAAATCCTATCATACGGAAAACAGCCAATGAGTGCCAATGACATTCATATGGAAAGTAACCCCAAATGCGGAAAATGTTACATGTATACCATTGAGCAGCAAAAAAATCAAATCACGAACAGAGTTCAGAAAACAGCCAATGAGTGCCGATTGAAGATAGCAAAGAAAGTAAGAAATGGAGAGAATGTTACCGGGTCTTTGAATTGCCGATTAACTTGTTCAATCACATCTTTCAAGCCCTCAAGTCTTCCCAACAAAGCATCCTCCCCAAACTCATCTTCTATGCCAAACATACGGCTCATCTGCAGTACAAGCCAGTTCGGTAAAAATTAGCCAAAGAAGAAACCTCAAAGAGAAATATCAATCGCCAAGCATACTGAGCACCACAAGCATATAGACATGCCTGATTCATCAAGCCACCAAATCTACTTTTCAATGACATCAACTTCGAAAGTCCCTTTTCTAGTGTGGCCGGAAACTGTAACAAGCGGAGAGTATGACCAGTTGGAGCTGTGTCAAACACAATAGTTGCATAATCCATTGTTTGCACCAACCTACGGAAACAATGACTGCTATAATACATAGTTGATGCCACGCAAACGTTAGAAGAAGAAAACAGCATGAAATAAATTGTTTACTTCAACATCTCAGCAAAACTCATAGCCTCATCTATCCCAGGAATCGCATTTGCTAGGTCAGAGAATAAACTATCCATCCCTTCTGGACCAGCCATGTCATCAGTTTCAACGGTAGGATCCACCTCCTGAGGAAAGCAAAAAAGATTAACTATCAAGAGGTGAAGGAATGTGAAACATATTTTTCAAGCTCAGAAGATTAGCCACAAAACTTAACATCTAAGGCTTCTATTAGAGGTGATCCACAAGCACAAAAACAAGGAATATTCCGCTTGAATTGACATAACCAGCATTGAATTGTTAGCTACCATGGAAAAAAATCAAGTTGGGAAGTGCAAAGTTTCGGTAGAACCCCATACCACAGATATATTAATACATATGAGGAACACAACTTGGCCTCCAAGTTCGTGCATCCTAATGCAAACCTAGTCCCCCGAAACAGAGTGGGTACATGCAAAAGAAAGGTATGAATCATCCCGAGTTTGTGCAAGCACTAAATCTAGATTACTGACTTCCACATCAAAATTGATCTAACGAATTAAGCCAAGAAGAAGCCGATTGAGATTGAATTCTGAGTGAGAGTACCCTAATTCCCGATACGATCAAAATCCCGGGTAAACAACTAGGAAATTCCATCTAAAATCCACGAAGAAGTAAATGATAAAAAACAAAATCGGAGAAAGCTTACCATGGCAAACAGATTAGAGAATCCTTGAACCAAAGTGGGCGATTTAGTGAAACGTTGCTGAAACGCATCACTAAGATTGTGAGCCGGGTCGGTGGAGATGATGAGAACGGAGGATCGAACACTTGCGAGACAAATTGCGAGAATAGAACTGCATGTCGTCTTTCCGACACCTCCTTTCCCTCCGACAAAGACCCATTTAAGAGACTCTTGGTCCAGAATGTTCTGCACTGTTGCCTCCGGAAAATCAGCGGCCATTGCTTGTGCTTCTTCGTCCTTCTCTTGTCTCTCGCCAGTAATCTAATCTAAAGAGCGAGCTTTTGGGAACCTTCTGAGATATTTGGCGTATGGAAGAGTTTAACGAAAGACTTAACGCCGGTTCAATCTGTTGGGTTGCCTGGTTTTCGATTTTGGTTAATCGTGTAAACAAATGAAAATCAGATTGGATGGAATATCACGGCAGTCTGGTTTGATATTTGGTAATCGTTTTTCCTTTCTTCAATTTACATAATTTGGTTTTAATTCAATTACGATTGTGAAACAAGAACATGAGAGAGAGAGTGAAATGTAAAAGGGAAGCTGAATATTTTCTCATTAATGATGGCCTATTAGTTACAAAGGGATTTATATACAAGTGTAACTAAACCAAACTGTGTTATTAACCATAGTCATCAAATCCTGTTTATGGAGAAATCATGTTCGATTTCTTTTGTCTGTCTTCCTGCAAAAAAAAAAAGAGGTTATATAAGGAACTGTCTCGACTAATCCGAGTTTTGTTTTGAATGCAGACACTGATACGGGCTTTGCCTTCTCTTTAGCATGAATTGAAAGTGCAATACGGTTCAAATTGAATCAACGCTTTTCAGGTTAGCCCATTTAAAAAACGATGTCGTATGCAAATTGATACCCTCTCCCTCTCAAGGTCACGGTCGTGTTTGGCTGTGGACCCCTTCCCTCCCTTTTGACCGTTCCCTTAAACCCGTCGCCGGACGACTGATCTTATGATATGGCGATGTCAGAAATTGAAGCGAAACTTCAACTGTTCCTAAACTGGCTTCAGGTTGGGAAGCCACGAATTCGCTGTTTACGCTTATCAATTAGGTTCTTATATTGAGCTTTCAGGTCAATGGAGTTGAATTACGAGGCTGCAAAATCAACTATTCTGACTCCCGAAAAGGATTTGGCATATTCTCCTCCACTTCCACTGAACCTTCCGCTGGTACTATTATCCTATCTCCTTGTAACGATTTGAGAATGTCTCGTGTGTCTGTACTTGTCGAAACTTATGACAGGTTTTTTTTTTTTTTTTTTTGGCAATGTTTCAGATGTTTTGCTTGTTGTTCCGCTTGATTTGGCCATTACCCCAATGAGAGTTCTTCAGGACCCTCTCTTGGGTCCACAATGTCAGAAAATGTTCGAACAAGGGGAAGTAGATGACCGGTTTCTGATGATTTTGTTCCTCATTTTGGAGCGTCTTCGTAAAAATTCTTTGTGGAAGCCGTAAGTTTGTTTTTCTATGCAGGATTTAAGTTCAATTAAGCTTAAGTTTAGGGTGACTCATAGGTCCAGAAATGATGTGCTAGGTATCTTGATATGCTTCCCACTCGGTTTAGCAATCCTCTTTGGTTTTCCGATGATGAGATCCTTGAGCTGAAAGGGACAAACTTGTATCGTGCTACCGAGTTACAGGTTAATCTTGGACATTTATGCCAGTTTTTGTAATTTGTTTATCAATTATATGGAAGTTGACCCATGAACTGATTATGTTTGATGTGTTACTGGGTTTTCAGAAGAAGAATTTGCTGTCACTTTACCATGAGAAGGTGGAGGGCCTGGTGAAAATGCTTCTTATTTTGGATGGCGATTCCGAAAGGTTAACATACTTACGCTACTTTGGATACAATTGTTGTTCATTGATGACAAGCCAATCATATATATATTTTTTTTCATGCAGTGAGGTTTCGTTTGAACACTTCCTCTGGTATGTTGACTACGGGTGATATTTTTTATTAGTGGAACCAATAGTGTAATGTGTTATAGAAGGCTGCTGAGTGATCTTGGGGCATTTTTCATTCTGCCAGGGCAAATTCTGTATTCTGGAGTCGTGCCTTGAACATTCCTCTTCCACATTCTTTCGTGTTTCCACAGAGCCAGGAAGATGTTGCTAGGTGCCCATCATCACGTTCACCTAAAATGGATCCAGTTAATTCGAACAGTAAAAGAGGCATGTCATTATTCTCCGTTTTCTGTTTTCTATGTGAAATGTCTTTTCTTTACCTCTCTGGCTTGTAACAAAAACTTCATAAGTTTTCATAAGTTTCTTCGTTTTCTGATGGGTAGAACTCCAGGCTCAAATTCCTGGCCCAACATCTGTAGGACCCAGAGATACTGTGTGGGTTGAGGGGCTTGTTCCCGGCATTGACTTTTGCAACCATGGTATACAATTTTATTTAAATGAAAAAGTCTCAGTTTTCATCTTCACTCTGTCCCATTATGCTAGTTAATGAATAAATGAATTTATCCCGATGTCATGTGATATGATGTACTATGGTTATGGCAGTATAGATTTGAAGCCAGTGGCGACTTGGGAAGTTGATAGGACCAGATCAGTATCTGAAATTCCTTTCTCCATGTACCTTCTCTCCGGTTGGCTAAAATTTGTTTGTGTTACCTCTCACATTCTAGCATCTCTATCGAACATTTCTGTTCCTCTCTTCCTTTTTGGTTTGTATGTAGAAAACTAAGTGCCACACTTCTATAATTGAACAGCTGCACAATGTCCTATTCCAAACAAGGAGATCTCGATCAGTTATGGTAACAAAGGAAATGAGGTAAAAATGTTTTGAAAGTCCTGGCAGCTTCAATGGAAAATTGAATTGAATGATTGTGTTCATTATCAGTCAAAGATTTTATTTGCTTTGCTTGAATAGCATGTATAACAATATAGGCTTCGAGTTTGTAAATGGTCACATCCGGTCTTTTATGTGAATGATGTGCCTTGTTTCTTTGTAGGAGCTTCTTTACCTGTACGGATTTGTGATAGAGAACAATCCAGATGATTATCTCATGGTAATATGTGCTTCTCGTTTTCAAAATTTTTGTACTTTTTAAACCAGTGATGTACTACTAGCCTTGAGGATATTGACAAGAAGCATAGCTTTCAAGATCTAGAAAATTCTTGTCAATTTTCTTGTTGCATATTTTATTAGGAATAACATTGGATTCACTCAGGTACATTATCCTGTTGAGGCTATTCCGAGTATCCTTTTTTCTGATTCCAAGAGACAGCTACTTGAAGCTCAGGTTAGCAGTACCACTCCATGCACTATCTTACCCAAAATTTTAATTTTTTTTTTGTTATCCCCAGTATCAACTATGAACGAGGATGTGCCTCTGTGATACATGTAATTTTGATTGATATGCAACTATTAAATTCAAAAAAATCTCATTGCAGAAAGCTCAGCTCCGGTGTCTCCTGCCAAAATCGCTCCTAAATCATGGGTTTTTCCCACAAACCACATCAAAAGCTAGAGAAATTCACGAAAAAGAAACAGTCAAACCCTGTAATTTCAGTTGGTCTGGGAAGCGTAAGATGCCCTCATATCTGAACAAACTAGTTTTCCCAGAAGATTTTATGACTGGCTTGAGGACCATTGCCATGCAAGAAGATGAGATTTACAAGGTCTCAGCCATGCTTGAAGAGGTATGGTCACCCTTTTTCTTCATCTGTCATTTTAGACCTAAATCCATTGTTGAAAGTAGTGAGTTGGGAATAAAGAAGAAAGCAGATAATATTGACAGTTTATCTTCCACGTGATCACTTGAGACAAAACTATTTTTCTTTCAAAGCTTGTAGAGTCAAGACCAGATGAGCAACCTTGTGAAACTGAGGTCAGGATGGCTGTATGGGAAGCATGCGGGGATTCTGGAGCTTTGCAGTTACTAGTTGATCTCCTTAATGCAAAGTAAGCAGTTGATTTTGTTACCTTTGATGATATCAAGAGATGGATAAATGTTTGTCCAGGTGACTTCCGATTGGGTACTTGGGGATACACTGCATGTTATTAATAAAGGAGTCTTCGTTAATTTGTTTTTGTTCTGGCAGGATGATGAAGCTGGAAGAGTATTCAGGCAGTGAAGAAGATGATGGTGAGCTCCTTGACGAGGCATGTGTCTTAGAGAGCCATGAAGAGCAGAGGTACAAAATCAATAGACATTTTTGGATTTTGATTGGAATGGATTATTTTGAAATATGGGAGTGGTGATATAGGGAGTTGGAGGATGGAAGAAAGATGATGAGCAGAAACAAGTGGTCAAGTGTAGTGTACCGTAGAGGGCAGAAGCAGCTCACAAGGCTGATGTTGAAGGAAGCAGAGCATGCTCTTCACTTAGCCCTCTCTTCTCACCATTGAACTACATTTAAATTCTCCTTCGCCCCACCAGACTGTTCAATTCCTCTCTTCTAGACATATTTGATTTTAATCTCTCTTCATCCCTTACACCATGACGTGATTATATGCTAGTATAAATGTCGGCACTGAATGTGTCAATTTTTTCTTAGCCAAATTATTATTACATTTACGCAGATATCATAATCTTTGTTATATACGTATTTCCCTAACAACAGTGAGACGAAAGCATAGTTGTAGATGAAACAAGTCGAAAGCATATTTATTGAAGATTCTTCAATTCTCAGGGATTTGTGTAGTTTCTTCAATTCTTTTCCTCTTGTTTGCGGATACTGCTTTTCGTTCAACCACCACCAATTGGATTTGAAAGCTTACTTATAGTTATTTACTTAATGGATTTTCACCCTTATTAATGTAGCCCATATAAGGCCCAATATTACATGTCAGCAACGTCGTTTTGTCGATACTAAAGTCACTGCGGAGGAAACTCTCGAACGAACAAGAAGCGCCAAAAGCATCGAAGCGGCTCTAAAAAGGAGGAACTTGGCGTTTCCGAACCGGAGCATCAATGGTGAGATGTTGTTCCGTCGTTCTGACAAGTTTTTATTTCGATATTTGTATGACTACTTTCGAGTTTCCTGCTTTTCATTATTCGTATTCTGTACGTAGTCAGTAACTTTGCACACGAATCTTGGTGATATTAAGTGCGAGATCTTCTGTGACGAGGTTCCCAAGAGTGCTGAGGTTAGTTCGTCTCACACCTTATGTTTTCTCGGTTTCGATTGGTCTTCTTTTCTTAGAATTTTTGTGTCTGTTTACAAAATCAGTCGCGTAGATCCAACGCTGAGGGAGATAACAAATTGCAAACGTTTTCTAGGGCGGTGATTGTGTTATTAGGTATTACCTCTACTGGCAAATGGTTCCGTCCCTGGATTATTCTGCTTACGGTCGTTTGAATGTTCTGATAGGGGAAATTCTTTGTCCCTGACTTTTTTGTTGTCCTTGGTTAGATTTTAACATCTTTTAATGCGTGTTCGTAGGATCTTGATATCTCTGAGCTACTTCGGTCAGACATTGATGGAAGTTTTGATGAGTTCTGTATGAATAACCTTTGGGTTTGATTTTCATTTGGGTGCAGAACTTTTTGGCTCTATGTGCTAGTGGCTACTACGATGGTACTATATTTCATAGGAATATCAAAGGGTTCATGATTCAAGGAGGAGATCCAAATGGGACGGGGAAAGGAGGAACTAGCATCTGGGGCAAGAAATTCAATGATGAGATACGAGAGTCCCTTAAGGTATCTGAGCTGGGTTTTTTTTCAGTTTATCCTCCCAACTGTGGTTTGTTCATCCTGTGCCAAGGAATTGTAAATGTGATGCTATTGTGTTCGTGGCTGGTTGATATGTCTTTTTCAATATCTAGCAGCCATAAATACATGATTGTATTAGCTCAGAGGACCTGTGATTCCAGAAATTCATTAAAGTAGCCTATCCTGATACGTTTCTTTTGACTGTAAGGAAAGAATCAATGTGTTCTGGCCAAATAGTCATATGTTGCTAGTGCAAGCCACTTGGGAGCTTTGTATTTTGTAATTTTCATGGAAGTAGAGATTTATGAGTCTGTTGCCTATCTCTAGCTGAAGGGCTGTTTGGTTATTTTGATAATATGCATGATGCCATTCTCTGTAATGCAGCACAATGCAAGAGGGATGCTCTCAATGGCAAACAGTGGTCCAAACACAAACGGAAGCCAGTTCTTCATAACCTATGCGAAACAACCACATCTTAATGGATTATACACCATCTTTGGCAAAGTCATTCATGGGTTCGAAGTGCTAGACATTATGGAAAAGGTAAGCAAACAATTCATGTATCACAAGCCATGATCTCTAAGTTGACCCCCAGAAGATTGGAATGATTTACCGTATGCTATATTCCTTAGCGTGATTGTTACAAGGGAAAGCCTGAATCACAGGATCAACAAGATTAAAACGGGATTCAGTGATCTGAATTTGTTTTGCAAAATTCATCTTATGGTTTGCTGATGCATTGCAGACTCAAACAGGACCAGGAGATAGGCCGCTTGCTGAGATAAGGCTAAACCGTGTGACAATCCACGCCAATCCACTTGCTGGTTAAGTCAAATGTCGTTTGTTATTTTGGTAGAATCTGAAATGCACACTCAGAGACTGAACTTCAAAAATCTACAGTCAGTTATTATTAATAATAAAGGTGGTTATTGGCTTTTGTATCATTATTCCAATTATAAATGGGCTCAGCAAAACCCGGCCCGGTTTACTTCCAGGGTCTTGTTGACAGATAAGTAAGCCGACCCGTTCGGCGCAATTAAAGCAGCACTACCTCGACTGAACAACCCTGTCAAGGGGGGCAACAATGTAAACACAGTGCTCCGTGGGACCCACATAACCCAACGATGCTATCTTCATTCAAATACTAACGCCTGTGTGGGCCCCGCCATCCCTAAAGTTAATCTCAGGAAAGACCCAAAAAAAAAAAAAAAGCAGTCATCTTCTTCTTCGCCTCTTTTCCTATTATTCTCTTCCTTGTTTTGAATTTTTTTTCTTCAACCTCCCGTCTGGACTTTGGAGGAGGAAGAGAGGACTATTTAATAGTGCATATGGCTTTGGCGTCTTCAAGAAATGGTGCGACTAGAGGATCCCTGAGACCCATCTCTGGAGCTAATTCCTCCAATCTTAGATCGTCCTCTTTCAAATCCAGGATTCCTTCTTCAGCACCTGCTCCCCGTCGCAACTCTTCTGCTTCTACCGGAGGAGCTTCCGCCGGAGACAATGGAGGTCAGTTACATGAGATTAGTAAACCAAGGTTTTACTCATTATCGTTTCCATGAGCTGTCACTTGTGTTGGTTGATGCTGATCCCTTAAGGTTTAATTGCTTTCCTTTTCGAGAGGCTTGTTGAGATTTCTGCATTAGTTGAATTCTCCTAATAAAATCCAAATGAGATTTTTTTTCTTTTTTTTGGCTTCCGTAAAATTGTGGTTTGTGTTTTTGTTTTCCTTTTATAGTGCCTGGGAGAGTTCGAGTGGCTGTAAGATTACGCCCTCGAAATGCGGATGAGTCGGTGGCAGATGCTGATTTTGCTGATTGTGTTGAGTTGCAACCTGAGGTTGTCTCCAATTCCTTGTTATCTCATTCAGCTCCATTTCGATCACTGATTTTTGTAGTCCTTTCTTCTACTTTTTTTTCTGGTTAGCTTAAAAGGTTGAAACTCAGGAAAAATAATTGGGATACTGAGACTTACGAGTTTGATGAAGTGCTTACCGAAGCTGCTTCGCAGAAACGAGTCTACCAAGTGGTTGCCAAGCCAGTTGTAGAGGTCTGTATGCTTTTTCTTTGTCTCTCTATCATTAATTCATTAGGTTTGCCCCCTTCACAGTGAATTATTTTTGGTCTGTAGAGTGTTCTTGAGGGTTACAATGGAACTGTGATGGCTTATGGTCAGACGGGTACTGGAAAAACTTTTACCCTTGGAAGATTAGGAGATGAAGATACTGCTGCTCGTGGTATCATGGTTCGATCAATGGAAGATATCATTGGAGGCACTTCTCTAGACACTGATTCTGTCTCTGTGTCATATTTACAGGTATCTTTAGTCTCAAGCTTTTTGATTTATTCAAGTAACTACTTTGTATTCTTTAGTTTGTATGGATTCTTTTACTTTTAACATTTTTTGAAACTTCTATCCAGCTTTATATGGAGACCATCCAAGATCTCCTGGACCCAACAAATGACAATATTGCTATTGTCGAAGACCCCAAAACTGGAGATGTGTCCTTGCCAGGGGCGACCCATGTAGAGATCAGGAACCAGCAGAATTTCCTTGAGCTACTTCAACTTGGGGAAACACATAGAGTTGCAGCAAATACAAAATTGAATACCGAATCTTCTCGAAGTCATGCGATTCTCATGGTAACTTACCTCAGTTTAGCCCTCTGAACTTTTCCAAAACTTCCTAGGCGTTAGGTAGAACCTTTTCATTCATCTCTATTGCTGAAACACATAGAGTTGCAGCAAATACAAAATTGAATACCTAATCTTCTCGAAGTCATGCAATTCTCATGGTAATTTACCTCAGTTTAGTCCTCTGAACTTTTCCAAAACTTCCTAGGCGTTAGGTAGAACCTTTTCATTCATCTCTATTGTTATTTTGAGTTGATGCATGATCAATAGTTCAGGTACATGTCAAGAGGTCGGTGGTGGAAAACGAGGATTCAGCCTCAAACGAAATGGAGAACTCATCTCACTTTGTCAGACCATCAAAGCCACTGGTCAGAAGAAGCAAGCTAGTTTTAGTAGATCTTGCTGGGTCTGAACGTGTTCAGAAGTCTGGTATAAACCTCTAACAATCAACTGAGATAGCCTGTCAATGCTCTTGTTCAAACTAGATTTACTCATTTATTCGTTCCCGAAATGAGAGACAGCATAGGAAACTTCGTTACTAAAACCTTTACTTTTTTGCTGTGATAAGATTTCACCTTGGGGGATTGCTCATTTCACCTTGTTACTTGCAATGCAGGCAGTGAAGGGCACATGCTGGAGGAAGCTAAATCCATTAATCTCTCACTTAGCGCGTTAGGGAAATGCATTAATGCAATAGCTGAGAATAGCCCTCATGTTCCACTTCGTGATTCAAAACTTACTCGCCTGTTAAGAGATTCATTTGGTGGTTAGTTGCCTTATATGTTCTTGTTCATATGCTCCTAGTATCTTGAATTAGGTTTCTTAATAGGCTGACTTTTCTGCATTATCATCCACATATATATATATATTTGTGTGTGTGCGTGTGTGTTGTTGGCATTTTAGGCACAGCAAGAACATCCCTAATTGTGACCATTGGTCCCTCTCCACGTCATAGAGGAGAGACAACAAGTACCATATTATTTGGTCAAAGGGCGAGTTTTCACTAACTTTACCAAACCTATAATATAGAAGTCTATTGAGATTTTTTCAAATCCAAAAATCTTTTATATCTTGGGCAGGCAATGAAGGTAGAGAATATGTTAAAGATAAAGGAAGAATTTGATTACAAGAGTTTATCCAAGAAACTTGAGGTCCAATTGGACAAGGTGATTGCTGAAAATGAAAGGCAGCTGAAAGTATTTAATGATGATGTGGAGAGAATAAATCGACAAACACAAAATCGTATATCTGAAGTTGAAAAGAACTTTGCAGAGGCCTTAGAGGTAAACTCATGCAATATCCCAAGAGGCACTCTGGCATGTACCAATATAATCTGAAAAAGAAAAATCAGGAAAATAGTTTCAACTTTCAGAGTAGGCCAAGAGTAATTTTATTCTATTTACAGAAGGAGAAACTAAAGTGTCAAATGGAGTATATGGAGTCAGTTAAGAAGCTTGAAGAAAAGCTGATATCAAACCAGCGGAACCATGAGATAGGTAAACACAGCGGAGAGGTACTTGCCCACAATTCTTATTTCCTTTTCGGGTGATGGAAGTATGCACATCTATAACCATTACATATTACTATGCAGGTCAATGGGTTTACAGCTAGTGAACTCACTAGGCTAAAAGAATCACTTGAGAATGAAATGAAGTTAAGGAAGGCAGCAGAAGAGGAAGTCAACAAACTAAAAAGCCAGTCAACACTGAAGACAAGATCAGGGGTGCCCAGTCTTTAACTTTTCTCTCGCTCTCTCTATCTCTCGGACTCCCCTCTCAATGATTCAGCATCTTGGATAATATTTAACCAAGCTCTCTGGCGTTTTAGGAAGGCGAAGATGCTGGAATATCAAGACTACAGAAACTGCTGGAGGATGAGGCTCTTCAGAAAAAGAAACTTGAAGAGGAGGTAACCATATTACGAAGTCAACTTGTGCAGCTTACTTTTGAAGCTGACCAGGTACAAAGTTTACAAATTCAATTTGTGTAAAGATTTCCCTTTATTTTCTGTAAAGCAACTGTCTTTATACATCATATCAAGGACGTTTGCCCTCTTTGAACTAGTCTGTAACACTTAGGGAATAGTACAAGCACTGTTGGACTTCCTTTCATTTAGCTATCGTGAATATGAGGCACTTTTTCACTTTTCAAACCTTGAGTCTCATGAATTTGTAATCTATCAGTTGAATCTTTTGATTCCAGGTAAGAAGATGCTTAGACAGAGGTGGCCCGGGGAATTCATACGCTGGCACGGACTCATTACCGTCAGAGCACTCCCAAGCAAAAGAATCTGTGAACGGACAGAAGGCACCGTTTGCTACACTATGCGAGCAAGGTAATGTAAATTTTTTTAAAATTGTTTGAACCAGTATGAACAACTGTCTTAGTGGTACTTATAACTATCCATCCTTTTGGAAACAGTGGGACTTCAAAAGATATTGCAATTGCTTGAGTCAGATGATGCAAACATAAGAATTCATGCTGTGAAAGTTGTGGCCAATCTTGCAGCTGAAGGTAACTTTTGCTCACTCGCAGAGATATATGCATCATCTCTGATGTTCACATTTTTGTTTGCTATATAGGTTGTGACGGTTTACATAATTTGTTTGGGTTTGATAAGCAGAGGCAAATCAAGAAAAAATTGTTGAAGCTGGAGGGCTTACATCGTTGCTGATGCTTCTCAGAAGTTACGAAGATGAAACTGTGCGAAGAGTTGCAGCTGGTGCGATCGCCAATCTCGCAATGAACGGTAAATTCTCACTGATACTGATTAGACAGACAGGAAGCAGAAACGTACTAATTATTTGGCTGGGTTGTTGTCACTTGATGGGACACTGCTCATATGGTTGTTTTAACAGAAGTGAGCCAACAACTGATTGTGGACCAAGGTGGAATCAGCTTGCTATCTCTAACAGCTGCAGATGCAGAAGATCCACAGACTTTACGTATGGTTGCTGGAGCTATTGCCAACCTCTGTGGCAATGGTAAAATAACAGTCCAAACATGGTTTTTTTGGTAAGACGAATGGTGCTCTGACCAATTTCTGAAACCTTTATTTTGTTTGGTTTTGTTTGAAGACAAACTGCAGGCAAGACTATGGTCGGATGGTGGAATAAAAGCGTTGTTAGGAATGGTTAGATGCGGACATCCGGATGTTCTTGCTCAGGTGGCTCGTGGAATTGCAAACTTTGCAAAGTGCGAGTCCCGAGCAACCTCTCAAGGTAAAGAAAATAAAAAGGAAGCTCTTGAAGAGTGTTTAGAGACATGTTAAATGTTAAAAGAGTGTATGTTAATGATGGGAGAAGCAGGTGTGAAGAGTGGGAGATCGGTACTAATAGAAGACGGAGCTCTTCCGTGGATTGTACAGCATGCTAACGATGAAGCTGCACCAATCAGGCGCCACATAGAGCTAGCTTTATGTCACTTGGCCCAGCATGGTTAGTGCCTGCGATCCTTTTCTCTGTCCTGTTTGGTACCTGCTATTAATAACGTTTGTGTTTGTGTTTGTGTTTGGTGATGGGGGCAGAGGTGAATGCCAAGGAGATGGTAAGCGGAGGTGCACTATGGGAGCTGGTAAGAATATCAAAGGAATGCTCCAGAGATGATATTCGAAGTTTGGCTCATCGTACTCTGTCATCCAGCCCTGTCTTCCGCTCTGAGATTCGCCGTCTGGGCATCCACTTTTGACAAGCTTTTAGTCACTGTTTGGTTGTACCTTACCACACATCATGTTGTTGTTGTCATTCATTCAAACTTCAAAATAAAGTAATGCTTGAATACACTTATTATGGCAGTGTTAGATGAAAACCGATAGAAAATAGTGAAGAAATTAGAGAAGACACATCTCTTAGCGACAGGTTATTTAGCATCTATCCGATGTAGAACTCTAACACCTCTCTGTAGAGGCTTGTGAGGTGGGTCTCTATTTCAGACTCGTCCTAACCGAAAGGCTGGTCTTTGACTAGGTTGTCTAAGGTCATACATGTTTGGAAAGATTCGTTCTGGGAGAGGGAGCTTCTTGGGATTCAGGGGGACGATCCGAGCCCCTGGAGCTTGGAGCTTGGAGCTTGGAGCATAAGAGTAGGTCGGAGAGCATCAACATATGATTTTGTGACCGTTGGATGCAATGTCGTGCATAGCATCAAAGAGCATCAACATGTGATTGGCTGTGAGAGACGTCGTACGGTACATGTTCTAGATATCTGTCACCGCATGCAGATAAAGAGCAAGTGCACGGGCATAAGCTTGTTTAGTATATCCATGCTTCATCACCAAAGAGACTGTGACTTGACAGACCTGAATCACAAAAATCTGAATTTGGGGTCTGCTACGGCAGCCTGAAGCGGCTTGTTTTCTTCTTCTCAGCGTCCAGTTGGCATTATCATGAAAGAAATAATCATTTTCAATAATTGTTGAATTTCGTTGGAGGTTTAGAACATTTCAAACAATGAATGAACCTACATTTTTTTAAGAACATCGCTAGAGAACACTGCCTAGATATATTTTTTCCCCTTAATAAACATAGGCCCATTCCCAATAAAGGCCCATATTGAGGCAGCCATTTGTGGTGTGCTGGTGTCTATCCACCAGATGTAGAGCAGAGCAGAGCAAAGGAAAGCTAAGTATCTCTCAATCTCCAGTTTCAGTGAGCCCTATTTTTGTAAGTAGGTCAGTTATGCATTTCTATGATCCCTAGGCAGAAGCCTTTGAATTTCTGAGGTACTTGAGAATTGTACAGTTGTTTGCGTTTTCTGAGATTCGGTTCATGTGAAAGCATACCACCAAGTTTAGGTTTTTCTCGAGGACTATAATGGAAATTTATGGCTGCAACACAGTGTTGAGCTTCGGCTTGAAATGTCCATTTGTCATTGGAAGCCATAAGCTCTACCACCGCTTGTTTAGACGAAACCCATCCTTTTTAGAATCTCGTCAATATAGGGGCTCTAGTTGCAAATGTAGTGCGGGTGTGGCGATTGGCGAGGTTGCAGAGAAGGAAGATGCAAAACGAAGCCCTCGGTTTAATTGGGTTGATGTTTCTCTGAATCTCACAGAAGAACAAGAGGAGTCAATTACTCGAATTCCTATTAAAATGTCAAAACGTTGTCAAGCGCTTATGAGACAGATCATTTGCTTCTCCATAGAAAAGGGGAGTTTTTCGGACTTGTTGGATGCTTGGGTAAAGAGAATGAAACCCATTAGAGCTGACTGGCTTTCTCTTCTTAAAGAGTTGAAGAATCTTGAGTCTCCGTTTTACATCAAGGTACAGCTTGCTTTCCTCATTCCATACTCGATTGCTCTTCGTATGTTTCTGAGCATGTGTATTGGTTTTGATCTAGCAAGGAACTTAAATTTCAAATACAAAAACCGTTTTGAAATTGAGCATAAACCATGCTAGTTTGCTAGTGGACATTATCTTTTGTTACTTTCTTAATTTACTTTTAATCCGTTTAAGTTTGTTGTGTGCATTGTTTCCATTTCCTCAGGTGGCTGAATTTTCGGTGCTGGAGGTTTCGTTTGAAGCCAATTCCCGTGATTATACCAAGATCATCCATTACTACGGGAAGCTAAACCAAGTGGAAGATGCTGAAAAAACTCTTCTTGCCATGAGAAATGGAGGCTTTCTCATTGATCAGGTGACCCTAACTGCAATGGTTCAATTGTACAGCAAGGGTGGCTATCACAGATTGGCTGAAGAAACTTTCAACGAGATCAAATTGCTTGGGGAACCACTAGACAATCGGTCGTATGGTTCAATGATTATGGCCTACATTAGAGCTGGCGCCCCCGAGAAAGGAGAGGCTTTACTCATAGAAATGGACTCCCAAGAAATCTGTGCGGGGAGAGAGGTTTACAAGGCATTGTTGAGAGCGTACTCTATGGGTGGAGACACAGAAGGAGCCAAGCGGGTTTTTGATGCAGTTCAAATTGCAGGTATTACTCCTGATGTAAAGCTATGTGGACTGCTCATAAACGCATACAGTGTCTCAGGTCAAAGCCAGAATGCGCTTTTGGCGTTTGAGAATATGAGAAAGGCGGGAATCAAGGCTACTGATAAGTGTGTGGCCCTTGTATTGGCTGCATACGAGAAGGAAGAAAAGCTAAATGAAGCATTAGGGTTCTTGGTTGAGCTTGAGAAAGACTCTATAATGGTTGGGAATGAAGCTTCTGCTGTGTTGGCTCGGTGGTTTAAGAAGCTCGGTGTTGTTGAAGAAGTTGAATTAGTTCTCAGGGAATTTTCGTCCAGCGAGTCCCGAGCCGTCTGACCGGCGTAGAAGATGTGGCTTCATTCACATCATGCTTGCAAACGAGATACATGCTCATGATGTTTGTATAATGCGAGCCTGCAGTACGTACTGTTTTGTCCGCCCACGAAAACAGCATGATTTTCTTATTTTCGTCTTCTCGTTTTTTTATAATCGTATTAAATGTTCTGACATTTGATGTATACAAAATGGAGGCCAACAACATTTCTGTCTTCTGAGACTTAGATCCAGCGAGCCGGGAACAAATTGTATTACAGAACCGATCCAAAAGGATTGCTCTTTATTTATACATATTCTTTTTACAATTCCCTGACCTCGTTCGTCGTAACAACTAATAATAAAAAATAATTTTGTTTAGAGTCACTTAACATGTAAACTAATGGACCGTTAGACCTAAATGGGGTCGTGACATTGTGCTCTAGAGGAAACTCTTTGATCGCTTCTTTTTTGGTTTTGCAATTATTGGCCGATTTTTGTAGAGCCGCAGAAAGAATCAAACAAAAACAGCGATTGTGATGATAGAAATTATGATGAGTTGTTTATTAGAAAACTGAGGGTGAAATAAGAAGACGACTTCGGAATTGTATTGGTGAAAAAAAGATTTTGTAGTGCATCCGGTGACACTAGGCATTTGTAAAACTCCATCTTTTTTTTGTGTTTGACCAATTGATGAAAAAACACTGAACTTCAAATTCATTGACTGCGATTTTCTTTTGTTCCAAGTTTAGGGAAGCAACTGCGATTGACTCTTCCAAATTTGAAAAAGAAAAAGGACGAAAGAGAAATTTGATTTAATTATGATTAATGGGCTCGTATGCTCACTAATAAGTTTAGGTTTCATATGGCCCATAAATATCCGATGGGACTAGTTATCAAAGATATCAAATTTATAATTATAATATTGTTATTTTTATTAATTTTTAATATATAAAATAAATTGATATATAATCAATAAAATAAATTCAAATAAAAATACAAATACGATAAAACCATAGATATATAATCAATAAAATAAATTCAAATAAAAATACAAATAAATTTAATTATTTTAGTATCACTATATTAATTATAGTAATTAAACAGTAATTAAACAGATCTCAAATCATTCATATTTCAATTAGATCTCAAAACATATAAAAAAGATTAATTGTATATATTATAAATTTTAATTCTTTTAAACAGTAATTTTACAAATGTAATTTTACAAATGAAATATATTTTATATAACAATCATCAATAATTTAAATGAATAACTATTTTTTATACATATAACTAAAATTTAAATAACAAATAATAATATTTTACAAATAATTCAAATAAATTTTGTAACTAAAATTATATTATACTTAATTAATAATTATTTCACTCTACGGATATAAATCTCGTCTATAATTATATAGCCAAACATCAAATTAAATACACTTTATGAAAGCGTAAAATTTAAAAAATATTTTCAAGTGACAAGAAATAGGAAAGTCAGATATTGGAAATAACTATTCATAACCATGATGCTTGACGAGAATCCCCTCTGAAAAAGGGACACAGACCTGGAAGATTTAAAGATCAGACAACAGAATCCCAAGCATCAATCATCATCAGCACAGTAATGTAAACCAAAAAGAGGCTAGTAGAATCTAGTTACTTATTAATATATTAAGATCATCAGTATTTACCATCAAGTAATGTGAAGTGAAGATTGTTGTTCATGGATCTAGGCAATCGGTGGTGGGACCAGGATAAGCAGGAAGAGTCATGATCCGCTTGTCTAAAACTGGACCTCCCACGGTGAAATGGTATAGACTCTGAAAGCTGGAGTCTTGAATCCCAAGAAGCTCGTGCACTGGATCATCGAAATAGCACCCAATCCCGGTTGCTGATATCCCCATTGCATGTGCTTCCAGATACAAAACTTGCCCAACGACACCAGTCTCCCTAAAAAGTCGAGGATACATCCATGAGCCCTTTTCCCGCAGCACTGGTGCAAACCGAGCCACCATGCCTAGGCTAAAGCATCCATCCCCTGCAATGTCCTGCATTAACCACCATGATTTAGTTAGCAAGATTCGACTGATCTTCTGTCCAAATCCGTACCTGGTGACATGATAGTCTTTTTGCCAGCTTCTGGAAATCACCCTCGGTGAGCATGTACAGAGGAAGATCATCCGGGCATCCATCTGGTTTACTCCACTCAAATTCAGGCCTAGTAGCCCTCTTGAGATGGCTGAGATGATCCTCGTTTCTTACTAGGAAATACAAACCCTTTGGCAAACCCGAAACTCTGTGCACAAACAAAGCCAGATGAACCTCAGCAGTAAACCAAGGAAGAGCTCGAAACGGCAGTGCAAGTTGCTCTTTTTGCGGCTTCCCTCTCGTGCAACCCGAAGGAAGACAGTGCATCAGTACCTGGTAGAACGCAGACTTGTCTATAAAAGTAACACCGTCCATATCAACAGCACTTCTTCTCTGCCTTACGACTTGCCTCGCCGTCAACTTATTATATGAACTCTGGCTAAACCCAGCATTGCTTCTGAAGGAAACATCAATTGAAGCTGAGGTGGAGATTAATGGAGGCTTTTCTACTGCCTTGGCTGTCCTAAAAATTATATCCCAACAAAAATGCTCTTTACTCAGATTATTAGGCTTTCCTTTCCACTCCAGACCGGGGAATTCTCTAATAGCAGAGCTTATCCCGTGGTAGTCTATGTTGATATCTCTAGTTCCATTGGGGAAGACAAGCAGCAAGCAGTCAGGGTGCTCCAATTCAGTCTGTGAGAGCTTAGCTTTGCTAGGTGTGTGAAACTCGGAGAGCCCCATTAGCCTCTTCAGATCCTCGCCTCCGAACCCGTCGAGAAGCTTCAAGTCCCAGCCCAGATCTGCCGCTGCAATGGAGAGAGCGGCAATGGCGTGACCAACGTCGTGGTTACAGTACCTAAACGCTCGTTCTCCATATTTCCAAGCTTCACGCCAAAAGATAGAAGAAATCCCGATGATAAAGGAATTCTCCGGGAAATATCTGGGGAAAAACGAAGACGGGATGTGTGCTCTAACCTCCAGAGAATGCTGTTTCGGGGCATAGTGGGCAACCAAAGCAGATTCGGAGAGTGAGTCGATGGGCGGAGCAATGAGATAAGCCTCGGTGGGGTGCAAGTTGCCGCTGCTGGGGTTGACGCGAAGGGGCCACGTGGAGAAGCCGGTGGTTTTCCAGGCGGAGAGAGCAAGAGAATGGTAGAAAAAGTGAGAGATGGTTGAGAGAGATATGGGTTTGGGCGGAGGAAGCGAATCGAAAAGAGAAGAGTAGAGGAGAGAGTCGTCGACCTCATGAGCCTGGTGTTGTAGAGGAAGAAGAGGAGCAGAGAGGTAGCGGCGAAAAGGGTTAGGCTGATTGGCCCAGTCGAGACCTCGAGGACCTCTGGCGTAAGCGGTGAAGGAGTGCTTCGTCTGGCTATGGTATTTGAGAACCAATCTCAGCTTTTCTTCTTTCTCATCGTCCTTAGGGTTTTCCAGAGAAGAAGATGAAGAGAAGGCCATGGCGAAGACAAGAGTAGCACTTGTTTTAGGGAATGAGCGAAGAGAGGCTGGTGAGTTGAGGAAAGAGGTGAACCTCCATGAAATTGTATTCATAATTTCTCCTCTCGATGTTTCCGGGAAGACGAAGAAGCTCTGAAAGATTATTCAAAACCAGGAGAACCAGGATTGTTGTACCGCTGGGTTTAAACCGGTTTGGGAGGTGGGGGAGGCAGAAGAATCAATGTAAGAAGTTTTTTTTATAACTCAGAACAAGACATCTAGAACTTAAACACTTCATATTACGCTATTCGCACGTTATAAATATAAAAAAAAATTGTGGTTTGATTACGTTAGACTAGAAGAAACTGTGGGAATCAAAAGGAAGAATCAGAGAAATCTATGAAAGGGCTATTGCTAATGTTCCACCAGCCGAAAAGAAACGATATTAGCAAAGATATATCTATCTTTGGATTAATTATACCTTGAGAGATTGAAACTAAAGATGTGGAACGAGATGTACATCAGAGAATTTCTCAAGCTTATCCTCCACACCAAGCTTTCTTTTGTCAAAATATGGTTACTCGCTGCATGGTTTGAGTCTTTAAGATCAGGCAATTTAATCTCACGGGTGTGCGGCAGGTATTAGGAAATACAATTGGAAAACTCCAAAAAATAAGATATTTCAAAAAATGCATTGAGATCGAACTCCAATTGGAAAACATAAACAGATGTAGAAAGCTATATGAACGATATCTTGAATGGTCACCTGAGAATTGCTATGCTTGGAGCAAATATACTGAATTAGTGAGATCTCTTGCTGAAACCGAACGAGTTAGAGCATTTTTAAAATTGCAACATCTCAGCCAGCTCTTGACATATTTGAGCTGCTATGGAAGGCATACATTGATTTTGAGATATCAAAAAGTTAAATTAGCGAGGACACGGCTTTATATGAGCAGTTCTTGGACCGTACAGAGCACTACAAAGTCTGTGTTATTTTGCAAAGTTTGAAGCTTATGCTGCGGAACAAGAAGAAAACAAGGAAGATGAAGATTCTATTAAACGCAAAAAAGACTGCATCAGACGCGCCAGAGCAATTTTCGATAAAACCAACACATATTATAAAGACTCCACACCGGAGCTGAAAAAGGAGCGAGCTACGCTCTTAAAAGATTGGCTGAACATGGAGACAAGCTTTGGCGAGCTTGACGATGCTATTGTCGTTCAATCAAAAACTTCCAAAGAAGCTCAAGAATAGATAAAAGCCGATCAGTAGAAAAGACGATTCAACAGAATATGAAGAATACATTGATTATTTGTTTCCTGAAGAATCGCAGACGACGAATCTCAAGATTCTTGAAGCTGCTTATAAATGGAAGAAGCAGAAGATTGCTGCTTTTGAGGATTACAATTAAAATTTCATCAGTTGTTTTGTGCAGGCTCTGTTTAATATTTCTTGTTCTAACAAAACCTTATCTATTTTTTCTTTACCTCTTCGTTCGAGTTTTCCGGTTTAAAAAACAAAACAAAAAAACAATCATATTTATATTTCGTACTTGATGGCTAAACAGGTAAGTTATATAACTCTCTTAAACTACCAAAAAAACATTTCGTTAGTTAGCATAAAAACCTAGCCATATTTGTATGAAGTAGGCCTTGGTTGGCTTAATTTTCGTTTGAAGAGCAGCTACAGTTTTAGTGTTTCTTTCTTGTATTACCTAATTCTAATACTTATTTTCGTAATTTAATATGCGTATAGTTCAAAGCAATTTAATTATGGGTGGCTCTCTAAAAACGCTTGCACTGCAGACGTCGTAACGTTATTCTGTAATAAAATCCATACAACTCTGTAAATTAATGCACTTGATTGATTGTATGTAAGAATATATATATATATATATATATATATAGACGATTAAAAGTTAAAGAATATAATTAGCAACTTAATTAAATATATATAGTTAGCGGTCAAGGCCAATCACCACTTGCAAGTTTTAACCAGGAAGATGAAGTAGCCCCGTTGTGATTAGTGGCACCACCATCGCTCTTGACCGTTGGTTCAACGGAAGACTCTTGGCAAGCCAAGTTGAGATCTAGAGATGGTTGATCTAAAGGTTGAGGTCTGCCGGCAGAATGATGGTGATGATGAGGATCATGAAGTGACGTAATACGAAGATAATTGGAAGGTGTTAACCAATGGCATCTCTTGTGGCCCCCTAACGCTTGTCCCGAAGAGAATACGCGATGGCAGATGGTGCATTCGTGAGCGTTGGATCTCTTTCTTGCGGGACGAGCGGTTGATTTGTCTTCTTCTTCCTCCTCCTCATCGTCCTCCATTTCTTCGTCATCATCGTCGTCTTCTCTGTACTCCTCTTCCTCTTCCTCCTCTTTATCTTGAGAGGCAAAACAACCCTTGACTTTCTTGTGGCTTGCTCTGTGTCCACCCAAAGCCTGGTGCGACGAAAACACCTTCTTGCAAGCTTTGCACTGAAAAACCTGAGCAGTTTTTTGCTTCTTGACGGTGTCGTTCTTGCCATGTACATGCATGTTATGATCATCCCCCGAATTGGACAGCAACACAAGACAGTTGGCAAGCTCTTCATCTTCATTTGGGGACAAGTTAAGATGACGATGAGTGGATATCGATCTCTCCCTCTTCCATGGGCGACGTGACATGTTGTCCTCATCGTGTTGTCCGCTTCTGAACATGATGAAATCAATGCATGACGAGTTCATGGCTAGCTATATCTGTGCGTGTGTCTGTGTAACTAGTGTTTGGGTGTGTGAATTATAAAAAAAGTAGAAAGCCCTTGTTTTTAGTGGAAGTAACGGGTTTGGTGTCCTCTTGTTTATGTGGTTCCAAGTAGCTGAGTCCTTGCTTTATCGACACGTGGTGCTAAATTATTATTATTATGTTTTTGACTTTTTCCAACATTCCTAGTCACATGCATCTGTATAGATATATATATATCTCGTTTAGCAACGCTCATTTCATGTTTACAATAAGTTTGTAATAAACCAAAATGTAAAAGTATTTTTGGAAACTAGAGGTGAGACTGCAGAGGAGAAAGCCTTGGAAGGTGATTCTTAATTGGTCTGGAAGCTATATATAGTCCCAAGTCACACTCTTGAGCGGCCTTAATTCGTTGCCGTTCTTCTTCAGTTCATCTCTCACATGCATATTCCATCATACACAGTATTGTGTTGCCTCTCTAATTAATCTCTCCCTCTCCAGCTATAGTTTTGTCTCCGAACTGTTCAGAATCACAGGTCTTCCAAGATGAACACCCAAAAACATGTCGTTGAACTCTATGGGTTCATCACCACCCTATGTCCCTATCCCATCAGCTTCTTGCAAAACCGCTAATTAACGTATGGGGGATTGGAGGTCTATTTTTTATTACCTTCAAGTTTTTTCCTTCCGTCAATCAGGTTCTGTGTCCCCGCTTGGCAAAAACTGCTGAACAACATAGTGCAGCTCCATGAAAGGAGCTTCCCACTCTCTCGATCGGGTCTGCTCCGAAGATCACCGCCGTTGCACCATCTCCATACCCTAGAATGGTAGGCTTCCCGGGTTGTTGTCAACAATGTCTTGAGGAAATATATCTAGACAATTTGAGTGATGTCTTCCAGTGGCTTCCAATGTTATTTTCACAACCGACACGTTTGCAGTTTCAAACATTAGAAACCTTCAGCATTTACAAGAGAGAGCATACATGTGCCAACAAAAGGTAGACAGAGAGCGATCATGAGGCTTACACACGTGTTCAAGCTTTCTGCTTGTTAAAAGGGTCATCGCATGCATTTAGTGTTTAGTGTCGTCCTTACACTAGATTCTCCTCACGAACGACTTTGCTTGGGAAGTCCTTGCCAAGAGCAAGCATAGTCGCCTTCGTGGAGTTTTTTCACATGCCTTGTGGGTATGCTATTTTCAGTTTTAGAGATACATAATACTCAAAAGCGTTGTATTCTATTAAACGTTATATTAATACCAATGATCTTATCTGAAGTTCAAATCGAGATTACATTTATCATAATATATTGAAATTTTTCATAATTTTTTTTAATACACAGTTACCTTTATCGAATGAATTATCTTTTATTTTATCCCGAAAAACCGAAAATCTCATATGTGTTATTCCACGGGTTAGAGAAATATGTCAAAGTTATGAAATATTCTTTTAACTACTTTATTCATATTTTGGATATATGTGAGTAGTGTACGGGTAATTTTTTCGTCCATAAATATTTTCTTTGGCCCAGAAACAAATATCGCAAATCGATATTTCATTATTTTTCGAATTGTTTAACTTTAATTGTTATAAATGTTGATATAATGGGTCTAGTCTACTAATAACTTTATTCAAATATCTTATGTTGAAATAATGTTTTATGATGTTTTCAAAAAAGTTACCCTTGTCGAATGAATTATCTTTTATTTTATCCCAAAAAACCGAAAATCTTAATCCACGGGTTTTGATAAATATGTAAAAGTTTTAAAATATGCTTTTAACTACTTTATTCACATATTTGATATATGTGAATAGTGTACGGGTGATTTTTTTGTCCATAAATATCTTTTTTGGCCCAGAAACAAATATCGCAAATCGATATTGCATTATTTTTTGAATTGTTTAACTTTAATTGTTATAAATGTTGATCTAATGGCTCTAATCTACTAATAACTATTTCATTCAAAGATCTTATGTTGAAAGAATATTTTCTTATGTTTTCAAAATAGTTCTCTTGTCGGATGAGTTATCTTTTATTTTGACCCAAAAACCGAAAATCTCACAAATATTAGTCCACGAGTTTTCAGAAATATGTAAAAGTTTTGAAATATGCTTTTAACTACTTTATTCACATCTTGGATATATTTGAGTAGTGTACGAGTGATTTTTTCGTCCATAAATATCTTCCTTGCCCAAAAAACAAATATCGCAAATCGATATTACATTATTTTTTGAATTGTTTAACTTCAACTGTTATAAACGTTGATCTAATGATTCTAGTCTACTAATAACTGTTTTATTCAAATATCTTATGTTGAAAGAATGTTTTCTGATGTTTTCAAAATATTTACCCATGTCGAATGAATTATTTTTTATTTTGTCCCAAAAAACCGAAAATCACATAAATGTTAGTCCATGGGTTTTGAGAAATATGTCAAAGTTTTGAAATATGATTTTAACCACTTTATTCACATCTTTGATATATGTGAGTAGTGTACGGGTAATTTTTTCGTCCATAAATATCTTCTTTGTCCCATAAACAAATATCGCAAATCGATATTGTATTATTTTTCAAATTGTTTAACTTTAATTGTTATAAATGTTGATCTAATAGCACTATTCTACTAATAACTGTTTTATTCAAAGATCTTATGTTGATAGAATGTTTTTTGATGTTTTCAAATCAGTTTCCCTTGTCGAATGAATTATATTTTATTTTGTCCCGAAAAACCGAAAATCTCATAGGTGTTAGTCCACGGGTTTTGAGAAATATGTCAAAGTTTTGAAATATGCTTTTAACTACTTTATTCACATCTTGGATATATATGAGCAGTGTACGAGTGATTTTTTCATCCATAAATATCTTCATTGGCCCAGAAACAAATATCACAAATCGATATTGCATTATTTTTCAAATTGTTTAAATTTAATTATTATAAATGTTGATCTAATGGCTCTATTGTATTAATAACTGTTTTATTCAAAGATCTTATGTTGAAAGAATGTTTTCTGATGTTTTCAAAACAGTTACCCTTGTCGAATGAATTATCTTTTATTTTGTCCCGAAAAACCAAAAATTTCATAGATGTTAGTGCACGGGTTTTGAGAAATATGTCAAAGTTTTGAAATATGCTTTTAACTACTTTATTCATATTTTGAATATATGTACGTAGTGCACGAGTGATTTTTTCGTACATAAATATCTTTTTGGCCCAAAAACAAATATCACAAATCGATATTGCATTATTTTTTGAATTATTTAAATTTAATTATTATAAAATTTGATCTAACAGCTCTAGTGTACTAATAACTGTTTTATTCAAAGATCTTATGTTGAAAGAATGTTTTCTGATGTTTTCAAAATAGTTACACTTGTCGAATGAATTATCTTTTATTTTGTCCCGAAAAACCAAAAATCTCATAGGTGTTATTACTACACGGGTTTTGAGAAATATGTCAAAGTTTTGAAATATGCTTTTAACAATTTTATTCACATTTTGGATATATGTGAGTAGTGTACGGGTGATTTTTTCGTCCATAAATATCTTCTCTGGCCGAGAAACAAATATTGCAAATCGATATTTCATTATTTTTCGAATTGTTTAACTTTAATTGTTATAAATGTTGATCTAATGGGTCTAGTCTATTAATAAATATTTTATTCAACGATCTTATGTTGAAAGAATGTTTTCTGATGTTTTCAAAACAATTATCCTTGTCAAATAAATTATCTTTTATTTTGTCCCAAAAAACCAAAAATCTCATAGGTGTTAAGTCCACGGGTTTTGAGAAATATATCAAAGTTTTGAAATATATTTTTAGCTACTTTATTCACATCTTGGATATATGTGAGTAGTGTACGGATGATTTTTTCGTCCATAAATATCTTCCTTGGCCCAGAAACAAATATTGTAAATCGATATTGCATTATTTTTCAAATTGTTTAACTTTAATTGTTATAAATATTGATCTAATAGCTCTAGTTTAATAATAACTGTTTTATTCTAAAATCTTATGTTGAAAGAATATTTTATGATGTTTTTAAAAGAGTTAACCTTGTCGTATGAATTATCTTTTATTTTGTTCCGAAAAACCAAAAATCTCATAGGTGTTAATCCACGGGTTTTGAAAAATATGTCAAAGTATTGAAATATATTTTAAACTACTTTATTCAAATCTTGGATATATGTGAGTAGTGTAGGCGTGATTATTTCATCCATAAATATCTTTTTTGGCCCAAAAAAAATATTGCAAATCGATATTTCATTATTTTTGGTATTATTTAACTTTAATTGTTATAAATGTTGATCTAATGGCTCCAGTTTACTAATAACTGTTTTATTGAAGGATCTTATGTTGAAAGAATGTTTTCTGATGTTTTCAAAACAGTTATCCTTGTCGAATGAATTATCTTTTATTTTTTCCCGAAAAACCAAAAATCTCATAGATGTTAGTGCACGGGTTTTGAGAAATATGTCAAAGTTTTGAAATATGCTTTTAACTACGTTATTCACATTTTGGATATATGTGCGTAGTGTACGAGTAATTTTTTCGTACATAAATATCTTTTTGGCACAGAAACAAATATCACAAATCGATATTGCATTATTTTTCGAATTGTTTAAATTTAATTATTATAAATGTTGATCTAACGGCTCTAGTGTACTAATAACTGTTTTATTCAAAGATCTTATGTTGAAAGAATATTTTCTGATGTTTTCAAAACAGTTACACTTGTCGAATGAATTATCTTTTATTTTGTCCCGAAAAACCGAAAATCTCATAGGTGTTATTACTACACAGGTTTTGAGAATTATGTCAAAGTTTTGAAATATGCTTTTAACTATTTTATTCACATTTTGGATATATGTGAGTAGTGTACGAGTGATTTTTTTGTCCATAAATATCTTCTTTGGCCCAGAAACAAATATTGCAAATCGATATTTCATTATTTTTTGAATTGTTTAACTTTAATTGTTATAAATGTTGATCTAATGGGTCTAGTCTATTAATAAATGTTTTAATCAAAGATCTTATGTTGAAAGAATGTTTTCTGATCTTTTCAAAACAGTTATCCTTGTCAAATAAATTATCTTTTATTTTGTCCCAAAAAACCGAAAATCTCATAGGTGTTAGTCCACGGGTTTTGAGAAATATGTCAAAATTTTGAAATATATTTTTAACTACTTTATTCACATCTTGGATATATGTGAGTAGTGTACGGATGATTTTTCGTCCATAAATATCTTCCTTGGCCCAGAAACAAATATTGCAAATCGATATTGCATTATTTTTCGAATTGTTTAACTTTAATTGTTATAAATGTTGATCTAATGGCTTTAGTTTAATAATAACTGTTTTATTCAAAAATCTTATGTTGAAAAAATATTTTTTGATGTTTTTAAAAGAGTTAACCCTGTCGTATGAATTATCTTTTATTTTGTTCTGAAAAACCAAAAATCTCATAGGTGTAAGTCCACGGGTTTTGAAAAATATGTCAAAGTTTTAAAATATATTTTAAACTACTTTATTTAAATCTTGGATATATGTGAGTAGTGTACGCCTAATTATTTCATCCATAAATATCTTTTTTGGCCCAAAAACAAATATTGCAAATCGATATTTCATTATTTTTGGTATTATATAACTTTAATTGTTATAAATGTTGATCTAATGGCTCTAGTTTACTAATAACTGTTTTATTGAAAGATCTAATGTTGAAAGAATGTTTTCTGATGTTTTCAAAACAGTTACCCTTGTCGAATGAATTATATTTTATTTTGTCCCGAAAAACCGAAAATCTCATAGGTGTTAGTCCACGGGTTTTGAGAAATATGTCAAAGTTATGAAATATTTATTTAACTACTTTATTCACATCTTGGTTATATGTGAGCAGTGTACAAGTGATTTGTTTGTCCATAAATATCTTTATTGGTCCAGAAACAAATATCACAAATCGATATTGCATTATTTTTCAAATTGTTTAAATTTAATTATTATAAATATTGATCTAATGGCTCTATTTTATTAATAACTGTTTTATTCAAAGATCTTATGTTGAAAGAATGTTTTATGATTTTTTCAAAACAGTTACCTTTGTCGAATGAATTATCTTTTATTTTTTCCCAAAAAACCGAAAATCTCATAGATGTTAGTGCACGGGTTTTGAGAAATATGTCAAAGTTTTGAAATATGCTTTTAACTACGTTATTCACATTTTGGATATATGTGCGTAGTGTACGAGTGATTTTTTCGTACATAAATATCTTTTTGGGACAGAAACAAATATCACAAATCGATATTGCATTATTTTTTGGAATTATTTAAATTTAATTGTTATAAATGTTGATCTAACGGCTCTAGTGTACTAATAACTGTTTTATTCAAAGATCTTATGTTGAAAGAATATTTTCTGATGTTTTCAAAACAGTTACACTTGTCGAATGAATTATCTTTTATTTTGTCCCGAAAAACCGAAAATCTCATAGGTGTTATTACTACACGGGTTTTGAGAAATATGTCAAAGTTTTGAAATATGCATTTAACTATTTTATTCACATTTTGGATATATGTGCGTAGTGTACGAGTGATTTTTTTGTCCATAAATATCTTCTTTGGCCCAGAAACAAATATTGCAAATCGATATTTCATTATTTTTCGAATTGTTTAACTTTAATTGTTATAAATGTTGATCTAATGGGTCTAGTCTATTAATAAATGTTTTATTCAAAAATCTTATGTTGAAATAATGTTTTCCGATCTTTTCAAAACAGTTATCCTTGTCAGATAAATTATCTTTTATTTTGTCCCAAAAAACCGAAAATCTCATAGGTGTTAGTCCACGGGTTTTGAGAAATATGTCAAAATTTTGAAATATATTTTTAACTACTTTATTTACATCTTGGATATATGTGAGTAGTGTACGGATGATTTTTCGTCCATAAATATCTTCCTTGGCCCAGAAACAAATATTGCAAATCGATATTGCATTATTTTTCGAATTGTTTAACTTTAATTGTTATAAATGTTGATCTAATGGCTTTAGTTTAATAATAACTGTTTTATTCAAAAATCTTATGTTGAAAGAATATTTTTTGATGTTTTTAAAAGAGTTAACCTTGTCGTATGAATTATCTTTTATTTTGTTCTGAAAAACCAAAAATCTCATAGGTGTTAGTCCACGGGTTTTGAAAAATATATCAAAGTTTTAAAATATATTTTAAACTACTTTATTCAAATCTTGGATATATGTGAGTAGTGTACGCATGATTATTTCATCCATAAATATCTTTTTTAGCCCAAAAACAAATATTGCAAATCGATATTTCATTATTTTTGGTATTATTTAACTTTAATTGTTATAAATGTTGATCTAATGGCTCTAGTTTACTAATAACTGTTTTATTGAAAGATCTAATGTTGAAAGAATATTTTCTGATGTTTTCAAAACAATTACCCTCGTCGAATGAATTATATATTTTTTATTCCGAAAAACCGAAAATCTCATAGGTAGTCCACGGGTTTTGAGAAATATGTCAAAGTTATGAAATATGCTTTTAACTACTTTATTCAAATCTTGGATATATGTGAGCATTGTACAAGTGATTTTTTCGTCCATAAATATCTTCATTGGTCCAGAAACAAATATCACAAATCGATATTGCATTATTTTTCAAATTGTTTAAATTTAATTATTATAAATACTGATCTAATGGCTCTATTGTATTAATAACTGTTTTATTCAAATATCTTATGTTGAAAGAATGTTTTCTGATGTATTCAAAACAGTTACCCTTGTCGAATGAATTATCTATTATTTTATCCCGAAAAACTGAAAATCTCATAGGTGTTAGTCCACGGGTTTTGAGAAATATATCAAAGTTTTGAAATATGTTTTTAACTACTTTATTCACATCTTGGATATATGTGAGTAGTGTACGGGTGATTTTTTTGTCCATAAATATCTTCCTTGGCCCAGAAACAAATATTGCAAATGAATATAGCATTATTTTTCGAATTGTTTAACTTTAATTGTTATAAATGTTGATATAATAGCTCTAGTTTAATAATAACTATTTTATTCAAAGATTTTATGTTGAAAGAATATTTTCTGATGTTTTTATAACAGTTAACCTTGTCGTATGAATTATATTTTATTTTGTTCTGAAAAACTGAAAATCTCATAAGTGTTAGTCCACGGGTTTTGAAAAATATGTCAAAGTTTTGAAATATTTTTTAAACTACTTTATTCAAATCTTGGATATATGTGAGTAGTGTACGCGTGATGTTTTCGTCCATAAATATCTTTTTTGGCCCAGAAACAAACATCGCAAATCGATATTGCATTATGTTTCGTATTATTTAACTTTAATTGTTATAAATATTGATCTAATGACTCTATTTTACAAACAACTGTTTTATTTAAAGATCTTATATTGAAAGAATGTTTTCTGATGTTTCCAACACAGTTACCCTTGTCGAATGAATTATCTTTATTTTATCCCGAAAAACCAAAAATTTCATAGATGTTACTGCACGGGTTCTGAGAAATATGTCAAAGTTTTGATATATACTTTTAACTACTTTATTCATATTTTGGATATATGTGAGTAGTGTACGGGTGATTTTTTTGTCCATAAATATCTTCTTTGGCCCAGAAACAAATATTGCAAATCGATATTTCATTATTTTTTGAATTGTTTAACTTTAATTGTTTTAAATGTTGATCTAATGGGTCTAGTCTATTAATAAATGTTTTAATCAAAGATCTTATGTTGAAAGAATGTTTTCTGATCTTTTCAAAATATTTATCCTTGTCAAATAAATTATCTTTTATTTTGTCCCAAAAAACCGAAAATCTCATAGGTGTTAGTCCACGGGTTTTGAGAAATATGTCAAAATTTTGAAATATATTTTTAAATACTTTATTCACATCTTGGATATATGTGAGTAGTGTACGGATGATTTTTCATCCATAAATATCTTCCTTGGCCCAGAAACAAATATTGCAAATCGATATTGCATTATTTTTCGAATTGTTTAACTTTAATTGTTATAAATGTTGATCTAATGGCTTTAGTTTAATAATAACTGTTTTATTCAAAAATCTTATGTTGAAGAAATATTTTTTGATGTTTTTAAAAGAGTTAACCTTGTCGTATGAATTATCTTTTATTTTGTTCTGAAAAACTAAAAATCTCATAGGTGTAAGTCCACGGGTTTTGAAAAATATGTCAAAGTTTTAAAATATATTTTAAACTACTTTATTTAAATCTTGGATATATGTGAGTAGTGTACGCGTGATTATTTCATCCATCAATATCTTTTTTGGCCCAAAAACAAATATTGCAAATCGATATTTCATTATTTTTGGTATTATTTAACTTTAATTGTTATAAATATTGATCTAATGGCTCTAGTTTACTAATAACTGTTTTATTGAAAGATCTAATGTTGAAAGAATATTTTCTGATGTTTTCAAAACAATTACCCTCATCGAATGAATTATATATTTTTTATCCCGAAAAACCGAAAATCTCATAGGTGTTTGTCCACGGGTTTTGAGAAATATATCAAAGTTTTGAAATATGTTTTTAACTACTTTATTCACATCTTGGATATATGTGAGTAGTGTACGGGTGATTTTTTTGTCCATAAATATCTTCCTTGGCCCAGAAACAAATATTGCAAATGAATATAGCATTATTTTTCGAATTGTTTAACTTTAATTGTTATAAATGTTGATATAATAGCTCTAGTTTAATAATAACTATTTTATTCAAAGATTTTATGTTGAAAGAATATTTTCTGATGTTTTTATAACAGTTAACCTTGTCGTATGAATTATATTTTATTTTGTTCTGAAAAACTGAAAATCTCATAAGTGTTAGTCCACGGGTTTTGAAAAATATGTCAAAGTTTTGAAATATTTTTTAAACTACTTTATTCAAATCTTGGATATATGTGAGTAGTGTACGCGTGATGTTTTCGTCCATAAATATCTTTTTTGGCCCAGAAACAAACATCGCAAATCGATATTGCATTATGTTTCGTATTATTTAACTTTAATTGTTATAAATATTGATCTAATGACTCTATTTTACAAACAACTGTTTTATTTAAAGATCTTATATTGAAAGAATGTTTTCTGATGTTTCCAACACAGTTACCCTTGTCGAATGAATTATCTTTATTTTATCCCGAAAAACCAAAAATTTCATAGATGTTACTGCACGGGTTCTGAGAAATATGTCAAAGTTTTGATATATACTTTTAACTACTTTATTCATATTTTGGATATATGTGAGTAGTGTACGGGTGATTTTTTTGTCCATAAATATCTTCTTTGGCCCAGAAACAAATATTGCAAATCGATATTTCATTATTTTTTGAATTGTTTAACTTTAAATGTTTTAAATGTTGATCTAATGGGTCTAGTCTATTAATAAATGTTTTAATCAAAGATCTTATGTTGAAAGAATGTTTTCTGATCTTTTCAAAACATTTATCCTTGTCAAATAAATTATCTTTTATTTTGTCCCAAAAAACCGAAAATCTCATAGGTGTTAGTCCACGGGTTTTGAGAAATATGTCAAAATTTTGAAATATATTTTTAAATACTTTATTCACATCTTGGATATATGTGAGTAGTGTACGGATGATTTTTCATCCATAAATATCTTCCTTGGCCCAGAAACAAATATTGCAAATCGATATTGCATTATTTTTCGAATTGTTTAACTTTAATTGTTATAAATGTTGATCTAATGGCTTTAGTTTAATAATAACTGTTTTATTCAAAAATCTTATGTTGAAGAAATATTTTTTGATGTTTTTAAAAGAGTTAACCTTGTCGTATGAATTATCTTTTATTTTGTTCTGAAAAACTAAAAATCTCATAGGTGTAAGTCCACGGGTTTTGAAAAATATGTCAAAGTTTTAAAATATATTTTAAACTACTTTATTTAAATCTTGGATATATGTGAGTAGTGTACGCGTGATTATTTCATCCATCAATATCTTTTTTGGCCCAAAAACAAATATTGCAAATCGATATTTCATTATTTTTGGTATTATTTAACTTTAATTGTTATAAATGTTGATCTAATGGCTCTAGTTTACTAATAACTGTTTTATTGAAAGATCTAATGTTGAAAGAATATTTTCTGATGTTTTCAAAACAATTACCCTCATCGAATGAATTATATATTTTTTATCCCGAAAAACCGAAAATCTCATAGGTGTTTGTCCACGGGTTTTGAGAAATATGTCAAAGTTTTGAAATATGTTTTTAACTACTTTATTAACATCTTGGATATATGTGAGTAGTGTACAAGTGATTTTTTCGTCCATAAATATCTTCATTGGTCCAGAAACAAATATCACAAATCGATATTGCTTTATTTTTCAAATTGTTTAAATTTAATTATTATAAATACTGATCTAATGGCTCTATTGTATTAATAACTGTTTTATTCAAATATCTTATGTTGAAAAAATGTTTTCTGATGTTTTCAAAATAGTTACCCTTGTCGAATGAATTATCTTTTATTTTTTCCCGAAAAACCGAAAATCTCATAGGTGTTAGTGCACGGGTTTTGAGAAATATGTCAAAGTTTTGAAATATGCTTTTAACTACTTTATTCACATTTTGGATATATGTGCGTAGTGTACGGGAGATTTTTTCGTACATAAATATCTTCCTTGGCCCAAAAACAAATATTGCAAATCGATATTGCATTATTTTTTTATTGTTTAACTTTAATTGTTATAA
Source organism: Pugionium cornutum (assembly GCA_018901935.1). Classification (NCBI taxonomy): domain Eukaryota; kingdom Viridiplantae; phylum Streptophyta; class Magnoliopsida; order Brassicales; family Brassicaceae; genus Pugionium; species Pugionium cornutum. The sequence goes on along the minus strand of CM032155.1, from coordinate 591,988 downwards.
ATGTTGATCTAATGGCTTCTAGTCTACTAATAACTGTTTTATTCAAAAATCTTATGTTGAAAGAATATTTTTTGATGTTTTTAAAAGAGTTAACCTTGTCGTATGAATTATCTTTTATTTTGTTCTAAAAAACCAAAAATCTCATAGGTGTTAGTCCACGGGTTTTGAAAAATATGTCAAAGTTTTAAAATATATTTTAAACTACTTTATTTAAATCTTGGATATATGTGAGTAGTGTACCATTGATTATTTCATCCATCAATATCTTTTTTGGCCCAAAAACAAATATTGCAAATCGATATTTCATTATTTTTGGTATTATTTAACTTTAATTGTTATAAATGTTGATCTAATGGCTCTAGTTTACTAATAACTGTTTTATTGAAAGATCTAATGTTGAAAGAATATTTTCTGATGTTTTCAAAACAATTACCCTCGTCGAATGAATTATATATTTTTTATCCCGAAAAACCGAAAATCTCGTAGGTGTTAGTCCACGGGTTTTGAGAAATATGTCAAAGTTATGAAATATGCTTTTAACTACTTTATTCAAATCTTGGATATATGTGAGCATTGTACAAGTGATTTGTTCGTCCATAAATATCTTCATTGGTCCAAAAACAAATATCACAAATCGATATTGCATTATTTTTCAAATTGTTTAAATTTAATTATTATAAATACTGATCTAATGGCTCTATTGTATTAATAACTGTTTTATTCAAAGATCTTATGTTGAAAAAATGTTTTCTGATGTTTTCAAAATAGTTACCCTTGTCGAATGAATTATCTTTTATTTTGTCCCGAAAAACCAAAAATTTCATAGATGTTAGTGCAAGGGTTTTGAGAAATATGTCAAAATTTTGAAATATGCTTTTAACTACTTTATTCACATTTTGGATATATGTGCGTAGTGTACGGGAGATTTTTTCGTACATAAATATCTTTTTGGCCCAGAAACAAATATCACAAATCGATATTGCATTATTTTTTGAATTGTTTAAATTTAATTATTATAAATGTTGATCTAATGGCTCTAGTGTACTAATAACTGATTTATTCAAAGATCTTATGTTGAAAGAATGTTTTTTGATGTTTTCAAAACAGTTACCATTGTCGAATGAATTATCTTTTATTTTTTCCCGAAAAACCGAAAATCTCATAGGTGTTAGTCCACGGGTTTTGAGAAATATGTCAAAATTTTGAAATATATTTTTAACTACTTTATTCACATCTTGGATATATGTGAGTAGTGTACGGATGATTTTTCGTCCATAAATATCTTCCTTGGCCCAGAAACAAATATTGCAAATTGATATTGCATTATTTTTCGAATTGTTTAACTTTAATTGTTATAAATGTTGATCTAATGGCTTTAGTTTAATAATAACTGTTTTATTCAAAAATCTTATGTTGAAAGAATATTTTCTGATGTTTTTAAAAGAGTTAACCTTGTCGTAAGATTTATCTTTTATTTTGTTCTGAAAAACCAAAAATCTCATAGGTGTTAGTCCACGGGTTTTGAAAAATATGTCAAAGTTTTAAAATATATTTTAAACTACTTTATTTAAATCTTGGATATATGTGAGTAGTGTACCATTGATTATTTCATCCATCAATATCTTTTTTGGCCCAAAAACAAATATTGCAAATCGATATTTCATTATTTTTGGTATTATTTAACTTTAATTGTTATAAATGTTGATCTAATGACTCTAGTTTACTAATAACTGTTTTATTGACAGATCTAATGTTGAAAGAATATTTTCTGATGTTTTCAAAACAATTACCCTCGTCGAATGAATTATATATTTTTTATGCCGAAAAACCGAAAATCTCATAGGTGTTAGTCCACGGGTTTTGAGAAATATGTCAAAGTTATGAAATATGCTTTTAACTACTTTATTCAAATCTTGGATATATGTGAGCATTGTACAAGTGATTTTTTCGTCCATAAATATCTTCATTGGTCCAGAAACAAATATCACAAATCGATATTGCTTTATTTTTCAAATTGTTTAAATTTAATTATTATAAATACTGATCTAATGGCTCTATTGTATTAATAACTGTTTTATTCAAATATCTTATGTTGAAAGAATGTTTTCTGATGTTTTCAAAACAGTTACCCTTGTCGAATGAATTATCTTTCATTTTTTCCCGAAAAACCGAAAATCTCATAGGTGTTAGTGCACGGGTTTTGAGAAATATGTCAAAGTTTTGAAATATGCTTTTAACTACTTTATTCACATTTTGGATATATGTGCGTAGTGTACGGGAGATTTTTTCGTACATAAATATCTTCCTTGGCCCAGAAACAAATATTGCAAATCGATATTGCATTATTTTTCGAATTGTTTAACTTTAATTATTATAAATGTTGATCTAATGGCTTTAGTTTAATAATAACTGTTTTATTCAAAAATCTTATGTTGAAAGAATATTTTTTGATGTTTTTAAAAGAGTTAACCTTGTCGTATGAATTATCTTTTATTTTGTTCTAAAAAACCAAAAATCTCATAGGTGTTAGTCCACGGGTTTTGAAAAATATGTCAAAGTTTTAAAATATATTTTAAACTACTTTATTTAAATCTTGGATATATGTGAGTAGTGTACCATTGATTATTTCATCCATCAATATCTTTTTTGGCCCAAAAACAAATATTGCAAATCGATATTTCATTATTTTTGAATTGTTTAACTTTAATTGTTATAAATGTTGATCTAATGGCTATAGTCTACTAATAACTGTTTTATTCAAAGATCTTATGTTGAAAGAATGTTTTCTGATGTTTTCAAAACATTTACCCTTGTCGAACTAATTATCTTTTATTTTGTACGGAAAAACCGAAAATCTCATAGGTGTTAGTCCATGGGGTTTGAGAAATATGTCAAAGTTTTGAAATATATTTTTAACTACTTTATTCACATCTTGGATATATGTGAGTAGTGCACGGGTGATTTTTCATCCATAAATATCTTCCTTGGTCCGTAGAAACAAATATCACAAATTAATATTGCATATTCTTTCAAATTGTTTAAATTTAATTATTATAAATACTGATCTAATGGCTCTATTGTATTAATAACCGTTTTATTCAAATATCTTATGTTGAAAGAATGTTTTCTGATGTTTTCAAAATAATTACCCTTGTCGAATGAATTATCTTTTATTTTTCCCCGAAAAACTAAAAATCTCATAGATGTTAGTGCACGGGTTTTGAGAAATATGTCAAAGTTTTGAAATATGCTTTTAACTACTTTATTCACATTTTGGATATATGTGCGTAGTGTACGGGAGATTTTTTCGTACATAAATATCTTTTTGGCCCAGAAACAAATATCACAAATTGATATTGCATTATTTTTCGAATTGTTTAAATTTAATTATTATAAATGTTGATCTAATGGCTCTAGTGTACTAATAACTATTTTATTCAAAGATCTTATGTTGAAAGAATGTTTTCTGATGTTTTCAAAACAGTTATCCTTGTCGAATGAATTATCTTTTATTTTGTCCCGAAAAACCGAAAATCTCATAGGTGTTAGTCCACGGGTTTTGAGAAATATGTCAAAATTTTAAAATATATTTTTAACTAATTTATTCACATCTTGGATATATGTGAGTAGTGTACGGATGATTTTTCGTCCATAAATATCTTCCTTGGCCCAGAAACAAATATTGCAAATCGATATTGCATTATTTTTCGAATTGTTTAACTTTAATTGTTATAAATATTGATCTAATGGCTTTAGTTTAATAATAACTGTTTTATTCAAAAATCTTATGTTGAAAGAATATTTTCTGATGTTTTTAAAAGAGTTAACCTTGTCGTAAGATTTATCTTTTATTTTGTTCTGAAAAACCAAAAATCTCATAGGTGTTAGTCCACGGGTTTTGAAAAATATGTCAAAGTTTTAAAATATATTTTAAACTATTTTATTTAAATCTTGGATATATATGAGTAGTGTACGCATGATTATTTCATCCATAAATATCTTTTTTGGCCCAAAAACAAATATTGCAAATCGATATTTCATTATTTTTCGTATTATTTAACTTTAATTGTTATAAATGTTGATCTAATGGCTCTAGTTTACTAATAACTGTTTTATTGAAAGATCTAATGTTGAAAGAATGTTTTCTAATGTTTTCAAAACAATTACCCTTGTCGAATGAATTATATATTTTTTTATCCCGAAAAACCGAAAATCTCATAGGTGTTAGTCCACGGATTTTGAGAAATATGTCAAAGTTATGAAATATGTTTTTAAGTACTTTATTCACATCTTGGATATATGTGAGCATTGTGCAAGTGATTTTTTCGTCCATAAATATCTTCATTGGTCCAGAAAAAAATATCACAAATCGATATTGCATTATTTTTCAAATTGTTTAAATTTAATTATTATAAATACTGATCTAATGGCTCTATTGTATTAATAACTGTTTTATTCAAAGATCTAATGTTGAAAGAATATTTTCTGATGTTTTCAAAACAGTTACCCCTGTCGAATGAATTATCTTTTATTTTTTCCCAAAAAACCGAAAATCTCATAGATGTTAGTGCACGGGTTTTGAGAAATATGTCAAAGTTTTGAAATATGCTTTTAACTACTTTATTCACACTTTGGATATATATGCGTAGTGTACGGGAGATTTTTTCGTACATAAATATCTTTTTGGCCCAGAAACAAATATCACAAATCGATATTGCATTATTTTTCGAATTGTTTAAATTTAATTATTATAAATGTTGATCTAATGGCTCTAGTGTACTAATAACTGTTTTATTCAAAGATCTTATGTTTAAAGAATGTTTTCTGATGTTTTCAAAATAGTTATCCTTGTCGAATGAATTATCTTTTGTTTTGTCCCGAAAAACCGAAAATCTCATAGGTGTTAGTCCACGGGTTTTGAGAAATATGTCAAAATTTTGAAATATATTTTTAACTACTTTATTCACATCTTGGATATATGTGAGTAGTATGCGGATGATTTTTTCGTCCATAAATATCTTCCTTGGCTGAAACAAATATTGCAAATCGATATTGCATTATTTTTCAATTGTTTAACTTTAATTGTTATAAATGTTGATCTAATGGCTCTAGTCTACTAATAACTGTTTTATTCAAAGATCTTATGTTGAAAGAATATTTTCTGATGTTTTTCAAAAGAGTTCCTTGTCGATGAATTATCTTTTATTTCCCAAAACCAAAATCTCATAGGTGTTAGTCCACGTTTTGAAAAATATGTCAAAGTTTTAAAATATATTTTAAACTACTTTATTCACATCTTGGATATATGTAATTAGTGTACGGTGATTTTTTTCATCCATAAATATCTTTTTGGCCCAAAACAAATATCGCAAATCGATATTTCATTATTTTTGAATTATTTAACTTTAATTGTTATAAATGTTGATCTAATGGCTCTCGTCTAATAATAACTATTTTATTCAAAGATCTTATGTTGAAAGAATGTTTTCTGATGTTTTCAAAACAGTTACCCTTGTCGAATGAATATCTTTAATTTTGTCCCGAAAAACCGAAAATCTCATAGGTGTTAGTCCACGGGTTTTTAGAAATATGTCAAAGTTTGGAAATATGCTTTTAACTACTTTATTCAAATTTTGGATATAAGTGAGTAGTGTATGGGTGATTTTTTCGTCCATAAATATCTTCTTTGGTCCAGAAACAAATATCACAAATCGATATTACATTATTTTTCGAATTCTTTAACTTTAATTGTTATAAATGTTGATCTAATGGCTCTAGTCTACTAATAACTGTTTTATTCAAAGATTTTATGTTGAAAGAATATTTTCTGATGTTTTCAAAATAGTTAACCGTGTCGAATGAATTATCTTTATTTTGTCCCGAAAAATCAAAAATCTTATAGGTGTTAGGTCACAGGTTTTGAGAAATATGTCAAAGTTTTGAAAAATGCTTTTAACTACTTTACTTACATCTTGGATATATTTGAGTTGTGTACGGGTGATTTTTTCGACCATAAATATCTTTCATGGCCCATAAAAAAATATCGCAAATCGATATTGCATTATTTTTCAAATTATTTAACTTTAATTGTTATAAATGTTGATCTAATGGCTCTAGTCTACTAATGACTGTTTTATTCAAAGATATTATATTGAAAGAATGTTTTTTGATGTTTTCAAAACAGTTACCATTTTCGAATGAATTATCTTTTATTTTGTTTCGAAAAACCAAAAATCTCATAGGTGTTAGTCCACGGGTTTTGAGAAATATGTCAAAGTTTTGAAATATGCTTTTAACTACTTTATTCAAATTTTGGATAGAAGTGAGTAGTGTATGAGTGATTTTTTCGTCCATAAATATCTTATATCACAAATCGATATTGCATTATTTTTCAAATTGTTTAAATTTAATTATTATAAATGTTGATCTAATGGCTCTATTGTATTAATAACTGTTTTATTCAAAGATCTTATGTTGAAAAAATGTTTTCTGATGTTTTCAAAATAGTTACCCTTGTCGAATGAATTATCTTTTATTTTGTCCCGAAAAACCAAAAATTTCATAGATGTTAGTGCAAGGGTTTTGAGAAATATGTCAAAATTTTGAAATATGCTTTTAACTACTTTATTCACATTTTGGATATATGTGCGTAGTGTACGAGTGATTTTTTTGTACATAAATATCTTTTTGGCCCAGAAACAAATATCACAAATCGATATTGCATTATTTTTCGAATTGTTTAAATTTAATTATTATAAATGTTGATCTAACGGCTCTAGTGTACTAATAACTGTTTTATTCAAAGATCTTATGTTGAAAGAATATTTTATGATGTTTTCAAAACAGTTACACTTGTCGAATGAATTATCTTTTATTTTGTCCCGAAAAACCGAAAATCTCATAGGTGTTATTACTACATGGGTTTTGAGAAATATGTCAAAGTTTTGAAATATGCTTTTAACTATTTTATTCACATTTTGGATATATGTGAGAAGTGTACGAGTGATTTTGTTGTCCATAAATATCTTCTTTGGCCCAGAAACAAATATTGCAAATTGATATTTTATTATTTTTTGAATTGTTTAACATTAATTGTTATAAATGTTGATCTAATGGGTTTAGTCTATTAATAAATGTTTTATTCAAAGATCTTATGTTGAAAGAATGTTTTCTGATGGTTTCAAAACAGTTATCCTTGTCAAATAAATTATCTTTTATTTTGTCCTAAAAAATCGAAAATCTTATAGGTGTTAGTCCACAGGTTTTGAGAAATATGTCAGAATTTTGAAATATATTTTTAGCTACTTTATTCATATCTTGGATATATGTGAGTAGTGTACGGATGATTTTTCGTCCATAAATATCATCCTTGGCCCAGAAACAAATATTGCAAATCAATATTGCATTATTTTTCGAATTGTTAAACTTTAATTGTTATAAATGTTGATCTAATGGCTCTAGTTTAATAATAATTGTTTTATTCAAAAATCTTATGTTGAAAGAATATTTTCTGATGTTTTTAAAAGAGTTAACCTTGTCGTATGAATTATCATTTATTTTGTTCTGAAAAACCAAAAATCTCATAGGTGTTAGTCCACGGGTTTTGAAAAATATGTCAAAGTTTTAAAATATATTTTAAACTACTTTATTTAAATCTTGTATATATGTGAGTAGTGTACGCGTGATTATTTCATCCATAAATATCTTTTCTGGCCCAAAAACAAATATTGCAAATCGATATTTCATTATTTTTGATATTATTTAACTTTAATTGTTATAAATATTGATCTAATGGCTCTAGTTTACTAATAACTGTTTTATTGAAGGATCTTATGTTGAAAGAATATTTTCTGATGTTTTCAAAAAAGTTACCCTTGTCGAATGAATTATATTTTATTTTGTCCCGAAAAACCGAAAATCTCATAGGTGTTAGTCCACGGGTTTTGAGAAATATGTCAAAGTTATGAAATATGCATTTAACTATTTTATTCACATCTTTGTTATTTGAGCAGTGTACAAGTGATTTTTTTCGTCCATAAATATCTTCATTGGTCCAGAAACAAATATCACAAATCGATATTGCATTATTTTTCAAATTGTTTTAAATTTAATTATTATAAATATTGATCTAATGGCTCTATTTTATTAATAACTGTTTTATTCAAAGATCTTATGTTGAAAGAATGTTTTCTGATGTTTTCAAAACAGTTACCCTTGTCGAATGAATTATCTTTTATTTTTTCCCGAAAAACCGAAACTCTCAGAGATGTTAGTGCACGGGTTTTGAGAAATATGTCAAAATTTTGAAATATGCTTTTAACTACTTTATTCACATTTTCGATATATGTGCGTAGTGTACGGGAGATTTTTTCGTACATAAATATCTTTTTGGCCCAGAAACAAATATCACAAATCGGTATTGCATTATTTTTCGAATTGTTTAACTTTAATTGTTATAAATATTGATCTAATGGCTCTAATTTACTAATAACTATTTCATTCAAAGATCTTATGTTGAAAGAATATTTACTTATGTTTTCAAAATAGTTCTCTTGTCGGATGAGTTATCTTTTATTTTGTCCCGAAAAACTGAAAATCTCATAGGTGTTATTACTACACGGGTTTTGAGAAATATGTCAAAGTTTTGAAATATGCTTTTAACTATTTTATTCACATTTTGGATATATGTGAATAGTGTACATGTGATTTTTTCGTCCATAATTATCTCCCTTGGCCCAGAAACAAATATTACAAATCGATATTTCATTATTTTTCGAATTGTTTAACTTAAATTGTTATAAATGTTGATCTAATGGGTCTAGTTTATTAATAAATGTTTTATTCAAAGATCTTATGTTGAAAGAATATTTTCTGATGTTTTCAAAACAGTTATCCTTGTCGAATGAATTATCTATTATTTTGTCCCAAAAAACCGAAAATCTCATAGGTGTTAGTCCACGGGTTTTGAGAAATATGTCAAAGTTTCGAAATATGTTTTAACTACTTTATTCAAATCTTGGATATATGTGAGTAGTGTACGGGTGATTTTTTCCTCCATAAATATCTCCCTTGGCCCAGAAACAAATATTGCAAATCGATATAGCATTATTTTTCGAATTGTTTAACTTTAATTGTTATAAATATTGATCTAATGGCTCTAGTTTAATAATAACTATTTTATTCAAAGATCTTATGTTGAAAGAATATTTTTTGATGTTTTTAAAACAGTTAACCTTGTTGTATGAATTATATTTTATTTTGTTCCAAAAAACTGAAAATCTCGTAAGTTTTAGTCCACGGGTTTTGAAAAATATTTCAAAGTTTTGAAATATTTTTTAAACTACTTTATTCAAATCTTGGATATATGTGAGTAGTGTACGCGTGATGTTTTCGTCCATAAATATCTTTTTGGCCCAGAAACAAACATCGCAAATCGATATTACATTATTTTCGTATTATTTAACTTTAATTGTTATAAATATTGATCTAATGGCTCTATTTTAGTAACAATTGTTTTATTCAAAGATCTTATGTTGAAAGAATGTTTTCTGATGTTTTCAAAACAATTACCATTATCGAATGAATTGTCTTTTATTTTGTCCCAAAAAACCGAAAATCTCATAGGTGTTACTACACGGGTTTTGAGAAATATGTCAAAGTTTTGAAATATGTTTTTAACTAATTTATTCAAATCTTGGATATATGTGAATAATGTACGGGTGATTTTTTTCATCCATAAGTATCCTACTTGCTACAGAAATAAATATCACAAATCGATATTGTATTATTTTTCGAATGGTTTAACTTTAATTGTTATAAATGTTGATCTAATGGCTCTATCCTACTGATAACTGTTTTATTCAAAGAACTTATGTTAAAAGAATGTTTTCTGATGTTTTTAAAAGAGTTACCCTTGTCGAATGAATTATCTTTGATTTTGTACCAAAAAACCGAAAATCTCATAGGTGTTAGTCCACGGGTTTTGAGAAATATGTTAAAGTTTTGAAATATGCTTTTAACTAATTTATTCATATCTTGGATATATGTGAGTAGTGTACGGGTGACTTTTTCGTCTATAAATATCTTCTTTGGCACAGAAACAAATATCGCAAATCAATATTACATTTTGTTTCGAATTGTTTAACATTAATTGTTATAAATGTTGATCTAATGGCCTTAATCTACTAATAACTGTTTTATTCAAAGATCTTATGTTGAAATAATGTTTTTCTGATGTTTTCAAAACAGTTACCTTTGTCAAATGAATTATCTTTTATTTTGTCCCGAAAAACCGAAAATCTCATAGGTGTTAGTCCACGGGTTTTGAGAAATATGTCAAAGTTTTGAAATATGTTTTTAACTACTTTATTCACATCTTGGATATATGTGAGTAGTGTACGGATGATTTTTTCGTCTAAAAATATCTTCCTTGGTCCAGAAATAAATATCGCAAATCGATATTTCATTATTTTTCGAATTATTTAACTTTAATTGTCATAAATATTGATCTAATGACTCTATTCTACTAATAACGTTTTTATTCAAAAATCTTATATTGAAAGAATGTTTTCTAAAGTTTTCAAAATAGTTATCCCTGTCGAATGAATTTTCTTTTATTTTGTCCCGAGAAACCAAAAATCTCATAAGTGTTGTACACGAGTTTTGAGAAATATGTCAAAGTTTGGAAATATGCTTTTAACTACTTTATTCAAATTTTGGATATAAGTGAGTAGTGTATGGGTGATTTTTTCGTCCATAAATATCTTCTTTGGTCCAGAAACACATATCCCAAATCGATATTACATTATTTTTCGAATTCTTTAACTTTAATTGTTATAAATGTTGATCTAATGGCTCTAGTCTACTAATAACTGTTTTATTCAAAGATTTTATGTTGAAAGAATATTTTCTGATGTTTTCAAAATAGTTAACCGTGTCGAATGAATTATCTTTATTTTGTCC